>CM068831.1:123036310-123743810 GCA_028554795.2 Sinohyriopsis cumingii | reverse complement strand
CCAATAATTAACATTACGTATAGACATACTTATAAAATTCCATATATATTACAGATAGTACTAATTTCAACTTAGAAAACTTATATGTGAATGGATAGTACTATACATTAAGATTAAGCATTTAGATCAAACACTAGATAGATATGAAACAATTTCGTTTTGCTAAACTTTTAACATTTCAATAAATCTTGAATTGAGATAAATCGAGAGAAAATACAAACACTGTAAAAGTACGTACCAAAGTTTTCAAGAACCTACCCTATTATTGTAATGATTATAAGAGACAATACTACTATGGAACTGGTATTGTTGAATACTGGGGAAATATGGCAGCATATATCAATCTACAGTGTCTTCTGCAGGTTAACTCTACAGTCAGATCTGCTTATTAAATCGTGCTAGAGGTACGTGCTGTCCCTAAAAAGATGACACATGCAAATTTAAAAATGTCTGAAACCATTTGTATAACGACATAAGCAATAACTTCGATTTCTCGTAATGGTTTGCTTTTTTATATAGTTTGCAAATGTTCGAACCCGTCCGAGTCATACCAAAGATTTATAAAAACGGTACTAACAGCTGCCTTTCCAGGCGTTCAGCATTAGATGGTTAGTGTTAGGACTGGTCAGCATGGTGTCAGGATAATGTGACTGGGTGGGACATCATGCTACTTGTCTGTGGCATGATGCCCCAGTGCTAGACACATCATTATAAACTGTCACACTGCAGACATCTTAGCGATGTGACTGAAAATTGTTAAAGCTACGTTAAAATCGAAATCATGCACACACACACACACACACACACACACACATACACACACTCACACACACATACATACACACACACATACTCACACACACACATACTCACACACACACATACTCACACATACACACACACATACACACACACATACTCACACACACATACACACACACATACACACACATACACACACATACTCACACACACACACATACACACACATACACACACACATACTCACACACACACACATACACACACACATACACACACATACACACACACATACTCACATACACACACACATACACACACACATACTCACACACACATACACACACACATACACACACATACACACACACACACACACACACACATACACACACACATACTCACACACACATTTACTAAAGTGTTGAGCTTTAACATGTTATTCGCATGAGGTTGTATTGTTTTCATCGATGGTATTGTTTTCATCGATGGTATTGTTTTCATCGATGTTTTGTTGTCTTTCTAGATGTTTTGATTACCACACATTAATGTAGCAACCGACTAATACCAAGACAATTAAAATGATATATTTAACAAGGAAATAAGCATTTTGAGGAGTATCAATATACATCCAATACATTACACCGCCTATAATTCCTGGTGATGCTGCTGCTGGTTTGACTAACCCAAACAAATAAAAACCGTGATGCGTTATAAATTGTTAAATTTTGTCAGCGAACGAATCATATATGCCTCCTGGTGAAGCAGCACCTCATACATCATACCGTATTAAACCTGTTACATTATTTGGAATAGACATATATTTTCAGCTATTAAAATATAATAATATTTTCTTCAGATAATTGTATTATCGGTAAACGTTCTCTATCACTTTGCCTGTAACTGTTCACCAAATCCAACATTTGTGATACAATACACATGGCAAATACCGTTCAAGGATCATAACAAACATACATGAATAAAAAACAGATTTACATTTTGCAATATTGGTGGCTCTTTTGAGAGTTTTTCGCACACCTAGATGGAAGCTATGCCAGCATTTAGCTTTGCTATGAATCCGTTCTCAGGATACTTCTGATTAAACTTGGCAAGAATTTTCTTACCACATTTTCTACAAAATCGTTCTTCTGAGCTGCTCTCCTGATAACGCTGTAGTTACCGCTGCAACTATACCATATATCATAACTATCTCAACTTTAACAAAACTGTGGGGCAAGTGATTATTATGATGTGCTCTTTCATGTTTACACCTAGGGTGGCTGCCTTAGCTAGCAAAGAGTTGGCTTCCCAAACAACCAGATCCAAAGTATCCTCGGTTTCTTTCCATGTATAATGTATGATATAAAACATGAATGTTGTTTGTGATACGCTCAATGAAAATTGTACATGGGCTGATTCCACTTGTGATAGTGTGACTTCCATAGCAACCATATAAAACACATGTTAACTCTTTTCAAGAAAGGATCTAACATGGTGGTATCGTTTCTTAGAATATTACAATTGCGATATAGCTTCCTTAACAACGATGTGGCTTCCTAAACAACGGGATGGAATACCTATCTCCAGCTTTTTCAGAACAGCTAAGCCAATTTTAATCAAATTATAAAAGAAAGATTTAATGCATGCTTAAGAATCGCATTTGTATTTTTCTCCTAGGAATGATGTGAGTTTCGTTAGCAAGAAGGTGGGTAACTTTGGGAAACGTACTTTTTAACTTCTTTATAATGACTAAGCCGACTTTAATTAACGAGGCAAGATTGCTTCGTTGCTCTTGTGCTATTAACATTGTGAATGAGTCGTTCCCGAATGTTTTTAGCAACTATGTGGAAAATCTATTTCCAGTTTCTCTGAACGGCTGCTACTTTGTCTCCAAACCTTCCTCACCATAGAATACCAGTTCTAGGAACGAATACCTATATATTCCTGTGCAAAATACCATTACAACATTAGCTTATTTCAAGTTACTGAAAATGGAAATGCACTAACTCGAAATATCAAATGCCACCAGTTTTACAACCAATAGACGTTATCCTTACATAGATGTCCTTAAACCCTATTCACCTGTCGTATTATTACCACAATGACCTGGTAGACCAATAGCAGCAGAGGGGCTGTACAGACCGAAACTTTTTGCACAATAAACCCCTCCAGGAAACTATTCCTCGATAGAGGGCTTATTTCGACGAAATAAACCCTTCTATTCAGAATACAGGACAAAAAAAAATGTCCCCCCGAAAACTCGAAGAGTTTCCAGGGACAAACTCGTTGAGTTTGCACTGACAACTTGGGTTACTTCAATAAATCTGAAACAGTTTCCGTGGCGGGGTCGTTATTGAAAAATCCATGGGTCGGGTCCATCCCCTCTGCTGCTCTGGGAAATGAGTTTCCAAGGAAAAACATTTTTATGTTAGCGGAATTAAATCATTGACAAATAAATAATGGCAAATATTGGAGAAGCACATACGACTAGATTAGCTCGAGAACGTCTCGAAGCAATTCAGAAATTTCTTCCTGTCCGTGATAGTGTCAGACAAAAATTACAACTAAGACAGCAAGCACGGGAAGGCTTTGCAGAGACTACGGAGGAATTATTTAAACCCGTGACCAAAGCTACTGAAAAATCCGCAGCTGTTACCAAAGAGGCTTTAATAGAGCAAAGGAAAATTTTACAGGATATTTCAGCTGGACTTAAACCCCCGCCTCCACCCGATGAAGTTGTTGTGTCAGTACCTGCTGGTAAGCGAGTAACAGGGAGAATTACTGACCCCGCCAAAAGATTTACGCCGGATTATATTGAACTTCTTAAAAATGTACCAGAAGAGAAATTACCTGAGACAATACTGTTAGGATTGATTAGAAGAGATGTGTCTTTAAACCCAGAACACGGTTCTATGACAGATGATAATTTTATCAAATATTCGTATCGTATACGTGAAAATAAAAAACAAATCAGCAGGGACGATACAAAATACGATAGACTTGTAGATGCTATACGTAAACTTGAAATTCCACCATCGCAACCTCAAGAAGAAAAATCACCGTTGCAACACACAGAACGACAACAATATCCTTCACGGCGAAGAGCAATAGATCCTGACCTAACTCCGTTAAGTGAATACGAGGCTGCATCTGAAGGAAGTCCGCGGGGCCAAAAATTCAAACAAACTAGGTCGCCGATAATTAGCTTAACAACATCTTCTGAAAGTTTGCCTCAAGACATTTTATCCCCAAGAATTGTACCATCAACAGGGGAGGGTTTAGGATCCGGTTTTATTGCCTGCCCTAATAATATCATCGATGATGTATCACGGTTGGAAGTTCTCATCGGAGGAAGACGTGCCGGAAACAATTCTCCGGAAATTATAAATGAAGCCGCAGATATCTGTCAGAGACTATTTCAGCGTGGCATCATGGATATCAGCATCTACCGGGGGCTCATTGATGAACTCGCAGACGGTTACCACAGCGACTAATAATTAAATTTGCTAGCAAATTCAGTTAGATAAACAATAATTAAATAAAATGATACTACACGATTCTTTTCGCAGACCAAGAAGTGTCAGAGTAGTAAACTCACGATTACCAGTATACGAGGTTGTTTACGGAGATGGAGTCGGTGATGTTGTTAGGGATTTAGTCACAAGAATCGCTCCGAAAGCTGGACCGTTAGCAAAACAATTCGCGATGAAAGCCGCTGATGTTGTCAAGGATAAAGCCATTGGCACTGTTGGTAGTCTTGCGGGGAAAGCATTTCAATCAATCAAGGATCGACTAGCACAGCTGATACGAAAAAAAAACCCAGTCGAGAGGTTGGTGCCAGTAAAACTACCATCCACTGAAGCTATGCCGGCAAATGTTAGTAGCGTAGTAAATAAGGCCGTAAATCAGAAATTAGCTGAGATCGCAACAGCAGGAATTACCTCCAAAGCGTTGCAAGATAGTGTAACTGCTAATTTGATAGCTGGTAGTGGTTTCCGGTGACGATAACATTTTAATTAGATCATCACAAATAATAATAATGTTTGCACGAAAATCCAATGACGCGTTTGATATGTCCAAACCAGTACTTAAAGATGATTCTGTACGTGATTTTCAATATTATTCTTATGAAGCACGTGATCCTAACCAACGCGGAAGAATTGAACTACAGGTCCAGGATACAAGTAGATACTTCTTGCCCGCTGAGGCCTTCATCGAAGTTGAAGGTAGGCTTTTAAAGAATGATAACACTAACTACGGAATCGGCGACCGAGTTGGATTTGTTAACAACGGCATCATGGCGTTATTTAAATCCGCTATTTACATGATAGATGGAAAAGAAATTGAAACAATTCATGATAACGTCGACGTTGCCACAACAATTCTCGGGTTGGCGAGATACTCGGATGATTACACCAGATCAGCCGGACCATCAATGATGTTTGCAAAGGATATAACCGACAGCCCCGAGAACAGGAATGTAACAATGAATAATGCCGGTGACGCAGTTGCATCGATGAACGAAAATTTTAATTTGGGTTTTGCAACACGTAGATCGATGTTAAGTGGAGATGAAGAGTTCTCAGGTGTGATTCCATTGTCTCACATCTTTGGATTCTGCAGAGATGTCCACAAGGTCATATTCGGTGCCAAACACACAGTTGTACTTGTGCGAAAACCTGATGATAATGACGCTATCTGGCGAGATGCTGCTGTTGCCCCTGGTCAGGTAATACTAACTAAACTGTGGTTGTGGATGCCAGTGTTGTCTCCGTCAATCACCGAAGAACAACGACTGTTGTCTTTCATGGACACGGGCGGTAAATCACTGCTATCCTGGAAAACAACAACCACAGACGTTATTCAGGGTGATAATGGTGGGTTGTTTACATGGCATATATCATCGCAACAAGGAGTATCAGCACCACGACATATTTTCATTGCATTTCAATACCGTGCTAGAACAGATAGCCAGGAAAGAAATCCAATGGTATTTGATACACTTGGAGTTTCTGAAGTTTCGTTGAGAATAAATGGGCATCAGGAGCCATCTGAGGATATATTAATAGATTTCGAACATCATCGTGTCGCACGCGCGTATCATCGTCTGATGTCATTTATGGGGCGCGACCTTAATGTAGACACTGGCCTGCAAATATCACAGCGAGACTTTATGAGTTTATATCCGATTTATTACTTTTCGCTGGAACATCTTGATCTGGTTAAACAATCTGTTGTCGACCTACATTTCCGAGCTCGTGTAGGTGTTCCTGCTGGTGGTTACAGAGCGATTGCTGTCATACTCTCCGATAAAGCAATGCTGCTTGAAGGTGTTGGCGGACGAATGAGGGTCATCGACGCTCCAATCGAGAATATGTAACGCAATTAAAATCAAACTTAGGATATAATGTCATACAGTCATGTTAATGTCACCTTGACTTCCGGTCAAACGAAGAAATTGCAATCAAAGAACGCAAGCACGTGCGGGACATCAATAACACTAAAACGAGATCAGATTACTGGTGGTCCAAACAAATTGTCGTTGACTAATACTCAGCTTAAACATTTTAATAAGGCACTAACAGCAAAAACCGGTGTCCGACTTGATTTCTCTGCTGCAGCTATCAAGGACATGACTAAAACCGGTGGAATATTTCCTCTTCTCGCAGCAATACCGGCGTTGATTGCCGCGGCAGCACCAGCCGTAGCAAAAGCCGCAGCACTCGGTGCAGTTGGAACTGCAGCTGGAATGGCACTAAAAAAGGCAACGGGAAAAGGATACAAGAAAAAAAAGGGACACGGTCTAAGACTACCAGGAACTCCACCATCATGGTATCCAAAAAAATTCTAACGCCGTTGAGCAATTTTGATTTACTCGATGCTGTTAAAAAATTGCGTGTAAAACATTTCAGAGGCGTATTTATGCGAGATCAATTACCGCAACGACCGAATAATCCAGAAACTGGCATTATCAATCTCGACAACAAAGATGGTCCGGGAACTCACTGGGTTGCTTACGCGATCGATCCACGTGGAATTATCTATTTTGATTCGTACGGTTTAGCACCGCCAGTTGAGTTTCTCAAGTATGTCAGCAGATTTTCTAATGTTCCAGTGTGGCAGTCGACGTTACCAACACAAACATTAATTGATCCGCCCATTTGTGGGAGGGAGGTTTTAAATGTTCTTGATGCAATCTCAAGAAATCCAGCAACTCCTCCTCATAAAGTAGTGTATGAATATACCGCATCGAGAAATGCTAGCATTTGAAAAACAGCAATAAGAATAATGGTGGATATTTACGGAAGACCTTTCACACGAGGAGGTAAACCAAGCACAGATGCTGATCTCTCAAAATATGCGACCAAAGATGAAGTCGATAATCTTTTGAATATAGCTGGAGTTGACCCAGATGAAGTTGCTATTTTCCAAGACAGGCAAGGAAAACTAAGAACGAGCAACATTAAGTGGAATGATATAATTCGCAGAGTTCTTGGAGCTACCAAGGATAACTTCGTTGCATTTAGTGATGGCGGCCGGATCAAGGACTCGAATATATCAATCGCAAGCATCAAAGACAGTATTGATAAAGGTGTTGATAAATGTGTGAAAAAAGCCGGTGACACGATGACAGGCGAACTCAGCATGAGCGGCAACAAAATAACCGCGTTAGCGAATCCCGAATCAGACCAGGATGCGTCAAACAAACAATACGTGGACATCGTCAACGGTAAACTAAATACGCTGCGTGCAGAGCATGATGTTCACGTGGGCGCGTTTACAAGATTTCGAAGAAACTTCGTAAAAACTGATGAGGTCGTGGATAAGTTCTTTGGGACTCCTCCAGTCGTCGATGTAAAACTCGCTGATGTAAAGACCGACATTAACACGATCAAACAAACACAGCAGGATATCGTATCGGGTATTCCTGATATCGTTAACAAAACCAGTTTGATTAAAGTTCCCACTGGAGTTACTCCGGGGCATATCACCAACATCGTATTCACGGTATCATCGGGATTCGCAACATGGTCACGACAAAATAACACTATCAAATATACAGCAACAGCCACCGGTGTTTACAGGTTGTCTGTGTTTTCAGCCGCTAAATTTGAAATCTTCACAACATATCCTTGGAGACATTCCACCGATAAGTATTCCGGGGTTTGCACTGTAATACTAAACAGCGGAACCGAGGAAACATTTATGCTTGAAGCCGAGGACGATAGTTTAACAGCAACATCTTACTGGTTTTGTTTGGAATTCGTCGCTGCAACGCCTCAATTGGTTACCGCGTAATTGAATAATGTCAACGACGCCAGATGCTCAACAATATCGATACAATCAAGTCCGTGAGTGGCAATCTGAGTTAAAAACTGTCATCGAAGTAACTAGTCAAAAAGTAAAAAAATACAAGCGCCGCATAACAGTGCTGGATATTATGGTTTATTCAGTATCTGCCGTTGTTGCATCTGCCGGAGCAATACTATCAGCGGTCACTCCGGTAACTGCAGCAGTCGCCGCCACGATCTGTGTTTCCGCGGCCACAACAACAGCTGAAGTTTTCGGCATCATAGCAAAAAAAATATCATCATGTGCTAACACAAAATTACACGATTACACGACAAAATTAAATACAGCCACGACCGCATATCAGAAATTATCATCGCTGATATCATCATCGTTAGACGTGCAAAGTAGCGACGCTACGATATCAGATTCTGAATTCAAACTAATGTCAGATGCGTACAATGACTATTTGAAAACTAAACAAATAAATAATGTCAATAGAACTGCTTCAACAAATAGTCACAAACACAACACCGGTAAGGACCACAATGATCTCAGTGTCCTCGACGACACCAGAATTCGGTATTAATTTTCGAACTCCAATTCCAGTGAGTGAAATCGCGTTAGCAAAGCTCAGTGTGTATCACAGCTGGCCCAATGTTAGGTCGGCATCATTTGGTGGTCTGCAGCCAAATAATTCATTCGTGTTCGGGAAAAGCAAAGCCGACTCCGGCGAACAGGGTGAACTTGACTGGAATACAATTACACTTCCCACTGGGAGTTATCAGATCGAAGAAATCAATAATGAGATACAACGCCAAATAAAACGAATCACTGGCAAGGAAGCCAAAATATCTATAACAGCTCATGAACCAACGCTGTCTGCGGTCATTGAAATCTCAACGCCAGGATACGCCGTGGATATTTATAACAGCTCAATCCGAACATTATTAGGATGGCCAAAGGCCCCCGAGGTTAAACCTCGTCCACCAAAACCTGAAAAATCGGATTTTATGACCTATAAAGAAGCACTACACGACCTCGAGTACAATTATTATTTACTCCTTGCAGATCAATTACTAGCAAGAAAAAGTACTTTAATGCCCGATACTTGGAGTATAGAAGCTCCACGTGTTAAGGGGGGGCAGGAGCTCCGTGTTTACCGTCTAGATGATATAGAATCTGAATTATTTATTCCGATCAATCTAGTACATAAACAACAGCTACAACTCCTGCGAGTATATTTCCAAGATTATATTTCTGATTTAACAAGTCCGCGTGATAATATTATCACAACCATAGAAAAACTAAACAAACTCGCATCGGCCATGGAAACTATAAATCTAAGAATAATTCAGGCTTTACTGGATCTTAAAGACTATATCGATGATAATTATAGACAGATAGCCAGAGCAGATTTTGCAATTAAATATGGTATTCAAGTGAATGATATTTCAGATTTTAAATTTCCTGGATATAACGTGCCCGAGCTGAGAAAATCAGTCTCTGATCTCATCGATCAATCTTTCGAAGATATTCTTGCCGCGTACGAACGAATAAAACCACAACCTGTTATTCTCAAGCACGACAACAGTACAGCATCCGATGGCAGACACATCTCACCCGGGATCGTAAATATCACAGATGTTATTGCGGTCAATCTTGTATGTGACGTCATCGATGGCAGTTACAGCGCATCAGATACTACGACGGCACAACAGGGGTTTATCCTGTATACGTTCACACCAAGAGACCCCCCTGGTTTTCTGATTGTGCAAGAACCAATCAATCCGGTCTATCTACGGTGTCATAACCCGTGGTTGTCAACGATAAATTTCAAACTCACCGACCAGAGGGGGAATTTGTTGGACCTGCGTGACGAGACTGTTAGTATAAACTTACTGGTGAAGTCCTAAGTCAAGGGATCCATAATATTTATAATAGTTTTTTTTTCTGCACTGATCCATTTTCGTCATTTTATCGTGCAAATACCCTATCAAAACCAGCATAAGTTATCGTTGAAAGTGCTAGCACGCATTTAAAAAAAAACGGTTGTGTATAATGTATCAACCCGAGTACATTCATGCACGAGTTCATATTCATGATAAGCAAATTCTTTACGAGGCAATAAAAACCGCATTTCAAATACAGACATTCCCAGAACAGTATTTCCCCGTTAAAATAGTTATTGACGTGTATGGTGACGAAGACTTCTTGTTAACTCCGTCACAATTAACAGAGCTACAGCAAAATCATATGATCATAGTTTGGTGTCAACGAGAACAGATTATGAACTATTCTCATTCCTGTATTGATGTTGAAACGCTTAAGCAAATCCTGAAAATCTGAAAGCGCCCTTCACTTGAGAAACTCTTTGAGTTTCCAAGGGCAAAAAAAATAATACACTTTTTTTTTTACCCGTGGAAATGTGCTTTACACTCCAAGCGGGGGGGGGGGGGGGGCGCTAGCGTTCTCAGGTTCTACTTTCACTTTGTGCTGTGAGTCACACGCTATGCGGTTTATACTTCCTTGTCGGCCTCGTAGTCAGAAACACTAGTATTTTTGTCAGAAATGCAAGGCATTTCCGTGTCTAGATTCTTTATATAACCTTTTAACCGTCTCACCCTGGTGCTAATTAATTTTCGAGTCTCATACTCTTGTGACAATCCAAGACGAATCTTCTCAACTGCACGGCACAGTGGAATAAATTCAGATACCTGATTTTCAGTTATCCCGGCAAGTGATCTGTAAACACGATCTTGCAAACCCTTAATGAACCTATAACGAGCAGGGAGATTGTTCTTCCCCAAGCGTGATAGCTCATTCAAGGATTCAAAATCTGACATAATTGTTTCAGTGTCTAGTAAAATATTAAAACCTCGCTGTTGTAATTCTTTAATTTCAACAAGTATGGTATTTATATTTTCGTGATTCATATTATTATATATTTTTATATTTTTAATAGAAAAACTTTGCATGAGAAACGCTAGCTTTCCAAAACAAAACGAGACAGTCGGAAACATTTATCCCCTGCAAGGGCCTAGATCGTCAAATAACGTTCTAGAACCCCACGAGGACTGCTTCCGACATGACAATACAACATGTAACACGAAACACTTTATCCCCTGCAAGAGCCTCTAGATCGTCAAATAACGTTCTATAGGCTCAAGAAGACGTGTTTAGTGAATTGACAAGGACAAACATATAACACGTAACTTATCCTAAGGACGGACCCCTCTGACTGCCAAGTGACTCAGAGGCACATTTATTTACAAGACGAGACAGCCCTGGCTTCTAGGATCGAGTTCTCTAGCAGGCCCGGCAAACATTTATTTGACAACACAAACAACCTTTACCTCTGATTCGAGTATCACAGCAAGCAAAGGTACAATGAACATGTAATCTTATCCTAAGAGACGGTACAGAACAGACAACCTTTACCTCTGATTCGAGTATGACAGCAAGTAAAGGCACAATGAACATGTAATCTTATCCTAACTTATCCTAAGACCTTATCCTATGACGACACAAACATACACAGGTGGGTCATTTTCTACGGTCAGCAGCAGAGCAAAACCATCCATTGAATCGACCATTGGATGGTGCACAAAAGACACCCGCCATTGGCGGATTAAATTTATGGTTTTGCTTGCGCGTGCTGACTTTCGATCGACCCAAAGGTCTTAGGGAGCGATTTCGTATATAACCCAACTGTTACTTGCGAGTTGGAAATTCGCTCTAGCAGTGGGCGGGACTTGTTTAAAATATTTTAATTGTATGTTTTCTTAAGCGCGGTCATATAACAAGCACAGAAGAGCAAAACAGTCGGATATATTCAGTAAAACGAGGATATTGTTTGTAAAAAAATATATATTCTACGGTAAATAAATGATTACATGTTATGAACTCGATAAAATATTTTATCAAGGTGGCTTTCTTAGGGGGAGCAAATCCTCTGACCAGCAACGACAACTCTGCAAAGCGTTACACACTCTCGGAGGAGTTATCGTCGTTTGTGTCAACGATAAGAGTTATATAACAGAATGAAATCTTCTGTTTGAGCTTCTTTGAAAATGCTGTTTTGTAGATCCCATCTGCGACATGCTGTACAGAAGGTGGACAAATACCGAAATACCTACCGGCGGCGTTTATTGACTGGAATACAATTTCTTCACCTGTAATTGCGTTTATAGATTTAATAGCTCTTCTTGCAACTGTTTTACAACGCCCTGTGTTACCCAGTAGGCAGTTCTTGCTCTGAGTGACCACGCGAAGATTGTTTATAGAGTTATCAAGTATGTTACCGTTAATGTGATCAATGACAAAACCCTTAGGGATCACTCCAAAGAAACATTCGTAAATAAAACGATGACATAAATACCTCTTTCCGCACGTGGCAGTAAATCTTGAATAACCACCATTATCAACTCCACCAACTGGTCGTCTTCGCGTGCAGTGTCGTACTATGCCATCTCGGTTTGCCTCATAATTTGGAATAGTTGGATGTCGGACGAATTCTTGATTCATTATACTATAAGCAAATCATTTGTCTAATTCATAATTTGTCTGAAAACTTATTTATGTAATCACGCTCCGAGAGAGCGTTATCACAGTCTGGATTTTTTTAATCATAATACCGTTTTAGTTCTCGATAGCGTTTTCCCCCACACGCTGAACATAATTGCGTTTTTCCTCGTACTCCAATGCCGCATCTGATACACGGTATCGGTCCTAGACTCCCACCGCGGACCTGTTGAGCATGTTGTCCACAGTATTCGCCTCTGCAGGGTTTGCTACACGGCGCTGATGAATTTAGTTTGATCCACTTGCATGAGAAACTCTTTGAGTTTCCGTTCATTATATATAATATTTTTGTCTATTTAAATATTTGTCTTAATTATAATAATGGGTTTTGAAAGACTATCCAGAATAAAACCCGTATCAGGTTCTCGATTCGATCTTGACCGGTTAACCGCTGATCCACGACGAAGAGAGTTAGCAAAGGTAATTGGTGTTATCAAGAACGCCAAAGAAGAGTTTCGTCGTGATGGTGCCGGACATGTGTTCTCTACGTATAAAATTATCCCCGACGCGAGCATTATCATTGATGCTACCATGAACGATACAATCGCGCGTAACATAATTGGGTATCTCGACGATAGAAGATATTTCATACAGATAAAATTTATTGTTAGAGTCGACGACGGAAAGTGGATTATCAGAGACAAACTAGACCCTGTTCTTGATGCCAAGGGGGTTCGTGGAAAAACCGTTCTGTTAAGTAAAGACTCAAAACCGGGAGTACTTGTTGGGATTGATATACCATATTATGCCAGAGCGTATCCTGTGACCGCAGTCATTTATGGAATTTATCCGATGAAGAAACCAAGCGTTGATAAACTCAAACCGATGAAGGTGTCGCCGTTGACAGAGTCAAGGATGAATTGTGTAGCTGAGCGAGTAATGGAACATTTTAAAAATGCAATGCGAGGAAACGGCCTAACACCGCTAAGACAAACTAAAATAACAGCGTGGGCGACACGAGTAGCGGATAAAGGAGCGTCAATAAATGATGTTGCTGAGCTAGAGCGATTACTAAAATTTCCTATAACGGTTTCATCGTTAACCGGTGAGGTATTGTATGAGTGTAAATACAATTCCCGTGGAACACCAATAACTATTATCGATCATAACAGTCACGCCTGGACTGACTCGGTTAGGATATTCCCGCGAGACCGTGTTGTGAAGTATTATCCGGAATTGCAAAGCAATTCTGGGAGCATGTTTGATTTTATTTATCAGATAAGTAAAACCGATCCGGTGTCTGTGTGGTTATTCAGAAGTAGTGAAGATGGAGAATATGATCAGTTTGTGAGACCCGACGGGGAAATATATAGAACAACGGCGTTACAGCAGGAAATGAAAAAACTCGCAGAAAAATATCATGCGGGCAACACTGATACATTACTGACACACTGTTTTACTGTCCCGGGTGTTGCCGCACATGTAGCCCGGGAACGAAATTCATGGAGACCAACTCCGAAAAGTTTTCTTGCGGATATCCAACAGAGCTGTGTTGAATACGGACACGGCGGTTTGTGGAATACTCGATATGATCACCGCGGTATGATATCCGTCGACATGACGGCGTGTTATCCAGGAAGTTTCCTTGGGCGTGGAGAATGCAGCGAATATTTTAAACGGTTTGGCCACGTTACAAACTCGATGACAAGAGTTGCTGTAAACGGACCATTACCTGATTTTGACCTGACAGGATTTGCTTGTGTGTCGTCGTTTAAATTCGCTAAGGATTTACATCCTGTGTGTTATGTTTGGTTTGGCAGACATTTCGTTGAGAAGCGATGGGCACCGATAGTGTTATTGCGATACATGCTTGACAGTCGAATACTGTTGTCGCTGACGGTCAGCGAAGCGATTATATGTTATTGTCGTCAAACCGAAGTTTGGTTGCCAACTCCAACGCCGGTTACGTTAGAAGAAGTCATCGAAGATTGGTCACGAGAATATCCAGAAACTTCTATCGACGCTATCATCAAGAAAGCTCCTGAAGTACTTAAAAACAAACTCAGAAATGACGAAAGCACAGCAAAAGATCTAGGACGAAGAATAATAGGGAAATTCACTCAAGGTGGAGCGTATGATCATAAACAACATCACAGTCGATTAATCATGGACAAGACTGAATTGGATCTTGTTGTCGCTGATGCAGCCACGAACAACATGTTCTGTAACCGCGAAGATGTGTTTCTGTCAAACGGGGAAAAACTAGGGACTGTTTTTAGTTATATCGACGGAGAATCATCTCAGTACACACATTTGAGATCTTCGATGCTAGCTTATGTATCCATAAATTTGTTGTCGATGATTAATAGATTCCCTGTTGTCGCAGTGAGAGTTGCAACGGATTCATTTTATATTAATAAAAAATACTCAGCGCTGTTGGATAATGTTATATCGGATGATCCATCGTGGGGCTCGTGGAGAATAAAGAATGAAATGTTACAAGGATATTGTGAATCAGCTGACGTTGAAATCGTGGATGAGTATCGCAGCGCAGAAATGTCTTCGACGGTTTCGTTGTCTCCGCCGGTGCACGATCCTGTTACAAGACACAAAACAGTTTATCTAAACGGCCCTGGTGGTTCTGGTAAGACAACTCGGGCGATTGAATTATTTCGCGGTTCTGACTTGGTCGTGCTGACTCCCACACACAGACTTGCCAGGGAGATGAGACAACGGGATGTTAACGCGTGCACGTATCACAGTTTTTTCAAATACAGCGGCGGCACGTGGACACCTGAACGAATGGGAACGAAATATATTCCCGAGAAAATAATCTGGGATGAGATAGACACTGTGCCGTTAGATATATTAAAACAGTTTCTGGATTGGTTGCTAAAGAAAAATACCGCAGTGGTGATGTGCGGCGATCATGGTCAACCACCGCCATTTACAGGTGAATCTCCACACGAGTGGCTGAAAACTTTTGTAGATTATTATGAGGAAATAACTAACGATCACAGAGCACTCGATGAAACGCTGAAAGAGTTTAAGACACTGATCAGGCTACAAACCAATAAAGTCCAGTGTGAGATAATGCGTGAAATAATTCCAGAGACTTCGCTGAGCGACTTTTGGGAAACGTGGAAACCAGGTGATTTAATTGTGGCAAGTAGAAAGATAGTCAGGGACACACTTCAGCAGCGGTTATTTCAGTTACATCAGAAGAAATTTCCCATGTTGCCAGTGCCGTTGTGTTATAGACCAGCTGATACGCGATTGCAGAATATTGATGTTGATATTCCAGGACGCCTGACTGCGTCAGGGACGGAAAAACAAAATTTAGTATTAAATGATATTGTTATCGTTGATGTTGATGCTGTCGAACAGGCACTGAAAATGAGCAAATCCCCGTGGACGCTAGGATACGCTATGACCATCCACAGTTCGCAAGGACTAACTATTTCAGATACAACAGTTTGGATTGTTGATGATCGCATCGAGTGGTCAAATTTAGTTTATTTAGCCGTGTCAAGAGTAAGAAGGATAGCTCAGTTACAAAGAATTGTATTAGATGATGTTATCAACGACAGCATCAACAGATCAATCGCTGATGATACAATAAGAAAGAAATTAGCCGGTTACAAACAGAGCGACAAAAAAAATGGTAGAGAGTTTGATCCCAAACAAAGTTTGGATGTTGAATTTGTAATACAATTACAACAACAGCAGAATAATCACTGTGCGAGTTGTAATTGTTTATTGCTGTGGCAGTATTCGAAAAACGACCCAAGGCAATTCACCGTAGATAGAATAGATAGCAGTCGCGGTCATACACGTGAAAATGTGATGTTGACCTGTCTTGAGTGTAACCGACGCAGAGGTGTTGCTGCAGTTATTTAAATGATTGAATCACTTCAGTGCGGATCACTTTAGTGATCGGGGTGGTAATTGTGTATCCTCGGAAATCACCTGAAGTTGCTCGCGTTTAAATCCGCGTTGAGGAGCAGTCGAATCTAATCTGTAGATTGCGTTTCTCCCAGTTGATCTGGTTATGCTGGATATCTTATGTGTAGTAACACTCCATGTGGGATCGGTTGCTCTTTTTTTTCCTCCTTCTAGTTCGCCTGGTTCGTATAAATACCTAACGGTGACATTACCCAGCAGTGGGGACGCTAGCGTCCCTGGCTGCGTTGAAACATTTTGTTGCTGTTGTCCGCGTTCACTGACGCGGGGTATATATTTTTTTGTGATTGCATTTACAGGTCTCATGTTTGTTGTTCTGGTAATTTCATTATTCAGTGCGGCTATCACGTTTGGCAGTCTTGCAACCCATTCACGAGATCTCGTATCGTAAATGAATTCCCTCGCGTACTGGTATCCGAATAATCTCTCAGCGAGTGTTCTATTAAATCGCTCAACAATTGCCTGATCCCGATGAATTTCAGTATGTCCTCGTCGTATGGTAACGTTATGCTGCTTTGTCAGTGATGACACCGCGCCCTGAAATTCCTTGCCAGGATCAACTTGTAATAATCGTGGCCAGTTTAGAGGTCCTCGTTGATAAATTCGTTTAAACGCAGAGGCGACTTCGGACGCTGTTTTAGTCGCTAACGGTTCTGCTTCTTTGTATCTACTGGCAACATCAACTACTGTTAGCGCGTATTTGTATATTTTTCTACGGACAGTATCATGAGGCAGGAATAGTATGTCAGCCTGATGAACTTCATTGGGCACACTAACATCAAAATGTGCAAAGTTGATTTGTCGAGGTGGTGGTAAGTAGATTTGCCATATTGCTTGTTTTGATAGCCAATTTTTGGCAACCTCGCGTGTTACTGATGCCGCGTTGGCGAGTTTATTAATTGCTGAGTTACCTCTCCAGTATCCGATTGGGGAATAATAAATCGCTTGCATTTTTATTTAATTATCCAGCGCCTAATACTAATTTAGATTTCATCGCTGATCTTACTAACCAATTAGCGAGTGACTCCTTAAATGATTTATTTTTTATGGCGCTTAGTGCATGAATTAATTTCACATCCGCGATATGCCTGTCTTGTAGATCTTTACTTCGATAAGCAACATCATGTATGTGACACGCTGCGTCGATAGCGTTTATCGGATACTCTCCCGGTTTTGGTTTAGATTGTTCATCAAGTCTGATATCTAGTCGGGTCCCTGGACCGCAGTAATTGTATCCTGGGAGATGTTTTTCTCCGGGATACTTTGCCCAGGGAGTTCCGGGGAGCTTTCCAAGTTTGGCTGCAATGTCACCTCCGCTAAATTCTCGCTTTTTTTTTGAAATCTAAATTTTTTTGTGCCACATCGCGTACACTTACCAGAAAGTGCTTGTCTGTTATTTTTTGTTGTAATGGTTGTTAGATCATTCGTAGGGGTTCGTGCCTTACACTTCACACAATATAGATCCATAATTATTATTCTTTATATACAAATGGAAATTACAGATTTTTCTGCGACAAAAAAGAAAGAGCCAGTTAAGCATAATTCAGTGCTACCAAACTCTATCCGCGCGATTATAATTGGGCCATCCGGTTCAGGTAAAACACAGCTGTTGCTGAACTTGATAATGAAGTGGATGAAATGGGATAAACTGTATTTGATAGCTCCATCTGTAGATGATCAACGATGCTATAACGTTATAAAAGATTTTAATGAGAGTGCAAGCGCGCTGAGTAAAGACGGTGAGGATGTTGTTGAATTTATCACTGATATCGAAGAAGCCCCCAGCGTCGAGGATCTTGATGAATCAATTAACAACCTAGTAGTGTATGATGATGTTATGTTGGACAAGCAAAAAAATCCCGCAAGAATATTTTCCCGGGGACGTCACAAAAACACTGATGTGATTTATGTTACTCAGCGTTATACACAAATTCCTAAAGTAATCAGGGATAATTGTAATCTTCTTGCGATATTCAATGGAGTTGATACACATACACTGAGAAATATTCATCAAACCTGGTGTGGTGGCGATATGGATTTAAATAAATTTAAAAATTTCTTCAGTCATGCTCAAAGAAAACCTCACGGATTTGTGACAATAAATTTACACGATCCCAGAACAAGATACCGTATTGGACTTGATACACTATTTGCAACATAAAAATGTTTTTCCTTGGAAACTCATTTCCCAGAGCAGCAGAGGGGATGGACCCGACCCATGGATTTTTCAATAACGACCCCGCCACGGAAACTGTTTCAGATTTATTGAAGTAACCCAAGTTGTCAGTGCAAACTCAACGAGTTTGTCCCTGGAAACTCTTCGAGTTTTCGGGGGGACATTTTTTTTTGTCCTGTATTCTGAATAGAAGGGTTTATTTCGTCGAAATAAGCCCTCTATCGAGGAATAGTTTCCTGGAGGGGTTTATTGTGCAAAAAGTTTCGGTCTGTACAGCCCCTCTGCTGCTCCAATGTATGAAGGTACGTTAAATCAGGTTAGCATGGGTCTCTTCTTTAGAGTTTGGATATGTTTTTTATACAACTCATTACGATTTTAACATTAAATACACACTCGGTTGGCTCTTGCATATTTTGTATGACCAAGTTGCGTTATTTCACCGCACAACTCTGTTCTGAGGCCATTGTATTATGTCTCTTGTGTCAAACATGACCATCCAAAATCAACACCTTAACGACTGAAAATATACATAGTTATTATATTCTCATTCAAGTGAACTGCAATCCATTCTAAGGGCTTTCCAAGCAAAACCTGACCAGCGACTCATCCAAACAATCTGTGCGCAAACGTGATATATCTTCTGATCTGTCGTGCGTCCCTAAATATTTATGGATTTATACCGATTTGCAAGTTGACGTTTGCTGCTTATATACAGAGTCCTTGAGAGTTTGTAGTTTGAATGAATATTGTTTTCAACTAGTTGTGTTATCAATAAGTGTATCAGACATCGTGAACCAGATATATGGCATTTAGCTACATAATAATAATAATAATAATAATAATAATAATAATAATAATAATAATAATTATGAGGGCTTTGTATAGCGCCTAATCTTTAGAAGCTCTAAGCGCTTTACAACATTAAATAATACTTATAACATAAAAAATATATAATGATATGATTACGAAAAACAAACACCATGAAATTAGAAAACATAAAAAAGACATGCTGAAAATATTTAAGGTAGGAAACATTATTAGGTCTTTAAGTTTGTTCTTGCAGTCGAAATAAGTGAGTTTTAAGAGTACTCTTGAATGGGATCACTCTGTCTTTGTGTCTAAGTTCAGTGGGCAACTCATTTCACGTTGATGGGACCTGGTATGCAAAAGAACGTTGTCATATGACTACGTTTTCATAGCGGGAATAATGAGTATACGATTGTCAGAAGAGGAGCTAAGTATCTTGCTGGTGTGTACACATGGGTGAGGTCGGATAGGTATGTTGGACTGGAGTCCGTCAGTGAAACGTAGCACAGAGAACAAATTTTGTATTTGATTCTGGATCGAATGGATAGCTAATATAGGGTACAGATCAGCGGGGAGTTGTGCTCTGATCGTGGTACTCTAAGTATGATCCGAGCAGCTGTGTTTGGAACCTTTTGAAGTTTTTGGAGCTGATATTGAGATGAACCATATATAATTGAGTTACAATAGTCCAGTCTTGAAAGTACTAATGAACACACAGTTGTTTTAGTGGCATTAGCTGAACGATATTTGTGAATGGAACTGATGCGTCTCAGCTCAAGATATGCAGCCTTGCATATGTTCATGACATGTTGGTACAATGTGAGAGTACTGCCCAGAGTAACACCTAGTTTTCGTACTGACTGTGTGAATATGATTTTGGTGTTGCTGATATTTATTGTTTGAGGTAAAGGATGTGAATGAGAAAGCTTTAGTGTGGTGATCAGAATGGCCTCAGTTTTATCCTCATTCATCTGCTGCTTGTTACATGCAATCCATGATTTCACATCAGAAATGCACCTCTCTATACCTTGAATGGTAGCATCAACTTCAGTTGGGTGGCTAGATTTTCATATTTGGGTGTCGTCAGCGTACAGTTGGTGAGACACTGGATGGTGATCTATGACACTTGAGAGTGGCTGAGTGTATATAATGAAGTGAACAGGTCTAAGAATAGACCCCTGTGGAACACCACAACATAGATTAACTGGGCTAGATTGGATTCCATTTGCAGACACAATTTGTGTCCTGTTGACCAAGTAGGACTTGAACCACAGTAAGGCTGTATCATGAATGCCAAATACATGCTGGAGACGGTGAAGTAATATATCATGGTCTATTGTGTCAAATGCTGCAGACAATTCAAGGAGGGTGTGGACTGTAATCTGTCCGCTATCCAAAGCAGAGATAATGTCATTAACTACGTTTAGAAGAGTAGTTTCAGTAATGTGGCAAGGGCGATATGCAGATTGTACATTGCTAAAAAGACTGTTTGAATTCAGATGAGATACATTAGACATTGTGTACCAGATAGATGAGAATGAACTATATCAATCATCATGTACCAGATAGATGGTATTTAGCTCTATCAGACATTTGTGTACCGGATATATGATATTTAGCTATATCAGACATCGTGTACTAGATATGTGATAATCAGCTATATCAGACACCGTGAACCAGATAGATGATATTTAGCTATATCAGACATCGTGTACCAGATAGATGATATTTAGCTATATCAGACATCGTGTACCAGATAGATGATCATCGTCTATATCAGACATCGTGAACCAGATAGATGATATTCAGCTATATCAGACATCGTCTATCACATAGATTATATTTAGCTGTATCAGACGTCGTGTATCATATAGATGATATTTAGCTTATATCAGACGTCGTGTATCATATAGATAATATTTAGCTATATCAGACATCGTGTACCAGATAGATGATATTCAGATATATCAGACGTCGTGTATCATATAGATACTATTTAGCTGTATCAGACATCGTGCACCAGATAGATGATATTCAGCTATATCAGACATCGTGTACCAGATAGATGATATTTAGCTATATCGGACATTGTGTATCATAAAGATGATTTTATCTATATCAGGCATCGTGTACCAGATAGATGATATTCAGCTATATCAGACATCGTGTACCAGATAGATGGTATTTAACTATATGAGACATCGTGTACCGGAGAGATGATATTTAGCTATATCAGACATCGTGTATTATATAGATGATATTTAGCTATATCAGACGTAGTGTATCATATAGATAATATTTAGCTATATCAGACATCGTGTACCAGATAGATGATATTCAGATATATCAGACATCGTGTACCAGATAGATGGTATTTAACTATATGAGACATCGTGTACCGGAGAGATGATATTTAGCTATATCAGACATCGTGTATCATATAGATGATATTTAGCTATATCAGACATTGTGTACCATATAGATGATATTTAACTATATCAGACATCGTGTACCAGATAGATGATATTCAGCAATATCGGAATATCCTATCATTTTGCCATTTACATAACAAGACAATATATTATAACGACGAGCACATAAAGGGATGTTTCCTTTCCATTACAGTTTATGTTGTTCCTAAAACCACAGAACATGAACAAACGAAGGGTATGTTAAACTCTTTCTTATTAAGATAGCTGATATTTTTGTTGCTTAGTCGCATAGTACAGAATATTTTCGCTAATTTGAATCGTCATTGAAGAAGTTAAAACCTTTCCATAGATATATTGTGATATTCTAAACATTCGACAATCAAATTATAAGAAAAAAATCATATAAGTTTTTTTTAAAATGTGTTCAAGAAATTTGTCATTATTATTATTATTATTATTATTATTATTATTATTATTATTTATGTTGTTGTTATTATTGCTCTTATTGTTCAGGATGACGATGCTGTTCAGAATAGGTACAAATACATAATAGCATGTAATATGTATTTTCAGCTGTTGTCGTAATTGCTTGCTCTGTGACGGCAGTGGTAATAATTATTGCCATAATTGTGGTTCTCATCGTAAGACATATATAGTAAGTATCGTAGCTAAATTGTTATAATATCAAACGGAATCTTGAACTTTTGCACTTATTGGTACATAATGAAAGAGGTTATAAGTACTATGATATTGCAGGAAATATAAACCTGTACGTTGAATCATACAGAATATACATTTAGGATTGCAATTGCTACAGAACTATTGACTGCGCGCGTATTTTGGTTCCCCTTCAGAAGATTAATCTTTTCTTCCTACAATTTGTTCCTTGATGTATTTACTTCACAGCTTTATTTGATGTATGCCACATTTCGAGATGAAATATTCAAACATATAACACACATGCGAATGCATTGAATACAAAAGTGATTTATTTCGAATATACAGAAATTGTTCGTTTCCACCTCGTGTTTGTAGCAAAGATAATAATATGAATCTAAAGAAAAATCATTAATACTCTGTATTTTATTTCATAATTATATGTTTCAATAATGGACAGTAAAATGTATTAATTATATAAATCAAAATACGTCATGATTAAAGATTGTTGCATCGAAATAATACCTACATTTAAGCTAAGTGATTTAATAGAGTAAAGTCACTGCGTGTTGTCACAGGAACAATGACGCAGTCATGCAGAGGTGATAAAAAAGATTATTCGAATAAGCAAACGGCAGGAGTTTAAGCAGAGGTCTTGTTCTAAACTTGAAGGCAATATTATTATTGTAAATATGTTAATACAAACTAAACAATTTCATCAATTTAATGTCCTGCAACGTATTACTTGAATGCATAGACTCTGCTGAAATGACGTTAATGAGAGAAAACAAAATAGTTGAGATAATTATATCAACATAATCTATGACATGCATCTAATTCAGTTGTTTAATTTACAGTAAGCGAAAGACTACAATAAAGGTGAAGCCAGCTGTGCATGGAAAGTATGATACTGAGATACATGGCAATGTAGAAAAGGTGAAATCTTTGTCAAGGGAGGTCACCATTCTACAGAGAGAATTAACAATATCCAGCATCCAGAGCATGACCGATATTGAAATTCAAAATTAAGTTGAAATTCAAAATTAAGTTGAAATTCAAAATTAAGTTGAAATTCAAAATTAAGTTGAAATTCAAAATTAAGTTTAGATTACTGTGCAAATGTACAGGCTAAAAACTAATGCATCTGTTTTACGTCTTTACATGCAAAGTCGTGTTATTTTTCTTATGATAGTAAAACATCATTATTTGAGCAATGACGATGCTGTAAATTCATGAAAGAAAACAACTAACTTTATCTACTCATACATTTTAATGAGCTATGTTAAGCTTTGCTGACTATGGAAATATATAATAGTACTATATTTGTCAAATTCAATTCCATGGTAACGCCAAAAAGAAAGTACCGTTTTCTGGATATATCTGATTATAAAGAATGTACTGAATTTATTACATGTGCATGGGAGCAACAAAGAACTAAATTAATTACTTTGATGGAATTTTAAACGAAAATTCAAAGTCTGAAATTATTTGTGAACAGTGTAATAGATATCACAAGTAATTCATAAAATATGAGAATTGGATCTATAGGAACATGTCATATGACAAATTGTTTTAAAATGTTTAAAATAGTTAGAGGGTATACCGTCAAAGAATCAACTCATCCAGCCAACATTATGCCAAATTACTAAGGACAAAAAAGAAGTTACATTGCGAGTACGAAAAGTGCTTTTCAGGATATCAGGTAGCTTTGCAGGTGATATTAAAGGGAAAAAGCCGATACAACAAATTTCCAGTGTCGTCCTCTTATCCCTTGTGGTGTTAATCTTGGGGATGCCAGCTTTGTACCTAGTAACCGACTCTCGCAACAATGGTTCGTATCATATTTAGCAGAAGGAAATATAATACATGATACAAAAAAATAAATGCAAATAGAACGTTGTCAGCTATAATACAGAGACTGAAAATTGTGAAGTTTATCATGAAAAATACACCTATTTGCCAGACAACGCATGCAGCTCAAAAAAATTGAAAACTCAAATGTGTATTCCCTCTCCCTTTAGAGTGGTGTCCTGGCTGTGAAACAATTAGTGGTCCGATACTATACCGAATATTAGTGTTTTCAAATTTGTTTTGTATTCTTGAAAACCTTAGATATCACATATACACAATACTAATTTGGGTCGTATACATAATGATAATAATAACAATAATTATTTAATGCTGACATGTGATAAGAATGAATTATGCCTTTCAGTATTTTTTACAATATGGGTATTGGTGTTGATAAATGAATACTTAAATGATTTAAATAGAGCATATGACAAGATTACTTCTCAAAACAACCAATTTGTTTTTACTATTCAAAACTTGTCCCCAAAGGTGGAATAGAAGTAAAAGTGACACATTGTTTTCCTTCTACACCAAACCCTACAAAGTTTAATTAAAACAAAACCTTGTTCGTGCTGATGTGATGACATGCTTAACCGTTTTGCCATTTTTACAAGAAATATACCAATATTTACCAAATTTATTTACAGCCACTAAATGAAACATTCTCTTATCCCACATAAGTTTTCACTTATCCAGTTATTTCGAGAACTTGCTTAGACTTGACTAGAAGAAAGCACTTTAATCCATACAACGAAGAAACAGTATAAATTTATGTAAAAGATCTGATGATATTGTATATACTTTAATTACATCTGTTTTAGAAACTGCATTGGATATTAGTTTTGTCATATTTGACAGTTTTCATTTTCCGGTAGGAACTGGCTTATGTATGTTTAGAGAAGTACGTACATCAGACGGAATGGCTGCCTTACGTTTTATCCTTCAAATGTTGAGTAGAGGCGGCTTCTGTTAATTGTTCTTATTAACATTCATAGAAAAATCAATTTAATAAACTTGTTTAATTCACTTAGTAAATATAAACCCTTTACCCTACTGCTTGTAAACTGTTGATAACATGCTTTTTTGTCGTTGGAGTATAAGCACAAATATCTTTTTAATTATCGTATTTGTTTTTCATTTTACGTATATACCGCATAAAAAGTGCATCTCCTGTATAACAGATTAACAATTAAAGACATATGTTCGTTATTTTACTAGAAAACGTCATACATTTTGATTTATTTCTTGTGTAGAGTAGTTGTCGAACCATCATCAAATACTGATCTAATGTAAAAAAAGGAGCCAGTATCGACAGACAAGAAAATAATGTAACGTATCCCTCGTTTTTGCCATTCCAGATAGATTAGGTATTCCGTCCTTATATGATATATTTTCCCAGTGTTATATCGATAGTTAGTTATGGGCACGTGTCTTAAAAAATTTTAGTAGAGGAATTATTCCTTTTTCTGAAGCGATACATGGTACTTTGAAATGTTCTGGTCTTGTTTTAAGTACAATAATTTATATTACTCGATTCACATCCGTTCACATTCCATTCCTGTATGTACAAATCATCCAATGTGTTCGCGATACCGGCTTTAACAGCTTTGTGTTTACTGATTGAAATTTGGTAGCAAAGATAGTATCGACCAACATAAATTAATACTTGTTAATGGAAGAAACATATTTATAGTTATATAAATCATTAAAATTGCTCCAAATACTTTATATAATCGTTTAGAAATAGTATATATTCTGTATTTATTATTGAGATAAACGTCCAATCATTCTAGACTTAATATAAAATGTTAAATAGTTTTCTTTCAAGCTCACCATATATCATGCATATTGCAATGCTTTTAAAGGCTTTGTATAATATTAAAAACTGATTGTCCAAATTCTCAATAATTATAGTGTTTCCTAAACATTAGATTTCACACCCTTTAGCAATATCATCTGCATGCACGAACTTGCGTGACTGTGTTACAGGTAAGTCATTGATATAGACATTGAACAAACTTGGCGAAAGAACAGACCCTTGTGGGAGTCCGTTAGTCTGACGCCTTAACGAGCAAACGCTCTCTCGGATGTGCATTATCCAGCGCCTGTCGCGAAAGAACGGTTTGATTGTCTCAGCTATCTAGCGCGGCAATACTCTATACATTTTCAGCAACAACCCAGTATGCCAGACCGTGTCACATGCTTCTGTTAAATCAAGGAAAACAAATTCAGTTTTAAGGTTTCTCTGAAAATCGTCTTCAACAAACGTAGTCAGAGAAAGGAATTGATCGCAAGTGCTATGGTCATGTCTGATGGTGAATAAAGTGGTTAGAGCCAGCAAGTTACCGTTTGCCAGACTAGTTTCAAAACCTGAAACAGCACAAGCCCCGAACTAGCTTCTTGGCTATCTTCTCCCAAAAGACACAGTAAAAAGTTTAGGCAACGATTTAACGACAGGCTGACATCAGAACATATCACCTTTTGTTGGCAATTCTCAAAAAGTGTCCAAGACAAAGGATACAAATATCTGAGTCTACACAGATTAAAAATGGGAAACCACATTATAGAATTAATCACCTAGAGATTAATATCTAATTATTTATTTTTCGTTTTTGTGTTCCTCGAAACCAGTATCATAGAATAGCTTTACATATATATCTTTATATATATATATATATATATATATATATATATATATATATATATATATATATATATATATATATATATATATATATATATATATATAATCTAACTATCGTACGCTCAATTTTGGACAATGCTAGAGAAACATTTTATCACCTAATTATCACAGTACTAGAGTGTGTGAACAATACTTTCGGGTTAAAATATATGTTTGTTGTTGCCTTAATAACTCTAATCTTGTGAAGATTGATATCTGTTTCTTTGTAACAACAACAACAATAATAATAATAATAATAATAATAATGTATATGCATAAACATCAAACTTTTTTCCCCAGAAATTTATATATTTTATCTTTATCAATTCTACATATTGTTTCCTAGATAGTATGCATACGCTACTCTCGTGCCCTTTACCGCAAGCGAAACCTTCCTCTTCTCCAATAGCAATATGACAAATTCAAGTACTACAAGGGAGGAATGATAAAATCCAGGCAGCAATGAAGACAAATCTAGATATTTAGCAGATTGTCATTTAGTTGCCGGAAGTTGTTGGTCAAAAATTTATTTTGACGTAATTGTTAACAATAAGGTAATATTATGGCGACAATCTAAATCTGCAAACTATTTTGTTGGAGCTTAAAGTAATTTTAATGATTCCAAAGACGAGTTTCTTTTAATTTCGAGAAATGGGTCATACGTTATTATCATTATTGTATAATTAAACGCTTTTATTAATATCTTGAACAGAAATTCAATGTCAAGTTTTAATAATCTTTGCATCATGCAATATATTCAAATTAACCATGATTGAGATTTACAAATGTTGAGTAGATTTGTGCAGTAAAAACTAAAACTTTGTTTCAACCTTATACTCCGGGTACCCAGAGTAGCCGACTGGTCTAAAGCGCTCACCGTTACGGATCACTGCCCTCTCACCTGTCTGCGTGGGCTCGAGTCTCGTGCTCGGCCAATGTGGGTACATGAGAAAGCTTGCCAGTAGCTTCTCGTGGATCGATGGTTCCCTCTGGGGTTTTCCCGGGTTCTTCTTCCACGGTTTATAACATTAAAAGCAGGCTACC
Organism: Sinohyriopsis cumingii; assembly: GCA_028554795.2. Lineage (NCBI taxonomy): Eukaryota > Metazoa > Mollusca > Bivalvia > Unionida > Unionidae > Sinohyriopsis > Sinohyriopsis cumingii. Next base: position 123,715,621 of record CM068831.1, on the reverse strand, counting down.
GTGATACCAATATTATACTAAAACCGGTTGAAGAAATAATCCAAGAATGAGATCGCTTTCAGAATATACTACTTTTAGTGCACATTGCTAGCCATCTACCATGGTGTGTCATTGTGCAAGACATTTTACTCCAGTCTGATTCGGTAATTGCATTCATCACAATGAACAGCCTGTATGAAAACAATATGGATATTGGTGTTACTTTTTCATGTCATAAGGCAAATGATTGATACAGACATAAGAATCTCACTTGTTTGATTATCCTTTATAGTTTCGTACCCAGTGCAGAAAGGAAACTGCGTTAAAATGCAATCAGATCAAAATCGAATCCATTCATTATTGAGAAAGTGTTGTTTTGTCATGTGATTTAACTATTACAACAATAAATTCGGACTCGCATAAAACAATGTATTAAAAGTCAGTGCAAATATTCATCCTCATGTTAAAACTCGCTTCATAGCACCGGTGTTTTTGCTTTAACTTTGGCAAGTTTTTCTTTGGGTTCATTTCAGCTGATCGAAGCTGATAATCAAATCAAAATAAATTAAGAAGAGGAAAGAAAAGAAAGACTTTTGTCAAGTGTAGTTTTACCTTAGTATTTTATTAAAGCATACAATTAGTGTTGATAAATATAAAACCTTTCTATGTTTTCTCACATAATACGATTACTTTTGTATTCTAAATATGTACTCTATGTAATACAGGCTCCATTTTATTTACATATAAAGGTCATAGCTCGACATTGTGCCCAAGATAAATAAACCCTAAAAATATCTATACCCCCAGTACCCAATAGCCACCCATATCTTAATTTCCCCCTCCCTATTTATTACCTTCAAAACCTGATTGTATTGCATTACGTTCAAGGCATATTGATTGTAATACAATGCTATTGTTTTATTTTTCATGTGCTTGCTGTTTTGTATTTATACAGCTTGGCAGTAGCGTATAGCTCAGATTGATTAGATTTTGTTGATGTTTTTTAGCTGAATACCTGCATTGTAATGCAACATACAATCGATAACTATGCTTCTGTAAAGATTACACCACCGTCAATATATTAATTAGCTTCCTTCGTCCATCCACACTGTTTACGAAGAATTTCCAACCGATTTTGCTTTCCTTTTTCGCCTTACTGTTCTTCTCTGACTTAATTCTCTGGGGCAGACCCTTTCTGTGTATGTAAAAATGAAAATTGTAAGCACTGGGCTTCTATACAAATAAAACTTAAGACATATATCCAGAACGCAAATATTTTAAAATAAAACATGTAAATTGTATTTTCATGTTAAAACGTTTTAATCATAGCAGTAGAACTATTATTAGAAAACAGTTAAACTGTTTGCAACATTCATAAAGTCGATTGGGGAAGTCAGGAACATGGAATTCTGTGCTGAATGACCAATGTCCTTTCTGGCTACCCAAAGGAAAAATGGATCCGGATTTGAGCCAACATCAGTAGTATGGGGGGGTAGTTTAGCCTCAATGGGAATTAGCATTACAGACCCCCCCCCGGGCAAGTTTAGCCTCAATGGAAATTTAACATTAACCACCCTGGGCAAGTTTAGCCTCAATGGAAATTTAACATGGGCAAAAAAGCCTGGGCAAGTTTAGCCTCAATGGAATTTAACATTGGAAGAAAAAGACGTTTGGGCCTGTTGAGCCTCAAGAGGAAATGGAATAGGGTTGGGAACCCTATTTTTTAAAGAAAAAAGGGTAGACAATGGAAAGTCAGTCTCTTTTCGAGAAATAGGAGTGGCCCTGAAAAGGGCCCTTGGTTTTATGTTAATATTAACATAGACGGCATCTGTCACATCTTCTTCTTCTTAAACTCCTTCTAACTGCAGGTCCATACACAAGTACCCTCTTGAGGCATCCTTGTCTTTCTATGTAAACTCTTCTCATCCATAGACTAGTATCTGTCCTATCGACAACAGTCCACTTGGATCGGACATACATGGGTATGTCCGTCCTGAACATCATTGTTGACACAAGGGTGGAAGATTGAACGTCGGTCCACATCTTGAGGCTCCGAGAACAGGTGAGTGATTGCGCTGAACTGCGTTTATTTATAGGGAGAGGAAGGATTGAAACGGATTGAGTTCATTGACCAATCCAAACACGCGTGACAAAATTCAGTCAGCCCGCATCCAATCCGAAGAAAGCAGTCTGTGACGTCACGTGGTCTATATAGATTCGCTAGCGCCTGTGTGCAGTCAATCTATGCGACAGTGATTCAACATGACGGAAACTCAGAAAACGATTAACTGGGGTGCACCAGCAGTGGAGACTGCCCAATTGAACCCGGACTTACTTTCAGAAGAGGTGAATTGGGATTTTGTGGATTTTCTTACCTCGCAAGAATTTGTTCCGGAACCTTCGCCTCCTTCTTCATTACCGCAAGTGGAGAATTTTAGACAGAGACAGAAAGAAGAATTGGAGAAATTTATACAACTACAAAAGGAAGCGGAACAAGCTTTTCTCCTACAGCAACAGCAACAGCAACAAGAAGAGGTAAGAAAAAAACAACAACAAGAAGAAGTAGCAGCAATGAAACAAGAGGGTGAAAATCAAACCGTCACGGTACTGTTGGGCATTTTAGCGGAGTTAAGAAGTATGAAACAAATGTATCAGACTTCTTTATCACGACCGAAGAGAATACGACCTTCCCGAGCTAAACACGCCAACCCTGTGATTAAGCCTACCGTACCACCCTTAGTGATTTCAACCAAATCATCATCATCAGAAGTAGGCCTCGGCCGTGGCAAAGGCTTAAGGCAGTTAAAGTTGATTGCTTAAACTCACCCCTACACCAAAAAAACCAAAGGCCCTTTTCAGGGCCACCCACGTCTCTCGAAAAGAAATACAATTTCAATTGCCAATAACTCAAAAAAAAATCAACCCATTTTACCCCTATAGTACGTGTATATGAGTGCGTGAGTGTAGCTTCTTATTTTAAAATCAAAACTCAAAGACACTTACCTTATATAATTAATGTATTCTTTTCTCAATAGTTACAATCCAATTCACAATTCACAACAAAACACTTTAGAAAGTACATTCACTTCTTCTGTTTCTTTTTTTACTCTCTCTGTTTTTTCAATTTCTTCACCGTCACAGTCTTTTCCTCCTCTTCCTCCTCACTTTCTTCCCTTCTTATTTTCTTCTCCTGTTTCTTTTTCTTCACCTGGCTGCTTTCTTCCTCTGAAGAATCCCTCTCTTCTGAAGAATCCCTCTTTTCTTCGGACTCCTCTTGTTTCTTTTTTGGGCAATCTGGAGACCAATGTCCTTTTTCTTTACAATAATAACAGGTATCTTGACTTTTGTCTTTTCTAGCCCCTGTTTTTCTTTTTTGACGGTCTGGACACTCTGAAGACCAATGCCCTTTCTTTCGACAGATATAGCAAGTATCTTGACTTTTATCTTGAAAGGAAGGAGAGTAGTCCGTCGGCTGGTCTGAAGAGAATTTTCTAATGACCCCTCTCAAAGCTCTGATGAAACGTTCGATTTGGCTAATCTCTTCCATCGTTGTGCTCGGTTTGAGAGTGAAATGAATAGTGAAAGGACAAGACACACCCTTTAATATACGCTGGTCTGCTATGACTATAAATTAGTCTATGGTGTTTAAACTTGAGTCATTTGACGTTTTGCACTCAAGATGAAACGATCCTATTCATTCGAGAAGAAAGAAGAAGAAAGTAAGAGGCAGAAACGTGATCTATCGCGTCGTACCAGGGCTGAAGTCTTGGCACAAATTCATGCCTGTGATTTTGAAGAGGACATGAGTGAACCAGAATTCGAACCCTCTAAACAAAGTTCACCACCCTTAGTCAACCCTGAAAAGTACTATTCCATTCGAGAGACGGAAAAGCGCTCCTCTAGAAAATTTAGAACCACGGCTTACAAATACTCGGTGAAGTTTAAAGATTTCAAGTCTGAAGTACCGTTAGAGAAAGCAGAAGGGTTCATCACTGGGGTGTGGGATTCTTTGCTCACCGCACTCAAGCGACAATGTCAACCCAAAGAAGACGATCGCTTGAGACTTTCCATACAACACGACGGTTTGAAATCCCCTGTTTGGATCGAGTTCAATAGACCCACAGAACTAACTGCTTCCAAAGTCATGGACAAGATTCAACACGTGCAACAACCTAATGACCAGTTTGACATCACCGATGGAAAAGCCACACTGGACATGACCCACGTCTCTCCTCCTCAAGGGACCGGACAACGCAATAAGGTGTTACTGGTGAACGACCTTCGCAGCACCAAAAAGAGTCTCGTCCAAATTCACAATTCTCAAGACCAGATGTGTTTAGCCCGAGCCATCGTGGTGGGACGAACCTATGCCAACAAGAACGACACGACAGAATGGAAAAGAGCCTGGAAAACTATTCGACAATCGGACCGAGCCAAACAACGAAACGAAGCAGAACTCCTGTTACATCAAGCCGACTTGCCCAAAGACACACCCTGTGGCATTCCTGAGATGGAAAAATTGCAAGATGCCCTAGCTCCACGCTACACCTTGAAAGTGCACCCTCAAGAAGTGCGCGGACCTCTGTTGTTTCGAGGGAAAGACTTTAAGGACGGAAAATACATTCATGTCTATTATCACGATGACCATTTCGATACCATTACCAGTATCACTGCATTTCTGCGATACAGTTATTACTGTGAGAAATGTGACTGTAGCTATAACAATCGAGAGCAACACAAACATTGCGGATTGAAATGCTCAGGATGTTTGGCCTCTCCACCCTGTCTGAGCGAAGGACCAGTGCATTGTCCTGCTTGTCTGCGCACGTTTGTCAGTCCTACCTGTTACCAACAACATTTGAAGACGCAAGATTCACAGCAGAAATGCGCTTGTCAACTGCTGAGATTGTGCCCTATGTGTGGACAAGGCCTACGTACCAATAGTGCCAAGGCACACGTATGTTCAGGAAAAAAAAATGTCACATTTGTCATCACATCGTGGATATGGAACACCAATGATACGTGCAAAAATACCAACCCCCACCAGAGAAAGAGGACGGTCACAAGAAGAAAGGCAATTTCATCTTTTTCGATTTCGAATGCATGCAAGAGACCGGCATTCACATTCCTAATTTCTGCGTGGCTCATCGAGCGTGCGAGAAGTACATTCAAGAACCTATCTTCAGTCATTGCCCTCAATGCAGCAAGATTCCCGGAGGGCGTGAAAAAATCTTTCGAGGACCGAACACGTTAGCCGATTTTGCCCAATGGGTCTTAGACCCCATCGACAACGCGTGGAGCCAAGAGGACATCGAACGTTACGGAGATTGTCATCGTCATGCCATAGTGATGGCTTCTCCGGATACGATGGACAGTTTCTTTTGAGGTATTATACGGAACAAGGCATCGAACGTCCTAAAGTGACTTTGAACGGAGCCAAAATCATTTTCATGCAAGTGGGACAAGTGCAGTTTAAAGATTCGATGAGCTATTTGGCCATGCCTTTGAGTCGAATGCCTAAAACGTTTGGAATGACATAAATGGCTAAAGGTTATTTTCCTCACTTTTTCAATACGGAAGCCAATCAACACGCCGTTCTACTCCATTTGCCTGAGGCTCACTATTACGACCCCGACAACATGGGTACCGAACAACGAGAAGCTTTCTACATTTGGTACCAGGCTCACACCTCGGACCCTTTCGACTTTCAGGAAGAAATGTTAAAGTATTGTCGTTCCGATGTGGACATTTTACGGCGTTGCTGTGGAAAATTTCGAGATCTTTTCATGGAACACGGAGGGGTCGATCCTTTGAAAGAAGCTTGCACCATTGCCAAAGCGTGTTCCTTAGTGTACCGGCAACGATTCATGCCTGAAAACACCGTGGCTGTCATCAGTCCTCAAACGACCAACTATGTCAAACGTCAATACTCGGTCAAAGCCCTACGTTGGTTACATTACTTGTGCGACAAGGAAGACAAATGGATTCAGCATGCCCGCAACGGAGGAGGCGAAAAGACCATCGGAACGTATTCGGTAGATGGCTGGGACTTAGAAAACCCCAAGATCGTGTACGAGTTTAACGGTTGCTTATTTCACGGATGTCCCGTCTGTTACCCTGATCGTAGCACTAAAAATCAGTTTTTACAGCGAACCATGGAAGACTTGTACCAGGACACTTGTCAGCGACGCCTAAAGTTAGAACAGCAAGGATACCAAGTGGTGGAAATGTGGGAACACAAGTACGATCACCGTTTGCAAATCGATCCCGAATTTAAACGCCTCGTGGAAAGTTACCAGTTCATGGACCCGCTGAACCCAAGGGATAGTTTGTACGGAGGTAGAACCAATGCCACCTGTTTGCTGTACCAAGCCGACGAAGAGAAAGGAGAAGAAATCAAATACTTGGACTTGTGTTCGCTGTATCCCTACGTGTGCAAATATTGTCACTTTCCTGCAGGGCACCCGCAATTGTTGACGGAACACATCGACCTGAAAAACATTCGACAATACGAAGGTCTGATCAAGTGCAAAGTTTTGCCTCCCATGGACTTGCACCATCCCGTGCTACCTCACCATTGCCAAGGCAAACTGATGTTTCCTTTGTGCCGTACTTGTGCCGAAACGTGCAACCAAGATCAGCCTTGTCAGCACATCCAGGAAGAACGGGCTTTGACGGGGACGTGGGTCAGCGTAGAATTGTTCAAAGCTTTGGACATGGGATACCAACTGCTAGAAGTGTACGAAATTTGTCACTTTCCCAAGACACAACAATACCACAAAGGTGACCCCACGCAGAAAGGCATTTTCGCCGACCACGTGGATGCCTTTTTGAAACTGAAGCAAGAAGCCAGCGGCTATCCTTCCTGGTGTCACACTTCCGAAGACCAACTAAAATTCAAAGAGAAATACTATGAACAAGAAGGTATTCCTTTAGACCACATCGAGAAAAACGAAGGCAGGCGATCGTTTGCCAAAGTGATGTTAAATTGCTTGTGGGGTAAAATGGCACAACGACCGTATTTACCCAAGACGGAATATTTGACAGAACCTTCCCGCTACTTCCAGATGATTCACGACAAAACCAAATACATGAAACACGTGGACGTCGTTCGTGAGGATTTGATCTTGGTCAATTACGAAGAAGATCTGGACTTTGTACAAGACGACCCTTTTGGAAATGTCATCATTGCGGCTTACGTGACAGCTCATGCTCGCTTAAAATTGTACGAAGCTTTAGAACTGTTAGGGGAACGTGTCCTGTACTTTGACACAGACAGTTGCATTTACATCCATCACCCGAGTCAACAGCACCCTGACATCGAAGGAGACCGTTTAGGAGCCTGGACAGACGAGCATCCCGACGACAAGATTCTAAGTTTCGCCAGTGGCGGTCCTAAAAATTACGGTTACGAATACCGGGACAAACAAGGAGAAGTGCACACGCAGTGTAAAGTGAAAGGATTGACTCTGAATTATCGTACCAGTCGTGTGGTGAACTTTGGGGTACTGAAAGAAGCCTTGCAGACTGGAAAAGATGAACACTTTAAAGTGACCACCTATCAACCGAACAAGATTGTACGTTTACCCACTCACCACATCGTCAGTCGACCCTTGGAAAAAGTCTATCAAATCGTGTACCAGAAGCGAGTGAGACTTCCCAATCACTTTACGTTGCCGTATGGACACGTCGGTATTGGTCTGTATATCAAAAGGAACCCTAGGCAAGATCGATAGTTCATTTGGACTACCAAGACCAAGCGAACAAGATGAATTCTTTCAGAGAAACACGAAACAAGTTTAGACAGGCACAATTCAAGTGTGGGGCTTCGGAAGTGGAATGCGATTGTGAGCCTTGCGATGGGTACGATGCTATACGTTGTGACCTTAGCGATGCCGTAAAGTATCGTGGGAACTGTGGTCTCACTACCCCTATCATGGAAAGTGATGCTGTGCGTGTCAAACCTGAGGGATGCGAAAGCGATACCGCTCGTCCTCTTGGACACTTTACTGGGTTTCGTTTTAAAGGGGAATGTCGACCTTCACGTTTACCTCCCTACGGATGTCATCCAGCCCTGAGCAAACTCCTGTTCATGTCACCCAACCCTCATCGAAACGAACCTGTGAAAGACGAATATTCGTTTCCTGTGCGTTTGTCGGAATACTGCGACTTTGAAAATCGTCTTCAATCGTTCAAAGGAAAATGGCCTAAGTATCTGGGAGGACCGACCCCCGAAGAATTAGCCAGAGCTGGATTTTTCTACTTGGGCGAAGGAGATAAAGTCAAGTGCTTCAGTTGCGGTGTGTCACTTCACCACTGGGAACCGCAAGATTCGGCCTACGTAGAACACGCTCGATGGTCACCGAATTGTCATTACTTACCCTTAGTGGGACCGAGACATTGAAGTAACTTACCATAATCTGTTTATGGATACTTTACAAGAGAACATTCGTGCTTTCCCTGTGGAGCTGAGAGAACGCATTTACCGAGAGCTGGTCAAAATACAAGTCAAACGTAAAGAACAGTTGCATCCGTTACGTCACCAGATCTTTAACCACTGGTACCTGAATGGTATAAGAGGACTGATTCGTCAGAAATTGTTTCAGTGGTCAGACATTGTTGAACACTTTCAGTTAGTGAATGAACTAAACGTTCGTAATTTTGGTTACTTCGAGATTCACCTACTGCAACGTATTGAGGAAGACGAGTTAAAGGATTACCAACATATTTTACGTGGAATCTGCTTAGCGGAAGACGAAACATCTAGACAAACTCTGACGTTTCGGTTACAGTATGCAAGATTTAGATTCCCTACTGGAGAACGAAGATGTCTAGTTAGAAATTACCTGTATTGATTCCGAAACAAAGAGACTATAAAATCAGGCTGCCATGCCACGGATTATGTCACATGTTATTGAACAGATTCCGTGGAAGGAACTCAATGACCATATTCAAACCGTGGATCATTACCATCGATTATTACAAGAGCTGTATCCATTCAATTTGGGTCGACAAGTGATGTGTGTCTTAGTGACTTGTTTTCTGGGATTTCGTTTACCAGCCGATTCCTTGTGGACTCTTTACGATCAGTACTTACCACCCAATGGCCTTAAATGGTCACGAAAGACTCCTTTTGCTCAAAGCCTTGCGTTTTCATCTGGATACTTCTCGACCTCAACAGGAAAAAAAGATTCGTCAACTTTTAGCTACCGAAGACGTGTATGACGATGTGTGTGTAGCTTGTGACTTACACCCTCATTGGACAGATGTTCGTGACTGGAAAAAGGGGGGTTTTGAGGCTTGGACCCAAGAAGTGGCCCAGTATGCACAAGAGTTGTTCAAGGAAAAAAGTTACTTTTCAACCTGTGTTAGTGACGGTGCCAGAAGAACCCGTCACCGAGAACAACCACTCGCTTCAGGACAGGACTGTCATGGACATTCCTGAAAGGTCATTCCGGGAGGACACTTGTGTGACAATACCTCATGTAGAGACTGTAAGAACATTACACACTGTCCCTAGGACATCTTGGTTACCCAAAACATGTTGTACAGAGACTTGTTTATATTCCACTTTGATCGTTTTGATGTGTTTTTTATTCCTGTACATCACTATTTGGGTTTTATGTATTTTTGTCTTTCGTGTTGTTCATATTTGAAACATTCAATAAACGTCTCCTGAAAAAAGTATATAAATTCTCGTCTTGTTTGTTTTCGTGTCACAAGTGACATTCCTAACACTATGGCTACCTCTGCTGTCTCTGCTCCCTCTGCCTCTACTGTCAAAGTCATCGGCGAACACTTAGATCGTGCCAGTTGGGAGGCTTTGTATCTTCGCCATCCCTTTAACATGCTCATTGCTGGACCTAGCGGTTCAGCCAAAAAACCGAATTCGTCAAACGTTTGATCGAACATAAACATCATTTGATCGATCGGCCACCTCAGCGGATCGTGTGGTGTTACAAAGAGTGGCAATCGGCGTACAGCCTCTTGCGAGAAAGTCAAGGCGATTCCATCGTGTTTGTGGAAGGCATTCCTAAAGAAGACGACGGCATCGTCTTTGACTCCCATCAAACCAATTTGGTCATTTTTGACGACATATTAGGAGAAGACGAAGAAGAAATTAAACTGTGGTTCACGCGCAAAGGGCATCATCGTAATGCCAGTGTCGTTTACATCACCCAAAATTTGTTTCAACAAAGTAAAGCCCATCGCACCATCAGTCTCAATGCGCATTACGTGGTCTTGTTTAAAAGCCCTCGAGATAAATCGCAAGTGCAAGTCTTAGCCAAACAGTTAGGAACGCCTTGGCTGACTCAGGCGTACGACGATGCCACTCAAACTCCACACGCCTATTTACTCGTCGATTTGAAACCTACGACCCCCGATGATTTGCGATTTCGTACCCACTTGTTTCACCACTGGTGCCAAGACGGAGGGCCTGTCCTGTACACGTCTCCGTCCTCGACTTAATTTCACTCCACAAAAAAATCTATAAAAACCTCAGACCCTTTTCGTCTGTCTCACACACATTTTGAACATGACGTCCCTTCAGTCGCATCTTCCCGTCAAATTGATTCGTGCCTTGTATGGCATCAGTCGAGAAAAAAATCCACAAATACGAGCTTGTGTCTTAGAAGCTAGTCTCAAAGAAGTCTTACGATGGTTCACGGTGACGGCACGTCAATTACTCCAAGGAATCATTCAGATTCCTCATCAAACAAAAAGCTTTTTTGATCGAAACAAAGTCGCTTTGACCCAACTGGCCGATCCCCGCATCGACACTCAAACCAAAAAAAAATCATTTTGAAACGTGGAGGGAGCGGTACTCTAGGAGGGGTCATCATTCGCTCTCTCTTAAGATGGGATCCTAATTCCCCCAAACTTCTCCCCAAGAAAAAAGTCAAACGAAGCCCCAAGAAGAAGAAAAAGACCAGGTCCCCAAGGAGAACTTCTCCAGTGGTGGGACCCTCCTCTTACCAGACACCACCACGGAAAAAGAAAAGAAGCCCCCAGAAAAAGAAACAGAGAAAAAGTCCCCAGAAAAAGAAAAGCCCACAGAAGAAAACTAGTCGCAAGAGAGGCACTTCGGCCAGGACGCAACCTTACACTCGCAAACAACGACCTGCCACGGCGGTGACTGCGTCTCCTGCAGCCTCACGTTCATCCACTTCTCCGTTGATGACACCAAGAACTGAAGAGTACTTGGAGACGTTGATCACACCATGAACTTCTCCGTTGATGACCCCAAGAACTACCCCAGTGGCAGGACCCTCCAATTTAGTGACAGTGGATGCTGCTCACAAAGTACCTTCTCCCAAAATCAAAGTCCAAGAAAGATCGGACATGTTACAAAGTTTACTGGATTTGTCCAAGCAAGAACTGGCTCGATTTAGTCCGTTGCGTACCCCTGCATGACGTGTCATGCCTGTCCTGAAGTTGATACGACGTAAAGACAATCAGTGGCGACGCGTTCCAGTATAAAAAAGGCCTGTGACCAAGTCGGGGGTATCAGTGTTTTGGTGCTCCTGAAGATGTCACCCTCCAGAAAACATCCCTCTTCTAAACAACCCCAAGGAAAGAAAAGAAAAGGACTGCCTCCTCGTTTAGTCAAACATGGGGACATGTTATCTGTCCTGTCCAAAGCTTCTCCACCTCTACGAAAAAACCGCATTCAATCAGCCTCCAAAGAGGTCATCGATACCGTGTGCGAATGTTGTTTGAACGTCTTGAAAGGCACGATCCCTTTGTCCAAACACCAGAAACAATGCTTAAGCAAACATCGTCACGTTCTTCGCCAAATGGTTCAAAAGAAAATTCACCTTCGTCAAAAGAAGAAGATGTTGGTCCAACGTGGAGGCATTTTACCCCTCTTGTTAGGCCCCTTACTGAAAGGAGTCTTGGGAACCATGTTGGGAGGACTGGTGGGAGCAAGATAAAAAGGCCCTCGGAAGTCCCAAGATCTCAGAATCGACCCTTGACAACCCCATGGAAGGACGAAAACTAGCTTTAGTGCCTTACAAACGATGGATGGAATACCATCGTTGGCAAGAACAACGCACCCCGCATTTACCTCCCAATCCCAATTTGAACGAGATGTCCCAGTTACAACACGAATTCCAGTCCTTGATGGATCGCCAAGATTTGTCCGAAACAGAAAAATCGCAAAAGTACGGTCAACTCTTGCAACGACTGCAACTCTTTCACCAGAAAGCTTTAGACGAAACAGCTTTACCCACTCTGAAAGATTTTAAGACCTTGATGAAAAGTCCAGCACCATCATCACTACCACCACCACCACCACCACTACTACCATCCCCAGGGGTCACCAGAGATGCTACCCCACGAAGACCTGAGGAAGAAGAGATGCGAGAAGTGTTTCAAACACCGTCATCAGCTCCCATTTCGAGTAAGATTGCGCATCCTTGTTGACCCCGTCCCCCACACCCCAACGACAACAAATGAAAGCTTGGGTTAAAAAGATGATGTCCACTCCTCCTTCAACAGAAGTGAAAAAGAAAGAAGGGAAACAAGAAGTGAAAAAAGAAAAGAAGACCAAAGCCATTCCATTGCCACCTCCACCACCACTACCTTCGACTTCTACTCCCGTAGCCCATCGGACACGTAAATCCATTTCTAAACCACCCTTTCGACCCACCCAAAGTAGCATCACCGAAGAGTGGGTGACTTATTACCACATAAACAAACACAAAAAAAATGGAAAAAGTCTTAGCCAGCATTTACTACGATCCCTCCCATCCTGCAGGTTACGCAGGAGTTCAAAAATTGTATCGTGCTGCCAAAACGCGACTGAAAAGTCTCCGTTTACCTCAAGTGCAACGATGGTTACAAGAACAAGCTACCTACACTTTACACAAACCCATTCGACGCAAGTTTGCCAGAAGTCGCACCCGAGTGGAAGGCATCGATCATCAATGGCAAGCCGATTTAGCCGATGTCTCTCACTTGGCCAGCTACAATCGTGGCTACAAATATTTGTTTTGTGTCATCGACGTCTTTTCCAAATTTGCCTGGGTCGTGCCCTTGACTTCCAAATCGAGCAGCGAGTTAGTGCGAGCCCTGCAACGGGTGTTGAAACAAAGCGGTCGTCACCCTCTTCGATGGCAAACGGACAAAGGTACCGAATTTCTGAACCAAGCTTTCCAAAAAGAATTAAAGAAACGTGACATTCATTTTTTTACCACCGAGAATCCCGAAACCAAAGCTAGCATCGTGGAACGTTTTCAACGCACTTTGAAAGAACGCATGTGGAAATATTTTACGCATCACCACACTCTGAAGTACATCGACATCTTACCGCACCTGGTGCAAGCGTACAACCAATCTTACCATCGAAGCATCGGACGTGCCCCGCAAGAAGTGACTCCCGAGAACGAAGTGTTGGTGTTTGAGCGCCTGTTTGGTACGTCCCCGACGAGGGTTGTCCCCAAGAAAAGTGAAATGTTGGCCGTAGAAGATTGGGTGCGCATTGGCAAAACCAAACGCACTTTCGACAAAGGTTACTTACCTAACTGGACGACCGAATTGTTTCGTGTCACTGGACGAGTGCATGGCCGTCATCCTGCCGTCTATAAATTGGAAGACATGAACGGAGAAGTGCTCAAAGGAACGTTTTATTTGCCCGAGTTACAACGTGTCACCAAAAAAGAAGACGACGTGTACGACATCGAAAGCATTCTCGAACGCAGAACCCGTAAAGTGGGCAAACGACGTGTCAAAGAAGTCAAAGTACGTTGGAAAGGATATCCACCCAGTTTTGATTCTTGGATCGACGCTTCGCAAGTCATCGACTATAAAAAGAAGTGACCATCATGCCCTTTCACACAGACGCAGCTACGTCGACCACTCCTTCACCCAGTTTTTCTGTGCAAGCTTTACAAAAACAACCCTTGTGGGTGTGGTGTGGAGAACGTGTGCCTAAAACGCAAATCGTCTTTTTCTGCCAAATCTTCGTGGTGTATTGTGTCATTGGGGCAGCCATTGCCAATTTGAGACAAACAATTGTGGACCATTTTATTGAGCAGTTGCATCGGTTACCTGCTTCCTAATCCCTCCCTGAAATTCTCTTCGAACGGGAACCACGGAAACCTTGTGTCCAGTGCCAGTGCCAGTCACCACTCCAACAACAACCACAACCAGAACCCCATTTTGGGCGGAGACACGCCTCTCACGTCCAGTAACCCCTCGGACAGCCACAGAACTCTGGAATTATGAGTCACCAAAACCAATTTTACTTAACCTTACCCAGTGACAGTTCCATGGAGGTGTTTCCCCACAACACGTTGTGCTGTTACACGGCTAAATTACCTCAGGCCATCCCATTAAATCACGAAGCCCATTGGGAAGTGGCTTTGGTAGAAATGATTTACCCAACACAAATCAAAAACATCACTGAAACTCAAAACACTTTTGACGTCGAAATTCTGGACCCAACAGTGCAGCAAACCATGACGACCACTTCTCCACATAAATCACTTCCCAAGACCCCAATACCCTGCAGCAGCAGTGACACTTCTCCTCCTTTTTACGTTTATCACTTTAAAATTAACTCAGGCCATTATTTTAGTGGTCAACATCTGGTGGAGGCCATCGCTGACAAATTCTATGCAGCATTTGACAAAGTTCTGACCGGACTAAAAAAACGTGTCACCATTGAGTACCATAAACTGTCTCACCGTCTACTCATCAAATTTGAAAGTGAGGAGAAAAGTATACGTATTAAATTTTGCCCTGAATTGTATGACATTTTGGGTGGAGACCTCAATTTGGTCACGGATAAAAAGACCAAAAAGATTGAGAAAGCAGAGATTGACAACAACGGGCATTTTGCGAGGTATTTTCGTTTCCCGGTAGAACTGAACCAGGGACTGAGTTTGATCCTCGTGTACTCCGATGTGGTGGAGTACAACGTGGTGGGACACACCTCCGTGCCGTTACTGCGTGTCATTCCTTTCAAAGTAAATTCTGCCACGGCCACTGACGAGGAAGGTGGAAACACTTACCACGTTCACCGCGAATTTGTACATCCTCATTATTTGCCTGTCAGAAAGTCGTATTTGGACACGGTCAACATTGCTATAAAAGGAGATTTGGGACAACATATTCCATTCACCAAAGGAAAAGTCACGGTGAAACTCCATTTTCGAAAACGGTTCTCTCACGACTCGTAAGTCATGTATCCAGTGTACCGAGGGGTTGCTCGAAAGCGAGGACACGGTTTAGGAGATATGTTGAAATCGGCCTTTCGTTCGGTGGCTCCGGTGTTGAAACCGATGTTGACACGCGGATTGCACGCCTTGAAAGATGCGGCACTGACACAAGGCAAAGAATTTCTCCAAAATGTCATCATCGACAAACAAAACCCCAAAGAAGCCTTCATGAGGGCAGGCAAAAATGTCTTGCTGCAAACGGGTAAAGACCTTTTGGACCGACGAGACACACCTATAAATGGCCTGCACGCTACCGAGTCAGGCATTCAGCAAGGACAAGGCAGAAAGAGACGACGAAGAAAACACCCTTTCACCAGACTTCACACGTCTAAAGCTAGAAAGGGCAAGAAAAGAAGAACCGTTCGAGACTTAGACGTTTTCGATTATTGAGACACAGAGAAAAAATGATGCACCGAGAGTCTTGCGCCTGTTCTAAGTCGGAACTGGATCTGTTTGCCATGCCCCCCACCATGATGACGATGCAAGAATCCCAGTGGGTGGAATTTCATCCCGTCTCCTCATTGACAGATTCCGCTCCCATCGAGTTTGAAATCAAGGGACAGCCCGAAGATTACATCGATCTGAATAGTAGTTACTTGTACTTGAAAGTCAAAGTTCTAGATAAGGGAGGAGATTCTAGAAGCGGCGAAGAGAAAGTAGCTCCCGTCAACAATTTAATGCATTCCTTGTTCAGGTCAGTGGATTTGTACTTGAATAACAAACTGGTCAGTAGCAGCATGGATACTTACCCTTACCGTGCCTACCTGGAAAATCTCTTGACGTATGGAATAGATGCCAAGAACACCCATCTCAATGGTTGCGTGCTATGGGAACCTGACGATGCGGACGATTTTGATAAAACAGGTATTAGTGAAGACCCCCCAAAAAAAGCAGACACCAATGAGGGATTTGTAGAACGAAGAAACAAAATATTAAATGGCAAGAGTTTAGAACTGATGGATCGTTTGCATTTGGACATGTGGTTGCAAGAGAAATATTTGCTGAACGGGGTAAATGTTCGCTTGAGACTGAATCGTAGCAGTGCTGCTTTCCATTTGTTGGCTGATGCTGATGCTACTACTGGTGGCAATCCTAAAACAAAATCGAGGAGGTCAAACTCTACGTACGACGCGTGGAAGTGTTACCCAAAGTGGGAAACGACATTAGTCAGACATTGAGCAGAACGACCGCCAAATATCCCATACGACGCGTGGAAGTGAAAACCTTCACCATTCCCACTGGACATCATTCCATGATCGAAGATCATCTGTTTCAAGGACAGTTACCCAAACGTTTAATCCTTGGTATGGTCAAGAATTCAGCCTTCAACGGAGACTTCACTAAAAATCCTTTTAAGTTTAAACACTTTAAGGTGAAGAAAATCGAAGTCAGTCGCGATGGCAAGACCTTGTGTACCAGACCTTTCGAACCTGACTTTAGTGACACGAAGATGAATTACTTGAGATCGTACTTGTCCCTGTACGAAGCCACCGGCCAGTTAGGGACCAACACCAGTCACGGCATTACGTACGAAGATTACGCAGGAGGCTATGCTTTGTGGGCTTTCGATTTCACTCCAGACCAAGGCAGTGACGAGGGACATTTCCACCCTATAAAATCCGGCCAGATTCGTGTGGAACTTCAGTTTGCAGAAGAAGTGAAAGAGACAGTGAACGTCATCCTGTATGAAGAATTCGATAATACCATAGAAATCAACAGTTTGAGAGAAGTCATTCTAGACTATTAGAAGCTATGGAAGACTGTTATCCCTCTTTACCTAGTGGAGAAACTTTGGAGATGGAATGTGAGGAGACTGTGGAAGGAGAATCCCAAGACAAAGACGAAGAAGTTGTCATGATGAAGTCGAGATGGCCAGAACAAGAAGCCCATTTAGTCTCCTGTTTTGCCAAACACTTGGTCGAAAAAATGATGGAATTGATCAAGAAAGATTGCTATGGATGTCAAAACGATCATCCCAGTCAAATTCAACACGACAAATGCCTGATGCTGAGTCAAGAACAAAAATTGGACGAGTATCTGGACGAAGCTTGGAGTCTCATCTCGGACGAAGTCGTGTTGCATCAGTGGTATAAAGACTTGCGTGAACATTCTTGTCCACCATTAACCACTCAAGAGATCGATCGTATCGAAGCTGTCCTGAATCAGAGTGAGGAGACGAAACGAAGAAACGGTTATTTGTCAGACATTTTCAAGCAAACAGTCAGGATCGAATTGATGACTTATTATTACCTGTGAAGAAGAAAAAAACCACACAAAACATGGATACTTGGGAACTTTATTACCTTTTGAACCACAGTTCGTATACGGCTTCTTGGAATCCTGTCGTCTGTGCTAAAGATGAACTCCCTCATCGCAAACCTCAAGACCATCTAGCTTATGTGATCAACACGGACGACAGTCATCTCCCAGGAACCCACTGGGTAGCCGTTTACTTTCCTCAAGAAGGATGTGTGGAATATTTCGATTCGTACGGATTGCCTCCTTTGGAAGACGATATCATCGACTTTATGAGAAGAAATGCTCAGACCACCCGATTCAATAATGTGAAATTACAAGGCACAGATTCCTTGGTGTGTGGACAGTACTGTGTGTATTTTCTGCATCATCGCAGCCTGGGCTATTCCTTAGAACATTTAGTGACTCATTTTGATCCTCGTTCTTCTTCTAGAAACGATGTGAAAGTAGATCAATGGTTTTGTGACCATTATGCTTATCTTTTGTCTCAAGCTAGGAAACGTAGTGTCCATCAATGGCCTAATGACTTCTAACAGTGGAAATCACAATTTCATTCACAACGTTGTCAGCATTGTTTAAAGTAGAGTGTGAATTGAAAAAAAAATGTTTGTCATTTGAAAAAATGTTTGATGTTATATTGTTGGATTATTGTTAAAAAAATGTTAGAGTTGTTGTTGGTTAGTGTTAAGTGATTTTGAATAAAAAATGTTGCGTTTTGAAAAAAATGCCTTTGTGGTTTGTTTGGCTATAAGAATGTTGATTCATGCTCTTTGACTTCTCTCTATCCCTCTCATGACACTCATTGAACGTTGCGGCTCGAAAACCGTGGAGGGATGTTTTCCTTTGCGTCCGCGCTTTGACTTTAAGAACTGGTGTAGTTTCCAGTCTAACCATCCATTGTCGACTCATCCTCCTACGAAGATGTGCTCCAAACTAGCTAAGCCAAACGAAGCCTACGTGAATTTGCATAGGGTCAGACACAGTCTGACACAGAAGCCAGAAGAGATAGAGAATGTGAGAATGTTAAAAGTCACTGAAGACCTGATAGAAGAGCTCTTCAGAGAAGAAGTGAACAGGGAGAAAGAAGAATGGACAGAGAAGTACAGACTTCAGAGACAGCAGCAACAGCAACAACAACAACAACAGCAGCAGCAGCAACCTGAACCTGACAGAGGCTTTGTCGATTGTCGTATCGACACCAAAGAGTTCTTCTTCTCTTTCCGAAGAAGCAGACCTATCGCCAGAAAGTCTATCCTCAGAGGACATCGCATTCTTAGAAACTAAATGATTGCCATACCAAACAAAAAAAAACAGCCCTTTTCAGGGCTACCCAATACTCTAGAAAAGAAATAACAATCGATTTGCCTATGTGTGTAGGTAGAGTAGTGTGAATATAAACACTGACTCTTTTTTTATAGTGTGAGTGTATGTGTTTGTGTATAGGATTGTGTGTTTGTAAGTGCTCACGTACGTTTGTGTGGATAGTAGCTTAAGATCATGTTTTTTTTTTTTGCTGTTTGAGGTGTGGGGAGAGTAGATTTGGGGATGGATTGGATTGCTTTGCGTATGTGAATAGTATATTGAAGTGATTAATAAAATTTTTTTAGAATAGTGATGAGTAGTATAAAAAAAGTGAGTGAGTGTTTCTTTTAGGTCCGCGCGTTGTTAGGTTATGATCTAGGTAAGATCAATTTTGTTTTAGGGGGATGTTTTCCTTCACGTCCGCGCTTTTAGTATAAATTGAAACTCGCTGGGCAGTCTAGCTACCCTGTTCATTCGTTGACAAGACAATGAATACCAGAATTGTGAAACTGCTAGAACTCCAGATGCACCTGGAATATGCCAGGCACATACTAAATGAACTGGCCGCGGAAGCCATTGTCGAAGAGGCAAGGATGAAAGAGGAGGTGGAAAGAAGAAAAAAAGAAGAGGAGGAAAAGGAGAGAGGAAATTTCAGAATCCCAGAGACAGAAAATTGGGATTCTGAAGCCACTTATCCCGCCTCTGCACTCCCAAGAAGAAAGGTAAAAGGAGACTGGGGAAGAAGATGTGTGTGTGGTGCCAGGCCTGGAAGGTGCCATCATTAACCAGGTGTGACTGGAGTTCAAAAACAAACAGCCCTTTTCAGGGCTACCCAAACCTTTAGAAAAGAAATAACAATCGATTTGCCAATGTTTGTATGTAGAGCAGTGTGAATATAAACACTGACTCTTTATTTATTTATTAGTGTGAGGGTATGTGTTTGTGTGTTTGTGTTTCTCAGCGCTGACGTAGGTTTGTGTGAATAGTAGATTATGGGTTTGTTTATTGTTTTTTTAGCGTATGTGGAGAGTATAGTTTGGGTTTTATAACGGTTCAAGTACGTTTGTGTGGATAGTAGATTAGGATTTGAATAGGATTTGATTTTGATGCTTGGTTTGTGTAAATGGTAGATTTTGGTTAGTTTATTGCTGCTTCACGTATGTGGATAGTAGATGATATGAAATGAGAAAAGTAGGGGATGTTTTCCTTCACGTCCGCGCGTTGTTTGGTCATGATCTAGGTAATATCAATTTTGTTCTAGGGGGATGTTTTCCATCACGTCCGCGCTTTTCGTATAAGAACCCACAGTATTCGTCGTTCAAACCATTCTACAGAGAAGATGGCTTCAAACCACCTCGATAAAATGCAAACATTGCAAGACGTCCTGGACAATTTGGGCATAATGGAACAAATGCTAGTGAGGCTAAACGAAGATCACTATTCTTATAGTCCCCATCGAGTGAAGATGTAGATTAACAACTTACGAAAAGTAAAGGACATGATAAGTGATGTGATGAAAGAAATAAAGGAGGAAAAGGAGGATGAAGAGGAAAGGATAAGGATAAGAGCATGGAATGAAAAAATTTAAAAAGAAGAAGAAAATGAGAAGAGGAAGAAAGAAGAGGAGGAGAAGAAGATGAAAGAAGAGAAAAAAAGGAAGAAAAGAAAGAAAAGAAGAGAAAGAGTGTAGGACAGAAAATAAGAAGTTGGTGGAGAAATAGAAGAAATTAGAAGAAGAAGAAGAAACCCAAAGGCCCTTTTCAGGGTCACTCCTATTTCTCGACAAGAGACTGACTTTCCATTGCCTACCCTTTTTTTTTCTTTAAAAAATAGGGTCCCAACCCTATTCCATTTCCCCTTGAGGCTCAAC
Organism: Sinohyriopsis cumingii; assembly: GCA_028554795.2. Classification (NCBI taxonomy): domain Eukaryota; kingdom Metazoa; phylum Mollusca; class Bivalvia; order Unionida; family Unionidae; genus Sinohyriopsis; species Sinohyriopsis cumingii. The sequence continues at coordinate 123,694,987 of CM068831.1, read as the reverse complement.
AGGCCCAAACGTCTTTTTCTTCCAATGTTAAATTCCATTGAGGCTAAACTTGCCCAGGGTTTTTTGCCCATGTTAAATTTCCATTGAGGCTAAACTTGCCCAGGGGGGGTCTGTAATGCTAATTCCCATTGAGGCTCAACTAACCACCTATACTACTAACATCTCTTCCTCGTTTGGTAGGTGTCTTCGAAAGACAAAAAATATGGCTTTCCCTCATGTCCTGTAAAAATTATTTCGACATTATTGCCGTCATCTTCCCTTCAAAACAAGTATGTATTTCTTGGGCACAAGAAAGATTTTAATAGTGACATACATTGTTTCAAATATGTAATTATATGCTTAATATATTGGAAGTTAAATATCTGAAACGATTGTTTTTGTATTTTTTTATCATTTTTTTTCGTAATTACTATATTCATCTAACAACCCTCCTTCAGCTCAATGACCGAAAGTAAATAGTCACTCAGATATTTAAAAGATTTTTCGTTGAAAACGCATTTTTTTGGGACAAGCCAACATTAAATTTCAAGTTTTCAAACGTTAAAATGATTCGTTCTAGGGTCCATTGCTTCCTATAGAAAAACAAGAGCACACAGCGAAGTCAGATGTTAGGAGATTAACCAGCCGTATTCTAAACACTTTACCTTGAATCTAATTGTTCAGATTTCCACTTCCTTTTGTTTGTTTGTTCGTCTATATATGTTTGTGCAAACAAACCTGTGGCAATAAACATGAGATGAGTCCATTTTCAGCTGATCGTGATGGCGGCCACAAGGTTGAATCCATCTTTATGCTGGAAAAGAATAAATCTAACTAATCCATTTAAATTAATTTGGATATCGAGTGTTTGAATTACAAAGCATCTATTAACTTCTTTTCAATCCATTTTCGTCCGAAATGTCGAGGAGCCATATTTATGCAAATATTTATAATTATCTAAAAATGAACTTGGGGGGAGGAAAATGGCCGACGTAGATCATGCATGGAGGTGTCTAATTTGCGTTCGCTGATTGGCTAATCGAACATCATGACTAACACGTGGCGAAAATTTGATGAATGTATAGGATGACAGAACAGTACGCATATTGACAAATCTTGGAAGTTTTATTATTCTGAAATAACCAACACATGTACTGTTAATCTGACATTATAATGAATGAAATCAAAATTTCGGGCTCATTCATAGAGATACGACTACACTTAAACTTCAGATATCGAGTAGTTATTTCTTTACAAATCCACAGTTTTAGGGATATGACCATGCAAAGATACACAACGTATGTTAGATTCCTACCACGATATCTCGAGTACCAAACACATTCCAAATGTGTAGCAATTTACATATAAAACAATGATTTTAAAGTCAAGACAATTTTAGGTTGAGTATTTAGTTAGAAATGAAATTTCTGATGGTACCGTTCTGGGTTTGATTCGTACGTTTGTCTCTGGTTTTGGTAGTAAATTGAGAAAAGAAATAGATTTGTAAAACATTATGAGGAATTGGAATTGACAAAGCTTCACCTTCATAGAAAGAGAGAGGGAGGGAGAAGGAAATGGGGGGTGCAAATGTAGGGAGAGCGAGAGATAGAGTGCATACAGTGAAATACAAATGCAGAAAGAGGAAATGTAGAGGCAAATGTAAATATAGATACAGCGAAAAGAGAGAAAAATACAGAGATGGAGATAGAAAGAAAAACGAAACGAAATGCGATATAGATTAAACGAATTAGAAAAAGCAAGCGGAACAATCTCCCCCATTTTCTCACAAGTTCAGGCTTTGATGTTACCATGAATATTATTTTGATGCCCACTTTTCCAGTAAAGGAAGAAGATAAATACTTTCCTTTGTTTGAGAAAATGCCTGAAAATTTGAAATTACCAAGAGAGCATTGGGTTTTATTATTATAAGGTGTTATGATGTGGTTAAGGAGTGTATCTTAAAAGGTTATGAGTTTGTACCTGTAACATATCAACAAAGGTTTAGGAACCGTAGAAAAGAGCTAGACCCACCTGTTTCGAATTTCCAAGAATAAAATAACAACTATGTTATGGGTGGTGTTCAGCCGGAAACGTTGATCAAGACTGAGATAACGACATCAGACAGCTGAAGATTTCAAGAAACGCATCCACTGTGATGTTAAGACCTATATTGATGAAAAAAAAGGTATATCTTTCTGGTCGAACAGCTGGATGACAATTCGAAGACTCGCAACGTTTCATTTGTCAATAAGTCTTCCTCTCTGTTGTATTCTAGTAAAACAATCATCTCACTCTCATGTTCTTCCAAGTCTCAATCTGGCACAACATACAGAAACCAACCTTCTCATAAGACTAATGAGAAATCCGTACTTCGAGTTACGTGAACTTATTATATAAAGAAAGTGCACATCATTTATGATTGTATAGGTTGCAAAAAAACACAGCATAATTATTACAGAGTTATTGGTGATCTTATTTCAAACAGATCAAGGTCAACGTAATGTAATTAAAGCAAATAACTGTTTGGGTCAAACAAACCCTAGTCCTATTTTATTATGAAGACATATGAACATATATTTTGAAAGGTTCTTTATAACTTATTGGGGATTCTGCTAGGGCTATTCATATTAAAATAGTAAGGGCTTCTCAGAGTATTATGCTAAGCGTTACTTTGACTTTTTCGATAAGTCTTAAAAAAGTGAAAGTGTTCTTGTTCAGGAAGTAGAATGAGGCTTTGCCAATGTTCCTGTCCATTGTGTCAATTGAGCATTAAACGTAGTCTCATGATCTGTGGCTATAGGAGCAGTGAGTGACTTCTTTACCTACTGGAGGGAATTATTTTATTACTAGGCAATGACCTTGCTGGAAATAAAGCCGTGATTATTCCACTTGTAACTGACAATTAGATCAAAAAACAAATCGTTGATTATATTGAGAGTGAAATTCCTGATTTATGTCCAGCTTCCGCAATTACCAGATATATGGTAAAATGAGTTATTGAGAATGATGTTGATCAGAAAGGTATTCCTTTATTGGTCAGTCTTTTCATGAGTTCACGTTTTCTCTTAGTATTGACCAATCAATTGATCTTGATCACGTGAGTTTCCTTTTGCTACTTATTATCTAATCAGAGCAACAAGAGAGAATCAATAGTTCACGAACAGGAAGAAAATGATGTTAGCTACTGCTTGTGTCAAAGGGCTACTACTGAAGCTGAAACCACACAGGTCTCAGCTTGTTACCGTACTTTGTTAATAATGGGGTCCTTATGAGAAAAAGTTAGAAAACCTAAGTAGACATTGGGGAGTAGTGACAATGGAGCTATTGAGATGGAGATATTGACATAAGCACCTTAGTCTTGTCCTTGGCTGGTCAATTAATAGACTTATCACAAGATCTTTAATCAGTTTTTATTAACCAAACAATAACAGTGGTGTTTCCAAATACCGTGGAGTAAGTCACAGTTGTCAAATGGTAAGGGAACCCAATCAGAAAATGTCTAAATCTCATATGCAATATATCCCTTTATTGGACGAACCATATAGTAGAACAATGGTACTCATTATCAGCCGTTACCTAAAATCAAGTCAACCAATCAATTCTTGCTGACAATAATGTGTGCATCCACATGATTTACTGAGGCAATTTCTTTGAGAATATTAAAAATCAAACTATATTGAAAACTTTAAAAAGTGTTTTGTGTTGCTTTTCTACACATGTTGTCATTTACAAACATGTGCAGTCTGATCAAAGGTAATTCTCCAACAAATTATACGCGAATAAGGAATAAAACAGTTAAACATTTATGCATACCACCTGACCCTCAATATGGTTTGGAAAAATTTCATGAAACATTGAAGGATTTGATTAGGTAACATTATTTTGAAACAGGAAAGTATTGATGCGACGTTGTTGTTTGATGTCATCTAATAAGTTCAAAAAAATAAGTTTTGTAAATTGTTAAAGAAGGAACTTCTTTCAGATGAAGATTCTAAGATTAATCTTCTTCTCTATGTCTCTGATTTCATAGATAATTTGTCAGATTTGTGAAGTAGCAAGATCTAATCTTGTCTCTGCTCTGTTAAAAATGAAATTACGGTGTGACAAAAATACAGAGGAAAGTAGTTTTCATACTGGTAATAGAGTTCTGGCTTTCTTGACCATACCTCAAATATCTCTTCCGGCTAAATTTTATGATCCTTATACAATTGAAAACAAAATAAATGACTTAAATTATATCATTAATACTACTTTGGAGAATGCCAACTTCCAAGTTTACGTGTTAGACGTGTTTTTTCACGGTTGAGTAAAAGCTGCAAGTTTGGTTAAAAATGGCAGTATCTACAAATGTTTGGATATGTAATATACGATGTTTTATGAAACGGCAAAAGAGTGAGAGTGCAGTGTTTGAAAGTTTCTATGAGTCACGGAAGTTGCACAATTAGACTCATCAGACCACGGTCATCTTCTCATAGTGGCAGGTATCTAGCCAAACTCAGGCCCTGGACACAATACGCAGATGCAAAGAACAAACGAAGAATCCAGTCAAACAAGATTGTCACAATAGTTGGTGGTTTATCATTAGGTACTTAAATGGATCCTCAAGATAGTTCTTTTGAGCATGGCGAGGAAGATAGTATGTTTGTTTTAACAGGTATACAACAAGAAGCCATATTACTCAGTGGTAACTATTCGAGTTTAGTCAAATAAGGGAAGAACATGGACACTTGTGGGGAGATTTTGAGACGTTGCAATGCAGTTTCCATACTTTTTAAAAATGCTCTGTGAACATTTAAGGTCTTCGTCCTTTCGGAATACAATGACTTTGTGTATGGTTTTGATGAACCGAATGACCACGAAACCTGGGAAAACTGCAAAACGTCCTTGAAATGAACACTGATCTCGTACAGATAGATCCCTGCACATAGGATTGGAAGTGATACCAAACCACAACTAATACTTGCTAAATTTGCAAACTTTAAAATGAAACAAAGTTCAAGTCGGTTCTTAAGAAAACGTAGAAAGGGAACGACATAAACTGGTCAAGTTCCCACCGGGTCACCGAAGACTATGCATTGGTACAATTCATGATAAAACAGAAACAACAATCGAATTAATAGCTTTCATTCAATAAATTAGTTATAGATGGATCATCCCTCTCTGTGAAAGTTGAGGGCAAGTCCTAAAGCCGATTCGACCATTTTGAAGAAGAACTGTTTACGTTTAGACAAAAGGTTATGTTGAAAACTGAGGCTTCATCAGATACACTGGAAGGGTGACTGTATGTGTGAGGCCAAACTTAGGAGATAAAAATATTGTGGGAAGAATTTACTTAAAACAGAATGACTGGGAATGTCTGTACTTGAAAAGAGACCACTTAGATTTAAATAACGATTTGATACTTTGTTTTGTATATTATTCACTACAAGAGTACACGGGTCTCTCATACATGATTCGAGTTACAATGAAGAGAATTGGGGGAGAATTATTTGAAGAAAGAGTTCTATAAAAGAACAATAACTTTGTATGATGATGCTCTTCTTTTTTAGGGTTGGGGACATCAGCAGTGGAACTGGTGACCTTATCGAATTTTTAGAAAACAATACTGCTAATTTTATGTTAGGATAAAATGCTTTCAATGAATCCGATGAGTTTGTTGTGGAAAAAAAAGATTGAAAGATTCTGTCTGGAATTTATTCAATGTTTCATTGATTGATATATGTAAAAGTATTATATACATAACATAAATTGTAGAATGCTATAAGATCGAGAAGACAATTTTACATGTATGACGAATGATGGGGCCAGCGTCGTTGACTATGTGACTGATTCAACAGGCTCTTTAAATATTGCTCAAAAGTCGAAAAGACTTATGGGACAGATTCTGGACACTTCCCTATCATATTGGGGTTCACTTTTCCACTTGCCGACATTACAATCATGCACAGAGAAAATGTATACTAATCAAAGTTATGACATTTTATTGTGATTACACGTCTCAATCATGTTCTTTTTAGGGTTCAAGTAAAACATAATAGTAGTGAATAGGGGCACTTTAGCGTCAAGGGGAATTAGCATTACAGACCCCCCTGGGCAACTTTAGCGTCAAGGGAAATTTAACATGGGAAAAAATCATGGGCAACTTTAGCGTCAAAGGGAATTGAACATTGGAAAAAGTCATGGGCAACTTTAGCGTCAAGGGGAATTGAACATGGGAAAAAATCATGGGTCACTCTAGCCTCAAGGGGAATTGAAAATGGAACAGGGTCGGGACCCTATTTTAATAGGGTCCCGACCTGATGGGTCTATGGAAAGGGAACAGGCGAAAATTGAAACAGGGAGGGGTCTCTATTTTTTTTTAACAAAAATAAAAAAAAATTGAAAAAGGGTAGGCAATTGAAAGTCAATCTCTTTTCGAGACCTATCAGTGGCCCTGAAAAGGGCCTTTGGATTTATGTTAATATGCCCTTAACATAAAGGGCATCTGTGACATCTTCTTGTCCTCAAGCTGCGTCTTACTGCAGGGCCATAAATCAGAGTCCTCTTGAGGCATCCTTGTCTTTCCACATACACTCTTCGTATCCACAGACTGGTGTCTGACTTGTGGACAACTGTCCACTTGGATCGGACATACATTAGCATGTCCGTCCTGAACATCATTGAAGAAACAAGGGTGGATGATTCGACTGTGGTCCACATCTTGAGGCAACCAGAACAGGTGAATCAATGCAGTGAACTGCGCTTATTTATAGGTAGAGGAAGGATTGAAACGGATTGAGTTCATTGACCAATCCAAACACGCGTTACAAAATTCAGTCAACTCGCATCCAATCCGAAGAGAACAGTCTGTGACGTTACGTGGTCTATATAGATTCGCTAGCGCCTGTGTGCAGTCAATCTATGCGACGGTTATTCAACATGACAGAAACTCAGAAAAGGATCCATTGGGGTGCACCAGCAGTGGAGACCACCCAAGGGAACCCGGACTTACTTTCAGAAGAGGTAAATTGGGATTTTGTGGATTTTCTTACCTTTTCTTTTCTTAGAATTTGTTCCGGAACCTTCGTCACCTTCTTCATTACCGGACGTGGAGAATTATAGACAGAGACAGAAAGAAGAATTGGAGAAATTTATACAGCGACAAAAGGAAGCGGAATAAGTTTTTTTCCTACAGCAACAGCAGCAAGAAGAAGAGGTAAGAAAAAAAAAACAACAACAAGAAGAAGTAGCAGCAAAGAAACAAGAGGGTGAAAATCAAACGGTCACGGTACTATTGGACATTTTAGCGGAGTTAAGAAGTCTGAAACAAATGTATCAGACTTCTTTATTACGACCGAAGAGAATACGACCTTCCAGAGCTAAACACGCCAACCCTGTGACTAAGCCTACCGTACCACCCTTAGTGATTTCAACCAAATCATCATCATCAACAGTACGCAGTCCAGAAGTAGGCCTTGGCCGTGGCAAAGGCTTAAGGCAGTTAAAGTTGATTGCTTAAACTCACCTCTACACCAAAAAAGGCCCTTTTCAGGGCCACCCACGTCTCTCGAAAAGAGATAGACTTTCAGTTGCCAATAACTCAAAAAAAAAAGAAAAAAAGAAAAAGAACCATTTTACCCCTATAGTACGTGTCTGTGTATGAGTGCGTGAGTGTACGTTCTTATTTTAAAATCAAAACCCAAAGACACTTACCTTTTTATACCTAATTTATTCTTTTATCAATATTTACAACCCAATTCACAATTCACAATTCACAACAGAGCACTTTAAAAAGTTCGTACACTCCTTCTGTCTCATTGTTTAGTCTCTCTGTTTTTTAAATTTCTTCACCGTCACATTCTTTTCCTCCTCTTCCTCCTCACTTTCTTCCCTTCTTCTTTTCTTCTCCTGTTTCTTTTTCTTTACCTGGCTGCTTTCTTCCTCTGAAGAATCCCTCTCTTCTTCTGCAGAATCCCTCTTTTCTTCTGACTCCTCTTGTTTCTTTTTTGGGCAATCTGGAGACCAATGTCCTTTTTCTTGACAATAATAACAGGTATCTTGACTTTTGTCTTTTTTTAGCCCTTATTTTTCTTTTTTGACGGTCTGGACACTCTGAAGACCAATGCCCTTTCTTCTGACAGATATAGCAAGTATCTTGACTTTTATCTCGAAAGGAAGGAGAGTAATCCGTCGGCTGGTCTGAAGAGAATTTTCTAATGACCCCTCGCAAAGCTCTGATGAAACGTTCGATTTGGCTAGTCTCTTCCATCGTTGTGCTCGGTTTGAGAGTGAAATGAATAGTGAAAGGACAAGACACACAACCTTTTATATACGTTGATCTGCCATGACTATAAATTAGTCCATGGTGTTTAAACTTTAGTCATTTGACGTTTTTCACTCAAGATGAAACGATCCAATTCATTTGAGAAAAAGGAAGAAGAAAGTAAGAGGCAGAAACGTGATCTGTCGCCTCGTACCAGAGCTGAAGTCTTGGCACAAATTCATGCCAGTGATTTTGAAGAGAACATGAGTGAACCAGAATCCGAACCCTCTAAACAAAGTTCACCACCCTTAGTTAACCCTGACAAATACTATTCCATTCGAGAGACAGAAAAGCGCTCCTCTAGAAAATTTAGAACCACGGCTTACAAATACACGGTGAAGTTTAAAGATTTCAAGGCTGAAGTACCGTTAGAGAAGGCAGAAGGGTTCATCACCGGAGTGTGGGATTCTTTGCTCACCACACTCAAGCGACAACGTCAACCCAAAGAAGACGATCGCTTGAGACTTTCCATACAACACGACGGTTTGAAATCCCCTGTTTGGATCGAGTCTAGCAGAATGCAGAATTGACTGCTTCCAAAGTCATGGACAAGATTCAATACGTACAACAATCCAATGACCAGTTTGACATCACCGATGGAAAAGCCACACTGGACATGACCCACGTGTCTCCTCCTCAAGGGACTGGCCGCAAAAAAAGTCTTATTGGTGAACGAGCTTCGCAGCATTAAGCGTAGCCTCGTCCAAATTCACAACCCTCAAGACCAGATGTGTTTAGCCAGGGCCATCGTGGTGGGACGAACCAATGTCAACAAGAACGACACGGTAGAATGGAAAAGAGCCTGGAAAACTATTCAACAATCCGACCGAGTCAAACAACAAAACGAAGCAGATCTCCTGTTACGACAAGCTGGCTTACCCAAAGACAAACCCTGTGGCATTCCTGAAATGCAAAAATTGCAAGATTCCCTAGCTCCACGCTACACCTTGAAAGTGCATCCTCAAGAATTGCGTGGGCCTCTATTGTTTCGAGGGAAAGACTTTAAGGACGGAAAATACATTCACGTCTATCATCACGATGACCATTTCGATACCATTACCACTATCACTGGATTCCTGGGATACAGTTATTACTGTGAGAAATGTGACTATGGCTATAACAATCGAGAGCAACACAAGCATTGTGGATCGAAATGCTCAAGATGTTTGGCCTTTCCACTCTGTCAGAGCGAAGGACAAAAACCAGTGCATTGTTTCACTTGTCTGCGCACGTTTGTCAGCCCTGCCTGTTACCAACAGCATTTGAAGATGCAAGGTTCACAGAAGAAATGCGCTTGTCAACTGCCGTGATTGTGCCCCCACGTGTGGACAAGGCCTATGTACCAATAGTGCCAAGGGACAGGTATGTTCAGGAAAGAAAAAATGTCACATTTGTCACCACATCGTGGACTTGGAACACGAATGCCACGTGCAAAAATACCAACCTCCACCAGAGAAAGAGGATGGACACAAGAAGAAAGGCAATTTCATCTTTTTCGATTTCGAATGCATGCAAGAGACCGGCATTCACATTCCTAATTTCTGCGTGGCTCATCGAGCGTGCGAGAAGTGCATTCAAGAACCTATCTTCAGTCATTGCCCTCACTGCAGCAAGATTCCTGGAGGAGGTGAAAAAATCTTTCGAGGACCGAACACGCTAGCCGATTTCGCCCAATGGGTCTTAGACCCCATCGACAAGACGTGGAGCCAAGAGGACATCGAATGTTACGGAGATTGTCATCGTCATGCCACAGTGATGGCTCACAATTTCTCGGGATACGATGGACAGTTTCTTTTGAGGTACTATACGGAACATGGCACCGAACGTCCTAAAGTCACTTTGAACGGAGCCAAAATCATTTTCATGCAAGTGGGACAAGTACAGTTTAAAGATTCGATGAGTTACTTAGCTATGCCTTTGAGTCGAATGCCTAAAACGTTTGGAATGACAGAAATGGCTAAAGGGTACTTTCCACACTTTTTCAATACGGAAGCCAATCAACACGCCGTTCTACCCCATTTGCCTGAGGCTCACTATTACGACCCCGACAACATGCGTACCGAACAACGAGAAGCTTTCTACGCTTTGTACCAGGCTCACGCGTCCGACCCTTTCGACTTTCAGGAAGAAATGCTAAAGTATTGTCGTTCCGACGTGGACATTTTACGACGTTGCTGTGGAAAATTTCGAGAACTGTTCATGGAACACGGAGGGGTCGATCCTTTGAAAGAAGATTGCACCATTGCCAAAGCGTGTTCCTTAGTGTACCGGCAACGATTCATGCCTGAAAACACCGTGGCTGTCATCAGTCCTCAAACGACCAACTATGTCAAACTTTAATACTCGGTCAAAGCCCTACGCTGGTTACATTACTTGTGCGACAAGGAAGACAAATGGATTCAGCATGCCCGCAACGGAGGGGGAGAAAAGATCATCAGAACGCATTCGGTCGATGGCTGGGACTTAGAAAACCCCAAGATCGTGTACGAGTTTAACGGTTGCTTATTTCACGGATGTCCCGTCTGTTACCGAGACCGCGACACTAAAAATCAGTTTTTACAACGAACCATGGAAGACTTGTACCAGGACACTTGTCAGCGACGCCTAAAGTTAGAACAGGAAGGATACCAAGTGGTGGAAATGTGGGAACACTAATACGATCACCGTTTAAAAACCGATCCCGAATTTAAACGTGTCGTGGAAAGCTACCAGTTCATGGACCCCCTGAACCCGAGGGATAGTTTGTACGGATGAAGGACCAATGCCACCTGTTTGCTGTATCAAGCCGACGAAGAGAAAGGAGAAGAAATGAAATACTTGGACGTGTGTTCGCTGTATCCCTACGTGTGCAAATATTGTTGCTTTCCTCTAGGGCACCCACAATTGTTCACGGAACACATCGACCTGAAAAACATTCGACAATACGAAGGCTTGATCAAGTGAAAAGTTTTGCCTTACAAGGACTTGTACCATCCCGTGTTACCTCACCATTGCCAAGGCAAACTGATGTTTTCTTTGTGCCGTACTTCTGCCGAAAGGTGCAACCAAGATCAGCCTTGTCAGCACACCCAGGAAGAACGGGCTTTGACGGGAACCTGGGTCAGCGTAGAATTGTTCAAAGTTCTGGACATGGGATACCAACTGTTAGAAGTGTACGAAATTTGCCACTTTCCCAAGACAGAACAACACCACAAGGGTGACGCCCCTCAGAAAGGCATTTTCGCCGACTACGTAGATGCCTTGTTGAACCTGAAGCAAGAAGCCAGCGGCTATCCGTCCTGGTGTCACACTCCCGAAGACCAAATACAATTCAAAGAGAAATACTGGGCACAAGAAGGCATTACTTTAGACCACATCGAGAAAAACGAAGGCAGGCGATCGTTTGCCAAAGTGATGTTAAATTGCTTGTGGGGTAAAATGGCACAACGACCATGTTTACCTAAGACGGAATATTTGACAGAACCTTCTCTCTACTTCCAGATGATTCCAGACAAAACCAAATACATGAAACACGTGGACGTCGTTCGTGAGGATTTGATCTTGGTCAATTACGAAGAAGATCTGGACTTTGTACAAGACGACCCTTTTGGAAATGTCATCATTGCTGGTTACGTGACAGCCCATGCTCGCTTAAAATTATACGAAGCTTTAGAACTGTTAGGGGAACGCGTCCTGTACTTTGACACGGACAGTTGCATTTACATCCATCACCCGAGTCAACAACACCCTGACATCGAAGGAGACCGTTTAGGAGCCTGTTCAGACGAGCATCCCGACGACAAGATTCTAAGTTTCGTCAGTGGCGGTCCAAAAAATTACGGCTACGAATACCGGGACAAACAAGGAGAAGTGCACACGCAGTACAAAGTGAAAGGATTGACACTGAATTATCGTACCAGTCGAGTGGTGAACTTTGGCGTATTGAAGGAAGCCTTGCAGTCTGGAGAGGATGCAAACTTTAAAGTGACCACCTACCAGCCGAACAAGATTGTACGTTTACCCACTCACCACATCGTCAGTCGACCCTTGGAAAAAGTCTATCAAATCGTGTACCAGAAGCGAGTGCGACTTCCCAATCATTTCACCTTACCGTATGGACACGTCGGTATTGGTCTGTATATAAAAGGAACCCGAGGCAAGATCGATAGTTCATAGTGACTACCAAGACCAAGCGAACAAGATGAATACTTTCAGAGAAACACAAAACAAGTTTAGAAAGGTACAATTCAAGTTTGGGGGTTCTGAAGTGGAATGCGATTGTGAGCCTTGCGATGGGAACGATGCTGTACGCTGTGACCTTAGAGATGCCGTAAAGCATCATGGGAACTTTGTTCTCACTATCCCTATCATGGAAAGTGATGATGTGCGTGTCAAACCTGAGGGATGCGAAAGCGATGCCGCTCGTCCTCTTGGACATTTTACTGGGTTTCGTTTTAAAGGTGGATGTTCACCTTCACGTCTACCTCCCCACGGATGTCTTCCAACCCTGAGCAAACTCCTGTCCATGTCACCCAATCCTCATCGAAACGAACCTGTGAAAGACGAATATTGGTTTCCTGTGCGTTTGTCGGAATACAGCGACTTTGAAAATCGTCTTCAATCGTTCAAAGGAAAATGGCCTAAGTATCTTGGAGGACCGACCCCCGAAGAATTAGCCAGAGCCGGATTGTTCTACTTGGGCGAAGGAGATAAAGTTAAGTGCCTCAGTTGCGGTGTGTCACTTCACCACTGGGAACCGCAAGATTCGGCCTACGTAGAACATGCTGGATGGTCACCGAATTGTCATTACTTACCCTTAGTGGGACCGAGACATTGAAGTAATTTACCATAATCTGTTTATGGATACTTTACAAGAGAACATTCGTGCTTTGCCTGTAGAGTTGAGAGAACGCATTTACCGAGAGCTGGTCAAACTGCAAGTGAAACGTAAAGAACAATTGCATCCGTTACGTCACCGGATGTTTAATCACTGGTACATGAATGCTATACGAGGATTAATTGAGTTGAAAGTGTTCCATTGGACAGACATTGATCAACGACCCCTGGTTATAAAAAGAATTGGTTTGGTATGGATGATTCTATCTACTACATTGTAAACTTACTGGATCCAATTCCAGAGGAAGAGTTAACGAATTACCAACATCTTTTACGCAATGTCAACTTAGTGAAAGAGGAAACTTCTGAACGAATTTTAATGTGTAGATTAGTGATGAAACGATTTAATTTCGACAAGGAATTAAAACCATGTCTGTGCAAACGGTACATTTATTGTGTCAGACAAAAGAGGATTTAGTATGACCTATTCATGGATACTTTACAAGAGAACATTCGTGCTTTGCCTGTAGAGTTGAGAGAACGCATTTACCGAGAGCTGGTCAAAATACAAGTCAAACGTAAAGAACAGCTGCATCCGTTACGTCACCAGATCTTTAACCACTGGTACCTGAATGGTATAAGAGAACTGATTCGTCAGAAATTGTTTCAGTAGTCAGACCTTGTTCAATACTTCCAGGGCCCCGATGATCCACGTGTTGATCATTTTGGTTACTTCGAGATTCACCTAGTGCAACGCATTAAGGAAGACAAGTTAAAGGATTACCAACATATTTTACGTGGAATCTACTTAGCGGAAGAGGAAACTTCTAAACAAACTCGGACGTTTAGGTTACAGTATGCAAGGTTTAGATTCCCTACTGGAGAACGAAGATCTCTGGCTAGAAAGTACGTGTATTGTTTCCGAAACAAAAAGACTATAAAAACAGGCTGCCATGCCACGACTTATGTCACAAGTAATTGAACAGATTCCGTGGAAGGAACTCAATGACCATATTCAAACCGTGGATCACATTACTACGGGAAAAAAAGATTCGTCAACTTTTAGCTACCCAAGACGTGTATGACGTGTGTGTAGCTTGTGACTTACACCCCCATTTTACAGATGTCCGTGCCTGGAAAGAATGTGATTTTGAGGCTTGGACCCAAGAAGTGGCCCAGCATGCACGAGAGTTGTTCAAGGAAAAAAATCACTTTTCAACCAGTGTTAGTGACGGTGCCAGAAGAACCCGTCACCCAGGACAGAACTGTCGTGGACATGCCTGAAAGACCCTTTATGGAGGACACTTGTGTGACTTTACACCCTATAGAACTAGTCAGAACATTACCCAAAACATGTTGTACAGACACTTGTGTTTATTCCACGTTGATGGTTATAATGTGCCTTTTATCCTTGTACTTAAGCCTTTGGCTTTTATGTATTTTTGTCTTTCGTGTTCATGTTTAAAACATTCAATAAACGTGTCCTTTAAAAAGTATATAAACTCTTGTCTTGTCTGTTTTCGTGTCACAAGTGACATTCCTAACACTATGGCTACCTCTGCTGTCTCTGCTCCCTCTTCCTCTACTGTCAAAGTCATCGACGAACACTTAGATCGTGCCAGTTGGGAAGCTTTGTATCTTCGCCATCCCTTTAACATGCTCATTGCTGGACCTAGCGGTTCAGGCAAAACCGAATTCGTCAAATGCTTGATCGAACATAAACATCATTTGATCGATCGACCACCTCAGCGCATCGTGTGGTGTTACAAAGAGTGGCAATCGGCGTACAGCCTCTTGCGAGAAAGTCAAGGCGATTCCATCGTGTTTGTGGAAGGCATTCCTAAAGAAGACGACGGCATCGTCTCTGACTCCCGTCAAACCCATTTGGTCATTTTCGACGACATGTTAGGAGAAGACGAAAAAGAAATTAAACTGTGGTTCATGCGCAAAGGGTATCATCGTAATGCTAGTGTCGTTTACATCACTCAAAATTTGTTTCAACAAAGTAAAGCCCATCGCACCATCAGTCTCAATGCGCATTACGTGGTCTTGTTTAAAAGCTCTCGAGATAACTCGCAAGTGCAAGTCTTAGCCAAACAGTTAGGGACGCCTTGGCTGACTCGGGCGTACGACGATGCCACTCAAACTCCACACGCCTATTTACTCGTCGATTTGAAACCTACAACACCCGATGATATGCGATTTCGTACCCATTTGTTTCACCACTGGTGCCAAGACGGAGGGCTTGTCCTGTACACGTCTCCGTCCTCGACTTAACTTCATTCCACAAACAATCTATAAAAACCTCAGACCCTTTTCGTCTGTCTCACACAGTTTGAACATGACGTCCCTTCAGTCGCATCTTCCCGTCAAATTGATTCGTGCCTTGTATGGCATCAGTCGAGAAAAAAATCCACAAATACGAGCTCGTGTCTTAGAAGCTAGTCTCAAAGAAGTCTTACGATGGTTCACGGTGACAGCACGTCAATTACTCCAAGGGATCATTCAGATTCCTCATCAAACCAAACGCTTTTTTGATCGAAACAAAGTCGCTTTGACCCAACTGACCGATCCCCGCATCGACACTCAAACCAAAAAAACAAATCATTTTGAAACCTGGAGGGAGCGGTACTCTAGGAGGGGTCATCATTTGCTCTCTCTTAAGATGGGATCCTAATGCTCCCAAACTTCTCCCCAAGAAAAAAATCAAACGAAGCTCCAAGAAGAAGAAAAAGACCAGGTCCCCAAGGAGACCCGTGTCTCCAAGAACTTCTCCAGTGGCGGGACCCTCCTCTTACCAGACACCACCCCGGAAAAAGAAAAGAAGCCCCCAGAAAAAGAAAAGTCCACAGAAGAAAACTAGTCGCAAGAGAGGCACTTCGGCCAGCACGCAACCTTACACTCGCAAACCACGACCTGCCACGGCGGTGACTGCGTCTCCGGCAGCCTCACGTTCATCCACTTCTCCGTTGATGACACCAAGAACTGAAGAGTACTTGGAGACGTTGATCACACCAAGAACTTCTCCGTTGATGACCCCAAGAACTTCCCCAGTAGCAGGACACTCCCATTTAGTGGCAGTGGATGCTGCTCACAAAGTACCTTCTCCCAAAATCAAAGTCCAAAAAAGATCGGGAATGTTACAAAGTTTACTGGATTTGTCCAAGCAAGAACTGACTCGATTTAGTCCGTTGCGTACCCCTGCACGACGTATCATGCCTGTCCTGAAGTTGGTACGACGTAAAGACAATCAGTGGCGACGCGTTCCAGTATAAAAAGGTGTGTGACCAAGTAGGGTATCAGTGTTTTGGTGCTCCTGAAGATGTCACCCTCCAGAAAACATCCCTCTTCTAAACAACCCCAAGGAAAGAAAAGGAAAGGAATGCCACCACGTTTAGTCAAACATGGGGACATGTTATCTGTCCTGTCCAAAGCTTCTCCACCCCTACGAAAAAAACTCATTCAATCAGCCTCCAAAGAGGTCATCGATACCGTGTGCGAATGTTATTTGAACGTGTTGAAAGGCATGATTCCTTTGTCCAAACACCAGAAACAATGCTAGGCAAACATCGTCACGTTCTTCGCCAAATGGTTCAAAAGAAAATTCCCCTTCGTCAAATGAAGAAGATGTTGGTCCAACGTGGAGGCATTTTACCCCTCTTCTTAGGCCCATTGCTGAAAGGAGTCTTGGAGAACATGTTGGGAGAACTGGTGGGAGCATGATAAAAAGGCCCTCGGAAGTCCCAAGATCTCAGAATCGACCCCTGACAACCCCATGGAAGGACGAAAACTAGCTTTAGTGCCTTACAAACGATGGATGGAATACCATCGTTGGCAAGAACAACGCACCCCGCATTCACCTCCCAATCCCCATTTGAGCGAGATGTCCCAGTTACAACACGAATTGCAGTCCTTGATGGATCGCCAAGATTTGTCCGAAACAGAAAAATTGCAAAAGTACGATCAACTCTTGCAACGACTGCAACTCTTTCACCAGAAAGCTTTAGACGAAACAGCTCTACCCACTCTTAAAGATTTTAAGACCTTGATGAAAAGTCCAGCACCATCATCACTACCACCACCACCACTACCAGTGACCAAGATAGAAAAAGGAGAAGAGGAAGAAGAAGGGTTTCAAACTCCACCAGAAAAAGTACGCAAGTTAACAACACCACCTACCTCCAGAATTGGATGGATTAAAAAGATGATGGCCACCCCTTCTTCATCACAAGAGAAAAAGAAAGTGAAGACAGAAGTGAAACAAGAAAAAATATCCCCTGTTCCGACATCCTCCTCCTCCTCCTCGACACCTATTGCCGGTCGCACACGCAAAGCATTGCAATCCAAGAAAATACCCTAAGAGAAAAATATTAGCATCCTTCAAGAGTGAGTGTCTTATTAACAAACAAACACAAAAAATGGAAAAAGTGTTAGCCAGCATTTACAACGATCCCTCCCATCCTGCAGGTTACGCAGGAGTTCAAAAATTGTATCGTGCTGCCAAAACTCGACTGAAAAGTCTCCGTTTACCTCAAGTGCAACGATGGTTACAAGAACAAGTTACCTACACTTTACACAAACCCATTTGACTCAAGTTTTCCAGACGTCGCACCCGAGTGGAAGGCATCGATCATCAATGGCAAGCCGATTTAGCCTATGTCTTTCACTTGGCCAGCTACAATCGTGGCTACAAATATTTGTTTTGTGTCATCGACGTCTTTTCGAAATTTGCCTGGGTCGTGTCCTTGACTTCCAAATCGAGCAGCGAGTTAGTGCGAACCCTCCAACGAGTGTTGAAACAAAGCGGTCGTCACCCTCTTCGATGGCAGACGGACAAAGGCACCGAATTTCTGAACCAAGCTTTCCAAAAAGAATTAAAGAAACGTGACATTCATTTTTTTACCACCGAGAATCCCGAAACCAAAGCCAGCATCGTGGAACGTTTTCAACGCACTTTGAAAGAACGCATGTGGAAATATTTTACGCATCACCACACTCTGAAGTACATCGACATCTTACCGCACCTGGTGCAAGCGTACAACCAATCTTACCATCGAAGCATCGGACGTGCCCCGCAAGAAGTGACTCCCGAGAACGAAGTGTTGGTGTTTGAGCGCTGTTTGGTACGTCCCCGACGAGGGGTGTCCCCAAGAAAAGTGGAGTGTTGGCCGTAGGAGATTGGGCGCGCATTGGCAAAACCAAACGCACTTTCGACAAAGGTTACTTACCTAACTGGACGACCGAATTGTTTCGTGTCACTGGACGAGTGCATGGCCGTCATCCTGCCGTCTATAAATTGGAAGACATGAACGGAGAAGTGCTCAAAGGAACGTTTTATTTGCCCGAGTTACAACGTGTCACCAAAAAAGAAGACGACGTGTACGACATCGAAAGCATTCTCGAACGCAGAACCCGTAAAGTGGACAAACGACGTGTCAGAGAAGTCAAAGTACGTTGGAAAGGATATCCACCCAGTTTTGATTCTTGGATCGACGCTTCGCAAGTCATCGACTATAAAAAGAAGTGACCATCATGCCCTTTCACACAGACGCAGCTACGTCGACCACTCCTTCACCCAGTTCTTCTCTGCAAGATTTACAAAAACAACCTTTGTGGGTGTGGTGTGGAGAACGTGTGCCTAAAACGCAAATCGTCTTTTTCTGCCAAATCTTCGTGGTGTATTGTGTCATCGGGGCAGCCATCGCCAATTTGAGTTTGCAACAAGGAGACAAACAATTGTGGACCATTTAATTGAGCACTTGCATCGGTTACCTGCTTCCCAATCCCTTCTGAAATTCTCCTCGAACGGGAACCACGGGAACCTTGTGTCCAGTGGCAGTGCCAGTCACCACTCCAACAACAACCACAATCAGAACGCCATTTTGGGCGGAGACACGCCTCTGACGTCCAGTAACCCCTCGGACAGCCACAGAACTCTGGAATTATGAGTCACCAAAACCAACCTTACCCAGTGACAGTTCCATGGAGGTGTTTCCCCACAACACGTTGTGCTGTTACACGGCCAAATTACCTCAGGCCATCCCATTAGATCACGAAGCCCATTGGGAAGTGGCTTTGGTGGAAATGATTTACCCAACACAAATCAAAAACATCACTGAAACTCAAAATAATTTTCAGGTGGAAATTATGGACCCAACAGTGCAGCAAACCATGATGACCACTCCTCAACATAAATCACTTGCGAAGGCCCAAATACACCGTAGCAGCAGTGACACTTCTCCTCCTTTTTACGTTTATCACTTTAAAATTAACCCAGGCCATTATTTTAGTGGTCAACATCTGGTGGAGGCCATCGCTGACAAATTCTATGCAGCATTTGACAAAGGTCTGACCACACTAAAAACGCGTGTCACCATTGAGTACCACAAACTGTCTCACCGTCTACTCATCAAATTTGAAAGTGAAGAAAAAAGTATACGTATTAAATTTTGCCCAGAATTGTATGACATTTTGGGTGGAGACCTCAATTTGGTCACGGATAAGCAGACCAAAAAGATTGAGAAAGCAGAGATTGACAACAACGGGCATTTTGCGAGGTATTTTCGTTTCCCGGTAGAACTGAACCAGGGACTGAATTTGATGTTTGTGTACTCCGATGTGGTGGAGTACAACGTGGTGGGACACACCTCCGTGCCATTACTGCGTGTCATTCCTTTCAAAGTAAATTCTGTCACGGTCACTGACGAGGAAGGTAGAAACACTTATCACGTTCACCGCGAATTTGTACATCCTCATTATTTGCCTGTCAGAAAGTCGTATTTGGACACGGTCAACATTGCTATAAAAGGAGATTTGGGACAAAATATTCCATTCACCAAAGGAAAAGTCACGGTGAAACTCCATTTTCGAAAACGGTTCTCTCACGATTCGTAAGTCATGTATCCAGTGTACCGAGGGGTTGCTCGAAAGCGAGGACACGGTTTAGGAGATATGTTGAAATCGGCCTTTCGTTCGGTGGCTCCGGTGTTGAAACCGATGTTGACACGCGGATTGCACGCCTTGAAAGATGCGGCACTGACACAAGGCAAAGAATTTCTCCAAAATGTCATCATCGATAAACAAAACCCTAAAGAAGCCTTCATGAGGGCAGGCAAAAATGTCTTGCTGCAAACGGGCAAAGACCTTTTGGGCCAACGAGAAACACCTATAAATGCCCTGCACGCTACCGAGTCAGGCATTCAGAAAGGACAAGGCAGAAAGAGACGACGAAGAAAACACCCATTCACCAGACTTCACACGTCTAAAGCTAGAAAGGCAAAGAAAAGAAGAACCGTTCGAGACTTAGACGTTTTCGATTATTGAGACACAGAAAAAAATGATGCATCGAGAGTCATGCGCTTGTTCCAAGTCGGAACTGGATCTGTTTGCCATGCCACCTACAATGATGACGATGCAAGAATCCCAATGGGTGGAATTTCACCCCGTCTCCTCATTGACAGATTCCGCTCCCATCGAGTTTGAAATCAAGGGACAGCCCGAAGATTACATCGATCTGAATAGCAGTTACTTCTACTTGAAAGTCAAAGTTCTAGATAAGGATGATGGTGGAGTAGAAGACACCGAGAATATAGCTCCTGTCAATAATTTCATGCATTCCTTGTTCAGCTCAGTGGACTTGTACTTGAATAACAAACTGGTCATCAGCAGCATGGATACTTACCCTTACCGTACCTACCTGGAAAATCTCTTGACGTACGGAATAGATGCCAAGAATACTCATCTCAATGCCTGTGTGCTATGGGAACCTGACGAAGCGAGGGAGTTTAACACATTAAATAAAAGCAATGACGGCTTTGTGGAAAGGCGAAGCAAAATCTTAAATAAGAAGAGTTTAGAACTGATGGATCGATTGCATTTGGACATGTGGTTGCAAGAGAAATATTTGCTGAACGGGGTAAATATTCGTTTGAAACTGAATCGCAGCAGTGCCGCTTTCCATTTGTTGGCTGATAGTACTGCCAAAAGCAAAATCGAGGAGGCCAAACTCTACGTACGACGCGTGGAAGTGTTACCTAAAGTGGGAAACGACATCAGTCAAACGTTGAGCAGAACGACCGCCAAGTATCCCATACGACGCGTGGAAGTGAAAACGTTCACCATTCCCCGTAACCATCATTCCATGATCGAAGATCATCTGTTTCAAGGACAGTTACCCAAGCGTTTAATCCTTGGTATGGTCTTGAATTCAGCCTTCAACGGAGCCTTGCTGAAAATCCTTTCTACTTTCAACACTTCGACGTGAAGAAAATCAAAGTCAGTCGCGATGGCAAGACCTTGTGTACCCGTCCTTTCGAACCTGACTTTGGTGACACAAAGATGAATTACTTAAGATCGTACTTGTCCATGTACGAAGCCACCGGACAATTAGGGAAAAACACCAGTCACGGCATTGCGTACGAGGATTACGCAGGAGGCTATGATTTGTGGGCTTTCGATTTCACTCCAGACCAAGGCAGCGACGAGGGACATTTCCACCCTATAAAATCTGGTCAGATTCGTGTGGAACTTCAGTTTGCAAAGCCACTGGACGAGACAGTGAACGTCATCCTGTATGTAGAATTCGATAATACCATAGAAATCAACAGTTTGAGAGAAGTCATTCTAGACTATTAGAAGCTATGGAAGACTGTTATCCCTCTTTACCTAGTGGAGAAACTTTGGAGATGGAATGTGAGGAGACCGTGGAAAAAGAATCTCAAGACAAAGACGACTAAGTTATGATGAAGTCAAGATGGCCAGAACAAGAAGTGCATTTAGTCTCTTGTTTTGCCAAACACTTGGTCAAAAAAATGACGGAATTGATCAAAAAAGATTGCTATGGATGTCAAAACGATCATCCCAGTCAAATTCAACACGATAAATGTCTGATGCTGAGTCAAGAAGAAAAATTGGACGAGTATCTGGACGAAGCTTGGAGTCTCATCTCGAACGAAGTCGTGTTGCATCAGTGGTATAAAGACTTGCGTGAACATTCTTGTCCACCATTAACCACTCAAGAGATCCATCGTATCGAAGCTCTCCTGAATCAGACTGAGGAGAGGAAACGAGGAAACGGTTATTTGTCAGACATTTTCAAGCAAAAAGTCAGGATCGAATTGATGACTTATTATTACCTGTGAAGAAGAAAAAAACAAAACATGGATACCTGGGAACTTTATTACCTTTTGAACCACAGTTCGTACACTGCTTATTGGAATCCTGTCGTCTGTGCTAAAGATGAACTCCCTCATCGCAAACCTCAAGACCATCAAGCTTACGTGATCAACACGGACGACAATCATCTCCCAGGAACCCACTGGGTGGCCATCTACTTTCCTCAAGAAGGATGTGTGGAATATTTCGATTCCTATGGATTGCCTCCTTTGGAAGACGATATCATTGACTTTATGAGAAGAAATGCTCAGACCACCCGATTCAATAATGTGAAATTACAAGGCACAGATTCCTTGGTGTGTGGACAATATTGTGTGTATTTTCTGCATCATCGCAGCCTGTGCTATTCCTTAGAACATTTAGTGACTCATTTTGATCCTCGTTCTTCTTCAAGAAACGATGTGAAAGTAGATCGATGGTTTTGTGACCATTATGCTTATCTTTTGTCTCAAGCTAGGAAACGTAGTGTCCATCAATGGCCTAATGACTTCCAATAGTGGAAATCACAATTTCATTCACAACGTTGTCAGCCCTGTTTAAAGTAGTGTGTTAATTGAAAAAATGTTTATGATTTGAAAAAAAAAATGTTTGATGTTATATTGCTGAATTATTATTAAAAATGTTATAGTTGTTTGTTACTGTTAAGTGATTTTGAATAAAAAATGTTGTGTTTTGAAGAAAAAATGCCTTTGTCTTTTGTTCGGCTATAAGAATGTTGATTCATGCTCTTTGATTTTTTTTACCATCCCTCTCATGACACTCATTGAACGGTTCGGCTCGAAAACCGTGTGGGGATGACTTTAAGAACAGGGGTAGTTTCCAGTCTAACCATCCATTGTCGACTCATCCTCCTACGAAGATGTGCTCCAAACTAGCTAAGCTAAACGAAGCCTACGTAAATTTGCATAGGGTCACACACAGTCTGATACCGAAGCCAGAAGAGATAGAGAATGTGAGAATGCAAAAAGTCACTGAAGACCTGATAGAAGAGCTCTTCAGAGAAGAAGCGAACAGGGAGAAAGAAGAATGGACAGAGAAGTACAGACTTCAGAGACAGCAGCAACAGCAACAACAACAGCAGCAGCAACAGCAGCAGCAACCTGAACCTGACAGAGGCTTTGCCGATTGTCGTATCGACACCAAAGAGTTCTTCTTCTCTTTCCGAAGAAGCAGACCTATCGTCAGAAAGTCTATCCTCAGAGGACGTCGCATTCTTAGAAACTAAAAGATTGCCATAGCAAACAAAAAAAAAAACAGCCCTTTTCAGGGCTACCCAATACTCTAGAAAAGAAATAACAATCAATTTGCCAATGTGTGTATGTAGAGTAGTGTGAATATAAACACTAGCTCTTTTTTATAGTGTGAGGGTATGTGTTTGTGTATATGATTGTGTGTTTGTAAGTGCTCACGTACGTTGGTGTGGATAGTAGATTGAGATCATGTTTTTTTGCTGTTTGACGTGTGGGGAGAGTAGATTTGGGGTTTGATTGAATTGCTTTTGCGTATTTGAATAGTATATTGAAGTGATTAATGAAAATTTTTAAATTAGTTGTAGTGTTTAACGCCATTTTTCAGCACACGATAGGCTATACATGGCGGCCAGTAATAATGTTGGAGGAAGAAGCCTGAAAAACCCAGGGAAGAACCACCGACCCACGAGAAGCTACTGGCAGGCTTTAAATTAGTAATGGGTATTATAAAAAAGTGAGTGAGTGTTTCTTTTAGGTCCGCGCGTTTGTTTGGTACTGATCTAGGTAATATCAATTTTGTTTTAAAGGGACGTTTTACATCACGTCGGTTCTTTCACTATAAATTGAAACTCGCTGGGCAGTCTAGCTACCCTGTTCATTCGTTAACAAGACAATGAATACCAGAATTGTAAAGCTTCTAGAACTCCAGATGCACCTGGAATATGCCAGGCGCCTGTTAAATGAACTGGCCGCGGAGGCTATTGTCGAAGAGGAAAGGATGAAAGAGGAGGAGGAAAGAAGAAAAAAAGAAGAGGAGGAAAAGGAGAGAAGAAATTTCAGAATCCCAGAGACAGAAAATTGGGATTCTGAAGCCACTTATCCCGCCTCTGCACTCCCAAGAAAAAAGGTAAAAGGAGACTGGGGAAGAAGATGTGTGTGTGGTGCCAGGCCTGGAAGGTGCCATCATTAACCAAGTGTCACTGGAGTCCAAAAAAACAAAAAAACAAACAGCCCTTTTCAGGGCTACCCAATACTCTAGAAAAGAAATAACAATCCATTTGCCAATGTGTGTATGTAGAGTAGTGTGAATATAAACACTGACTCTTTTATAATAGTGTTTGTGTTTGTGTTTGTGTTTGTAAGCGCTGACGTAGGTTTGTGTGGATAGTAGATTTTGGGTTTCATTTTAATGCTTTGCGTGTGAAAATAGTAGATTAGGGGTTTGTTTATTGATGCTTCACGTATGTGGATAGTAGATCATATGAAATGACAAAAGTAGGGGATGTTTTCCTTGACGTCCGCGCGTTTTAAGTGATAATCTAGGTAATATCAATTTTGTTTTAGGGGATGTTTTCCATCACGTCCGCGCTTTCACTATAAGAACCCACAGTATTCGTCGTTCAAACCATTCTCCAAAGAATAAAAAAGAAGATGGCTTCGAACCAGCTTGATAAAATGAAAACATTGCAAGACGTCCTGGACAATTTGGGTATGATGGAGCAAATGTTAGTGAGGTTAAACGAGGATCACTATTCTTATAGCCCCCATCGAGTGAAGACGGAGATTAACAACTTAAGAAAAGTAAAGGAAATGATAAGTGCTGTGATGAAAGAAATAAAGGAGGAGAAGGAGGATGAAGAGGAAAGGATACGGATAAGAGCATGGAATGAAAAAATTGAAAAAGAAGAAAATGAGAAGAGGAAGAAAGAAGAGGAGGAGAAGAAGAAAGAAGAGAAAAAAAGGAAGAAAAGAAAGAAAAGAAGAGAAAGAGTGTAGGACAGAAAATAAGAAGTTGGTGGAGAAATAGAAGAAATTAGAAGCAGAAGAAACCCAAAGGCCCTTTTGAGGGCCACCCACGTCTCTCGAAAAGAGATTGACTTTCCATTGCCTACCCCTTTTTTATTTTTTATTTTTTTAATTTTTAAAAAAATAAAAAATCCCATGTTCAATTGCCTTTGTCCCTAGAATGAATATTTCTTTTCTCTCATGTTAAATTTCCTTGTCCCCAGAGTGGATGCCTTTTTTTCCCATGTTAAATTTATATAGTCCCCAGAGTGGATATTGCTTCCCATGTTAAATTTACGTAGTCTGCAGAGTGGATATTGCCTTTTTAACATGGAACTCCACTATTCCCTAGACCGTCCCACCTTACTACTAATATATATACTGGTGACTTGGCAATTTTCTCATTCTTATTTCATGTGTGTTTGTTGTAACATCAAGTCTATGGAAATTTTATTTTGCATTTAGATATTAATTAAAATGTAAGGTATTATTAAGGATTATTCAGTGAAAATAGAAAGTGTCATTTGGACTATAGTATTATTCTGGGACTATTATGGATTATTCAACGGAGTTCTGCACAACGCCATTTTGACACGTAAGGACTTATAGCGGGTCAGTATATTTGTGGATCTGAAATTTTATACGAAAATTTTCATTCTTTTGAACTTTAACTTTTCCAGGATTATTATGGATTTACTTCGTAGTATTGAAAGTTCTTCTTACATTCTCATTTAATAACTGTGTTGGCTTTACTTCTTTCTGTTACTTAGTTCATGACATTAGAGTCGTAACAAAGTATGTGCTATAACTGGATTTGAATAAATTTTTTTATATATACTTTGTTATATAAATCCAATTAATTATATAAATCCAATTAACCAGTAGACTGTGACCAGTTTATTTTAAATTAGGACCAGAAAATTATCTTAAATTCATGTTCCACTCGTTATTGCGGTTTTCGATGTTGGGATCGATTTCTTTGTAATTGGCTGCGCTTGGTAAGGATGATAAGAGCATTCATACTTTTCTTGTAGCTTGCAAATGTTATGGTGTTCCAGTCTTTTCCTTGTATACGATCTAATGAGTACATTTTGTATTTTCTTACAAGTACCATAAGTATATCATAGTATTTGTAATATAAATCACATTTAATGTTTAAATATAGTAAATATATACAATATAAGACTAGTTGACATTATATTACGGAATTTACTTAAAATGTTTTTTACTTAGGTGCTTACAAATAAAGGAGGTTTTGGAAGTTCTTGTAATAATGTTACAAATCCACGAGTAACTTGTCATAATAGTTTCCGTTCACTCTTGGGTAAAAATTATTCTGGGAACTATTATTCTTTCTGAAAGATACAATTTGCATGTATGTGTTATGCTAACCGTGATGATATTATGGAGTGCATATTATTGTCAAAATATATGACTAAAGGCTTAAACTTATATTAATGCACAGGTAAAGATAACCTGTATTTAGATTGCTAATTAGTATCTGCATAATTTAAATATTAATTTAAATTGTAATTATATATTCATTCTTTTCATCACAGTAGTCACTTTTAAGTAAAATTATTATAAACACCATGTTTAAATGCATTCACTTGCTGTCCTTAAGCCGCATAGCATATATGTCAGTGATGAAATTTTGAGACATAAAAAATATTTCTTGTTATGGAAAGTTTTCATTTTTCAGTTTTTAAATTAAGGCTGGTGATAACAAGACTAATATTCATGGTCATCTAAAGGAAAAATAGTTTTTAGTTTTCACTGATAAATTTTAAATTGCGCTCGTAGATACGATTGTATAGCCTCAACGTGGCTGAGGCTACTATCTGATCCTATACCTTAAAACGGAGCAAATGAAACTCAGAAACAGAAATATGGCTTTAGCGAATGTCGCTTCTTTCAGGGAGTTTAATAATGATAACGATATAAAACCTACAGTAGATAAATTATATTGGAATTTCGACGCTAACTGTATCTTGTCCACCATGACAAATACTGCGAGATTCTCGTGGTAATTCGTTTTCCAAATAATGCTAGCTATGCCATTTTTGGATATTATATGATACGTTATCAATGCGTGCCATATATGCTACGATCTGTTTTCGTCTCCAAATAAGGCAGACATGTCTTGATATGGCATACATAAATTGAGGCTGAAAATGGAAGTAGTTACCAATTGAACACCCGGCTGCTCCGTTGATATGCATAAGCTCATGTTAGTAGCTTGTCCATGAAGATGGGGTACTGATATTGGTACTATCATGTTCGGTGAACTTGTCCAGTCATGTTTGAGGCACACGTACTCCAAATGCAATGCAGTTCGGTACGCATATAATGTTGTTTGTACATACAACGATTGGTTTATTTCAGGGTCTTTAGCTTGCTCGCCAAATCCTCCATTAGCATCCTTACCAAATTTATCCGAGTTTACCGAGAACTCAACCCAGTTTTACTGAGCTTTCCAAGTATATCTACCCAATGAATGCTTTTATTATCATTCCAATGCTTGTTGGTTGGAATATAGCTAATTTTAGTAGTTATGGCCCGTTTTGGGTTAGGTGTATTGCAGCGTAGGGAAATTCGGACCTGACCCAGTTTTACCGAGCTCCATCATACATTTATATGGCGCTGTACCATTGTGTCCCAAGGACGTGGGTGCAATGTGCACACTGTTAGTTGAACTGGCATGCACTTTACACAGATTCGCGGGGGGGGGGGGGGGGGGGGGGAATGTGGTACACTTCCAGTTATAGAAAATTCAAGTCATCACTCTCTAATTTGAATGAAATTCATCAATAACGAAGTCGTGTAAACTTATTTAATTCTTTCTGTTTATTATTATCCCTTATACCCAATATTTAGTCAGTGGTATAGACTAATTTTGTTGCGTCGCCACGTGCAAAGATTCTTGTGTTCTGTATGTGCCGTCATTGGTAAGATCATTCACAAATGTGAAGGTTTGAACACCTAATGCTATGCAAGTTATGCATAACAGATGAAAGAGTAGGAATCAATTTGAATAAACCAGACGCTTCTTCTGAACTTGATGGAGGAGATAAAGATGGTGAGTGATGTTTACTAAGTTCCCGGTCTGACGCTTTTTGTATACAACCTTGTGATGTTTTAGTAAAGGCGTATGAATGTAACAGAAACTAGAATTACAAGAATATACCAAAGAATGAATTGTTTTGTTATCATCGTTTTTCACTGTTTATTTGATTTTTGTAGTGTAGGAAGAAGCTCCCTTCAGGTGTGAAAATTATACAACTAGTACATATCGGGTTGAATCAGGCCTAGAGTTACAAGGACAGTTTTCAAACCATCCATAAATGTACTCTTCCAGAACAAAATGGAATTTACTGGTGTGGAGAAATAAAAGTCCCATATAAAGAAAATATAGAGATAACTCAAACAAAAGAGAATGAGTTCTTTAAACAAAACATAGAGAACCCCAAGGAAACGGTTGCAATTTTTCTCCATCAATTGAAATTTCTTGACAGAGATAAAGCCATTATCATCGGAATATTATTTGGCTGTAAAACCGCAGAATCTGGTTTGTTATAAAAGCTATATAGCTTCTTCAAGTGCCTTGGTGTAAAGCTGCCATAGATTTAGCTTCAGTTGTCGCAGAACCCAGAAAAAAAAACTCCCCAGGAAATCTCATTCATATCTCAGGACTAAAGGATGGACATTCGTGGTTTTAGCAAGGATAAATAAATAAAGGAAAAATAATAATCTGATTTATTATTTTGGTACTCCAATGCCATTAACTCTTTCCTAAGTATTGTATATTGTACAGCAAATTATTATCAACTTGCAACATTACATTTTAAACCTTATATAATGTACTCAACGATAGAACAGACAGGTTTATTGTACTGCTGACCCTGAGTTTATCTAGCCAAAATAGCTGGTGCTGATATGCCCTTAAAACTGTTTCATCAGTTACTTGAACTTCCTCAAACCGATTATTTTATCCGTCTAAGTTAGGTGTGAAGCAGGAACCATTTGGATTATTACATCATGTATTTACCAGTCCATGTATCTCTAGTACGTCATATCTAACTTCAATATAAAGTTATCTCCCTTACGTTTCCACGAAGCTCAATAGGCACTGAATATCCAATTTCCCACGAAACATCCAATTTCTCACCAAAGTAGAATCAGCTTTACATATTAATTATAACTACTTGTAATTTAGCATCTTTTCGAAATAATTGCAGTGATGTTTCT
The DNA here is from genome assembly GCA_028554795.2 of Sinohyriopsis cumingii. NCBI lineage: Eukaryota > Metazoa > Mollusca > Bivalvia > Unionida > Unionidae > Sinohyriopsis > Sinohyriopsis cumingii. Next base: position 123,665,494 of record CM068831.1, on the reverse strand, counting down.
TTGTTCCAGAGTGGCTAAATCAGGTGCAGTGGTAACTCCCACTTTTCTATCATTTGCAATTTTGGGAACACCATGCCATCACATGTCCATGTGCATTCCACGGATGTTATTTTACTGGCTTTCTTCATGAGCTGAATAGGTGGTTTGGTAATGGCTTATTTCCCATATAATTCCGGATCCCTTCAACGTCTTCCTTGTCTGTAGTATCTCCAATTTGACAATATGCCTCATGAATTTGCAATTCTCATTTTCATCAATCGGTGTCCTGTACTGTTATTTTGTGGTCCAATACTGTTGTTGAGTTCATCTTTATGCAATTATATGACCGTCTCCTTATTTTTAGGGAGTTTTAACCTTATTCGAGTCATCTATCCCACACAGATTGATCTTCTCATTCCGGGTGTACTGATCCAAGTCATCTACTTAATTCCTCAGTTAACCGTTCGTAACACATATTCCATTGTATTATTCTTGATTATTTTATTTTCTATCTCAAGCTTATCCTTTCTGTTAGGAACGTACTCACCTGCCTAGCTTCATAAATTTATCCACGTAAAGTTAACAAATCATTCCTCAGCTACACTGTCTCTTCTGAAATGTTCTGTTTTAATTCTTCTTTTTCCTTTTCAAGGGAAATGTTCAGCCAGATTAAGTAACATTTTTATGCCTATTTTTTCTACAGCTTTGGACATGGCATCTAATTTTTTATCTATCATCTCCATTCATGAAGTGTCCTGGTCATTGATCAAGGATTGACTAATCTGGGTTGGCACTAATATTTTCTCTATCTGACAATGATGTTGGCGACAATATACTTTCTGGATTTACATACATACATACATTACATACATACACACATAAGCTTTCCAACGAACTCTTTCAAAAATGTAAAATTCCAAATTCAAGACAGAAACAATCTGATTATAAGTTTGGCAGTACAAAATATATTAAAACTACCAAACCTTTCGATCCAAATGCTTTGATCTTTTCCTGCACCTATGACATAGGATATAGATACATAGGACTTCTGTCATCATTTTCTGCCATTATCTCCTTTGAATATCATCATATGAAATTAATTTTACACATATGTCAATCATCTTAAACATTTTTGTCTTAGAAAGTGTTATTTTTTTAGCCCTGTGTACATATTTTTAACGTAGCTTTATCAGTTTTAGCCATATCACTATGAAATCGTGATGTCTAGCACTCTGCTTATCATGCTGCAGACATGTTGTATTATGTCCCACTAATGTCACGTTATCCTGACGACCAGTCCTAACACTAACCTCTTAATGCTGAACGCCAAGCAAGGCACCTGATAGTACCATAAGTATTTCGTATGATTCGATAGAGTTCGAACCCTAGATCTCCGTATCCGAGGAGCCTCTCTAACCACTTAGGCCACCTGAAAGGTCTACTTGTTTTGGAAATACAACAGTATGTTAGAATTGTTTCTAGCTGATCCAAAATGCATTGTTTGCAATAAACACTATCTTGGAACCATACATACATACATACATACATACAGCCAGAAAGACATACAGACATATAAAGAAGCGACACTATGAATTTTGAATTATTTTACATTTCTTTAACAACATTCTGTGTAACAGCGATATGGAGTATATCGAAATAATTTAGTTTAGTGATGTACTGTCAAGTCCATCATGCCATAACACTAGCTGTATCTTGTTTTCAATAAAAGATATTGTTGATGAGAAGCTTACTGAAGTTCTTGCGAATTTTTAAAATATTGTGTTATGAATTCATCTTGCTCTGACCTCGAAACAACTTCTTGGCCATTTCTTGGGTCTGCTAAAAACTAACTACGAAACAACTGTATGTTGTTGTATGTCATATCGTATTATGAGAGTCAAATTTGATTTTAAGTTCGCATTCTACTAATTATTGTATTAGTTCTGAAACTAGCCAATGTGTGATGGAATATCAAACACGGCATTCAAAGGAATGACGATTTCCTATTGAACGAAAATGATTACCAGAAACATTTTTCTTTGTTTACCAAAGGACGAATGCACAATAGTAACATTGAACCTAAAACGGTTTTTGCTGGTTATTTACCAGAAGAGCTTATTCTACGGACCGTTTTCTGTCTTCTGTCTCGCGTCCGTCGGCTATCCGTTAACAGAAGATTTTTTAATTATATTCCTGCTAAGCAAATTATGGGATTGTCATCGCACTTTTCTCAATCATTTATCGCAAGGTCTAGTTGGTTTTAAGTAAAACCTGAGCGGCTTAGAAAAATAATACGGTCACCATGACAGCCGTAATAACAACTCTGCTATCATTATTCCTATTTAAACGTTTATTTATATCGACTTGGGGATCTCCGTAGAACACTTTTACTGATCTCAAGATGATCATGGATGGTCGCCAGGGTGGCTACCTTGGAAACATTACTATCGCTATCTCTCCGGTATGGATGGGTATATCGACATATGGTATTCGTGGAAAGAATTTATTTTCAATGCATAGTTGATCCTAAAAGAAACTCTTGCCAGTCAGGCGCATATTAAAGGTTTGTTATCACTGCTCATTAAAGCATGCTGATTTGAGATCCATAATGACTATCATGGTGGCCATATTGATTGAGATACATAATGACTATCATGGTGGCCAATGTAGTGTCAACAGTGGCCGTTTTAACATCCTCATTAACGAATGGCCATATTGAAACTATGTTTGCGTTTAAAGACGTTTGATGTTGTTCAGATGGAATTAAATAAAAACAGTGCCGATCTGACATTTAATATGGCCTTACATATGCATTGAATTGGTTGCGTATCCGATGGATAGCCAATTGCAAAAAGCAAAAAGACCCGAAATCAAATGTAAAAATTTATGGAAGCTACCGTTTTTTTACACATCTAACACAAACCCAGTTTTCAGTGGTAACGTATCTTTTTTGCATGTTGTAAGCCTGAGTATACGGCCCTAAATCTGCCCTGATTTGAACTGGATATATGCAGATGGACAACCTATTGATTCCATCCTGAAAAGATTTTAAGTGCACCTGGTCATGATTTGATGATCATATGAATGCGAGTCACTCAGACAAAATATGATACCTTCTTGTTTTTAAATGGAAATATTTTCTCTTCGACAGCCAGTATGACTTTTTATAATGTCTAGCTGGTTTGAAATAAAAGTCGCCCTAATCAAGCCTCTAATTTGATTGTCATGGTGACCATCTATGTAATCTTGTTTTGCTACTTCTCGTAGTGTCTTTGGGTTTTCATTAAACTATTTAATATGATCTCCAGCTGGTTTGAAATGAACAGCGTGCAGGTTATAAATGGATGTTATAGCATCCTTGTTGACCACCGTGTTATAGTACTTCAGCTGAAAAGACGGTCCTATAGACATAAGACATCATAGAAGGCAGATTGGGGTGGTGTGTGTGTGTGTGTGTGTGTGTGTGTGTGTGTGTGTGATTTGGATTTTTAGCGTAGCTTTAACAATTTTTCAGTCATATCACTACGATGTCTGCAGTGTGACAGTTTATAGTGGTGTCTAGCACTGGGGCATCATGCCGAAAACATGTAGCATGACATCCCACCCAGTCGTATTATCATGACACCAGGCCAACCAGTCCTAACACTAACCCCTTAATGCTGAGCGTCAAGCGACTCAGCTCTTAGTACCATTTTTGTAAGTCTTTGGTATGACTCGGCCGGGGATCGAACCCACGAACTCCTGCATCCGAAGCGGACACTCTAACCACTAGGCCACCGGCGCGGTGTTTGGTATGGTGGGAAATAACATAACATCATTAGAGATGTGAGGATTACCCCCGAAAGTACCAACCCAGAGTTGTTTCTGCCCCCACCTACCCATCCCGGTATGCAATGTATTAGGACAGAACTTTTCCACTAAAATATATTGAGATAACATTTATATATTTGTGTAATATAACTGTATGCTTTTTTATAAAGATCGCACTTTACAAGCAGGTGCAGAAACCCATACAATACATTTTGCTCGTAACTAAATATCAACAATTGTCAGCACAAAATACTTTTCGCTCGTAACCAAATGTCAACAATTTATATTTGGGGGGAAGCTGCGGAACAGACAAATTATTATATCAATAATGGATGCGTTACGCAGATGGTTCACATATCGCCATGGAAAAGTTCAAAGGGCGTGTTCTCACTAGACTGAGCGTACGAAAAAAACTGTATAAATAGCGAAGCAGGCTTACGAAGAATTAGTTCCTTGCTCGAGTCAGAACAGCTGTCTTTTCCTTACAGGTAAGAATCGTCTGCGTTCACAAACTTCTTTAAAGAATGTGTACTATTTAATATTTGAGACTTTAACGGTAAAGTTCATATTTTCCAACATTTCTGTGAGTTCTTTATATTTTATATTATAATATAATGGAATGTTTAATTGTATTTGTGGTATGTATTATTGGAAAGATGAATTCGCTACCAACTTCACGTTTAGATTTAATTTGGAAATAAAAGATTCTTTAAGTAATATTGAGTAATGTTTATTAACCTATTCCAAATTAGTATCCTATTTAAATTTAGCACGAAACATTTCTTCAAAATGATTGTTGCCTTAATCAAAACTATTGAATTTTATACTCACTGGATATCATGAAGTTAATCGAGATTTAACTATCTGTGTTACATTCTAAAAGGCAGATATTATACAATGAAACTGGTAAGCAGGATGGGAAAGTGTAAGTTTATATGTATTTCTTGTATTTTAAATATAAAGGCTTTATAAATGTATCTTTAGAATTTAGCATTATATATATATCAATAAAAGTTCCTTGCTCGAGTCAGAACAGCTCTGTCTTTTCCTTACAGCGATTCTGTACATCATTCCCCAAGATGTAGTCGTATCTCCACGGTTATTGGTGACACCCTTGTTAGAGAGCCTGAATTCCTTCTTCTTCTTCTTCTCTCTCTCTCTCTCTCTCTCTCTCTCTCTCTCTCCATGGGCAAAGACATTTCTTAACTTATATGATACAAACTCATACCATAACAAATGTGTAATGAAAATCTCCTGCAAAAGAAACAAGTGTTCTATGCAAAACAGGCACGGATTGTTAATGATGAGTATCAAGAATTTACGGGAGACTGTACGCCTAGCAGGAAAGCAGCTTAGCGCTGTATTTCAGCTACGATTTGACCAACTAAAGGCAGTCCCTGCAGCAAAGCGGAGCAGCAGAGGAAATCGGGCAAGAATATGGCTTCCTTTGCGGGATTGAGCCAGAGGAGCCCGTGAAGCCAGTGGTCTCGATGCCCGAAATGAAATTTGAGGTCAGTGGAGTCGAAAAAGTAAACAGCACGTATCGCGTCGACGATTTCTTTTGGCTCGTGGATATTAACCTTGCAGAAGGTTCCGTGGTGCGTGGTGGAAGGGTGATTTTAATAACCAGGTAACGGACATGCGTACAGCTACAAATCTTGCAGCCATTTCCACTGGCAGAGATTATCTACGTCAAGGTTATCACCTAAGTAAGTGCTGCAGAAAGGTCCTTGTCACTCATGAAATAAGCTTTCCTTACAGGTATTGATGGGCCTTACTATGGGAAAGCCTATCCGTTGACGGTGGCTGTTATATACAGTCTTTATGCAATGAAGGAATATAAAAAATTTCTAATTGGGCCCTCTTATGTACTATGATCTTAACTGCGTCGCACGGCGGTTGATGGGACACTTTAATAACGTCACCAGTAGGTATGGGCTGACAGAGGCCCGGCGCGAGAAGCTGGGGAGTGGTAGAGGCGCGTCCACGAGCTTTAATCGGTTCCATCTTACTTCTGTAAATTATTTTATATTACTAGTAATGATATTTCAGTTTCTGAAAAAGGAAATAGGTCGTTGCCTTAAACTGCTCAAAAATCATTATACTGTAACGTTTTCGTTACTTATTTAACGTTCAGATTTTCATAAAAATGGTATGTCAATGATTATTGTGAAGACATGCAGGTCATGTATGCGTTCAGTACCGATTATTTCAGTTGTTTGTTTTTGTTTTTTTTTTCATTTGATAGCACATATCTTTAAATTGCAATTATTTACTTTATTTGGATCCTTCTGCTTGCATATTCCTTTGAAAGGCCATTATTTACACATACTGCAAAACTAAATGTTAAAAAGAATAAGGAAATTTTTTGACGATGTTAACCTAAAGGTGTGATCCAGTACAAAGCGGATTGAATGTTGCGCGCTGTGATGTCACAGTGAAAGCTGTGCATGTAGAAAATATAAGTCGTAATACCCTATATTGTGGCAATTAGACATCGTATGCATATTTCTTCGCTCAGCTTAGTACATGTCCATCATTGTAAAAGTCCATACCGATAACACTTTCATCTACAAGTTTCCTGGTGACAGTTACTGTGCAAAGCATTCACTAATTACACTTGAATAGACTTCGTTTAAACTATATAAGTATTACAGTTTTAAAAAAAAAATAATATTTAATGTAAGATGAGTACATGCGTTAGCACGACCACATCGATATACAATTATGCCCTTAGCAAATTAAAACCGCCATGTTAAAAAGAGTGTAATAGATTTATTTATTCATATATGGAAAATAACACGCAATCACAATGCCGAGAATCATGTTCTGCATTTACATGTTATTGTGATATGAGTGCTATGTATTCCTGACATAACATTGGGTAAAGGCATTACTCGATAGTATAGGAGTTTATCATGACGGTACTTTGTATCAAAATGTATAAAATTGGTACTAAAATTAAACGGATGGAACTATCTCCACACAGAGAGTGTGGTACTAAACGTAAACGGATGGAACTATCTCCACACAAAGAGTGTGGTACTAAAATTAAACGGATGGACCTATCTCCACACAGAGAGTGTGGTACTAAACTTAAACGGATGGAACTATCTCCACACAGAGAGTGTGGTTCTAAAATTAAACGGATGGACCTATCTCCACACAGAGAGTGTGGTACTAAAATTAAACGGATGAAACTATCTCCACACAGAGAATGTGGTACTAAACTTAAACGGATGGAACTATCTCCACACAGAGTGTGTGGTACTAAAATTAAACGGATGGAACTATCTCCACACAGAGAGTGTGGTACTAAAATTAAACGGATGGAAATATCTCTACATAGAGAGTGTGATACTAAAATTAAACCAATGGAACTATCTCCACACAGAGAGTGTGATACTAAAATTAAACGGATGGAACTATCTCCACACAGAGAGTGTGGTACTAAAATTAAACGGATGGAAATATCTCCACACAGAGAGTGTGGTACTAAAATTAAACGGAAGGAAATATCTCCACATAGAGAGTGTGGTACTAAAATTAAACCAACGGAACTATCTCCAGACAGAGAGTGTGGTACTAAAATTAAATGGATGGAACATCTCTACACAGAGAGTGTGGTACTACAATTAAACGGATGGAAATATCTCCACACAGAGAATGTGGTACTATACTTAAACGGATGGAACATCGAAATGCAGCTAATAGTGTAAGATATAAACATGATACTTGTAAGCTCATCAAAGACAGACTATAGTATTTGTAAAAATCGACAGCATAATAACTGCCTAGCGCATTATAAATAACTAATATATATATATATATATATATATATATATATATATATATATATATATATATATATATATATATATATATATATATATATATATAAACTGAAATAGAAACGTTCGATAACACTCAATGGTGACCAATCCCATTTATATGACATAATTTATTTATCTTCTGATACTTTATTTTAGTGGGGGATAACTCATATCATGTACTAATGTGCAATTAAAACCCCTTTTGAGAAATATGGATCGTTCAAAGTCAGACAAGGGCGAAAACGTACTCTGACAGTTTGTGCCAATAAGTTCACACAAGACTCAAACTTTCGTGGAAAGAATCAAACAGAAAAACTCGAAATACTCCAGTTATATAATTGTTTCATAATTACATTATGGTATCAATCCGGAACGGAATATTTCTCATTCCTGAGATATAGAACTGTTCAAGTCGGAACACAGATGCGGAACATCATTTCCCTCTTGTATGACCTTAACATGGATTTATGGAAGGGGACAATTTATTTTAGGAATCAAAGGAAACAAATTTTCATTGTCTATTTTGACTTACGAGTCTGACAGCTGTTACAACGTTTAAATTTTTAAAAATATTTTTCCTTATATTTAGACTGGAAATGACATATTTTGTAAATGGAAGTTTAAATTAGAGGGTTAATGTCTAAATATTCACTGAGGGACAAGTAAATATTTTCTTAAAATTGAATTTGAAAATCCGTAAACTCAACGCAAAACCTGAATCACATCGGACTTCTGAGATAATATTTTTGTCGAAGGAAGAGGAACAAATGAACGAGATAATCTACTTTTTCAGAGATTACTGTCTGTCAGAAGCAAAGAAAACGATGACAATAAAATTCATCCATATGAGGCATAATCAACTATTTTGGTAGATTGTTGGAACGACACAATTATGGGTTCGTCATGGTTTCTTACCCTGCAGAACAAGGGATGCAACGAAGAAAAACAAAACCAACTTGAGAGGCACGGAAAAATAAATAAAACTCGGATGTATGGCCCGCTGACTCGTGACTCCGGTCAGCTGACTAATGATATTTGTGCAAGCCTTATCATGACAATGTGGTAACTTCGTACGTTGTTATGAAATATGCTGGGCTGACGATTCTATAACAATAGGTATCCACTATCAAGGATATTTTGAACACACTAAAACACTAGAACTTGTAGAGATAGCAAGAACGAGTGATCCTATAGTTGTCAATGGAGCAACACAATTAGAGTCCTGCTTATGAAGTAGGTTGTGCCCCTTCTTACATAGAATGGGTTTCGATATGACAATTAACTTCACTCTCTGTGTTGTGCTCATCTAATCAGATGCTTGGTTCAACATGGTGACCTATTACTCTTCGATTGTTTTGAGGACACATAGCTGATGTTTGGTAAATTCATGCGTTTGCTCCTGCTGTAAAATAGATTAGGAGACTTCACTATGTAAAAGTATGAATTCACTGCTACGAACATTAGCAAAAATAGGAGAAAATAACATCTGAGGATGAAACAGCCATCTGCTATAATGATAGATATCAATAGGATTCATTGAGTACTCCGTCGACGAAGGAGAAAGGGGTAATAATAAACGTAATAGAAACGAGACACACATTATAGGTTCATGTCTTATATGATCTACAAGAACAACAAGATACTCGAAAATGCCCTGTGATGACTTACCCCCTATGCAAGATACTCGAATATGCCCTGTGATGACTTACCCCCTATGCAAATCCCACTCTTTCTGAAGATTATTGCAATAAAAGTAATCCTTCTGGCTGCAGCAATAGCTGATAAAATTCCAAGACTGCATGACAAGCGGGTTTGCGTCACCTATTCAATCTAATAAGATCTCCTATCAAATGAAATAAAACAATACCAAAGACAAGTTTCATGAGAACACTGGTACAAAAGATAAAATATCGTGTTTTTCCTTGCCCCTTTAAGTGTATATAACTGGTAATAGGGCCTTGATAACTTGAACACATACTGCACAATAAATGACACTCAAAAATATGACATATTCTGTCTTCTAAGACATCGACTGAGACAAGAGCTTTCTGCGATACTCAAAAACTCCTACAACGTTTCCAAATAATATCTGTTTTCGAGAATTGATCGAAGATTGTAACTCAACTACAGCATACATTTACATCAACATGTACTACTTCGTGAGGTCCCATCGTCTCCGAGAACAGCTACAAGAAGCAGACGTATGAGTTATTTTCTATGGAGCAAGAATTGACGATGGAGACATTTACAGTCTATATAAACTAAAATCCTCAAATAGCTCAGAAACTAAACGACATGCATCCCAAGAAGAGGCAAATTTTTTACTGTAAATCTGACATTCTTTCAACTCGTGGTGTAATGTTCAAATTCATTACTTTTTGTGGTTGAGTCTATTTCTAGACACTTTTAGGAATTGATTAATATGTCAAACTCCTTCGGAAAGTTTATGTGTATTCTTCTTACTTGCAAGCTTGGGTTAAATACAACATCTTAGTTCTGAAAACAGTGATGACAGTTTTATTTTCAAACAACTACAAGCTTCAATTATTCCCTCGGCCGCTGAGGACATTCGAACTACGTATCTTCAAATCACTGAACGTTTGGGTTGATTTTGGAAGCGGCAAATGCAGTAAAATTGTAAATTTTCTTTCTAGAATGTTTGAAGCCCTACTAAACTTTACAGAAATGTTATTTAAGGAACGTTACGTAAGGACAATGTCATGGCTTCGTTGACAGAAATTAATGTGGAATATGAAATGAATTTATGTTTTGTACTGTTGCGGGAAGGAAATCATGTCCTCAGGATTATAATTCATTGGCAGGGATTGATAACATCTCGTTCGTGTCAATTAAGTATTACCCCCTCTAGTGAGATTTCCCTATCCCACGTGATGATTTGTATAACAAATATTTTAATCACAAAATGCTCTTATGAACATCCAATGTATTCAAAATAAGAAAGCTTCTTTGATCTATAATGAAGTTTATCATGTATATTTGTCACTGAAAACCTTTTCATTGCTAGTGTACAATGCTAAAGAATACATTTACTAGAATGAACACTGGTTCCCATGATTACACAATGCCTATCATGTTGCATCTTTTATCAGTAGACCTGTGTAGACAGCAAATTAATGCCTACATAATAAGGAAGTTACGTTTCACATTTTCATAAATAATTTTCATCTCTTTGTGGCAGACAGCATAATAGTTGATGCATATGCAACTTACTACATAAAATTACGGAATAGCTGAATACTGTTTCAGTAGTGGAAGTGACAGTCAAATAAAGTTTGAGAATTAGATACATGTGCAAGCAAACAAACCTTGTGATACAACAGTTTTTCAAAACGTGCTAAGTAATCAATGTTGTGATTATATAACTGGTTATCTCATTCCACAGTACATTTATATACAAAATCCAATACAAACACAAAAAAAAAAGTTTGTGCATCGCTTCCACTGGAGGTTTGTCCTGAAATGAGTTCGTGCCTTTGAATGCAAATAATGATTGTCAAGCACAATGAATATAAATGGTGTTTGCTTCATGAGTTTAATCTGCTTGTTGCCAGTATTGGATGTCGTGTAGAATGAAATTCTTCATATCCTTCGTCTGTAAATAAAGAGATATAAAACAAAATGATATATCTAAGTCTTACAAATTTTATTCAGTGTTTTTTATTGCATAGGGTGATAATAAATTGAATATATACTGTACTTTCTGAAGCGTATCTTGGTTTTAAAATCAAGTATATGTCAGTATATATCTACCTATCTATCTAATTATCCTTGCTGCATATATGTCTATTACATCAGTGTGCCGCATTTACAATTTAATGATTCATAAGGAGCGGTGTTTCACATGTTCAGTATCTATGCTGAGAAAAAGCCATCGACCTATAACATAACATTTCTTTTTATGTCTTTTCTTTCATATGAAAGTCTGCCATTAAAAATCATTTAAGTCTGGTAACTATTTTTTAAATAATTAGTTTATTATCATTTGTTTACTTTTTCCAAATTAGTTTCGAATTTGCTTACCGAGTTGCACCTGACTTGTATGATGGAGGGGGCGTAGAGTTCGTTCTGGAATATAAAGAAACATATCAGATGTAGTTAGGTAATGTATGCAAAATTTTAATTGAAAAAAGTAAAAGATGGAATTAAGTTATTGCAGATGAATATATGATACATTTTAAACTACGTGAAAATACTGTGCATAATATTGCAAGAAAAAATATACCGTCCCCAGTCAACAGTAATTATCCAAACATTGACTTTGTGTAATTGAAATTGTAAATGCGTTATTAAATTAAGTCAAACGTAGTCAAACGAAAGTATTTTGATCGTTTGGTAAATAATCCTTTCGTTTAAACAAAAATTATCCTGATTGTGTGTTTTTGTTATTGTAAACCTCTTTTTTTACAAAAGCTCATTCTTGCTGGTCTTGTTTTATATTGTCTTTTCTTGGTGGGATCTCAATCATGCAATGTACATTAGCTGGACATGATTGATGTGGTTTCATGTGTCTTAAAAATTGGTTGGGACTTTTTAATGTGATTTCATATATCTTGAAAGTTAGATGGAACATTTAGCTTTGGTTTTATGCTGTCTGGAAATTGGTAGGACATTACTACGATTGGTTTGCGAAGTCAGAAAATTGTTTAATGTTCGTTGCTGTGCTTTTCCTGGGTTTTGAAAATCATTTAAATTTATTACCGTGGTTTTCCTGTGTTTTGAAAAGTAGTTGGATTTTATTACTGTGGTTTTCCTGTGTCTGTGATGTGACGTGATTTGGATTATTAACGTAGCTTTAACAATTTTTCAGCCATATCGCTACGATGTCTGCAATGTGGCAGTTTATAGTGATGTCTAGCACTGGAGCATCATGCCGCAGATATGTAGCATGATGTCCCACCCAGTCACATTATCCTGACACCAGGCCGACCAGTCCTAACACTAACCTCTTAATGCTGAGCGCCAAGCGAGGAAGCTGTTAGTACCATTTTTCTAAGTCTTTGGTATGACTCGGACGGGGATCGAATCCACGACCTCCCGCATCCGAGGCGAACGCTTTAACCACTAGGCCCCCCGAGCGGTTTCCTGTGTTTTGCAAATTAGTTTGATTTTGTTACTGTGTTTGTACGATGACTTGAAAGTTACTCGTAAGTTCATTAGTAATTCTATTAAAATACAACAAATAAATATAAAACTATCAACATAACATTATATCCATTCTTCTAACATATACATGCTTATTCTAAAGACAGATTTTGACTGTAACGTATCAAAACCGTCATGGTCAACATCATGATTTAGCATTGCCTCTTATCCGATATTGTCAGTAAATGTTACAATATACTGATAAAATTTCAATTTTCGCATGTTACATTCGTTTCGTTTCCTCGCGCTCAGAAACACAACATGTTATTTGTGTATCTTTCAATATTTTGCTTTATTTTCTTTTCTTTTCATTACGGCAAGTTTAATGATATACTTACATTGCCTCAACTTGGTTCTTCTGGTCGTTCCACAGTCCACAGAGAGAGATCAGCAACAGAACCTAATTGATACGAATGATATAAAGGAGGGTTTGCCTTTTATCATAATTTGGCGATTCGTTCATATTAACTTCAGGCTGTACGGCAGTGGTGTCCAACCATTTTGACACCATGGGCCACTGAAAAATGTTTTTCTTGAAGCCGAGGGCCACAGCAGAAAACTAAAAAGCAACGACTATATAGCTGCTCGAGTTTTGGCAGGCCATTTAAAATCAGCCCGCGGGCCGCGGGTTGGACAGCACTGCTGTACGGGATATTTTACAAGAACTATATTAAGGAATATTTTTTTTATAATAATGTGATTTGTAATAAGAAAAATATAGATATTTGTACCTGAAGAAAATTTTAATATCCAAATATTGGTGCAATAATAGACTAATATATGTAAGTTTTTACAGCATCGTATATGGTTAAAATGATTTTTGTTATTGTTTATCTTTTAAGTAAAACTTGTCCTTGCAGAATCAGTTAATTATCATTTTGTGCTGTCACATTTATTTTATTGGGTTTATGGCTGCAAAGTGAAATTAGCATTGCAAATAAAGGTAACAAACAAAACTATTCATATTTTATCTCAGGTGAAATCAAGCATATGTTATGCAGACGTGTGATTACTCCCTCGTCGACCATACGTATCTTTCTTCCGCTTCTTTAAGTATGTAAAATATTACATATGTATATGTCGATTTGGAAACTATACAGGACTGGTATGATTTAACCCAGCAAAAATAGAAGTCATAGTTTTCAGTAAAAGGAATAGCCCACTCTTTCCTAAATTGAAGTTCCAAAATGAATCATTTGCATTTTTTGCAGATGTCGTTTGGGATGGATGCTGAAAACCAGACTTAGGTGAATTATAGAGTTTTCCGTTAGATGCTGCTGGATTAGTCACGGGTCTAAGTACAAGTGTCCATGGACGCAATATTTGCGAGGAATGCGGCTGGCTCCCACTTTAGAGATAGTAGTCAAGTCAACAGCTAGATGTATCAATACAAAATAGATATATAGATATAAAGATATCCAAACAAGTGCAAGTAAATAGGTACATATAATGAATTGTGCAAATATATAGAGAGATTCAGGGATAGATTATTCGCTTTTACCATGAAGAGCAGCATCAGTCCCGTCATAGCACCTATAATGTAGGTGCTGTAGGAAACTGTTTCTTTGATATAGTTGAAGCAGCCCTACAAAAGTGTTAAAAATAAGGAACCGTATAGATATTTCAGTAGCTATTATTGCATTGTTTAAAATTAACATTTAGTTTTGTATATGCTGTTAACTTAATAGCAGTCATGGGACATGTACCATTAATGTCATTGACATCTCAACCTATAGTGTTGTTCATCTATGTAAGGCCGATAAATTATATTGAGTATTTAGTGGTGACAATAAATTACGACTTAGGCTAGACGTATGCATCATGCGTATATTAATGTCGAAAGAGAGAAGAAACAATGTACACGTTAGGCTGCATACATTAATCATCATATACTATTCATGTCTAAAAAGTGAATAAAACGTGTAACTCTTCCAAATGGCTCATTGTTTTGTGTCATTGATGTAATTGCTTTGAAGACATTGAATACCTAATGGAAGTGTTTGACTGAGTATAAGTAACGCGTGATCAGTGTTTTTAGTGGTATACAAATGGATTTCGAGGCGGTTACAACCAACGAATTTATAAACTCAGCGAGCAATGTTACTTCCAGGAAAACGATAGTCTCCTTTCCCATATAAGAATTTAAGCACATACTAAACTATGATTTTCCACAACCTTGGTGCCAAGAAGATAAAGGAGTTTTTCAGTATATTAAATTAATTAATTATTTTTTTATTTTCCGAGCCTTTGTTAAAAACCGTTCAAATTATGAAGAATAAAGTTAGATATTTCAAACAGAAAGAGCACATACATGGTATCTGAATATCTACGTGACACAATTCTCTTCATATTTTTTTCCATATTTAGAATATCTGTCATTAGTGTTCATTTTAAAAACATAACTAAAACAAACTGAAAGATATTTATCTATATCAAGCCTCAGCTAGGCTTCACCATTTTGCGATAACCAGAGAATATTGACCACTGTTGACCCAGCCACCCACCCTCAAGACACACACACACACACTTACATATTAGCACAAATTGAAGAATTCGCTCCTATAAAAAAAAAAAAACAACTGAACAATATCAGCTAATCTACGACAAAACTTTGCCAACTACTTACTGCAGTGTAGAAGTTGATTGGCGGGTTGACTGCCCCACACTGAGTGCTGCCCACGTAAGAACCAAGATTGGATGCTGTTGCACCTTGACAACACGAAGCCGGCACGTAGTCACTACCCCTTCAAATTATGAATGATACAGCAATCATTACGTTTTTCAATATTTCACGTACGGTCGATAAATAGAACTACGACCAGTTGTATCTTCGTGACAAATAGGCGATCCACTTACATACCTACCTACGTGTACCTACTGACCTACCTACCTACCTGCCTGCCTGCCTGCATCCATCCATCCAGCCATCCGTTTGAGCTTTCCAATCAGCTCTTTAGAAATTGAACCTGATCCATATTAGTCTCTTATAAAAATATGCCAGTGTAGTTTGGGACGCTTTCATTAAGGTGAATTCGAATAAGAATAAAAATAATAAAGTTTGAAGCTGCCCGCATTAAACCGGTTTGCTTTGTTATTGAAGAAAGTAATGTTTATATTTAGAAAAAGGTTTTATTTCCACGAGTTAAAAGAACAGTCAAAACCTACAATATTTTTACTGGATTATCAATGACGAAGTCCACTGTTTTTACAAGAACGGATTCCTCTTTTCGCAGGCGAGATAAGTCGATATCCATAACAGAACAGGATTGACATTGTTTCGGTCTCAAACAAGTATGTGTAGGAACTATAAAGATTACGAACACCCGTGAATGTCACAAGGGAGTTTTGTCGGTGACATCTCAAGCAAAGTCGCTGATGAAATTTTCCCTGTAACGTTAAAGTCAATTCAGTACCAATAGCAAACCTATGGAAATACCACGAAGTTACGAAATTTAATAACTTTAAATTTCTGAATGCTAATGATTAAACCTTAACTTCTCAGCATAGACCAATCCTTGTGTTTGGGAAAAACCATATGCCTTGTGGAATTTTGTTCTATCTATTTAACACATAGTCCGTACAAGTTTCCTATAGAGTATGCAGTTTCATATTTTTTATATTATAATACTTGAACATATCACTTTAGGTGATTCTGATTGGTCCAAATAAGCCCATGAAATTATTGTGCAGTATTCTCTTTACTGATTGGATGCGAACGTGGGAAAACTGTTTAACCCCGTCCTCTGGAATTTTTGGTATTCAATGAATATTTTGGCGGCAATTTTTCGATTCGAGTCACGAAAGGAATTGGACAAAATCTAGGTTTTGTCTGTCTGAATATGACCAATTGACCGCAACAGGGACTTCTTATGTCATATAGAAAATATCATACTATGCAAAATGGCTGAAATAAAACCCCAAGATAAGAACAGCAACACGTAAAACTAAGGGTATTGTTTAGTTGATGGAGGGGTTTTTGCGTGGAGGCTGACCTGGGGGGGGGGGGGTATACCTGTTGCATGGAATCCATCCTATATACAAGCGTGGTTTAAATGTTAACTTGCAGAAGTAAATAAACCCACCTCTGTTCACAGAAGAATTTGGACATAATTTGTTTGCATATTCTGTAGTCTAATGTTCCATATCAAATACTGCAAATATCCGGTCACAAATACATTACAGTAAACATGTGAATTTCTGCATCCAGTAAACCTTCTTTCATACGAATAATGCAACAATCTAATGTTTGATTGTGAAAAGGTCACTATAGGTTACATAAATATAGATAGGCAACTGTACTCTAACGGGTACTGCATTAAGCAATACGACATCACGCGCATTGGACATTCTGTATCAAAAAATGATTTTGACTGTGTAAAGTGTTTTGTTTATTCGGAAGGATGCTAGTTCTTTGATTTATAGTTTGTAAGAAGAGGATAATCTACTTTTAAACGTTAATACTAGTTCAACTTTGTTTGGGACTAATTTTTACGCATAAAAAATGAAAGGTGCATCGTCTGTTAGAATGAATAAAATTATTCGTTCTTTTTTATATCTAAATAATCTCCACTGAAATAAAACTATGTGATAAAAATAATCTCAAAAGGGTAATGATTGGTGTGCAATTGAACACTTACGTAGAGGATCTCAAATGAATAAGTAATGTGTGCAATTAAAAAAACGTGTTTTTAGCTGACGTAGTTGATCTCAAATGGGTAATTAATGTGTGCAATTGAAGATACGTGTTTTAAACGTATGTAGATGATCTCAAATGGGTAATTAATGTGTGCAATTGAAGACACGTGTTTCAAACGTATGTAGATGATCACAAATGGGTAATTACTATGTGCAATTGAAAACACGTAAATGATCCTAAGAATCAGGTGTTAATTTTAGTAACGAGTGTTATAAAGTCAAATCGGTAAAAGGACCAAAATTCCACCAATAAAGCATTTTCTGTATTTTCTTTTTCATTTACCAAAAGGATAAGATCTCAAAAGATTATTTTTACTAAAATTGTACTTTCGCGATAAAATAATCACTGTCCTCCAAACGCATTGATACTCAGTTTTAGAAAGCCCCATGTTTAGACTGGCTCCTTCTTTCCATATAATTAGTATCGTCAAGTCCTATATTCACCCTTGATATACATGTACTTGACAGACGTTTGTATAGTAGCAGAATGCGTATGTGTAATGAGTGAGCATAGTTATGGTGATCAACTATTACAGTAGTGAATATTAAACTATACTGGAACCCCATTTGTGCCAATCAGTAATAGTGCATCTCAACAACATTTAAATATTTCAGCCTCTTTTTAGTAAATAGAAGAAATATTAAACTAATCTGTCTTATCAATATATACCTTGTTAGTTATTACCATTCATCTCGCTTCAGTGTAAGATACGAAGACATTATCAACTTTCGTATTATACAATAAATAAGCAAAGGTCAATCTGACCATCTATATGTTCATGTATTACTTTTAAAAAAGCATATTTAAATTACAGACATTACATTTCTTCAGAAAAGATACAATTCAAGACTAAGGTATGGTAAGGCATCAGCCGTTTAAAATAATTATATAGGTAGCAACCAGATTATTCTTGGAGATTTCAACTTTGACTGTCCCGGAAACCCAAACACATCAAAACTCCTAGATTCCATTAATGTTTTCAACCTTAAACAGTCAGTTAACCAACCCACCCATAAACATAGACCTGATGGTAATATTCTACGGTCCTCCCTGGTATCCCACACACTTGCATCAGATCACCTCTGCATTATATGCTATCTTGACGCATCAGTCCATAACCCTCCACCTTTATCTGCTACTAAGAGAAACCTCTGTATGATAAATAGAACCAAACTAATGCAGGACATCCAAGCAAACCTAACAACTTGCTTACCTCCTACAGCAGAACAACTCGATAATTGCCTGCGTTCATTGCTCGACAAACTTGCCCCAGCTACCAAGTGCAGAGTATCAATTCAAAAGTGTTCTCCACGGTATAGCCGTGTTAGGGACCATCTTCTCAGTGCTAAAAGAGACCGTTGTAAAGCTGAGAGGCTTTGGCTTTCCACCAGAATCACTATTCATAAGCAAATATATGAAGCCGCTAAGAAGAATGTCACAAATATAGTCCATACAGCGAAATCAGCCCACTACACTACTAAGATCATGGAAAGTTCCAGCTGCAAAGAGCTCTTCGAGATTACTAACAAGCTAATGTCAAGGAACAAATGTACACCACTTTCAACTACCTTCTCTCTAGTCGACCTTCCGGACATGTTCGAAAATTTCTTCCGTGACAAAGTACAAATCATTAGAAATAGGCTTGACAACACAATTTCAATTTGACTCGTCGTCACCATTTAATTTTGGGATACAGAATTTCAGCGGCAACCATTAGCAGTATGTGAACCTGTCTCTATGGATTTCGTACGTACAATCCTGTTGAAGAGTGCACCAAAGTCATGTGAACTTGATCCAATTCCAACATCACTGCTGCTTGAGTGCTTAGATCCAGTATTGCCTTCACTAACTGATGTTATTAATACCTCTCTCTCTCTCATCCGGGGAATTCCCATCATTTTTCAAAAATGCCATTCTAAAGCCTCTGCTGAAGAAGCCAACACTAGACCATAACGATTTAAAGAACTACCGCCCAGTTTCTAACCTCCCATTCATATAAAAAATCTTAGAAAAGGTTCTTCTATCCCAGCTTGTTACTCATCTGAATTCAAACAGTCTTTTTAGCAATGTTCAATCTGCATATCCCCTTTGCCACAGTACTGAAACTACTCTTATAAAAGTAGTTAATGCCATTCTTTCTGCTTTGGATAGCAGAAAGATTACAGTCCACACCCTCCTTGATTTGTCTGCAGCATTTGACACAATAGACCATGATATATTACTTCACCGTCTCCAGCATGTATTTGGCATTCATGATACAGCCTTCGTGTGATTCAAGTCCAACTTGGTCAACAGGGCACAAATTGTGTCTGCAAATGGAATACACTCCAGCCCAATTAATCTATGTTGTGGTGTTCCACAGGGGTCTGTTATTGGACCTGTTCTCTTCATTATATAAGCTCAGCCACTCTCATGTGTCATAGATCATCATCCAGTGTCTCACCAATTGTACGCTGACGACACCCAAATATTCAATTCTAGCCACCCAACTGAAGTTCATGCTACCGTCCAAGCTGTAGAGAAGTGCATTTCTGATGTGAAATCATGGATGACATGTAACAAGCTGCAGATGAATGATGATAAAACTGAGGCCATTCTGATCACAACACAAAGACGTTCTCATTCACATCCTTTACCTCAAACAATAAATATCAGCAACACCAATATTAAATTCATACAGTCAGTACGAAACCTAGGTGTTACTCTGGACAGTACTCTCACATTGCACCAACATGTCTTGAACATATGTAAGGCTGCATATCTTGAGCTGCGACGCATCAGCTCCATTCGCAAATATCTTTCAGTTGAAGCCACTAAACCACATGTGTGTTCATTAGTACTTTCAAGACTGGACTATTGTAACTTAATTATGTCTGGTTCATCTCAATATCTACTCCAGAAACTTCAAAACGTTCAAAACACATCTGCTCGGATCATACTTAGAGTACCACAATCAGAGCACACCTCCCCGCTGCTCTGTGCCCTAAACTGTCTTTCCATTCGATCCTGAATCAAACACAATTTTTTTTCTCTGAGCTACATTTCACTGACGGACTCCAGTCAAACATACCTATCCGCCCGACCCATGTGTACACACCAGCAAGATACTTATGCTCCTCTTCTGACAATCGTATACTCAGTATTCCCACTATGAAAATGAAGTTATATTGACAAAGTTGTTTTGCATACCAGGGCCCAGCAACGTGGAATGAATTGTCCACTGACATTAGACACAAAGACACAGTGATCCCATTCAAGAGTGCTCTTAAAGCTCACTTATTTCGACTGCAAGAACAAACTTAAAGACCTAATAATGTTTCCTACCTTAAATATTTTCAGCATCTTTTTATGTTTTCTAATTTCATGGAGTTTGTTTTTTGTAATCATATCATTATGTTTTTTATGTTATAGGTGTTGTCTAATTTTGTAAAGCGCTTAGAGATTCTAAAGATTAGGCGCTATGCATAGTCATCAATATTATTATTATTATTATTATTATTATTATTATTATGATTATTATTATTATTATTAAAATGCAAACTATGAAATTCCAAAACAAATCTTGTTAAATAATTGATGAGATCAAAAGTAACGAGTTTCATTACAATCTGTTAGAATCTGCAAGGTGATAGAATCCTAAGTATCAAATCTGAAACATAATTTTTAAAACCAGATCCAGGAAATATTAAATTGGTGACAATAAGTACTCTATAAATAGTAAGCACTTAAATGTATACATCAATAGATTTATTTGCACAAATCTCAACCAATGTGTAAAACACTCCACCAATATAATCAAAAGCTCTACACACACCCGGCAACATATGTGTTTAATTTCCCAATGAAAATCTTTTTTAGTTAGAGAAAAGGTCCGATTTTGCTTATTATCTACTAAAAGAACCAGAATTGTACATCTACAGCAACTTATTTGTATATGCATATATTTGTAACCCCTATAAGGTTCTTCTTCTCTAGAGGGCTAACGTTACTGATTCAAATACCACCGCAAACATCTGGAAACACCATGATATTAAAAATTCAATTACTTTTCATTTCTGATAAACGCAATATTTATCAAAAATATATAGACCGTTCGTGTGGAGAAAACTAGAAGTCGTGCGGCGTTTTTTTTCTTTTTTTTTTCTACGTGTATTTTAAATGTGTGCTTTCGATTCTGTCGCTCCCAAATCGGGTACTATTTAAAACAAGAAACAATATATATATATATATATATATATATATATATATATATATATATATATATATATATATATATATATATATTAGATTCAAGCTGTTTTAAGACTCGTTCATCGTTCTATAGTTTTATTAATACCATGAGAAGTCCTATATATCACCTTGAAAACGTGGTATCTGCTGGCATTATAGCACTTCAAGTTTTGTACAAACACGTTTATAAATGTAGCAGTTTAAACCAGAGGCGTAGCTGGGGGGGGGGGGGCAGGGGGGTACATATGTCCCCGGGCGCCAAGGTACAGGGGCGCCAAAATGAGGCTTACAACGTTACATTATAATAAGTAAACAAGGGTAATATTCAAAAATGTGATTAAACGGGGAGGGGGCTGGGGCGCCAATTTTATAGTTCGTCCCCGGGCGCAAAATATCATAGCTACGCCTCTGGATTAAACATACACACGGTGTAGCTGAAACGAAGAGAATTCCTTTCGTCCATAACGTCCCTTTACCCATTATACAATTAGGTTACACGTTTATATGTCGTAATCTGCAATTACTGCCCTGACACCCGGACCCAGCCGTGTTTCGTACTCCCCATTAGACTCGGCCCAATCGACCTTTAAGACAATAATTTGATCTTGTCGCCTGCCCCCCCCCCCCCCCATTAATAAAATAAATAATATAAATGTTGTTTTACAGTTGACAAAAATAAGGATGAGAGAGAACGGTGGGGTAAACAAATAAATTGTGGGTGGAGAAACCAGACGCTGTAAAATCCGACCCAGATGGCAAGTTGCCTGCAGGGTAACCGAACCCGCTACCCGGCAAAATTTTACTGCCCATCCAAAACGTGTGTGTGTGTGTGTGTGTGTGTATGTGTGCAGACGAGGCCGAACATAACATGTAATTGTCCCAAGAGACGTCGGTACTTGTCTTAGAAATTAAATATCAAGATAAGAACTTTTTATTATATTTTATATCAATTGCTTCAGAAAACTCCAAAAATTATTGAAGCATTAATTTACACTACAAAATGCAAACTATAAATCATTTGTTTTAATTTGCATTTTTATACTAGGATCTTCTCGATCTCAAAGTAGAATTTATCGTACAGTAAATGCGATTGCCTTCCACTGTTTGCATCACGAATATAATTTCATATTAGAAGAGAATACCAGCCTACAGTCCAATCAGAAACATTGACTTTATATATTCCATATTTCCTTACATATTTCATATTTCTTTCATGCTAATTATAATTACTATTATTATTATTAGTAGCAGTAGTGGTAGTAGTAGTAGTAGTAGTACTATAGGAGGATAGATTGACAAATTTATATATAAATGGTTAGATAAATACGTAGGGAGATAGGATAAATAAGGGTTTCTATGCAGGAAGAATTGATTGGTGGATGCATAAATCAAAGTTTATACATTGTAACTTACCTAGAGCTATACCACGTAGTAGAAAAAGTGTTAAAGTCGTTGTTGGTTGCTCCATTACTGTACTGGGGATTTATGCCACA
Organism: Sinohyriopsis cumingii; assembly: GCA_028554795.2. Lineage (NCBI taxonomy): Eukaryota > Metazoa > Mollusca > Bivalvia > Unionida > Unionidae > Sinohyriopsis > Sinohyriopsis cumingii. Next base: position 123,642,290 of record CM068831.1, on the reverse strand, counting down.
GCATCTGCCCTGAAGCAGAATTAAATTGTAATTAAATATAGGCCTCACTATGATAGAAATGTTTATGTATTGATATATATAATATATAATGTTGATGCATTATGTAAGGTATTCTTTATTTTCACTCACCAAGGGCCTAACAACAAATAATGCGATAACTGAATTCAAGAGTACCATGAGTGGTATCTGAATTCAGCTGACAAATACTGTGGCACTGCATCAGTTGACTTCGACAGAGTTTAAAATGAACGACGTTACGAAGATAGAGAGCGCTATTGCTGTTCAGTTAGAATTTACTTTGACACAACGGACGCTATGAGTACAATCTGAAGCACTAACCGTAATACCTACAGACCAAAGTAATGAGTCAACAAACGTTTGAGCACACGCACGTGCCAAATAGAAATAATATACTAGTAATCTCGCTTCAGTTTTGAGACCACTCGTATCACAAACATCTCAATCGAGGATAGGTTAATTTTTGACAAGGAACATATTTGGACATTGCGGATACGTGATCATTGCTGGGCCACTTCAGTGATACTGTGATATTAACGGTACCATATAGTACGAAACATTAGGCCAATAGCTTAACCACTGTTATGTTGTACATTAGCACAGATACAGCTGGCAGATACAAATTTCGGCGCCACTTTTCAGTGATGTTACAGTGCAGGTCCACCTGCAAAACAGGATGACACACAGTTTTAAAACACTTAGAGGTTCCATTTAGACTTATTCAAATGAATACAGATTTTACAGTGGTAACAATTAAGATTTGTATGAATTTATAAATAACGTGAGCTATACTTAAAGAAAGCCATTGCTCAAAATATTTCACAATTTGGCTCTGTAAAGATGCAATTAGACTAAATATTCAGATTTCGAAGCGACCGCCGGCAAAGACTGTAATTCAGTAAGTAGTAAAAATACAGAAAAGTGTACCATAGGACTTAATGAACGGAATAAAGGTGAACAGCTTATTGTTTTTACATTTTGCTTTCCCAGTTTGTAATGGAAATAAGAGAAAATGCGAAAGAGATGTGTGAAAGTAATGAAGATTGAATATTATATGTATGTAGGAAGTAAGTGGTCATATGAGGTTTATATACAGATTTGGCTGACAGTACAGACCGCCAGTGTACCACATAGACATGTACTCAGTTTGTTTCAAATATGTAAAATGTCCAGTGAAGACTTAAAACTCAAGCATAAGCAAAGCTGAGAAAAAAAATCAGCGTAGTATCATTGACGGAGATATAGATATATATATATATATATATATATATATATATATATATATATATATATATATATATATATATATATATATATATATATATATATATATATATACATATATATATATATATCAGTTCAATGCATTAAGTACGAGAAACATGCATCACTGTTTCCCAAAGAAAGAAAGAGAGCAACACCATCGACATTAAATAAACCCAACACCCACCCCCCGCTAAAGAAAGAAGCTTTATTAAACATTTTACAGTCACCACAATAAAGTGGTCATACGGCATCAAATTCTATAACATTGTTACCAAGCAGCAACGTTTACAGGAAGGCTTTTAGGACAATAGTTACACAATATATTTAACATTGATCAAGTTTAAATGACAAGTATCAGGATAAAGATCTAATTTTACTAGATATCATACGGTCATTACCAAGTCTTTTCGCAATCTAGATCAAGTAGTTCATTGGAAGAAACCTGCTGATTAATGATATCATTGTAAATGTCAGGATATCTAACAACGATTTTAAGATTTTTCAGCTCTTGCATTTACACGTGTTTTTTAGGCCTTTTGGCGTTTTATATTTTCTATTTTATTAAACTCATTTTCAGACTATGTTTCAACGGTTATATCTCTGTATGTTTTTTTGCAGTTTCTTTATTTTTCGTACTCCCTATAGAGAACTGATATATCAAGCATAAGTCCTAGGAGAAATTGGTCTATATTTGACTTAAGGAATCATATTCTTTCATCCAACTGCGATTTATGCATTTTTGACTAATGAAATAACTAAAGGCGATGATTTTGAAACATAAGAGTGTTATAATATCCTAGGGACTACACAAGAGGTGACTTTGAATAAACGCTGTCAATCGAAAATATTACGAAGTATTTAAGTGAACCAAGCCTAATAAGACACGGTTTTCAAACTATCCAAACAAAATCCATTGCAGAACTTATCAATTAGTACTAAAATGGACAGAGGGTGCATACTTAGTGGTTTAAAAACAGATGAACAGAAATGTCATGAAACGTTATATCATTTGTCAACTGAAGACTACGTGCTATACTTTTACAACACAAATGGAATCAGATTTGAAATAGCATAGTCAAGCAATCTACTAGGGATCTTGGATAAATAGATCCACTTAAAGGCGGATTTATTGATTAAAACAAAAAGGAAAGATACAAATTTGTTCACATCTCAACTAATGGTGGTCACTTTGAGGTTATGCTTTGTAATTTAAGGTTTTATTGGTTCGTTCAAAACTGAACCTAATAAATATTATTGGCAGACAAAATGCATAGCTAAATGCAATTTGAAAGCGGTTTCAATATCATAATCATTGTGTCAATGTCTATGGAGCTTGGTTGCCTATACTGTCATTATATGAATCATGTACACAGTCTCAGAGACGAGATTGGTGTAGTTAATGTTACTTTTGGGTCTTTTAGCTTGCTTGTGATATACCTTGAATTATATTGGTCTTTTATTTGTCTCGCTTAATTTAATTTCAGAGCTGATTGATATTTGTAAAAGCAACTTTACCTTCAAGACACTAGTAAGATGCATTTACTACTGACATCAATAATGCCACATTTTGAATATTTCCTTTGTAAAGTTAGAAAGGTAGCCTTTTGCAAATATTAACTTGTAATTATTATTGGTTAGCCATTTATGAATTTAAGAGTTCCGAATATATAAGTTGTCAATAACAGAAAATATACATCTATTCTTTAAATCTGCACTCATCATTTTAACTTGAGTCATGTTTATTTACGTGAGATAAGTGTTACTGGATCCATACATTATCTTTAACATCTTATTGCATATTTAGGGAAATATTTCCAGGTTCCATGTACAGATAATGTTTGTCTGAATAAGAATAAAAGTATTTTCCTTGATTACAAATGCTTAATGCTATCTTTTGAACCATTTACCTCATCAAAATGTATTGTTTCAGATTTTCGCTCCTTGAAGTATTCTCAGAAAACTTCTAGAATGTAGTCTGATCTTTGTGATTTTTTCTTTTTGAACCCTGGAATATTTTGATAAGGTATCAAGAACTATAATACAGATATATGAATATATCGTTACACTTTCGTATGCTTTCATGCCATTAATGTCTGTCTGCCTGTTTTATTCCGTTTATTTTGTTCCCATGCTAGAAAGGTATTTGTGCGAGCAGCTGTACCTTTCGGATCTAAGCGATGATTCCTTGAATACTGTTGCTTATCTGACAGTTAAAAACGTATAGAACATCCAAAGCATATAATAAATCTGACTCACTTTCTTTAGGAGTTATCAAAGCGCAAGCAAAACATCCTTCGAAAATGGGAACTTTTATTTTCAGACATGTGCAGCGTTTCGACAACTCTTACATAATCATAAATAACTTCAGGTTTCTTGCACATTTTGAAATTATTGTAGTTGATTCAAACATAGCTACGTCCTGTATTGAGTTGCCTTGTTCTGTTTCTGACGTAACGTCTGTTGGTTTCTTTTGTTCTCCTTCTTTTATCTTGGAAGCGTTCTAGAGTGACCTTATAATGCTTGAGAGATCTTCGAATAGTACTTTAAGTTTGGCCTATCAGAAATTTTGTATATTTGATGGTGATGATGATGTTCGTCCATCGGTGTCGATGAGGACCATTTAATGTCATTGATTCACTGGGGGTGGGTCCGGAGATGGCTGATCAGTCCGATCCGGGCCTGGAAAAGTCTGTTGCAGTGGAGACATGGATGTGCAGGTTGCTGGCCGGGAGTTGCGGAACTGATGTTCCTGGATTTGCGCAGATCACGTTTTTCAGCTGCGTCCACCAGTCTTTTCTGCTCAAAGGCTTCCGCACCAGCGTTGACTTGACTGCGCCAAGCAGATCGGTTACCAGCGACACTCTTCCAGGTATCAGGATCAATGTCTAGGTTCTTCAGTGAAGCCTTGAGGGTGTCCTTGTATCTCTTTTCTTTTTTTTCTTTTTTTTTACCACCGTGAGATCTTTTGCCTTGTTGTAGCTCTCCATAAAAGACCTTCTTAGGAAGGCGTTCTACCGGCATGCGGACAACATGGTCAGCCCATCGGAGTTGTGCCTTGCACAGCATGGTGTGGATGCTTGTCATGCCGGCCTTAGTGGGCACCTCTGTGTTTGGTACCTTGTCCTGCCATCTGATTTTCAGTAGTTTCCCCAGGGAGCTCATATGGAAGTGGTTCAGTTTTTTAACATGACCGCTATACACAGTCCATATCTCGCAAGCATAAACGAGGGTGGGGAGAACAACCGCTGCGTAGACTTTGAGTTTGGTGGCAAGCTTGATGCCTCTCCTATCCCAGACATTTGAGCGGAGTCTACCAAACGCTATGCTGGCTTTGGCAATCCTAGTGTTGACCTCATCGTCTATGTGGACTGCTTGTGAGAGGGTGCTGCCGAGGTATGTGAACCTGTCTACATTTTTGAGCTTATGGCCATTGACAGTGATGGATGGTTCCAGGTAATCTTCTTCAGGAGTTGGCTGATGCAGAACCTCGGTCTTGCTGGTAGAGATGCTGAGTCCGAAGTTGGAGTACGCTGTGGAAAAAAGGTCCATGTTCTGTTGCATGGCTGCCTCCGTGCTGTTGTTGAGGGTACAGTCATCTGCAAACAGCAGGTCGCGAATGTTCTCAACTTGGACTTTGGTTTTGGCTTGGAGCCTCCTCAGGTTGAACAACTTCCCATCCAGACGGTATCTGAGACCTACTCCAACATCGCTCTCCTTGAAAGCATCCATCAACGTTGCGGAGAACATGAGGCTGAAGAGAGAGCGGACTAAGACGCATCCTTGTTTCACACCATTCGTAACTGCAAAGGGTTTGGAATAATTACCCTGGTCCTGGACTCTGGCAAGCATGCCATCATGAAACTGTCTTAACATTTCAGTGAAGACTTCTGGACATCCAAACTGGGCCATGATCTTCCAAAGTCATTCCCGGCTGACAGTGTCGAATGCCTTAGTCAGGTCCACGAAGGTGGTGTATAGCTGGACATTTTGTTCAAGACATTTTTCTTGCAACTGCCTGGCAGCAAGGATCATGTCGATGGTGCCTCTCTCCTTTCTGAAACCACACTGGCTTTCTGACAGTAGGCCATAATCAAAGTGTTCTGTGAATCTGTTCAGCATGGTATAAAACATACGAACAACTCACCCAAAACGCAAAACCTAACTGAAATTACTAATGAATAAAATGTACGTCATTGTTAATTACTTTTGATATCAAGGTGTTGTGCTCATCTCTTCATATATATCAAACATGCTTCCATCACCGCATGTTCTTCTGAATCGCTTAAAATTGTCATTTTAAAGTTTTGCGAGATCTTCAAATTGTACTTTAAATTGCGTCTAATGCAGATATACATATTTGCTCACTCAAGATACACAAGCAGCTCACTCTAAATACAAAGCATAATCAAAGTTACTACAACAATACATTCCAGTCATGTTAACCAATTATAAATGATAAGTTCTAATACTCCAGGGCTAGCAAGATCTAAGATACTGACCTAAATATAAAGCCTGACCATGTTAAATGAGCGGAGGGATATATTGAATGGACCAGAGCAACAATATCCACCTTGCACATTCGAGCAACGAAATATTACGGTTACTCACCTCCATGAACATGTAGTTGAAGCCCAAAGAAATAGCACTGCTGGAAAAAGGTCCGTCGTAGGTTTTGAAAAGCGTTATCAACTGCCCTTTGAACCACTCGTTCATCTTACAATGCAAAAGAAAGATGGTGACAAGTATGTGTTCGTCAATATTTTATAGCACATGTAAAATATCTCTTTCTTGCTATTTTAATACGGACGTGCAAGCTTTCATACATTTGGCTATATTTAATTTTCATTATTGTATTGTTGACAAATTGTTATGCCTGTACTCTTTTCATTTGTTTTACTCGGTACATGGTCTAATGTTTATTACGAAGTCTAAATATTTAGAAAGAATATGCATCAAAGTCAGGAACTACCATGACCATAAATAAATACCAGACAATGGAAAAAAGAATATTTGTTATTTGTTTCCGTACGTTTTAACCATCGATGATAAAAACGTTTTGTTTTTTTCGTTTTTTATTTTACCTAAAAAAACGCATTTTTTTACGTTTTTTATTATTTTATTTTTTTTGGTTTTTTTCTGCATTTTTTATATTTGGTACTTCCATTTTATTTTATCATCGGCCATACAGGCGGTCCTCTGTCATACTCTAGATAACAAATATCGATCAATAATGAATCTATGATGCTAGCCTACGACACTTTACGTAAACATGCTACAACATAGTGCTGATATCTGGTAGTGTAGGCCAGGCGTGTATACATTGGAAGACGACGCTGTGTTTAACCTTTTGCAGTCCCTTTTTTGGAACACACATTGCTAAGTTATTAATGTTATCTGGACTACGGTTTAAAACTTTTGACATTTTTTCATATTTGTATCACTGAAACTTTAAAACTGGTATGTAGCGTGTAAATAAGTAAAATATTGATTTCTGTGTTGCCTAAAACTACTGGAACGTTTTTTTTTTTTTTTCGTTTTTTATTTATTGAGAAAAAAATGCGTTTTTTACGGGGTTGTTTTAATTTTAACGTTTTTAACATCTATGGTTTTAACACATTTTTAGTCTCGCCGATATACCTTGGCACACCAAGCAAAGGTGGAACATATGCGAGGAAGCTCCTACCTTGCCGTACAAAGACACTGTGATCCCAAGTAGACAGAACTGCGACAGCATCAACAGGACATTGATTATAACAACCTGCAATGAATGCATTAATCATTTTATGAATCAATCAATGAATCAACAGCATATCAACCCATAAGGCAATCAATCCAAAAAGTCAATTATTTTAAGCTACACTTTTGTAAGAAATCTTAGCATTAAATTTTCAACGCAAACAGTATTTTGCTGACTCTGTTCCTTTTGATTTATTTTTGTTGTTATTGCGGATTTGTTTGTTTGGATTGGTGTCTTTTGTTGCTTTGATTTCTATTTTTGGGCTTGTTAGTTCGTTTGTTGGTTAGTTTTTTTAAAAATACGGTTTCATTTTAAAACTTTAACAATGTATGCCTTTTAATGAACATAGATAAGCATATTCATATTTCCATTAGACTCTCGTGAGTCCGTGACAAGAGAATATATTTCGACCCAAGATGAACTAATAATGTCTCAATTATTCCTCCACATGGATGCACTAGGAAAAACGCTGCTTGCGCTCAGACGTTTATTATTGTTTGTTTTCTTTTTGTTACGAATAGAAGACAAAGTGATCATGTGTGAAAATCTTAAAGCGATAAGCTCGTCAGAAGTTTAACATTCTATATCAACACATATCACAAATGATTGCATCTTCTTCGGTGGCTGATCGATCAAAAGACACAGCAGTTAGTTTGACTGTAATTCGTAGAAAAAAAGGGCGATTAATATATTAGCTCATTTTAGCTCGCATACGTATTCATCTCTCTCTCTCTCTCTCTCTCATACATACACTCACACACCCGCTCGCGTACAGATACACACAATCACAATATATATTTTACAGAGGTATTTTATAAACATCAATGGTACATACTATAATCAGAATCCATTTTACTCTCTTGTAACCTCCAGAACAACCAGCGATGGAACTGATTATCAGCAGACCGCCGATGATGAGACTGCCGTAAGACATAGCAAGAAGATTTATCCCGACATAAATGTTGTTATATGAGATGCTATTCAGCAAATACAACACATTGTCTGACAACAACCCGCTCTGTGATCGAAGTAAACCACCCAGTGTCACCAGAGTGATGCCCACTGCCTGTAAGATAATAATAATAATAATAATAATAATAATAATAATAATAACAATAACAATAAAAATTAAAGAAGTGGTAACAGAAAGGACAATGAAGGTCATGATGGTATATTGTCTGTTATTTTGCTTCTGTTACCTCTTCTTCTACTGATATTAATTTGCTGACGATGGTGGTGCTATTACAGGTAATGTTGGTAGAAGGATGCATATGGTAACGGTGGTGGTGGTGGTCAACGGAAAGGCTAGAACAGGTAATAACGGCATAAAAATCAAATGCTAAAAGCAGGAAATAAAAATAAACTTAGGTTACAAGCTGCGACTATCTCCATCAATGTCGCAAGCAACGGAATATAATCCGCGACGTTCTTAATAGTCTTCGCTGACTCTACTGAGATTACCATAATTCAGTATGTATGTATGTATGTATGTATGTATGCATGCATGTATGCGTGTATGTATGTATGTATGTATGTATGTATGTATGCATGCATGCATGCAGGTAGTTAGGTAATTCAGTAGGTATGTATGTATGTATGTATGTATGCATGCATGCATGCGTGTGCGTGTGTCTGTCTGTCTGTCTGTATGTATGTATGTATGTATGTATGCATGTGTGTATTCACTTCACTTGTATATTCTGTTGTGACTAACAATCTTTGAATGAATACGTCTTGAGACATTTTCTTTGTTTCCTTATTATAACATTTAATGCAGGTAAGTACAAAAATTCCAGAGACACGAAAGCAATGACCTATAAATAAAATCCGCAGTCAGAAGAATGGCATTCTTTAATTTATTCATAATATTGAATACACGAGTCACTTCTAATGTATAAATGACTTTACATAATAACCAACTATGAATGGACGACAAAAGAATCTGACATAGTTTATTCGTGTCTTCAAAATGTATACTGTTTAGTTGGCGGTGCAAATAAAGTTAGTTATGACAGGCCAATCAAAATATTGTGTTTATTTATATATCTTTACGTGGAAATTCATTTTGGTAAGCGATTGACGACGTGGAAGGTACATTCAAATTGAATACTATACCCGAAATTGACGAGAAGTATTACATTTCAAATTACAATTAAAATATCGGTGTCAATCCCTTATCTGAGTAATATGAGTTATTTTCCCATTTAAGGTTCATATACAGCTATCAAGACTCAGCATTAGCCACTATTGTTCTTGTGTCGGGTGTTGCAGGTGGGGAGAAACTGATACCGTGTCTTTACCCGGTTGAATTTCGACAGTTACAAAATAGCATGGGCATGTACAAAGTCTACAGGTAAACGTGACGTCAGTGGTTCTAATATGGATACGAAAGACAAAATATGATGATAGATACATAATAAATCAGAGACGAAGAGAAAGGTGATAAAAGTATAGACTTGATAGCTCAATTTTCATTAGGCGTAACGTCTAAATGTTTACTGGGGTTGTTGGTTACCTAGTTGCATCTATGTCGATGGATCCATTCTGTGTTTTGTTATTCGTTCATTTATTTATTTTTCTTTTATTGAATTTTGTATCGAATTGCAGCTGTTACATTTTATGAGATCTGATTTAAAAAAATCTTGGTATTATTTTTGGCGAAACTTTAAGCTGGTCAAACCCTTTTCAAAATATACATTAGACAGCGGCTTAAAAATGAAAACGATCGTAGGCATGCAGTATGAAGATTTTTTATTTGCCTATCAACCAATGAAGTCCACCGAGAAGCTCTTAAGCAGTGGTAACAAGTGTAATCATCTATCTATTAATAGAACAATACACAACCTCTAATTAAATCAGTTTAATTTATAATGATATTATCATAATCCAGGTGGGATCCTAATTGTTACTTCTCCCTTTGCATATTCCAAGTAACAGTAATCCTGTATTTGGAGTATTTTGTGTATTTTTGCTTGTTTGTTTGTTTATTTAGTAGTTTGTAATTTGTTTTGTATTTGTTGCAGGTGTCACAATATCTTATTATATGTTTCAGGGTTTTCTGCGTTTGTATCTTTTTATCTGTATGGTTAATTTTCTGACGAGATATTGTTTTATTAATAAACTTATATCGTGACTTCTTCCCTTTATGTGCTTAAATTAGTCAAGTACAACAAGTGCAATCGGTGCGTATTTTTTTATGTTAAGTTCTTAATAGTTTTACTTTCGATCTTAATTAATTTATTGGTTTGATTCAAAAGTCATTCATTTAAATTGTCATCATAGACAAAATAAGATCATATCCAAAGATATAGAGGACTGAGGAAGAAACTTAAGCTTTTTTCGAGATCTCTCTTTAATATACATTTTCTTTACATATATAATCTGATTGACGAAAGGGGTTACCCAACAGTAACTTATATATATCGAGTTTTTCTCTGATTAATACTGTACGATCTTTCGGAATTCATTATTCGTCCGAGAAAGCGAGTTCATATTTTCCCACACAAATGCAGTAACATTTTTATTTTACACTCATTTTCTTATTCTACCTAAGGCTTAGTTCTAAAAAATACACTACAAGAAACAACGTAATTGAATTTATGCTGTATTCCAAAATAAATACACAGCCGTAGATTCATCAATACAAAATAACAATATCAATGCGCACATAGCACCGCCCAAAGACCGTTGAACTACGTCGCGCTCGACAGTAGTTTTAAAAAACAATTGTCATTTTGGTCTACTTAAAATTGAAATTTAGGGTCGTTTTGTGAATGAATGCCATTGCAACAACTTTTCCATTTTGTCAATGAATTGATTTTGTTTTTATGTTGATCCAACTAAATTCTGCTTTTCTGATTATGTTTGGCTGGATTATTGGGTCATTTCAGAGTAGTAAGGAAAATGGATTTCAGATGGATATGTCCTCAAAATTCCATTACAGTTTCGGTGTGCATCAGGTTTTGCAGGACATGTCATTCGGATTTGCAGTACTAACTAAGAAAGTACATTTTGAGGAAACTCATGATGCATAAATATAAGTATAGTTATTACCATTCTTATTACCAGCTAAAGAAGACATGTGTATGCCCTGTCAATTGTATCTCGCTGTTGGAGTGACGCCATCTAGGACATGTATCATACAGTGTGTGCATACTATCGCTATCCTAAGACTGTATCAAAATATTTACACTGGGAAAATCTCAAAACAACTATTGTGCGACAGTCCATTTAACCAGCGGAAATAATACTTTTCGTGGAGGTTTTTAGTTTTCTACCAAAATCTTCAGTTGCATTTTTCTCGAATCTAGTATTTGAAAGACTTGCAAAATGGTACGTTTCTGATAAATATGCGATAGCGTTGGCTTCAATATGCTTTTCTATGCTATATGTTTTATAGACCTCAGAGATCACTGGTCATAGTCTGAATCATTCTATTTGCGAAAAGATACGAATATTACTGACAACTAACTGTTACAATGATCAGAACGGTATTTTCAATGATCAGACAGGTATTTTCATTTACTGCGTCTCGCGTTTGTTGTTGACATTGCGAATATCATGCATGTTAATGTGCTTGTTTGAAAGTTTCGTTTCTGACAAAGAAAACTCGTCCACATCATTAACGTTATCATCTCTACTTTTAAATGGACGAAACAGCTTTCTTAATTCATTCACAAACAAATCTAATGAACCAAAAAACCTAAATTGTCTACTACATGAGTGTACATGGACTGTTTATAAAGTAGTTCCTAATACATATACGTTATTTTAGGCACGCATGTCGTACACGTGCGTGCAGTATGAAGGTGTTCAGTATCGTAACACATTGAACAATTCTGACAATGTAAAGTTAACGGACACAAAAAAGCATATAATAATTATCTAATTTTGTGTTACTCACTTAATCTTTATCTATTTTTGTGTTACTCTCTTAACTTGAAAATAATTGGCTACGATATACTTTTCTAACTTATAGTATAAGCACAACTTATAGGAATACAAATATATATTGTTCCTATTCTCCAAAGGAACAAGATTTCATTCGGTAATAGACTTTGGCAAAAAATTAAATTTAGTACAACTTGGTCCTCGAAACCAAAGTTTGGAGATTATATCTATCAGGAAGATGTCTGTGCTGGACACTTGGCAGAATCAAAGCCTGGATGTGTCAGCATGGTGATTTCTATGTCTTTTTTAAAGAGAGTATTCTATGTTTAGAACATCTTGTTGAACGTCTTCCCCATTTTGTCGTCATTATTGTAATAAAAAGCGAAAATTTTGTTGTCCAACGAACGATACATACATACATATATATATATATATATATATATATATATATATATATATATATATATATATATATATATATATATATATATATATATATATAATTGTTTTGAAAATCTGTTTGTATTTTAATTTGTTATGTTAGGATGTGGTTGTACTAAAAGATGTTCATGCTACAGTTTGGTATACATACAAGTAGTGATAGATAAATATATAGATTCATTGATCGATTATAGGAATATACTTACAAACAAGCCAATGCTTGCAGTTAGCATTACTACAGCCTTTACATAACCCATCGTAACTGAAAGAGTAAATAAATAAGCGAGCAAAGAAATTAATACAATTCACTTCACCATCATAGGATACTGACACTAAAATTAATTGGGAAAAAGCATCAAAATAATTCAGAAACCTTTTTCATATTTCGAAACGTTCTATCGGCTACAAATTGAAATCCATTTAATCCACTGCAACAAAACGATATAACACGATATATATCCAAAATTGAAATTTGAAATGGCAATTTGAATGGACATGCAAATCTTGATCACACAATGTTTTGTAGTTGGTTTATCTACATTATTAGCGATATTTTCCCAATGTAAATATCACCGACAATAAACACTAAAGTATTAATGTTAGGATTTTTTAGTGGTTGCCCATTATCTCCACAGTAATAGTTGCAAAACCTGAGGAATGGGATATCATGCCTAAATATAGTTAGTTGGGTTTTTTTACGTATCCATGCTGTTAAAGGACTGATCACTGTAATCTGTAATGGAAGTTTGAGAACTGTTAGAGGGTATCAATAATCACATGACATTTAGCCTGTAGGAGAGGTTAAAAGATTGTTAGAGGACATCACTGATCACATGAATAAAATATATGCTTTCACATTGCTGTGTTTATAGCTTTAAACACGTTACAGTTTACGAAGGTCTAAAGTTTTGGACTAATAGCCTGTTTTGAGTTTTGTCTCTTATTCTTTAGCGTGAATAAATATGGCGCCAACTTGTCCTCGCGCAATATGAACACAAATTTTAAAATTTTTAGCATCTTATAAAATCTATACTTGAGCGAAAGTACTTTAATATAACTGAAATACTCAAATACAGTCGGGCGTTATTTCAGTTTAAGCAGAGCTGTACAAATTGGATCGCACGACGTTCATTATAGGTCCAAGTGTTAAATCGGACTATATCTTTGCAGCAAGAATTTAGTTCGAGCAACAACAATACATGCCTGCTAAGTTATCGCAGTGCTGGCGAAGGGCCAAATGATTACACTGAGATCCTTTACGGACAACTAACTGGGTCGGTCCGTTTAACACGTCGTAGCACAATTGTCGATAATAGAAACATGGCCAATACATTGACCTGCTACCCGGTATTCACTTCTAAGCAGACGTGTTTCTCGGTATAATCTGTAGAACCTGTCTGAACCTGTAGTGTCATGGCAGTAATGTGGCAAAGTGTTCTCAGTTGCAGTTTAAAGTAATCAAAACTCAAAGGAAGATATGCACGTGACCAAAAGATGTAAAAGTACAGACGCAGTAAGATGCTATCGATATGTATAGGTATTTGTATTGCATGTGTGACCAAAGTGACGTCGTTTACGTTAATAAAACGAGTTACCGATTGCAATTTGTTATTATGGTTATGTAAACATGACGATATATTTACATACTTTGGTTGCTATAGGCAACATGTCAGTAAGACAATGTAAAATACCATTTTTTCGTCATGTCTACAATATCGTGTCAAAACAGTGTTGAAAATATAACATGCAAAACACTTAAGACGCGTTGCACATTTGAAATAATTTGTATGTTACTTTAAATTTCGAACATTGTTTATGATACATATCTAACCATTCAATGATATGAGTATTATACATGTCTGACCAGTTAATGATACGAGTATTATACGTATCTGACCAGCCAATGATACGAGTATTATACATGTCTGACCAGCCAATGATATGTGTATGAGACATATCTAACAAGCCAATGGTAAGAATGTTATATATGTCTAAAAAGTAAATGATACGATTATGATAATATCCCACCAGTCAACCATATGACTATTATACAGGTCTGACCAGTCAGTGATATGTGTAATATATATGTCTGACAAGTCAATGATATGTGTATGAGAAATATGAGACCAGTCAATGATATGAGTAGTATACATTTATGGGCAGTCAATGATATGAGTAGTGTACATGTCCGACCAGTCAATGATACGAGTACGATGCATGTCTCACCAGTCAATGTCATGATTATTATACATGTCTGACCAGCCACTGATATGCTTATATACGTGACCAATCAATAATATGTTTACGAAACATATCTGACCAGTCAATGGCATAAGTATTATACATGTCTGCCCAATCTATGATATGAGTATTATACATAACTGAGCAGTCAATGGGATGCGTATGAGACATATCTGACCCGTCATGGATACGAGTATTGTACTTGTCTGACCCATCATTGATTACAGTATTATACATGTCTGTCCAGTCAGTGACGTGTTTATGAGACATATCTTACCAGTCAATGATATGAGTATGAACCATGTCGAACCAGTCAATGATATGATTATTATACATGTTAAGACATGTCTGAACAGTCATTGAGATGTACATGAGTCATATCTGACCAGTCAATGATATGAGTATTACACTTGTTAAGACATGTCTGAACAGTCAGTGAGATGTACATGAGTCATATATGACCAATCAATGACATGTGTATTATGCATGTCTGACCAATCAATGATATGTGATTAAGACATGTCTGACCAGCCAGATATATGAGTATTATACATGACTGACCAGCGAATTATATGTATATGACACATGTCTGACCGGTCAATGAGATATGTATGATACAACTCTGCCTACTCAATGGTTCGTGCATGAGACATATCTGAGCAGTCAATGATATGAGTATGATAAATGTCTTGCCAGTCAGTTACATGAATATTATGCATATCAGACCAGTCAATGATTTGTGTAAGAGACATGTCTGACCAGCCGATGATATGATTATGAGACAGAGCTGACCAGTCAAAGATATGAGTATGATACATGTCTGGCCAGTCAATTACATGAATATTATGCATGTCAGACCAGTCAATGATCTGTGTGAGACATGTCTGACCAGCCGATGATATGAGTATGAAACAGATCTGACCAGTCAAAGATATGAGTATGATACATGTCTGGCCAGTCAATTACATGAAAATTATGCATGTCAGACCAGTCAATGATTTGTGTATGAGACATATCTGACCAGCCGATGATATGAGTATAAGACAGAACTGACCAGTCAAAGATATGAGTATGATACATATCTGGCCAGTCAATTACATGAATATTATGCATACCAGACCAGTCAATGATTTGCGTATGAGACATGTCTGACCAGCTGATGATATGAGAATGAGACAGATCTGACCAGTCAAAGATATGAGTATGACACATGTCTGGCCAGTCCATTACATGAATATTATGCATGTCAGACCAGTCAATGATTTGTGTAAGAGACATGTCTGACCAGCCGATGATATGAGTATGAGACAGATCTGACCAGTCAAAGATATGAGTATGATACGTGTCTGGCCAGTCAATTACATGAATATTATGCATATCAGACTAGTCAATGATTTGCGCATGAGACATGTCTGACCAGCTGATGATATGAGTATGAGACAGATCTGACCAGCCAACGATATGAATATAATACATGTCAATGTTATCAGTATGATACATGTCTGACCTGTCAATTGGTAATGTATGAGACATACATGACCAGTCAATTTGAGCTGCTATTTACCTGTAGTGATTCTGGTAAGTCATTTTATCTCTAGGGTAGCAAGTGATGAATTTAGAATAGAATGATAAATAAAATAACATTCTCTTGCTGTTCATTTAATTGTAGAGTAGCAAGAGAGAAATGTACATTAACATGATGAATAAGAGAACACGTGTTCTAGCTGTCCATATTAACTTATATTACAATGATTTCATTTGCAATCTTTTTTTATATACAAAATCCCTCATGCCGGACAACAATGGGACAAATATAACATTTGTCAGGGAATGTAACTGTTCAAAAATCACTTGTCCTAGACAAGTATGTAAATCAATATTTGTACAGCTTTGATATGAAAAACGATTTCCGTCCAGTACATCTAAATTCGACCGAATACAGCTCGTCTGTTTCAGTTCAAACCTTCATTTACTATAGTTTGACGGTGAGAGAAAGGATTCTGGCTGGAATGAGTGGACGATATTAGAGCAAGCTACCTAATCCCATCAAATGATTTTTTTTTTCGAAATAGAAGATGCGCGTTAACATATCTTTGATACTGCATCGAAACCCCACTGTTTCACGCAATCCATTTTGTGGCATCTGTGTGACTTACAATGTCATTTCTAGTAATGTCAAAATAATTATAAAAAAGTGCAAAACAAATTACCTTTAACAGCAATGTAAGAAGTATATATTCTGAAACATAGATCACTTTACTTTTATGTCGTCACATATTGCAGGCATATTTTATACACCGCAGTATGTGAACAATAGTAAATTCGCCACAGTGCATACAAACATTTGAACTAATATTGTTTTTAAGGTAGGAATGGTTATGTTTTTCAGGCTTGAGGATGTCTGAAGACTTCAAAGAATTTCTCTTTAACCAGATAATGGTATAAAAGTATATATTGAAAGGCTATGAAATAGCAGGCACAATAAATAATTTTCCATCACGATGTTTAAAAACTTTAAAAATATTTTGGAATAAAGATTTTTCTTTAATTTTATATCATATTAAAACGAACTATTGAGATCAGATTGTGTTATGTTCCTATTATGCAACCATGTCATAGAATTTTAAAGAAATAGTTTGTTTTCATGTTAAAGCTGTTTATTTATATAGAGAGAATGCAGTTTTTCAAACGCATAAAACGTTAAGATTCAAGACCTTATAGTTTCAAATCATAAAGATATAAAATTAATTCATGATATAGTGCACTCATTTAAATTAGCATGACGTCACTAAAAAGTAATTACAAATGAAATTATTACACAGTACTACAATTGAGATTCATTATTCTTGTAATAATCTACAAAGAAATGTACACTTTTATATGTCTGTCTACATAGATAAATATACACTTAAAGATAACGATACGTACTTAGTATGTTGAAAGTCACCCTTCTTACCGTAATATTACAGTTGCGATCCTTATTTTACTAATCGGTGACGAGCACATCGGTCTTCTCCGATGACTAAATAATCATTGACTCGGACTATTTTATAGTTTGACTTTATTGTCTTGGTCTACTGAGTTACATTTACTATTCTCGTTGTTAGTGATACAAGATACATATGGTTGCACGTGGTCTGCAATGTGACCCTCAAGAATGCCGTTCACTTTTCACAATGTTAAATCGATTCGTGGCGAGAAACATTCCTTTGTTCTAGACTACAAACCTGATAGACATAGACGAAATACTGCTCTTTAACGGAAGCCATCTTCGACAGGCTAGACTGCAGCATTTCCAAAACGAATGTGCTTAATGATAGACATGAGTAAACATTTTAAGGAAGTTGTCACGTCCTAGCAATAAGATAGATTTTTCACGAGAAAAAAAATCGTGTAAACAATTGAACGAGTCGTGACAATGCGTATCATCATACTGTGCACACTTTCATACCAATTCTTTATCACTGGATATGAATGCTGACGTATCTTTCAATGTCCGCCTAGACTTCCAAGATATTTATCCAACTACCGAGTTTTGAATTTTATACCAACATTACTACATTATATGGAACTCATTTTATTCCTCAATATTTTATCGATTCCATTTGGAACTGTCATTTAACATGATTTAATTTTGTTTCGTAATAATAGATGTGTTGTCTTTACATACATACATACATACATACATACATACATACATAGGTGCAGACATACATGTCAGAGAGATACATTTATCTTTTATATGAAAGAAGCGAGAATCGATCCGATGGCATACAACGGATATAGAAAAGGACATACAAATAAGAATCTTTCGGATGGCGTACAACGGATATAGAAAAAAAAAACATAAAAATAATAAGAATCTTTAGGATGGCATACAAAGGATATAGAAAAGGAAATACAAAAAATAAACGAACACATGCGCATACACACATCCTGCAGGGTCAATACTAGCACATGTAAGCACCGAAAAATTAATCGAAAATTGTGCAATGTAATTTAAAGATCAAGCACTATTTAAAAAATATTCTCATATATAGAACCCAGTTGTTTTCAAATAGAGGAGAAAATTACTTTCTAAAGTTTTAATTTTGGAATGGAACTTGCCGCTGAAGACTACACTCGAGGATCGAACCCAAAACGTTCCTGATAACTATCCTGATAAACTTTATTTAGATCACTAACATGTTATAACCTCATATCATTTAAAAACAAGCTCTGTACTTGCTTTTATTATTTATTTTTAGTCAGGTTTAAGAGAACGTCTTCTTTTTCTACTGTTGAAACCTACAACTGTGTATTTTTTAGAATTGCAAAGAGATGCTTTTCCTTCATGCATACCCAACTACACCCTCTTGAGGACATGGCTTTATGGCTTTGATAATCGAGCGGAAGTAAACCAACATACTCTTTTCGAAATCAACGTTACTTCTCCATTTATCAATATCGTTGCGGCTGGTCCCCACCCACCCCATTCACATTTCAACCCATATCAACGGAATTAGAGGATATGGTACCGCAGCTATAGCTATATTCACCTACACCCACCCCTACCCCCCCCCCCCACACACACACAGACGCACAGCGCTGCCGAACCGAAATGGAGATAATGCAGTGGCCAACTAAAATATTACCTTCCTCGTTAGAATAGATGAACTGACTCGATGACGGCTACAAGCGGTTGCGGCGCACGAAGTACGCAATGCTCGAGATGCAAACATCACAAATACGGTCATGGAATCAGACCGTCTCCTCTTGCCATTTGAGTGTGGGGCAAACTTAATTAAAGATGGTTGTACAAGTGCAAGTGAAACATCTATCAAGCAAAGCTAGCTCTCGAAACACAAGAGTGTGGAATGGCATTCTTCCAGGATGTTTAGGACTAAATCATCGGTATGGGGACTCCTTTCCACGACGACCGCCGCATCAGAAACCTGAGGTACTATCCGCGCGAATGAAAAATACCGTACTGAGTTACATTTATTATTCCCTTCCGAAGTCTTAACAGAAGTCTTAACTAAACTGAAAAGCCGATGTTACAGACTGCCCTTCAGCGTAAAAAGTGGCACTGGTCAATAACGGCGTTATGGTGCTGACAACAGTGCTAATGTTCCCTTCGACAACGAAGTTTAAGCTTGTCCTGATAAAACTGACCATTGTAGGCCTTGCTCGTTATAACGATGGCCACACCCACAGAGCAGGCACGTCGATGATGTTCTTGATGGACAAATCAGATCACGCCAACGACACCAAGTTTTCCTTATTGTTGACTGCAAAGGCATTCTTCAACCGTCACACTGACAAAATCACCTGTGTACTGACTATGGTCAGGATGCGAAAGGATCAGCTGGGCGCACATTATAACTTTCGCTAACCACCATCATCCTCTTTGGTCGGGATATCCGGAAATTCTTTTCTTGCGCCAAGCACAGGCATTGTTAAAAAACAATGCAATTCAGGAGAGACGAGGTGTCCCTAAGGACGAAGCACCCCACCTCGGACGCCCAAGCCTGTGTGGGAAAGGGGAAAGGGAAAGCAGACTTCCTTGCCTCGCCCTTGGCTTTCCAATGTTTCGGTTTCCTGTGTTGTGTGGATTCGTTGGGGGCTGGCTATTTTGTTTTGGCTGCGAACCTTTTCGTCGGAAATGTGACTTACCCAATATTCGATTAGGGTGTGTGCGAGTACAGGCAGATTTCTGAGTACCAGCAACCAACGCATGGGACGTATGTTGTTGACCTCATACTCCAGGGGTGTAACCCTCATACGATGAACACTTGGGCTTATAGAACACGTGGAGGGGGAGAGCGGAACTTCAGTAAATTCCATGGAATCTATGATAATCGACAAAGCAGCATCATTTTCCTTGACTAAGATGCAACGCGTTTACTTGACATAACCAATCTTCCAAGTATAAGGATTGGCTATATAAATATACTTAGGAGAAGCAGCTAAAAGAGCCATACAACAGTTCTATCTCCACTGACTAAAGAGTTCTGAACATTAAAAGTTCCGGAACGAACTCAATAAATTTAACTCCTGATCTTCCCTGCTACGACTAACTTGCGTGGGGTTGGGAGGTTTGGGAGGGGGTGATCAAGTGGTGGCTGAAAATTCTCGTTTTTTGTCCCGAATTTAATCAATATTTACTAAATTCATTGATTTTTCCCGGCCAGGATGAAATCTGTTATTTCTCCAGACATTTTCCCGATATTCATGTCGCATGGAAATCTTATCAAATAATATTTAGCCACAGTTGGTCAGTCAAAATATCGGCCAACTGGTCTACATTTTGAGAAGTGTGTAGTATTCATCAAGATGAATGCCCTCACAAAGTTGCACAATTTTCTGATGCAATAGTATGTATTAAAGCTGCGAATACCTACAAGGCAAAACTGTAAGAATAATCCAGGAAATATTAAAATGTAAAAACCACCGTATAAACACAGAAACTGCACCACGAATGACCAAATAATGTGTAGTTATAAATGTATCCCCATTAGCCACCTCCACATGTCCAAACACTAATAAAGACTTAATAGGTTCTTATTTGACAATGTACCTCTTAAGTTCAGGAAGTGGAAAAGGACCATGCTCAAGCAACGGTGTTCTGATAGATGCACATCTGAGGTAAGGACATGCTGTATACGCAAAAACCCACACTAAGGACATGCTGTATACGCAAAACCCCACATTACACGAATCAAACATACACCAAAATAAAGGTACGGACAGGCTGTATATACAAAAACCCACATTACACGAATCAAAATAAAGGTAAGGACATGCCGTATACGCAAAACCCACACTACGCGAATCAATCATACACCAAAATAAAGGTAAGGACATGCTGTATAAGCAAAACCCCAAACTACATGTACACGAATCAATCATACACATCTGAGGTAATGACATGCGCAAAAACCCACACTACGCGAATCAATCATACACCAAAATAAAGGTAAGGACATGCTGTATAAGCAAAAACCCAAACTACATGTACACGAATCAATCATACACATCTGAGGTAAGGACATGAGCAAAAACCCACACTAAAAGAATCAGGCATACACCAAAATAAGAGTAAGGACATGATGTATACGCAAAATGCCACACTACACGAATCAATCATACACCAAAATAAAAGAAATTAACGGTTATGTCAACGGTGCCCGAGATAAACAAGGTCTTTTTTAATTATCTATTGTAAGCAGTTAGAAAAACAAGTTCTTATTCCGTAAAATCTAACCATATGCAAATACGAGACTGTAGAGCACCACTTAAGCAGGGTATTCCCAAGCATGCAAATAATAACATAGCCTCGCACCAACAGTCAATGTGCTTTTTTTCAGTAGGAAATTAAATACAGGATATCAGAATAAATGTAAATATTTTGCTATAAACTAAAATACATTGACTGCAAAATAATAAATCCATCCATTCATCGTAGTATTTAGTAATTTATGTTTTGTCCCCTCACTGGTAAACTGGTTCTGTATTTGTAATATAATTATTTGTGATATAAATATTTGTAATATAATTAGTGGCCCGAAACTCATACAGACATAAATTTCGCACATTTTTGTGTGTCGACACAAAGTACGCACTGCACTAATTTCCACTATATTCTAAATTCATACGTTGATAATTACCAATGCTGACAGATAACAGAATAAATGAAACGATTTAATACATGTTTTCCTGTTTTCTGAATTCCCTTATGTGAATGCATGAAATGTGCATCAAATGGCATGTGTAATTAGGCATCAAATGGCATTGTGTAATTAGGCTTCAAATTACACAACGCCCCGTTTCTTGATATTTTACATGATTAAAATGTTCTTAGCGTTTTGGTTTTCTTGAATCATGTATTAAGAAATGTTATGGCAACTTAGAGGTCGAGTTGCGTTGCATCACGTGTCACATGAGAAACTTGTAAAAGAAAGGGTCTGGAACCAAAAGTAAAAAATAGATGCGGCCAGACTGTCAAATGATATTAACTCCCCTAAATGCAAGACAAAAGTATAAATAGTGCAGAATATCATTCTAACAGTAAGAAATAGATCCCACAGTTACATGTTGAAACTCAAAATCATAAACTACAGTTATATTCCAGTGTCAAAAATGACAAAGTTAGGATAAAAACCAAAGAATATTTTAATAGGAGCCAGTTTCATTTCAAACCAATAACTATTTCTCATAACAAGGTTATAACATGTGATGAAATGTAGAAAAGGATGCCACAAAAACAATGTAAAAAACGTTTGGAGGGTAAGTACAATCTTGTCAATTTTAAAATACCCAAAACAAAACCGGTTCAGAACTTTCTGAGTTTTGATGCAATGATTTACAAATTTATCTACATTCAGGGGACTCGGAACAAAGGAGGTATACATTCATTCTTATTCAGTCTTACATTAAAATATCAGCGTTCAATTTGCATGTTCAGTTTCATTAAGAAAGGCATGGCAATCGACGCCAAACTGCCTAAACAACCTCCGCTCACAAAAACCATGAGCAATAAGACTAAATTCATCCAGAAATACTGCTGACAAGATATTGCACCAAATATTTTTATTTCTGAGAGACATGCCTCTTCACACTGTTTCTAAATGTAATCTACAAATCGCAATACATGTACCATTTTAAAATTCAAATGGTCTAAGGGAGGTAACCTATACGCTCCAACGAACACAATAACATAGAATTGTAAATTAAAATAGAAAAAAAAGCCATTTAAAAAGCTCATGACAGACAATAATTTATATGTGACACAGAAGGTAAAACATCCATAAATTTCTTGTTGGATCCAGCAATAAGAGTACGTACAGGAAAGATGTGGCAAAGATTTGGGATGAAACAAAGTGAAATTATTGTTATGCGATATAGAAAATATTACTGGCACTTTAACGCAGTGGCAGGATGAGCAATAACGCAGTGCATTTAGGAGTTGAGAATGCACCGTTCCACCCTGCAACTCGGTCCTGTGGATTTTAGGTGGAAAATATAACTAAAAATAACAAAGCAATTAATGTGGTGACCAAACTCAAACTATTTCCATATTGACAATTTCATGCATATGAAAACGTTAAATTACCTGTAGTGAAAATATACTTTTACAAATGGATATTGATGATGAAAAATCATGGTCAATAAAAGGTCTATTAGAACGTAAAATTTAATCTCATATGAGTGTACAAACTTCACAATTGATAGAGATAGTAACTACTGGGCATCTGTTATGCTTGTGAAGTTTATTTTCCATGATATGTACTTTTACTTGTGCCAGGTCAAAATTTCTTTCAAAATGATTTATTGTGTTCTTATATCTCATAAATCATTTAACGACACTGAAAGAAATGTAAAAGCTCAATACTTTTCTTTTATACACGCACACTACCACCACCCCATTTCCTATAGGAATCGGACAACCATTTCCAAAAAACAATGTTATATATGTACTTTATATATATATAACAAAAGCAGACCTTTCGTCATTAGAAGAAACACAAGTTTCCATTCATTCGAATTTAATAAAGTTTTTAACGTTGAAATCAGGTGTTTCATGCAATTTTCTTGCACCTCGTACCGCCAAACAAGGACCTCCTTGCTCTGCACCTAACATCATAGCTTCACATCAAGGGTCCATATGATGTTTATGACAGTAGAAATATTAAAAACATTGTAAAAGTAAATAGAGTATATGGATCATATCTCTATTGTAGATACAATCTACAAACTGTCATTTTCAATATAAATTAAAAAGACTTTTATTAAAGTACAAAAGAATTTTGCACACCATGACTGATGATAATGTCCAAGACTAAAATCAAACTTGGCTCGGCTTGAACTACCCACTTTAACCGAGCTAGGCAGCATAGTTCCATGGATGGGATGATCAACTCTGGACCACACAGACGAATACGACACATTGTACATGTTATAAAATAAGCTGGAAATTACTCACTGTTTGACTGGATTTAACCAACAGTATTTTTCCTGGATATAGAACCTGTATTTAAGTGATGCTAGTAGTAATAGGGGTGATATAGGGGCAATGGAAAATCCAGTCAAAAAGGGCGTGGACCTGTGTAGGGACAAGATTTATGGGGACAAGGGAAAATCCAGTAAAAAAGGTATTGGGCCTGTATAGGAACAATGGGACTTATCATTAATATAGGGACAATATGAATGGAAAAGGGAGGTGACGTTACGATACTGACGAATAGCAACAATGTAGCAAGGGGCTGACCTCAATCGGACCAAAGAGCGGGGGAAAAACCTAGAACGCTTGGCGGGAACAGGACTGACTGGACAGAGACAGAAATAACACATACAACAGACAACATATATAACACAAACAACTATACAACTAACTAAACGAAATATTTAGGCAAGAAACCAAATCTTTTCGAGGCATATGAGTGGCCCTGAAAAGGGCGTTTGGGCTTTTGTTAACATCATTCCTTTAACACAGAGGGCATCGCATAGCATAGTGATAACAAAAATGTTAGATTGCGAACCGTAGTGTCGCCAGACTTTATCACAAAATTGTCTTTGACAAACTTTACATTTGCGACAAAAGTGTCGTCGGTCAGCGATGCATTATCATGTTGAGTATCGATTGTTAGTTTTCCTCCCATAATTAACAATCCAGTCATAGTTCCACCACCGAGTGGCAAATATTTTGTTAGCTCTGTATTAAGCTAATTTATGATAGTGCATCTGTTGCAGCTGGTGGAAAATTTGATGGAAGTTCTGTTATTTTAGCACCGTCAATAAATGTAATTGTGTTCCATTTACTGTATCTCTAGATTGATTTATTTTTATATTGATACAGTACTAAGTTGATTTAAACTCACAGCTTCAGTCGGATTTTGATTCAGCGTGGATATGTAATTTCTTGATTTATTATCTTATTTCCCCCTATGTTGTTTCTTGGTCTAGCACTCGCTAACCTGATACACTTAAAGTCACCTGTCATTGTATCTCCTGAATTGTTATAGATAATATGTTAAATCTGCGCCAGCTGCAGGTGTTGTTTTTTATGAAGATCTTCCGAATAACATACCAAATTTTGTGTAAAGCTCATACTTATTCTTACCGCGCGATAAAATTTTGTGAATAACTAGTATAGAATAAGCATAATTAGCTTTGACATGGAATGATTAATCAAACATCAACACAACCATGGCCTACCAGATTGTCATTATCTGATATTATGACGAACTGGATCAGGTAAAACTAACTTGCTGATGAATCTGTTACTTAACGACATGGTCAACTACGTTAGTGTATATATTTACAGTATAAATCCACAGCAGGACAAATAGGGTTTATTAGCAAATATAACGAAAAAACTGAAAATGAACTACAAATTGGTGATGACATTTTTGTTATAAAACAACCTGAAAATCTTATTCCGGTTGCTGAACTATATTTTGAAGAACATAAGATAATTGTGTCTGATTTTACTCCGTTAAGCAACAGTGAAGTGATTAAGATTAAATCATACATTTCATTGTCGTGCAAGAGAAAATGTAACGCAGTTTATATAGCAAATGATTACTATAACGTCGATCGATTTATCAGGCGAAATACTGGTTGTTTTATGTTGTTTGCTGGACTCGACAGCGTTGATGTACAAAATATAGCACGAGAAGATTGCAAAGATATATTGAAAGATAAATTTGCAGAAATTTATCATGAAGCAACTGGCAAGGGAAAGTGCAACATTTTATTGTTTGACAAGCTAGCACGAGATCTAAATCACGTGTATAGATGTCGAAAAGACAGGTTGTTAGGTTCTTAGAGCAAACCAATTATTAATCGAACAGCTACTTATAAAAATGGACGCAAAACGAATACAAGTTCTAAAGCAATTTGTTGCAACAAGAGTTGCATTAAAGAAAAGAGTTGAACAAGAACGTCGCGGACAACAACAAACAAAACAAATAAACTGCTAGATTTTTCTAACCTGTTACTGAAGATGTACTTGGCAAACAACCAGATATGTCTGCGATATCACCTGAAGGTATCAAAATGTTAAACGAAAAAGGATTACTTGTAGATTTTAAGAAGTACAAGATAAAGTAGCTGAGCATATTGTTGAGCCAATAGGTGACCCGATTGCTGCAGAACAAAAAATCAGATTAGAAAGAAAAGGAAAATGATGGCATTATTGAAAATGGTCAGAGCAAGATCTTTAAACATATAATGGATAAAAAAATACGATGGATGTTATAATAAGTAAGTCTCACACATTATAGGCGCTATGATGATATTGAAGGACTGGCTAGAAGAGGAAAAAGAAAATGTAGTGTATTTATTTGATGATATAGAACGTGTTGATGAGGCTCTCTTGAAATTTATAGGTCATCATCACCAGATGAAATTGAGAAAAAGTGTAGGTTGATAAGAGACGGTGTTATAGCTGATGTTTACCACAAAATAAAAGGATGATAAACTTTTATAAGAAAAGTTAGAGAGGATGGGTCTAGTGGATGGAAGCATTCTCAACACGTTGGAAGAGATGACTACGATCGCAAAAAACACAACGTTTATTTCCTGTATCAAGAGCTTCAATTCAAAAGTAAATAGTTGATCGATTAATGTCACTAATTTCATCAAAATAATCTGGAAATGTAGGCACAGAACTCGACAACGAAATCAGAAATTGTAGATAATTTGCGATTAGTTGGATATCTAGCATCCGACGAATACTATATTTTGCATAGTGATCTTATAATAATAATAATAATAATAATAATAATAATAATAATAATGAGGAATTTGTATAGCGCCTAATCTTCAGAAGCTCTAAGCGCTTTACAACATTAGACAACACCTATAAGATAAAAAACATATAATAATATTATTACAAAAGAAACACCATGAAATTAGAAGAAAAAAAGAAAAAATAAAAAAACATGCTGAGAATATTTCAGGTAGGAAACATTATTACGTCTTTAAGTTTGTTCTTCCAGTCGAAATAAGTGCGTTTTGAGAACCCTCTTGAATGTGATCACTGTGTCTTTGTGTCTAAGTTCAGTAGGCAATTCATTCCATGTTGCTGGGCCTTGGTATGCAAAAGAACGCTGTCCATATGACTTTGTTTTCATAGTGGGAATAATGAGTATACGATTGTCAGAAGAGGAGCGTAAGTATCTTGCTGGTGTGTACACTTGGGTGAGATCGGATATGTATGTTGGACTAGAGTCCGACAGTGAAACGTAGCACAGAGAACACATTTTGTGTTTGATTCTGGATCGAATGGATAGCCAGTGTAGGGTACAGAGCAGCGGGGAGGTGTGCTCTGATCGTCGTACTCTTAAGTACGATCCGAGCAGCTGTGTTTTGAACTTTTTGAACTTTCTGAAGTAGATATTGAGATGAACCAGCCAGAATTGAGTTACAGTAGTCCAGTCTTGAATATACTAATGAACACACAAGTGTTTTAGTGGCATCAACTGAAAGATATTTGCGAATTGAGCTGATGCGTCTCAGCTCAAGATATGCAGCCTTGCATATGTTCATGACATGTTGGTGCAATGTGAGAGTACTGTCCAGAGTAACACCTAGGTTTCGTACTGATTGTGTGAATTTAATGTTGGTGTTGCTGATATTTATTGTTTGAGGTAAAGGATGTGAATGAGAAAGCCTTTTTGTTGTGATCAGAATGGCCTCAGTTTTATCATCATTCATCTGCAGCTTGTTACATGTCATCCATGATTTCAAATCAGAAATGCACCTCTCTACACCTTGGATGGTAGCATCAACTTCAGTTGGGTGGCTAGATTTGTATATTTGGGAGTCATCAGCGTACAATTGGTGAGACACTGGATGATGATCTATGACACTTGAGAGCGGCTGAGTATACAGAATGAAGAGAACATAGATCAACTGGGCTGGAGTGTATTCCATTTGCAGATACAATTTGTGTCCTGTTGACCAAGTAGGACTTGAACCACAGTAAGGCTGTATCATGAATGCCAAATACATGCTGGAGACGGTGAAGTAATATATCATGGTCTATTGTGTCAAATGCTGCAGGCAAATCAAGGAGGGTGAGGACTAATATTTCCGCTATCCAACGCAGTGAGAATGTCATTAACTACTTTTAGAAGAGTAGTTTCAGTACTGTGGCAAGGGCGATATGCAGATTATACATTGCTGAAAAGACTGTTTGAATTTAGATGAGATACAAGCTGGGATAGAACAACCTTTTCTAAGATTTTTAATATGAATGGGAGATTAGAAACTGGGCGGTAGTTCTTGAAATCGGTATGGTCTAGTGTTGGTTTCTTCAGCAGATGCTTTACAATGGCAGTTTTGAAAATGATGGGAATTCCCCGGATGAGAGAGAGATATTAATAACATCAGTTAGTGAAGGTAAAACTGGATCTAAGCACTCAAGCAGCAGTGATGTTGGAATCGGATCAAGTTCACATGACTTTGGTGCACTCTTCATCAGGATTGTACGTACGAAATCCATACAGACAGGTTCAAATGCTGCTAATGGTTGTCGCTCAAATTCTGTATCCTAACTGTATGGTGACGACGAGTCAATTGAAATTGCGGTGTCAAGCTTATCTCTGATGGTTTGTACTTTGTCACGGAAGAAATTTGCAAACATGTCCGGAAGGACGACTGGAGAGAAGGTAGTTGGAAGTGGTGTTGATTTATTCCTTGACATTAGCTTGTTAGTAATCTCGAAGAGCTCTTTGCAGCTGGAACTTTCCATGATCTTAGTAGTGTAGTGGGCTGATTTCGCTGCATGGACTATATTTGCGACATTCTTCTTAGGGGCTTCTTAGATTTGCTTATGAATAGTGAGTCTGATGGAAAGCCAGAGCCTCTCAGCTTTACGGCGGACTCTTTTAGCAGTGCGAAGCTGGTCCCTAACACTGCTATACCATGGAGAACACTTTTGAATTGATACTCTGCACTTGGTAGCTGGGGCATGTTTGTCAAGCAGTGAACGCAGACAGTTATAGAGTTGTTCTGCGGTAGGAGGTAAGCAAGTTGTTAGGTTAGCTTGGATGTCGTGCATCAGTTTGGTTATATTTATCATACGGAGGTTTCCCTTAGTAGCAGATAAAGGTGGAGGGTTAGGGACTGATACGTCCAGATGGCATATAATGCAGAGGTGATCTGAAGCAAGGTCATGGGATACCAGGGAGGACCGTGGAATGTTATCATCAGGTCTATGAAGAATCCAGTCTAAAATGTGACCATGTTTATGGGTGCGTTGGTTAACTGACTGTTTGAGGTTGAAAACATTAATGGAATCTATGAGTTTTGATGTATTTGAGTTTCTGTGACAGTCAAAGTGAAAGTTGAAATCTCCAAGAATAATCAGGTTGCCACCTATCGAATTTCCTTAGTCCAGGAGATTCGGAAACTGCTCCAAAAAGAGAGAGTCAGCCAGCTTGTTTTTTCTATTAGGAGGAGGGCGGTATAGACAGAAAAAATGAACTGACCTTTGTTCCAGTGTGAGTGTGGTTTGGACTAGTTCAAACGATGTGTGGTCGAAATTGAATGTTGTGGTGTAGTTAAGACGTTTTATCATGGAGTTCTTTGAGATGACAGCAATTCCACCTCCGCGAAAATTACGGGGGAACGACTTGATGGAGTCACCAGTGGGTGTTAGATCCGCACACTTGAGTTCATCGCCTGATGTCTTTAGCCATGTTTCTGTCAGGAAAAACATGTCACGATTTTGGTCGTTGATAAAATTAACTATTTCTGTGCACTTTTCCGGTGGTCCTACTGACTGGGCATTGAATAATGCAATGCGTAGAGGTATTTCTTGGATAGTTGACACAAAGGTTGACGAATTAATAGGGATTTGAATTAGGTTATCTAAATTAACGGTCGAAATTTTTTTATATTGTTAAACCGAAATGAGGGAGGTAACTGGGATTCTTCTTCCTGTTTTACGCCGGCCAGCTTTGAAACAACGTTTCTTTTTTCGCTTCTGTTTACATTTAGGTAATGATGAATGTAGTCCCAGTTCGTTTAGTCTAGAGCACAATGTAGAGTGGAGAGCCAAGGAGTGATCATTTAAAGCAATTAATGAGGGTCCATCGTAGCATAAACGGGTTGACTGGCGAGTATCACGTGATGGCGGTTTGTTCAAAAACAGTGGCACAAGATAGCTGAGAAAAAGTCTAATTGTTCTCGTTTCCAAAACAAGGAGATGAAAAGACACATACGAATTTAACAGCCAATACATAATGAACACAATAACGAAGTTGAAAACAGGCAACAACCACAAATATCATGAAAACGGCACTAAAAAACGGAACAGCTTCTTCAAGCCGGTTAAGCGATAGCGGCCATCTTGTTTTTTTCTTTCTTATCACTGCGATTTGATTCGCTATGTAAAAAGCACTCAGATAAAATAAAACTTTTATCAACAACGTTACTACTTACTTGATGCATTTCAAACTACGTCAGTCAGTGCAAACTTTTCCTTTATTCTTTAATCCACCAATCGGACTTGGCTTAGGGACGCAAACCTCCCCACAGCAATATGAAGTAGGTTTGGTTTCAGCTAAAGATTGGCCCGCCATGGCAAATATAATCAAGAAAAAGGTTTCCTCGACGAAAGATCGTCACAAAGGCAGTTGGTGACATATGGGAAATAGATCTTCCTGATATGTCAAACATTGCACAGTACAACAACAACAAAAGATACCTGATGAACGTAGTTGGAATTTTTAGTAAATACGACTTTAGTAGACCTCCAGATAAAACAGGAAAAACTATAACTAACGCGTTAGGAGATATTATCATCAATACGATGTCGGGCATTAAACCAAGAAAACTAAACATAATTTGAACTGATCAATGAGCGGAGTTTTGAAATAAGCGATTCGAGCAATTTCTAAAACAAAATAACATAAGCAATCACATCACTGGAAAAGGAGGTAAAATTGTTATTGTGGAATGGTCTAATCGCACGCTATAAGAAAAGATGTATAAGCGTCTCCAAAATAAAAACACTAACAAGTATGTTTATGATCTGCCAATGATTGTTTCGGATTACAATAACATTAAACGTTAAACACTTGGATCGCATGTCACCGGCAAGCGCTGTTAATAATCAAATACTGGCGAATGAGAATATGTACCGAAGAGACAAGTCTAGTATAGACGATCGGGTTAGAATTTCATTAGTAAAGAAAACATTTGAAAAAGGATTTACTCCAAATTGGTCAGAGGATGTATTTGTTGCGGATAAAATTTTAACAACAATACCTGTTACGTATTATCTGACAGATCTAGCAGGAGAAGAGATTACTGGAAGTTGAAGTTTCTATGAACATGAGCTGCTGCGGATAGAGCATAATATATTCGTTATAGAGCGAGTAATAGCAAGAGCAGGTAAGCGAAGTTTGGTCAAATGGAGAGATCATTGTGACAGTTGTAATAGTTGGATACCAACTAGTGAAATGGAAAATCTTGGATTAAATCACAGCAAAAGGATAGACATACATTTCACTGGCCTGCACAATCATATTAAATGTCGTCTTCGCATTTGTTTTGTTAGATCCGCCATCAGGTTAAAAATCTTAACAAACAGAAAATCAAATTTTGTCGACAACCATAAACTTCTAGCTGCCCACGATTCATGAACGGCTTTAACGTCTCCCAGAATATCTGATGCTCAGAGATAGTAAAATTAAATTTTATTAATATTTTTAGCAAGATGATATTTTACATTATACCGTGACTGCTCTGCTACATAAACCTGCTGATCTTCTAGTAATATACATGGTTCATTGGCGAATTTTCCTCGACGACAGGAAATAGATATGTTTCAAGATCGAAATTGACATGCTTTGCATCTTGATTCTTGGAATCCTGATGATTTGCATCCTGAAGTAATTCACACTCCAACTTTTGTACTTCACAGTATCACGATCGATGTCAGAGTAAAGATCAGCAAGTCGTTTTATCAGGGACATATCGTATGCATAAGACTTTTATCTAATAAAAAATAATAAAAATGCCAGATGAAATAAGACGCATCATCAAAGCTAAAATCTTAAATATGAACCTGCTACTCGACGCTGTCAAGATATTTATGAGCTATCAACAAACAGAAACAAATATGTGAATTTCCTCGTTTAAAGTGCTACTGACTGATCATGAGCTAGAAGAACTTCACAATATAAAACAAAATCTTTGTTATGTACGACAGAGACACCGTGATAAAGAGGGGCCACTTTTGTTTGAAAACGGAAAATCTCAAAAACTTTCTAAAGATAAATGTGTGACAATTTTGTGTCAATATTTAAATAATATGGAAAGATATGTTACTCTAAATACTACCAGCTATAAAACAACATATTTTGCGGCGACAACAATGTTTTGGCTCACTTTGAAGTAGAACTAGAAAAAAAAATAATCACATCTTGCTCAACAACGTCGAAATCGATCACATGATAAAATACGGCATGATCTTTGTCGAATACAATAAGGAAACTTTAAACAAATATATTCATTTCTGCTTGACAAACAACGACGTCGCACAAATATTAAACGTGATTGATAACCAAATATAATTCTATTTCCGCTTGTTTTTGAGACGACGGATTTATAGACTCCATCTGAAACGCATTTTATTGATGTTGGACAAATATTAAAGTGTTTCAATGCTGCATAGATTGAGGGAAGTGTTATTTCTTCACCTGTGATAAAGTTTGTTGCTATTATAAGCTTAGTAGATTGTTTAAGATTAAACTTTCCTTTCCTCGTTTATCATTCTCTTTCTGTGACACAAGATCTAACTTTTCAAGTTTATAATATGTCTTTATGCTGTTCCTGTGATCTGCAACTAAATTATCTCAAATGATGCTATGAAAAACCCCAAATACAAATTTGATTAGTATTAGTTCCCAGTACTGTTACTTGTAAATAACCGAATTTATGGGATTATTTCCAAAAATATTTTTTGTTTTAATATGTCTGATGATTTATCTGCTACTGGCCTTGTACGAATCATAGGCAGTATGCGGTTGAAATTTATCCCGCGAAGACAGAGTTAAAATAGTGTTGTCGGTGACCTGATCATTCACATGAAAAACTTGCATTCCATCTGGAATATCATCGTTAAACAGCGTCCAGATACACTCATGCAAAATAAATTCCTTATGATCTGCATCGTCTTCAAATTTCACTAGAATTGTATCATCAGCCGGCGTTAAACTCCAATCGTTTTTTTTCTGAAGTTTTATCATAACTCTTAGCTCGTTGCCAGCAAAATGATTATATCTCGGATGAACCCAGGATATATACTGGCACTTTGCGAGGTCGTTCAAGATAAGTGGCATCTGGTATAAATTGTGTGTCATTATTATGTTGTGTTTTTCTAATTTCTAACTGACAAATTTTCATATCAAATGTAAAACTATAAGCAGCGCGATGTTGAAGTTGAGTGATATCGCAAAGAGAAGTTTATTCTCGACAAACATATATCAATCTAAAAAAATTGCAACTGCATTTGCAGGGTTGTACAACAGTTTTAAATTTGATAATCAACTTTTACTAGTAAATTTCTGTCACAAACCTATATAATCTACTTCTGCCAACAATTAAATCTGAGCTTGTCAAACATACGGGTCTAAAGATTATAGTTCAGTTGTATGTTCAGTTACCTAAGCTAAATATCTCTGAAGAGCAGCCTGCTGATCAACAGCAACTAAAAGAACTTGCTGATCCTTTTATCACATCAAGATCTCGTCGAATTTTAACTGGGACAGATTTGATATCTTTGCTAGATGAAATATTTCAGGAAATATGGAAGCAAATTGACGAGTACACAACATGTGGTTCGGACTGGAGATTTGATAAAATAACAGCAATTTTATTCCACACTATGAAATATATTACATTGCGAGGTAGCTCAAATGTTGAGCTGCCAACTAAACTGAGAAACATCAAAATGTTGTCTGAATGTTAATAAATAGCGAAAACAACGGATTTCAGAGTGGCTATATTATCAGCATTATTTCCAGCATGAGATCATTTTTAGCGAGTACCGAATTCTATTTGTCATGTTAACAATTTAAAGTGTATTAAGATTGATTTTCCTGTTGCTGAGAATCAAATTCCAAACTTTGAGAAACAAAACAACCTTCTGTTAACAGGAGGTGTTAATGTATTTGGACTTGATGATGAATCACAAAAGATATATCCCAGATACATCATTGATCGAACATCACAAACAACAATGAACTTACTATTTTACCCAAAAAAATCATTACACGTGGATAAACTGCTTTAAAGGGTTAGTCGGAGGTCAGTACAACAAGCACAAAGAAAATAATATTTCTGTGTCAGATGCTTGTACGGCTGCAAGTCTGAGCAAGTACTTGATTGTCATCTCCATTATTGCTCTGCCGTACAGCGGATATCTATGCCTGGCGAAGATGAAAAGATATTACAATGTACAAACTACAGGCACAAGATAAAAAGTTCATTTTATAATATATGCTATAATATATGCTGATTTCGAGAGTATTATATTTCCAATGTTAGGAGCAGAAAATGACCCTGATACATCTTCGACAAGAAACTTTCAAGAACATATTGTTTGTGGAGTAGCATATAAAGTTGTGTATGCTGTTGATTAAAGTTGATCAAAATCAATAAATGTTTATCGTGGAACGGATCCTGCTGTTTGGTTTCTGAAATATCTTATCAGCGAGGTTGATGTCAGCATGATGTTGAATATTAAGACAAGAACGATGAAACCGCTAACAATAAAACAAGCAGGTGCTTTTGCTGCAGCAGAAATATATCATTTGTGAGGAGGCGCTAGGCCTCAAGATAGTGTAAAAGTTCACTGTCATATTACTGGTAAGTATCGCGGTCCAGCACATGACAAATTAATTTTAAAATATACCGCACCAGATTTTACTCCTGTTTTCTTTGACAATTTTCGTGGTTATGATTCTCATATTATCGTTGAGGCATTTGGCAATATGGATGCAATAAACCAACTTAAAATTAAAAACAACGATAACATAAAATGTATTCCATAAAACACTGAACAGTATATGTCAGTGACACTCGGCAGGTTAAGATTTATGGATTTGCAGTTTATGGCAGCATCGTTGGACGAGCTTGTAAAAAGCCTGCCGTAAGTTTGATAATTTGACTGAACTTTTCGGTAAGAAATCAAATTTACTGACACGAAAAGGTATCTTTCCATACGAATGTCTTGACAATTGGGATGGATTTGATGAGACAAGTTTACCTGACAAGACATTATTTTACTCGAAGTTAAATCTTGATCATGTTAGTGATGAAGATTATGCTTATGCTAAATCGATCTTGGACTGGTTCGACTGTAAAACCTTCGGTGATAATCATGACTTGTATCTGATCACAGGTGTGTTGTTGCTCGCAGATATATTTGAAAATTTCAGAGACGACAGCGCTAATAACTACGGTCGTGACCCAGCTTGGTATTATTCAGCACCGGAACTAAGCTGGACTGCAATACTAAAACATAGCAAAATAAAATTGGAGTTGTTAACAGATCCAGATATTTTCTATTTCATCTAGCGGGAAATCAGAGGCGGAATAAGTGTCATAACAAAAACTATGCTAGCGCCAACAACAAATATTTACACAACTATGATAATACAGCGCCGTCCAAGTTCTAGAACTTATCTTTTTGCTAATAATCTTTATGGATATGCAATGTCTGAGTTTATGTCGTATAGTGGGTTCAGATGGATCAGTGAAAAACAGTTTTATGATGAAACTGATAAAATCGTAACAGACGATATTAGTTATTTTGTTGAAATTGATCTTGACTATCCTGTTAGGCTTCATGATAAGCACAATGATTATCCATTTTGTCCAGAATCAATACCAATCGATTACAGCTTATTATCAGAAAAACAATAAACTTATTCACAGTGTCAATCTATCACACACAACCTAGTTCCTAGTCTGCTTGACAAACGGAGATACTTTTTACATTACAAAAATATGAAACAAGCATTCGATCATGGTATTGTATCAAGAAAAGTTCATCGAGTTTTAAAATGTAATCAGTCATGTTTTATGAAAGATTATATCGACATTAATACTATCCAAAGAACAGTTGCAAAAACAGAATTCGAAAAGTAAAGAAAAAAAAATTTCAAGCTCATGAACACTAGCGTCTTCAGATAGACTATGGAAAATATCAGAAAGCGAGTCACTATTGTGATCGCTAATAAGGTGCAACGTCGTAATAAACTTGTTGGATCTGATAATTTTGTTAGTATGAAAATATTTAGCCGTTCATAAAAGAAAGACAAACTTGAAATTAAACAAGCCGGTTTGTGTCGGTATGGCAGTACATGAGATATCAAAGAAATTAATGTTCTAGTTCCACTATGATTTCGTCGAGGTTAAGTGGCCTTGATGGAGAATTGAAATTTTACTGACACTAATGTCCAAGATAGAATGTGATGATATTTATCAACAGTTGTACGATAGCCGAAATTTTTTCGATCTTTCAAATTATCCATAAAGACAGTAGGTTTCACCGTGACAATAAAAAACAGTTGTAGGAAAGTTTAAGGACGAGACAAATTTTGTTCCTATCGTTGAGTTTATCGTATTACAAACTAAAATGTACTGTTTAAAACTGTCAGGTAATAAAGTTAACAAATGAGCAAATGGCATCAAAAGAAATGTAGTAGGTAACGTACTCGGATTGGATAATTATAAGGCTGAGCTAGACGGATTTTCTGGTTATGTTGAAATGATGACAATAAACTTTAATTGTCATAAAACTGAGACTACTGGTATCATAAAATCTGATCTGTGTAATTTTTATGATAACCAATATTCTTCTGATGGCGTTAACACATTCGCGTTGGGTTATAAAAGGTTTGATATAGTTGATTGTAGATTGGTTATTACAGTAAATAGTGTGAATGTCAAAAATTGATCCAGTAAACTTTTAGGTATCTATCTTGAAAAACAGCAGTAGTCTTATTATAAGGGGATTGTTTCTGAGCCAACCCTATTTTTGTTTGACGATGATGATTTTCCAACAAAATTCGTTTTCAAATACCTTTTGATAAACCCGATTGGGGGAGGGGACTATGCGGAGGGGGGGGGGGAATAAAATAATGATGTGGTTAAATAATGATGTTTGTCAAGAGTATCTTGGAGTGTCTTTGGTATGCCAACGTGGACAACCAATGCCGTAGATGGGTAGCATTGGAAACTCATCAAGAAAGCAACCAGGCAATAATCTTTAACATCAGGCGCAAGCAGCAAAACCAGACTACTAAACCAATGTGGGAGAGTTGTTGTTCCTGATATAGAAAGCGACTCCTTATTTAGTTATTGCGATTAAGGCTAATATGTACTGATATATATGGTATTGTCATAGAGCAGTAAATGTTTTGTTTTGATTAAGAATTTGTATTCTAAAAAGAGCTTAATTAAAAATTTCGAAATTTAGAAAACCAGGTCACGGAAATTGTACATAATCTCGTTCTCTTCTTAGCGCGAACAATATTCTAAGACCTTTTCATGCATGTATGGTTTATATGTTTATGTACACACACACACACACACACACACACACACACGCCGCACGCACGCACACACTTACACACACACACATATTTTATATATATATATATATATATATATATATATATATATATATATATATATATATATATATATATATATATATATATATATCAAAAAGGTCACCTTACATTTGGAATAATATGTGTACTTTATTTTGCATCCTGTTATTGAACGTCACAAACATAGTCCATGCAGCAAAATCAGCCCACTACAGTAATAAGATCATGGAAAGTTCCAGCTGCAAAGAGCTCTTCGAGATTACTAACAAGCTAATGCCAAGGAACAAATGTACTCCACTTCCAACTACCTTCTGTCTAGTCGACCTTCTGGACCTGTTTGCAAATTTCTTCCGTGACAAAGTACAAACCATTAGAGATAAGCTTGATAACACAATTTAAATTGACTCGTCGTCACCATACAGTTGGGATACAGAATTTCAGCGGCAACAATTAGCAGTATTTGAACCGGTCTCTATGGATTTAGTAGTACGTACAATCCTGATGAAGAGTGCACCAAAGCCATGTGAACTTGATCCAATTCCAACATCACTGCTGCTTGAGTGCTTCGATCCAGTATTGCCTTCATTAACTAGTGTTATTAATACCTCTCTCTCTCTCTCATCCGGGGAATTCCAATCATTTTTCAAAACTGCCACTGTAATGCCTCTACTAAAGAAACCAACACTCGACCATTACGATTTAAAGAGCTACCGCCAAGTTTGTAATCTCCCATTCATATCAAAAATCTTAGAAAAGGTTGTTCAATCCTAACTTGTATCTCATCTGAATTCAAACTGTCTTTTTAGTAATGTACAATCTGCATATCGCCCTTGCCACAGTACTGAAACTACTCTTCTAAAAGTAGTTATTCGCATTCTCTCTGCTTGGGATAGCGGAAAGATTACAGTCCTCACCCTCGTTGATTTGTCTGCAGCATCTGACACAGTAGACCATGATATATTAATTCACCGTCTCCAGCATGTATTTGGCATTCATGATACAGCCTTACTGTGGTTAAAGTCCTACTTGGTCAACATGATACAAATTGTGTCTGCAAATGGAATACACTCCAGCCCAGTTAATCTATGTTGTGGTGTTGCACAGGGGTCTGTTCTCTTCATTCTATACACTCAGTAGCTCTCAAGTGTCATAGATAATCATCCAGTGTCTCACCAATTGTACACTGACGACACCCAATTATAAAAATCTCGCCACCCAACTTAAGTTGATGCTACTATTCAAGGTGTAGAAAGGTGCATTTCTGATGTGAAATCATGGATGACATGTAACAAGCTACAGATGAATGATGATAAAACTGAGGCCATTCTGATCACAACACAAGAACTTTCTCAGTCACATCCTTTACCACAAACAATAAATGTCAGTAACACCAACATTAAATTCACAGTCAGTACGAAACCTAGGTGTCACTCTGGACAGTACTCCCACGTTGCACCAGTATGTCATGAATATATGCAAGGCTGCATATCTTGAGCTGAGACGCAACAGATCCATTCGCAAATATCTTTCAGCTGATGCTTAATAATCACTTGTATGTTCATTAGTACTTTCAAGACTGTACTATTGTAACTCAGTTATGTCTGGTTCATCTCAATATCTACTTCAAAACTTCAGAAAGTTCAAAAAACAGCTGCTCGGATCATATTTGGAGTACCACGATCAGAGCACACCTTCCCGCTGCTCTGTACCCTACACGGGCTATCCATTCGGTCCAGAATCAAACAAAAAAAATTTTCTCTGTGCTACGTTTCGCTGACGGACTCCAGTCAAACATACATATCCGACCTCACCCATGTGTACACACCAGCAAGATACTTACGCTCCTCTTCTGACAATCGCATACTCATTATTCCTACTATGAAAACGAAGTCATATGGACAACGTTCTTTTGCATACCAGGGCCCAGCAACGTGGAATGAATTGTCCACTGAACTTAGATACAAAGACACAATGATCCCTTTCAAGAGTGCTCTTAAAACTCACTTATTTCGACTGCAAGAACAAACTTAAAGACCTAATAATGTTCCCTACCTTAAATATTTACAGCATGTTTTTATGTTTAATTTCATGGTGTTTGTTTTCTTTAATAATATCATTATATGTTTTTTATGTTACAGGTGTTGTCTAATGTTGTAAAGCGCTTAGAGCTTCTTAAGATTAGGCGCTATACAAAGTCCTCATTATTATTATTATTATTATAAAGGCGAATTTATACTTCCAATTTCTTCGCGTGATATAAGTTATTTTTTCTACTAAATTTGATGAAAACATCTTATTTTATAATATAGAATTCGCACAACCTGTCCTCTATATATAATATACATGTATTACTAAAATCATGCTTAATCATTGTAATGGGGGCCCCGAGTGGCCGAGTGGTCTAAAGCGCTCTCCGTTACGGATCACTGCCATCTCACCTCTGCCTGCATGGGTTCGAGTCTCGGATTCGGCCAGTGTGGATATGTTAGAAAGCTTCTTCCTCCACCATTAATACTGGCCGTCATATATAGCATATCGTGTGCTGAAAAATGGCGTTACCCCCCACCCCCCAACAATAATAATCATTGTAATGGAAAACGCATGAATGGATTTGATTTGAGAGCACCATTGCATTCCATTTTGTGATTTTCTCCGTTTTATTTCTGTAATTTATAATTGAACAATTATTAGGCTACGTTGGGCAGAATTGTCTTATATGAATTGTCCATGACCCATTAAAGGTCTTTGAGAGAGAAATTAAACCTGTAAATCGTGATTGCGTTGTACGTTATTATATTATTGTTAAAGTTATTAATGTTGGAGGCGAGTTAATTCTGAAGCGGGGGACGAGTTGGCATAAAGTGGGGGCGAGTTGTATTTTTATCTGGTTGGATATTAATTCACAGTATACAAATGCACACAAAAAAACTCTGAAGTGGGGGCGACTTGACCAAGTGGGGGCGACTTGACCAAGCGGAGGCGACCTGGTGGGGAGTGAGTTTGCAATGGACCGAGTAAAACTGCTCCAGAAAACTATTATTCATAGTGGATCAAGTTGTGCCGTGTACGTGAAACAGAACATGCTCGTGAATCTTCTGATTGATATATTGTCTAAAGTTAGTATGACGTACTGTCTGTCTCTGTATTTTTTGTTTTTGCAATTTTAAGTCTTTGGATGTTGACCTATTCAGAGTTTCTCTATTTAATTATATATATAATTATAGGTTTCTGCATTCGTATGGGAAAATATGAACGAGTTTGTTCTGAGAAATACTGCAAGACCTTGGGAGTCCAGTATTAGTCGGAAAAAACTAGTTCATATTTTCCTATACTAATGTAGTAACGTTGTTATTAAATACTCATTTTGTTTTTCTACTAAAGATTTAATAAGAATACACCCAAGAAACAAAGTAGTTGAATTTATGCTGTATTCCAAAATACATTCAACCATATATTCATCAATATCACAGTATTAATGCGCACATAGCAAAGCCCAGCGACAATTGAACTTCGTCGCACACTCGACAATAGTTTTACAATATAGCCCTTTTGGTCTCCCTAAAATTTAAATTTAGAGTTGTACTGTGAATGAATGCGCATTGAAATAACTTTTCCAGTTTGTCTTCAGTGGGTGGATTTTATTGGTATGTCGATACAAATCAATTCTAGTTGGAAATGTAACACTGGACAACAAATTTTTACAAAAGTCATGTTACTGAAATAAAATTAGTCAATTCTTATCAATTTTTATGTGCTGAACACGAATATGACAGTCAAATTGCAAAATTGGCTCTAGTTTTTTGTAATCTGCAAGAAATTAATGTTTACATAACGAAATGCATTCCAATAGTAAAAGGTCAACTGTAATAGCCTACCTATAAAAAATCAAGTCATTGACTACATCTTAGATTTCTTCGCCTGTCTCTTGTACAGCTGTTCGGGAGCA
This sequence comes from Sinohyriopsis cumingii, assembly GCA_028554795.2. Lineage (NCBI taxonomy): Eukaryota > Metazoa > Mollusca > Bivalvia > Unionida > Unionidae > Sinohyriopsis > Sinohyriopsis cumingii. The sequence goes on along the minus strand of CM068831.1, from coordinate 123,600,130 downwards.
TCTCTGAGGAGTGTCCAGCAGTAGTCAGCCAGCATTGTAGTGGACCATTTTCCCTGGTATCTTTGTTCCATTGTTGCGATATCTTGATGAAAACGTTCGCCGTGTTCATCACTAACAATACCACAGTTGCTAGGAAAGAAATCCAAATGGGAATGAAGGAAGTGAATCTTTAGAGACATATTGCAGCCAAGTTTCTTATACTTCATCAACATGTCTTCTACTAGTTCCTTATAGTTTTCTGCCCTAACATTTCCGAGGAAGTTTGTAGAAACTAGGCGAAAAGCATTCCATGCTTGTTTCGCGTCACCTTCCAGCAAGTTGTTGAACCGGTCATCTTTGAAAAGCTCTCGAATCTGAGGACCCACAAAAACTCCCTCTTTAATCTTTGCTTCGCTGAGTCGAGGGAATTTTTCATGCAGGTATCGGAATGCTGGCAAAGTCCGGTCAATGGCTTTCACGAAGTTCTTCATCAAACCTAGTTTGATGTGAAGGGGTGGTAGCAAGATTTTCTGAGCCTCAACCAGAGCTGGGTGTTGGATATTCTTCTCTCCAATGGCTACATTCTGCCTGTGAGTCCATTCCTTCCTCATGTAGTGCATTTCCCTTGCTCGGCTATCCCACTCGCATAAGAAACACATGTATTTTGTATATCCTTGCTGCAGTCCCATTAAAAGGGCAACTACCTTCAAATCACCACAGAGGTGCCAGCTGTACTTGTTATACTCAATGGAATTCAGTAGCTGCCTTAAGTTATCGTATGTCTCTTTCATGTGGACAGCATACGCTACTGGAATAGATGGAAGAATGTTTCCATTGTGCAAAAGCACAGCCTTGAGACTCAGTTTCGAAGAGTCCACAAATAGTCTCCATTCTTGTGGGTCATGAGTGATTTTTAAAGCATTCATGAGGCCCTCAATATCGGAACAGAATATCAGATTACTTTCCTTTCTGAAGAAAGGCTCCAATTGCTGGTGGCGCTTTCGATATGCAGTAATTGTGACATCTTCTTCTAGAAGATTCCATTGTTGGAGTCTTGATCCTAGCAATTCTGCCTTGTTCTTTGATAAGTCCAAATCACGAATCAGGTCATTTAGTTCTTCCTGTGTTATTCTGTGTGGGGTTGATGATGCACCACAGTGAAAATCTGGATCACTGCATGCTGATGGACCAGGAGAAGAACAGGTCGACTCACCTTTGTCTTCGTCAGATGAATCAAGAGAATATTCTGCTGGAGGTTCTGGAATAGGAAGTCCCTCACCATGTGGAACTGGTCTCAATGCAGACGGAATGTTTGGGTAGACTATTCTCGACTTCTTTCGCTTCGTTATTCCGCCGGAAAGAGGAGGAACCAAGCAGAAGTAACAGTCATTTAGGTGGTTGCTTGGCTCTCTCCACACCATTGGGACTGCAAACGGCATTGATGACCTTTTGCAATTCAACCACTGTGAAAGCTGTGTTGTACATGTAGCACAGCATATATGCGGAGCCCAAGGCTTGTCTTGGTCACCAACCTTGCATCCGAAGTAAAGATGATATGCCTTCTTCACTTGAGAATTGATACTTTTCTTCTGGTTGGCAAATGTCACTTCCCCACAAATATAGCAAAAATTGTCCGCGGTATTAACACACTTTCGAGGCATTACTGTTCTTTATTGTACGTAAATGGATAAAATAATAAGTTTTATGTAACAGTAGCTTGAACTGTCTCGCACAACGTCTAAAATATTTTAAATGCTGAACCTATCTGATTGGGCTTTATATAGTACACTGCTTACGTCAGCTTCAGCAGCCGCCTGGCATTAGTATAATAGGCCTACACATGTATAGTACACTGCTGACGTCAACTTACTTCAGCAGCCGCATGGCATTAGTATTGCATTGCATCAGAAAATGATGCAATCAACTGTGGATGATGTGAGCATGATGGTATTATGCAATGTTACATCATTATTCCGGATGTTGCTGCAGTCCTACTGGAGAAATTTACACAGTGAAACATAGAAAATGAGGTATATGAATATCTTCAAAACGAGAGCCAATACAAATTTTTCACGGTTATATTCGTGTTCGGCACACCAAAATACTACAGATTAGGGCCTTTTCAAGTCAGTAATGATTTCACTGTTGACCAGTGTAATCGAAATTACAGTACGATTTTGCGGTGTGTATCAAGTATTGGAACCCATGACATGGGTCATGTAATTCAGATCTGCAGAACTAAGAAAACACATTTTGAAGAAATTCAAAATGCATAAAAGTATATTTATTGCATTCTTATTATCAGCTACAGAAGATGTGTTATGTCAAGTCACATGCATGCGCTTTGTTGGAGGGAAACATATAGATGACCCGTATCGCTAGCATACATCCAAAAACATTGTATCAAAAAAATTAAACGGAAATTTGCAAAGCATCTGCTGTGTGACAGTCCGTTTAGCTAGCGGAAATAAGACTACTTCGTCGTCTTGGCTTACTGACTGAGGTACTGGTTTTCTACCAAAACCTTCAGTTGCATTTTTCCTCGAATTAGTGTTTTGACCAACTTGTAAAATGGAGGGTATCCGGTAGATATGCAATAGCCGTTGGCCTCATCGTGCTTTTCTGTGCTATTTTTATGGACACTGGAGAGCAATAGTCATAATCTTAACTATTCTATTTGCGACAAGTTACGAATATTTCTCCTAAATAACTGTTTAAATGATCAGAACGATATTTTTAATACTGCATCTCTCAAGTTTGTTGTGGACATTGCTTTCACAATGTCATCTAAAGTGGAGAACTTTAAATCCTACCCAGGGAAGGTTAGAGCCCTTAAATGGGGATGAATTGCTCCAGCTTCCTAGACAATATGATCTTTCTGAGGCGAAAGTTTTTTTTTAACGAAACAAGAAATAAATACTTTGGTCCAATATTTGGTGGAAAAAAATTCTTTGGTCAAAAGTGTTTGGGGCTTGCTTAGTAGGTTTATATCTGGCCATAAAATTAATGTAATATAATTCAAATCAAAACAGCAGACCGAGTTCAGAAGGCAAATGATGGAAGTGATGGAAATACAGATGCAGAGAAAGCGAAAAAGAAAGAAATGCAATTTATAATTATTATTAGAAATGGCAATTAAAAGGACCCCTCCCACCTTATATACAAGTTCAGATTTTGATAACCTGAAATATTAGGTAAGTACCCCCTTCTAAAGAAAAAGTAGAAATGGCGAAGAGAGCATTGGACCCTATTATTACTAAGTGTACTTAATGGCAAACCACGTTAAGCCTGCACTTCACTATCAGGACAACAAAACGCCGATTACGACGAGGTTAAGTAATGTATTGTCAACAGTTGCGATTTGGTAACTGAGGCATGTCGACAAATGTTTAGGAACTGTAACAAGAAACTGGAATAACTCGTTTTGAATTTGCAAGAGAATACGAACTGTTTGATAGGGTGGTGCTCAGCCAAAAGGTAGGTCAGGACTACGATAACCTAGGGTAACCCGAAATTATTTTAGAGTTCAAGAATTGCGTACAATGACGGCAAAACATGCATTGATGACCAAAAGGTCAAAACTTTATATAAAAAAATGCTGCTCGTAAAGCTTACGATTATCCTTGACTGTCACAAAGTTTCATATTTCAGTCTACCACTCGGCAGATTTTTTATTTAAAAACAAAAAAAATATAAAAAATGTCTGTTTCATACCAGCACTTCCGAATCTCAAGCTGGCATAACATTTATGAATAAAGTTTCATATAAGACTAATCAAATATTTTATCTCTTCCTAAGTAGTGCTATTTCAAGATGGGCGGGCACGTTAATTTGGATTGTTACAGATTGCAAATAAGCAACAGAATCAAGAGAAGAGCTTTACCAAATGCGCATTTCTAACAAGTCCAGGTCACGGTCATGTATTGCTGCAATGCATTTGTTGGGTCAAAGAAACCACCGTCTGATTTTATTATGTAGAATTATGAACCATTCAAGTTGAAAAGTTTTATATCACTCATTGGTGATTCTGCCAAGTCTATCTCTTAAAATTTGAAGGGATACAGGTACTCTGCTTTTGTTTGATAGTTCTTCTAATGAAAGTTTTCTTCTTCAGAGTATAATGCAGCTTCGTTAATGCTCCTCTCCGTTATGTAAAATTTATCACGATACTTAGCCTTAGTACCGTGACAGTCGGAAAAACATCGTCTTTACCGCTCGAGGGTATTCATTTATTACTAGGGAATGAACTATCTGGAGATAATGTTGTGGTTATTCCACTTGCAACTGACAAGCCTTGTTTGGATCAGAAAAGTCGATCCTATTGTAAACTAAATCCCTGCTTACACTGCGTTTGAAGTTACTAGAACCGAGACAAAAAGCTCACAAGAATGGTGCTGATCAGGAAACTACTCCTTTAACTGCCACATTTATTAGTTAGGCTTTTGATGAGGTCACTTTTACTCTTAGAATGGATTGAAAATTAGTGATCACAGTGATCCTATTTTTACTACTGATTCTCTTTAATCAATGTGACAAGACAATCTCGGGAACAAGATCCCGAGATTTCCTCCATTTCATTGGGCTATTAGCGAAAAGTCACACGTACCTGCACCCTCTAATGATGAGTTGTCAGCGAGCTACCAAATTGTTTTTACTAATTCGTATAGACAGGAAATTCTTACCTAGCCCATGAAATTCCTTTGGTCATATAAGGTTCAACAAGACTTGTCACAAGATCTTGAATCAACTTTATTGGCTAAAATTAAAAGTGATGTTAAAAATTATGTACATATCTTGTTACCCATGTCAAGTGGCACGTAAACCCAATTTCAGGATACCTAAGGCTCACCTGCAACCTATTTCTGCATTTGACAAAACATTTAGCTGAATAATGGTACATGGTGTTGGCCCAGCTCACATTTGTTATGTTCTTAAAAAAAAATTTTTATAAAAAATCTACATCTGCATTTGATTTGAAGGACTCAACTAATCTAGAACTCGAGAGGACAACAAAGGGACCAGCTCTAATGTCCACCTGTGAAGATGCAGCATCGAAGGTGTCTGTAGTGCAATGGGGTTGCTGTTCATTCAGATGAATGAGCTTTACAGCTCAAAGATGATATTAAGGGTCTCAGTGTACCAAGGGGGACTGACCACCTTTGTTGTCTCGACGATTTTTGACAAGGTGTGGGTACAAAACTATCTCCTTAGTCAACCAAGTAGTTGCCTGGGACTTGTAACAAAGAATGGCCTTGATCAAAGAGAGGCTGTAAACATGTACAGACAAACATACAGGGATCAGACCACTAATTCACTTTTCATGGAACTTGATGGTAATTTATATATACAATTTCTTTATTAAACTGGCATAAAACCACACATGCTTCCAGGGCTCTTCACATGGTTCCTAATGGTAAACTAAAAATTGCAAAAAACATGCTGTATTTTAAACTTATGGTCGAGGGGAGATAACCTATAAACTCCTATTACCAAGGCCTAGTGAATTGCAAATTAAATAGTAAATTAAACCATTTAAAATGCACCAATCAATATATGAACGTTAGATTTGAAGCAACAAAAGGCAATACATTCACAGATTTCATATGGGGTGGAGTGACAACACACAGGAAATATGTGGCAATGGTCTAGATGAACACGAGTATTTGTGACAATATATAAATTAGTAATTTTAATTTGCTAGTGACATTTGCTACAACACTGAATTTAGGTGTTGAGAAAATGATGTTCCACCCTGCAACTCAGTCTGGTTGCATTTAAGAACAAAACAACTAAAAATATGGCAATTAATGTATTGACCAAATCCAAACGGACCCTACAATCAATTTCATCCATGTCAATTAGTTGCAAACTTTGCCTGTGGTTCAAACAGATATTGCTGATGAAAAATCCTGGTCAACAGAAAAACTTCAATCTCGCATCAATAATATAAAAAAAAAGACTAACTACCATTCAACTGAAGCTTTGTGGTTCATTTTCCATAATTATATTCACTATTGATTGAACCTGCTCTAAATTCTATATGCTATCTTGTTGGTAGGAAATTAAATACAGGATATCAAAATAAAAGTAAATATTTTGTTGTAAATTATAGAGCATAGATTGAAGTTTCTTGAAATGTATAATTGAAACAATTAAATCCACTTACAAGCCAATAGGTGCATCTCAAGATTTTGTGCTCTATTTTTTCATTCCAACCATCAGACCACTTCCCTGCCTGTAAAATAATTAGTGGTCTGATGCCTATATGTTGACAATGCATTGATGCCCAGTATAGCAAAACAGCTTCCCTTTACATGAATAAAAATTAAAAATATGACTCGTAAGAGCACACAATTTGACAACCATAACATCCAGACTAAAAGCAAACATATTTGAATGCAAAATCTACCTACTATCTAACTGTGCTAGACAGGATCACACAGACACCCAAAAAAGTACCCTCAAGATTGGTATTCCTTACCCATTACAAATGAGATGAAATTATTCAATGTTTTACATTTTTTTGACATTATCCTGGACACAAGTCTAGTTTCCAGTAATCTTACTTACACTAAGACCTGAATTTAAGACATGGTCTCCTATCCTGGGCCAATGTCCAAGATTAATCCTATGCCCGTTTTCCAAAAAATGAAACTAATTGTCTACCTCATTTTATCCAAATAAATACCAAATTCTGAACTTTACTCCAGAGCTATGTCCTACAAGAGAAATCAAGATATTCAAAAGAATTGTATACTAAAATGCCATGCTTTAAACACAAGATAACCTCAAGTCCTCTCTGAAATGTGTTGTCAAGTACAGAATTGTATCCAACCTTTTCAGTATGACAATAAGTTAACAGAAATAAATAACACTAACTTCATGTAATTTGTGATCAATATTACTTTATTTCTAGTTATGACATTTTAAAATCAGCTTTTACAATCTGTACATAGTAGATAGTAAATGCATTCAAATGTAAAAATTGCTGAAAAAAGAAATGTAAATATAGGGAAAAGGAATTGTGGACAAACAACCAGCCACACAATGACCCAAGATTTATTCACACACTACCTACGCTGAATCACATGATGCATAATGATGACATCCTCAAGAAAAATGTACACCAGTTGTATTGCATCATGCATACAATTTACTTGTATCATACAGCCTGACAATATTCCCCATCTCCACCTTTTTTCTTACCCCCCTGCCTTGTCCAGCATTAGATCTCTACAAGTAATGACGATTTGCTTCGTTCATTTGCATTTAAAAGTTAGGTCAAAATTTGTTCCAACATTTCAAACTTTCCTATGGAAAAATGCTCAGTTTCTTTTCTTTATGTCCCTATTCTTCTTAAGGCATCATGCTTAGAAAAAGTGGTGACCTAACTACAAAATATTTGTTTCCACCTACACGCAGTGTCTTCAGATGCATGGTTTCCTCGATATTTTACAAACGTCTTGATTAATACACTGAAAAATGAAAACTAATGTGATCCTATTACCTTCAGATCTCTATACAATCTACATTGCTTATTTACACATACACTAAGAATATATGAAGTAGAAACTTAAAAATCTTGAATCATGAGAAGGAAAACTGATACTGATACTTATGATATGGTTAAAAGGAAAATAAAGATAAAACAGTCATACATTGGAATCCCGAACACTGCCATCAAGCAATGACAAACATGCTCTCCTGAGATAAGATATCGCTCCAATTCTGATGGTCAATAAACCACACAAATTTTATCATAGATGAATGCTTCAAGTATTATGTACTAATGTGAACAATCTGTACATGACACAAAACCTGGACATAAAGAAATTGGATATCAAAGAAACAATATAGCCAACTTATTGGTCAACTTGGTCCCTACTTTTGGACTTTAGGGCAGGGTCTCCTCTAATGACACTGACAATATTCTGTGCAGATCAAATTTACTGATGGCACTTCTCAAAAGTCTAAAAAAAACAATTGAGTATACAAGAACTTGCAGTGAAAAGCTACACAAAGTCGTCAAGACCAAATTGCTTAAAATGCTGGCTCAAGGTTCAGGTTAATATGATATCCCGATTTACATGGAAACTTTATTACATGTGTGTGCAAAATGTTAAGATTATAGTTTCTCTGAAGAATTTGCTTTCATGCTTCCTTGTTTTGTGATCAACGATGGTAAATAACTCTTACCTCAATATATATTTCAGCTATTGCAGATTATAACAACGTTTTAGATATAAAAACATCACAAACCTTACTAAAATTTCAAAATTTCATAAAACATTTAATTGTTTCAATATTACCAGCATTTGGAATTTACTTTAAAAATGATTAACATTATCAATACTTCACTTTTTTGCTAACTATCACATATTCATAAAATAAATTTAAATCTTCCAGACGTCCAAATATTTTTACTGTATGAATAAAGGAATCTATCAAACCATGCCAAGTCTAAAAGCATAGCTCCTTTTAATAGTATGTTTCTCTCTCTACAAATCCTCCTGGTGGTGAGTGACGCAAGATAAGTTTTCGCACCTCGTCATAGACAAGGATCAGCAAACTGAAGGGGAAAGCTGGGAACCACCAAGTTGCCCTGAAAGACAAATGAATATGATGTTAAACTTTGACTTTTCTTTTACCTGTTTACTTGGGGGCCCCTGAGTGGCCGAGTGGTCTAAAGCGCTCACCATTATGGATCGCTGCCATCTCACCTCTGTCTGCGTGGGTTCGAGTCTAGGATTCGGCCAATGTGGGTATGTAAGAAAGCTTGCCAGTAGCTTCTCGTGGGTCGGTGGTTCTTCCCAGATTAATCCTCCACCATTTATACTGGCCGCCATATATAGCCTATCATGTGCTGAAAAATGGCATTAAACCCCACAACAGCAACCTATTTTTTTGCAATCTACAAAATGGTATTGCAAACAAGCATTATGCTTAGTATAGTCCTGTCTACAAATCAACATGATGCAATTAACAAGCATTATGCTTAGTATAGTCCTGTCTACAAATCAAGTCATAATGCAATAGACATGCCTTATGCTTAGTATAGTCCTGCCTGCAAATCAAGTCATGATGCAATAAACATGCATTATGCTTAGTATAGTCCTGTCTACAAATCAAGTCCTGATGCAATAAACAAGCATTATGCTTAGTGTAGTCCTGTCTACAAATCAAGTCCTGATGCAATAAACATGCATTATGCTTAGTATAGTCCTGTCTACAAATCAAGTCATGATGCATTAAACAAGTATTATGCTTAGTATAGCCCAGCCTACAAATCAAGTCATAATGCATTAAAGCATTATGCTCAATACCGTCTTGCTGAAAAATCCAGTAATAATACATGAAACTAGAGTTCACAGTTGTGCCCTCAAATAAAGGTAAAGTAAAGTACATAAAAAGACCCAACAAGCCCATTTTTGATTTTAAACAGGTACACTGACCAGGTGTTTGCATATCAGTTCCTCGTGAAATACACATTTAGCCCATTAACTACCTATGCCTAAAGATCTAGACATATAAACTTAATGCAGAATTTTCCACTGTCTAAAGGGTCAACTCACATGGAGATCAACTAGCCATACAAAAACTTGACTGGCCCTCCCAATCAAATTTAATAAAAACTTTGGATAATTTACCTAGCCTGCAGCTGTCAGAATTTACTGGCTATTCTCAAAACCCCATGGCCGGCAGCTAAATCAACCGATGCTCTGGTAATGGTACATCTGTTTATAAGATTATCTTTGTGAACTAAACAAGGAATGACTAGAATAACATTTATTGGTATATACCTAACTCTGAAGAGCAGTCATACCAAGCTATGCTGTCATATTCTTCTCTTCTAAATCGGAGTCATGCTGTTTAATGTGAACAGCACAAACCCAGCTTTCTGTAGCACAGGAGATCAGTGCTTATGCCATTTTCTGAGAATAGTACAACCCAGATGTGCTGCAGCATCCCAGGTCAGTTGATCAAGGTCAATACTCTTTATTGTCAACAGCACAAACCTAGTTCTGCTGTACACATTCTGGGCTAGCAGATCAGGGTCTATGTTCATTATTGTGAACTACAAACCCTTGTACATTGTTGCATACAGGGCCAGTACACAGACCCATATATTATGTACCATACATGTTTACTGTCAACAGCATAGACCCTGCTCTTTTGTATGTAGCATACCTGGCCAGCAGATCTGGGTCTAGGCTGTTTATCCTGGAACACCTCTAACCCAGATGTGCCATTTCATAAGTGCCAGTAGATCCAGTTCTATACTGTGTACTCTGAATAGTACATATGGTGACCTTATTTCTTGGTGGATCAGCCTCACCTCACCAAGATTGGTTGACTGGTCTGGTTTTGTACTTCACAGCATGGCAAAATGTTTATTATATAGTGCTGAGGCAACTAGCCATGTGCATTGCCCAGGGACATGATGTTAGCAGACCTGGGTTGATCAAAAGGCAGGATTCAAACCTGAATCCTTATGGTCACAATTTAATCATGCTAGCCACTGAGCCACCATTTGTTACCCCTAATGATGTGCAGAAGAGCACACTGAACCTATTCTGCTTCTGAGATGTTCCCAGGATTTTATCAAACAGGGGGATTTCCTCCCTTGTCAAAAAAAGAGGAGGTAGAACAAAAATTTTACACTTTAATACCCTTCTCTTTTTCTTCTTGCTTCACTCTTTAAGACCCCTATTGAGATAAAAATCTTTTAAAAGATGTTGCTTCTAGTTTTAGAAGGATTAATTTGCCGATGGTTTCTGAGCTTAAGTCATTCAGCCCCAATCCTGCCTGTAGGAGTGATGAGGCTGTACCCTACTCTTGAGCTCTGCAGCATCAAGGTCATTTAAGATGCAACAAAGTGGGTGGTATTACAATAAAGCAGACAGATGTAGCTCTACAATCATACCAAATAATATGGACTTTCTACTCACAAATTTTTTAACACCATCTATCCACCCATTGTCAGAATCGGATTTAGACTTTCCGGCCTGTTATCTAATGCAGACCAGTCTGTACTGCATGCATAGAGGTGAACCTTTGCAAAAAGTGGAATATCTTTGGAATTGGGAGTAAGAGTGTTGTGTGGCCAGGAGTTGAAAATGACAGGTCCTATGAGCAAAAAAAAAACAACTTTTACCCTTATGCACATGTGCCAGCCAAATAGCCAATGTTTCTAGTACTTCTAAGCATCAGTCTAAGCGAAAACCTATTAAAGGCAAATGCATTTGGATGTGTTCAGAATTAACCTCTAAAATGTATTTCCTATCCCTATTTCAGGCAAAAATGACAAGCCTCCGGGGCCAAATGAGTTCATCTGTTCCTTATGTGTATGAATATTGTTCTGTACCTGATAACCCCCTCTCAGTGTGTGGTATTATGGGACATGTACATAGTAAGCTTAGCCAGCTGGAACAAGTTTGAAAACTTTATGATTGTTGGGTACATTTTTCCACAACCCACAGGATATTGTCTTTTCTGTTTCTGCTCCAAAATTTTCACTAAAATAAATTTAGCCAAAGTTTACCTTTCTTGAATTAGTGACAACTATGCCAGATTTACATTTCCATAATGCTGCATTAGCATTTTACGTCCATTAATGCCATAGTCTACTTGCTCACACAAATAGCTGCATTAGTATTTTAAGACCATTAATACCATAGTATACTTGCTCACACAGGGGTACTTTGATCAAATAGCTAGCTTTACTTAATTTTATTCTTAAATTGTTATTAGATATATTATAACCTTTCTGCTAGGGCTATATGGTTTTGTAGCATGTCACCCTGCAGGGCTAAATTGTGGCAATAAAGAAAGGAAATGTGCAATCAATTTTAAAATTGCATTTCTACATTTTTTACCTCTAATATGAGGGGATGACCGTCATGTTCGTCCATTCAACATGTACATTACACTTGTATTTAATGCCATTTTTGGTTCAAAATCAGTCAACGGCATCTCGATTAACACTTTCCAAACTCCTTTAATCTGATATACTTCCTAACTTTAAAAAAAAATTGCCTTCATTACTATGATCAGCCAGTATTTGCCAACAAATTCATCTAAAGTTGAATCACACTAAGACTTAAAAATAATTTGTGGAAATCATGCAATCATGCATCCTGGGAACATCTCTGCTGCATTCATGAGCTGAACGGGGATGGAAGATGATAATAGCAACTGATGATGGATGCACAACAGATAAAAGGTCATACAATAAACTCATTTGGGATTATGTTCAGGTAAGCTAATAAAACAAGAGTACCCCAAACTGCACACACCCCTTTTCAAGTCTTTTCCCTACTAATTGATCTTTCCGGACAGGACTACTGAATGATACGGCATGGACCTGGGTGAAGTTGCATCACATATTCATAGGGGTTAAAAAGTAATGGCCTCAAACAGACAGACTAACTTGCATTATCCAGTTTTGTGACCTTGAACCTGAGAGCATCGGTATGCATATAAGAAACTGTCGAGATATGTAACAGATTAAGTTACATTAAAATAGTGATTCAAAAACTGTACCTATACACAGGTCATCAATATTCATTTTCCTTTGACCACTCAGTGGGGTTGCAAGGATAAATGACAATCTAGTCCTGAAATTTCATTAAAGTATCTTCAGTCGTTCAGATGTTGTACTCTCAACAACACAAGTCACAGAAATATATTTTCCCTTGCAGTACCTTTGAAATTGATGTACGAGACATGCCTATTTTATGGAACACATTGTGTAATCCTGATGAATACAACACAATTTTAATGAAATCAATTACTTGTTTATGGTCCAGATGTTTCTGAACTGACAATGCACTTTTTGAGCAAGCGTTCAAAAAGTGACAACTATCGAGTCATGTTAGTATGACTTATAAATATACATCAGGGAAGTGAGGAGTAGGAAGGCACCTTTACAAGGAGTCAACCACCCAGCAAAGTTCAACTAGACTGGTCAGCAAAGTACAATTATATTACTTTTATTACCAACTGCACCCCAAAAACCATAAGAATCAGTGCCTTCTGAGCTCCACATACCAAGCTTTTTTTTATCGTGCTAGAACAGTTCCAGTGAAGTGATGATAAAGGTTTTGGTTAGAAAGTTTAGGATCACAAGCCATCTGTCCTTACCGAAGGTTCTGCATTCTAAGTCCCTGATCCAGACCTGGGCAGTAAGTCAAGAATGCAGCCAGTGCGGTCTCGAAGAATAATCCAAATGTCAAATGATGATTCCTGCGAAGAAAAACAAAATGAGCTCTTACAATAACATACCAGGGATTTGGAAATTCAGGGCAAGCTGAATGGAATATTAACTTGCCCTTCGAAAATCTGAGCTTGTTCCAAATGAAATATCCCAAATATACACACACATACATGTGTAGATATATAGCCAGATAAATAATATGTGTGTGTGTGTCTGTATATATGTGTGTGTGTGTGTGTGTATATATATATAGAGCCTGATAAACAATATTTAGAACATTTTGGAATAGTCGGATTTTTAAGTGAGAAAAAAAGAATTAAAGATTTCTAATTTAATTATACTAAAGATTTGTGAATGCTTACTTTATCCATTTAGTTAATTGTTATGTAGTCTTCAAATTGGGGATGTGCATCAAAAATATTTGAGAATTCAACTTTAAATAATGATCTGATAACACTTATTTTTGTCCATTTCGTTGTTTGCCAAGCAGAATATATAGTCACCTGTAATTATCATGAAATTTTTAATCATAAATGCCACTTGTGGGTCCTACATTTTCCTAAAATTAAGCTGTGAACAAAATCTTCCTGCTAGTTAATTCTTGGAGACAAGTGCTTTTTATTTCCAATCACATACCTTTAAAAGAGCTTTCACAGGTTGAATTTTATTTTAGGAAGTGACACCTACTCGCTATAGAACTGCAGACATGCACTGACACAATCTTTGGAAAGCCACTGTACACAGCTGGCAATCTAACAAACTGCCTGAGGCCAATTTACAACTGGAAAGTCAATGAATCCCTGACACATACAGATATGATTGCAATGGAGGTATTAAGTTCAAATATAAATATTTATTCCTCATTTGTCGATATTAAATATTCACATTATCAACAGATACATAACGTGATATCCCACTCCGTCACATTATCCTTACACCTGGCCGACCAGTCCTAACAATAACCTCTTAATGCTGAGCGCCAAGCGAGGCAGCTGTAAAAATCATTTTTGCAAGTCTCTGGTATGATTAGGCCAGGGATCGAACCCACGACCTCCCCCAATCCGAGGGAAGAAAGGAGCAATATGCAAATGATTGTATGTAATGTTGCAAGATCGCCGAGTTTAATACTTGCAGAACATAAACCACTAGGAACTGAACGCGACCCTTTGCTGTAAATTTGCTCACACAGAGGTACTTAATTTTACCCAGACCACTGATGTTAAATAAAATTTCTTGCATCGGGTATCCCTCAATTTTTCAGACTTGCCCATGGGCAAGTGCCTTGCAAATTTGAGCTTGCATGAACTGATTTTGATCTTGTCCTGAGAATTTGACAAAAATGGGCAGAATCCATGTGGCTCAGAACCAGAATGTAAACATACTGACAAATTATATTCAACACTCACTTTAATCACTATTTTGGTCTAACATTCACTGAATAATCACCAAGTCACAAATTCTTTTACACTCAATCTGAGTGCTGTATTAATCAGCCTCGTATTCTTTTCAAATTTTTAAAGCAATGTTGATTTGTCCTATTTTTATCAGACAAGTTTTTAAGTTTATAAAGATCCATCTGCTCTAATAACTTTCATCCACAAGCCACACTATGAAAGCCCGTTTTGCTTAACATATGGCACCATTTTCTTTACAAGTACAGACTGGTTTGCTACCTAACCAAACTTGTCTATCAAGTAAATCTATGGGACAAACTTGCATATCATGGATCAAACTTGTATAAACCCTTCAGTTTTCTAGGAAGTGGGTGACACACAATTGCCACAAACAGCAAATTAATTAAGTACATGTAGGTCTATGATGGAAAAATTAACTGGTACACTATTCTTGTGCAGTAGTCTTGCTTATTGGAATATTCTCAAAGTTATATTATGGGTAGGTTTAAAGAGATGATAATAAAAATGACAAACTTTTATTGCATTATTTTTTCTTACTTTTTAACTCATTAATGCTTCTGGAAGTAGTGCCTTACTTCTGAGCTCTGTAGCCTCAAGGTCATTTAAGATGCACCCAAGTGGGTGGTATTACAGAAAAGTAGACATATATCTCTACAATGATACCAAATAATCTTGACTTTCTACTTGCATTACAAAACAGAGGGAAAAACCTTTTGAGACCAGATATTTTTTTTAACAGCAAAAATTCAACCATTGTCGAAATTTGATTTTGTGTCCGGGTTTTAGACTTTGTGATCTCAAAAATAAGGCAGACCATTCTAACTATACACATACAGGTCAACCTTTGCAAAAAGTAGGACAAGTTGGAGACTTGGAGTAAAAAGTGGCCAGGAAAAGAAAATGGTGGGTACAATAAGTAAAGGAACTGAAAAACTTTTGCCCTTCTACAAGCATAACTGCCAATAAAAAACCAAGTTTCTAACAATGCATCAGGTTAAATGAAAATCTCTTGGAAGCCGATTTATTTGGATGTACTCAGAAGTTGCACTCAAAATGTTTACTACTTGCATTTCAGGCAAAAATGACAAATCTCCAGGGGTTATTGAGACCATGTACTAGAATAGTGTAATCCATGTACAGGTGATCATACAATGTAATTGTAAATAGTGCAATGATTATGCCAAAAATGCAATGGCTGGCATATATAAATTTTAAAACTGGTTTTAAGACTTTAGCAGGAGACATGGACAGTCAGAAGTGGGAGGGTACTTAATATTCTTGTTGGAAAACTTTTCCGAGGAGCACATCTTTACTAGCCTGCCTCTAACCAAAACCTTAATTTACCAAATCTTCCTAAGCATGCTGTAAAATCCCAACTTACACAATTACAAATCTGAACCAAATTTTTATTCTTCAAGACAGTTTGAAAGAGGCCGTATTTGATCTACATCTGGAAGGCGGTATAGAAATCGAGACTTAAAAGGGTACACATATTTTAAGGATTATAATGGGTTTTATACTGCTCCAGTTCACATGCCAGCACACAGTATCAGATAAATGACCGTTTCACTTGCTGACCAAACTGATCGGTTGTAAATTAAGTACAGAAATAAAAATGTGAAAGTTATAACATATGAACGAACATGCAAGACAATAGTCTGCAAAGATTTAATGCTTATATGAAATTGTTATGTCGCTGAGGTGAAACTGCCATCTAAAATACTTGTATGATATAACTGCACATTCATTCTCTGCAATTTTTTAAAGTTTAACCAGACCACACACACCCATACAAAGGTCAAAGACTTGCTGCTACCAATTGGTGCATTGAACATTCTGAGGACTAATGTTCCTCTCTGGACAGGCAGTCACCTATTTCTGTAATTCGGATTTTGGAAGTAATCTCCAAAGGTGTCCACTGGAGAAAGTTCCAGACTTCCAAGCAATGAGATAAAAGTGACTGATGTCAGAGGTATGCCACGACCAACATGAATCTCACGCACTTTGTAGTGTTGGAAAAACAGCCTGCATTACTAAGCTGTAGATATTATCTTCATGATCCCTTAGATAACAAAATTTCCTCTCGAGATCTCAAAACTTATTGTCACATGTAGTAAACTTGTAAATCTTGTACTTAGTATAAAACATCTGGTCTGGTTTGGTGTTTCATGACACATCACAAGTAGGCTATTTAGTGCAGAGGAAACTGGAGTAGAATGCAATGCACAATGGATACACCACATGGACTGATTCAATGGCAGGATTCAAATCTGCACCCTTTAATCAGTCCTGAATACTATCCATCGAGCCACTGTGACTCCCTGTATAACCAGAGTGTAATAAATGATTACACAGCTCAAGACGTTCACTAGTTGCCTACAGCCACTAAACATTATCATGCAGAAAACAAGTTCAGATTACTGAATTTGACCCCTTTGTAACGTAAGATTTGTTTTGCAATCTATTATCTTTAAAATTTGGATATTGATCTTATAATTGGTACTATCAAAATCAATACTGTGCTGACATTGTGAAACCACCTACCACAATATGATATACAAGAACATTTTCAATCACATCGCAGCAGAAGTAATAAGTTGATCAAAACAAGTACAGGTTGCTTTACATCAAACTTTCTACTTCAGATTTTAAAATCTGATGGAGAAATTACTGTCCTTCCCAAGAAGCCAGATTTTACTGGGTGAAGGTCACAAGCTGAGTACCCTTTGTTTCACAGTACATAGTTTATGTCAATTATATTAACATATACATAAGGTCTCACCTAAAAAGCGTGCAACATTAATTCCACATGCTTAATTCCGATATTCGTTCACTTGTCTAATACAGTTAACCTGCAGAGGGTAACATGATATGCAATATATAATCTTTAATATGCAATGTTTACCATTTACAACTGTACTGGTCAGAAAGGGCCTTATGAATAAACTAGAATTGACTAGCATGGCAATTTTGATTGTATGTTTTACAGAACAGCATCACAAAGTGCCAAGACAACTGAAGTGAACTGCATTGCAAGGACACACCACAGCTGACCCAGGCTGATCTAATGGTGGGATCTGAACTGGCACCCTTGCAGTGAGGAGTCCAGTGCACTAACCGAGCCCTAGCATGGATGGATCAATACAAACTTAAATACACTTAAACCATGTTAGTAAAGCATAAAATGTAGCTCAGAATAACCTTTGGTTTTACTGATGTAATAGTAACAAACTTATTTCCACACATGGTACAAAAAAATCTAGTTGGTCATGAACAAAGCACAAAAGTTCGAGAAGCCAGTAAAATGTGATGAAAGGTGTAGTACTATTAGAGATACAATCATGTAGTTTGTGTGGTACTATTAGAGATACATGCAATCATGTAGTTTGTGTGGTACTATTAGAGATACATACAATCATGTAGTTTGTATGGTACTATTAGAGATACATACAATCATGTAGTTTGTATGGTACTATTAGAGATACATGCAATCATGTAGTTTGTGTGGTACTATTAGAGATACATGCAATCATGTAGTTTGTGTGGTACTATTAGAGATACATACAATCATGTAGTTTGTGTGGTACTATTAGAGATACATACAATCATGTAGTTTGTATGGTACTATTAGATACATGCAATCATGTAGTTTGTGTGGTACTATTAGAGATACATACAATCATGTAGTTTGTGTGGTACTATTAGAGATACATACAATCATGTAGTTTGTGTGGTACTATTAGAGATACATACAATCATGTTTGTGTGGTACTATTAGATACATGCAATCATGTAGTTTGTGTGGTACTATTAGAAATACATACAATCATGTAGTTTGTGTGGTACTATTAGATAATACAATCATGTAGTTTGTGTGGTACTATTAGAGAGATACGTGCAATCATGTAGTTTGTGTGGTACTATTAGAGGTACATACAATCATGTAGTTTGTTAGTTTGTGTGGTACTATTAGATACATACAATCATGTAGTTTGTGTGGTACTATCAGATACATACAATCATGTAGTTTGTGTGGTACTATCAGAGATACATACAATCATGTAGTCTGATGATTTTATCAACAGAACTTGAGAAACAAACTTTAACCCCTAAATTTTGCCAAGTCAGTAAAGCATCAAATACAGTTCAGTGATGTCATATGTGAGGTGTAATACTCATGAATATGCATCTCATCATGATTACAGGTATAAAAAGTATTTATCTAGTATGCAAAAAGAACAGCTCAGCTCAATACAAAACACTGCCCAAGAATGAGCAACTACTGTCAATTTAGCCCCTCAAACCCCTTCCCCTGAATGCAGGTGATATGAAACCCATTCCAACTGCTCCCTATTACTTGAGAATTAAGATTGGACATTCGGTAAGTTTGTAAATATCTATGTTTATTTGTGTGTGATGAGTGCTGGAATAGTACAACAGGTTCCCTCTAATTTGCAGCACTGAGCAAACAAGGGTTTCTTTTTCCCCCTTCAAGGTACTAGATTAATGAACAGAACGAGATTGATGAACAGCAATCTTCTGGAATATAGAGCAATACAAAACTGAGCTCAAATCTGATTTAAGTTTACACTCCACTAATTGGTCAACACAAAGTCTTAGCACAAAATATGCACCCTTTCAAGTCCTGGAAATGGATGTGATATATACTTACTTCATTCCTTGTTGGAATAGTGACAATCTCCTGGTTTTACAGATGAGCAGATCAGTCCACTGCACAACCACAATGGAAACAAAGAAAGCTGTATGGCAAGTGTATTCCAGCCTCTTCCTCTGGGCAAAAGTCTACATGAAGACAAAATGATCTATTTAAAACAATATATTGCAACATTTTTAAACTCTTGCAGATAGCAATCACAAATTAACCAAAAGACAGGGAAAAAGAAACCTACGTCCGATAAAAATTTACAATCTGTGAAGACAGAAGGTTTCCTCAAAACCAATGTTTCCACTGTGCCTTTCCTGTCACAAAGGTCCGAGTTTAAGAAGCATTAAACTTGAGAAAGATAATTTCCGAGCCTTTCAAAATGGTCTGAAATTGAAACAGGTGATTTGAAATACAGGCACAAATACCACAAGGCATTGTAAAGCATCACCAAAATCATCACCATGAAAGGATACTAAAGTTGCTGTGGTCAACTGGGTATATCATCCCAGTTTTCAGAGAAAAAAAGATTTCAAATTAAAAATGACAATTGCAAACCTTGAAACATTAGTTTATATTTCTGAGGAGGTAAATGAATTTCAATTTCTAGAGTAGGATTTTGCAGCAGGCAGCAGCCTATACAACAGAAATTCCAATACAGGTTGCAGCCATCTTTAAAAGTCCTGTGGCAATTTTCTACAAGATACCATGGGTAAGAGGGATATTTTCTCATATGCAATATTTTGAATTTACATAGGTGTACAGCTTAAAATATAATACAGTACTGATCTTAAAATGTCTTGAACACTGTACACAATTACCTGTCAAATATGGCAGATTCATAAAGAAATTTCACATTTCCTGTTGTATGCAACAAATCATTCTTGTGACACTAAAATTCATAATGTGACCCTTCTGCATCCAAGTTTACAGTATTTATATTCTGTTGAACTGATGCTAGGATATGCCTGGTCTAAATATTAAGACCTGCAGACAAATGGACTGGTGTTCATTGTGAAAACAACATTCAAGGCCACAGAAGTGAAATGTACAAGATCTTGAAATAATAAAATCAGAGCCATGTTATTTGTGAGATGCCATCTTGGATAGATGGGGACACCTTTACAGGGGTACTTAAATCTAATGTGTGGTAGATGGATAAAATGTTTTATGTAATTCATAAAACTTTTTTTATAAACACCTAGCACAGATTTGTAATTTAAACCTGACCAATAATCAAGTTAAAGTGTCTGCCTCATGGCTGCAAGGACACATCTTGAAAAATTATAAATCCATCTTAAATTTTTTAAATGCAATAAACACTGTAGTGAAATTATAAATCAAAAATAAATGATAAGCCAGGATTAAAAGTCCTAATCAGGTCTTTATACCACAATGCTGCAGTGTAGTTGTACTTGTGCTATACTGTAGTATTTGGCAACTTCCCCCTGGCAGTCTGTACCCTTTGTATGATTTTAAAAATGAAAAGCCTGAAGGATACAAAACTTTGTAATATTCATTCACTTATAATTCCAAACCGAATTGTTTCACCAGGGAATCCCTAACAGTGTCATATTCACATCTTTCCAATCAGAAGTTTCTAAAGTAACATTGTGTCCATATTTACATTGGCAATTCTATTTTGACAAGTTTTGTATTGTAAATTTTCAGTTCATAAAACTTCTTTACCGTGCTGGTTTCCAAATCTGAGGGCACATTTTCCCCCATTTCCATTCTTTTTTTTCAATAGGTGGCGGGAAGGGTTGGGGGAAGAGGGAAAATATTAAAAATAGAAAATAAAAATACAATGTGGTGTTGACCTCCCATGCATGTGCAGTCCATAGACCCCACACCACAATTCCAAAAACAATCTGAAGTCCCAACTGGTTTTCCCCTGCTTTAGTAGATGTGACTATATATACAAAACACTTGAATTCATCTGGCACAAGTAAAGCATTGTTACCCATTCTTGTCCATAGGAGTCCTGTAGATCCTGAACCGCCAGGGAATCCCACTGTTCACGGATACCAAAAATACGGTTTAGCCAGAAACCGCTTTCACCGAGGATGACAAAGTACACAAAGAAGCCAGCTGAGGCCTGGATCATACCAATCTGTCCATAGGCCATACTGATCAACCTGTAAATAAACCAAAGTGGTAATGAAATGTTTTACATGTATAAAATTCTTAAGCCCAACAATAAGAGACGGGAAAACAAAACTTGTATAAACTTGTATCAAGACCAAAATTAGTAAACAGATGTATGGTTCTTACTTCTTTGGAAGACCAAAATATAAGGACCTTTTGAGCACTATTCAAACTGATAAAAGTATTATGAAATAACATTAAGCACTTGCACGAGAAAAGACCAGGACAGAGGAGCACAACTGTAAGAATGTTCTTTGACCTGTTGCATTTCTCCCATTGGAAACTGGTTTCTGTCCTGAAGGCATTGTGTAGGACATGTAAAGTTTCAAGCTGCATATGACTGTTGTGGCTCATTTTTAAATCGGTTGTTTTTATTACCTTCAAGATGTAAGCATGATGTTCAACAAATAGTTATCCACTGTTTTCATATCCATCTCAGAGCAAAACTCTGCTGCCTTTGAAATGTAAATGGTGATAGATCAGGATCATATCTACTACTGGAAGGACATGACGACCTGTGAAAATTGTCAGGAATGCAAATGATCTTTCAGAAAAAATATTAATAAAACATGGATGGAAATTACAATCACTAACATTTGTCATTTTCACTGACTTATGATTAGGCAGCATGCAAAGTTTATTCTCTAAAATAAGTAATTATGGGATATAAACTATTTCCAAATAATCTGGGTGAAAGACTGGATGGAGGAACACCATACAGGCTATAAATAAACTGTACAACTGGAAAGTACCACTTAATGGATTTAGTTCATTTTTATAGTTCATTGAACAATTCTGGTATTTAGTCAATGACACATCTCTCAGATGAAAGGTAAAACCTAGTCTGTTCAATGGCATATTCAATCTCATTTGTGGGACCTGGGTGTCTATGCTGTGCAAATCCTACAACTGGGCATCCTGCCTGAAACACTTAAGTCTTTTACTGAAAACCCCACATCAATACAACCATCTGTTTATGAATAGTGAAAATATTTTCCATTTAAACCACATTAGATTATGAAGTCTGTTGGCGAAACCCCAAATCAATATATTATCCATTAAGAATTATTAGCATTAACAAGATTTTCGAAACGGCTAACATGCTGGCTATATTGGATGTCCACTGGGCACCATTTTCATTCGAGACCAACCAGATCTATGCACAAATATATTTGTAAAGATTGGTGGAAATTCTCTAGTTTATAAAGTGATAACAAACAAGAACTAAAAGATGCAGAATTAATTTAAAAAAGAACAAATTTCCTCATGTGAAGTATGAACATTTGATCAACTCAAATGAAATAAAAGCATATCAGATATCAGACATGTACATAGAAATGTATCAAGTCACAATGACCTCTCATTCACAAGCTTGTCCTTGATGGGATCACGAGGCATTCTCTTCATGATGTCAGTCTCCGCACTCTCATAAGCCAGGGAGATAGCAGGTACCATGTCAGTTCCCAAGTCAATGCACAAAATGGTGATGGTTCCCAAAGGCAGTGGCATATCGAAGAGGATGAAAGCCAAGAAAGGACTGATCTCAGGAATGTTGGAAGTCAGGGTGTAGGCAATAGATTTCTTCAAGTTGTCAAAGATCAAACGGCCTGGGAAAAAATAAAATCTGAACAATGAAAAATCATCCCAAGTATAATTTCTTTACAAAAGCATGGCCTTAAAAAAAATATGTTTGTATATGAAACATACTTCTTTAAAAGATAAGTCCAACTGCAAACTGCATAGACACGGATCTACAACTGCATAATATGCCAGCAGATCTGGGTCTTTTCATTTCATTTTCATCAACAGAACAAAGCAAAACAGACCTTACAGGATTCCCATAGTTATTTTTTTTTAAAACAAGGGGAACAAGATATTTTTTCAAGGATCACACATTATTCTTAATGAAGATTGGTTTAGAAAAAGTGCATTTTTAAATAAAATGCTGTTTCTTTCCTTTGGACTTCTAAAACATCCATATTTAATCATGTGACCATATAACAAAATGGTAAAAAAAAACTTAACTCTGTATAACTGCTATGTTAGTAAAAAGAGTTTTATGCAAAGAGTCAAATTTGGACAAAAAGCCCATAAAAATTATGGAACCTGGAATAAAAGATACAGAATTTTATTTTTCTTAATTTCACTTGTGTCTAGTTGGTGCCCTAACATCCACTTTAAATGAGACCAAACTACCGATTTTATATGTGATGGTCACTGTCAAGGACATAAGGGCATGGGATTCTGTGTTGAAAATTGTCCCTGTAGTCCGTACATTTCTAAGTACAGTGATGATTTTGCTACATCAATTTTGAATATCCCAATCAAATATTTGTAAATCTCACCTGCCAAAACCTGCATCGCATTCCATTCAAGATTGTTTTTTAAATGTATTAATCAGAAGTCAGCATCCAAATTACCCCTCTCTAACTAGAATTTGGCCAAGTTTGCAAAAACGGAGATATTGATGGACCAAATTCAAAATAGTCACTTGAAAATGCCATTTTTCCAGTTTGCTAATGTCAAATGATTAAAATAAAATATCAGTTTCTGAAAAAAATTAACACCTCTGGTACTGCCTTACTGGTTTTTTAAAAAAAAACAACTGTAGCCTCAAATATAGGTTTATCAAAAATCAGCAATAATTTAATTTACTTTGTGATGGACCAAGTAAAATTGAAACATTGGTAATTCCCAACCACAATCATTTACTCCTATTGTATGTTCACTGCAATTCTGAAATTGTAATTGATTTGTTTTGTTTACCTAGGTATAATTCAGATGGTTTTTCATTGCACTGTTAAAAATGATCTAGGAATGGGAGCTCATTTCACTGATTTTGAAATTCAGTCTGAAATAACTGCACAAAAATGGTACATTTACAGTATACAATCACTTTTGCAACAGACTTGTTACTATAAGAAAAAAATCCCGTCTTTGATGGTAAATGCATGAAAGCAGATAATTGTGTCTGGTACACACCTTCTTCAACACCAGTCACAATGGAAGCAAAGTTGTCATCCAAGAGAATCATATCAGCTGCCTGCTTGCTCACATCACTGCCAGCAATACCCATAGCAACACCTATAAATTAGAGAAATACAATCAAGATAATCATGACTGCATGAATTTAGACACTGCATCTACATCTTCGTAGCTTTACAAAATCAAAAATTTAAAGAGTTCACTTTTAATGACAAAGTGTGTTGCCATATAGAACATTCGTCTTACTCCTTATCTTCTCAAGTAGACAGCCCAATACAGAAGTACAAGGTTAAGTAAAAGTGTTTTGAATGTTTTGAAAAAGTTTATGGCTCGGCAAGAAAAAGGGATAGTATTTTAGTCAGGGGCTAGTTGATAATGAGATGGAAAGTTAATTGCTCTTTATTTGTAATCTGATCAAATATACATCCGTCAATGCCGAAAATGTTCAATGATGAATAAACTACACCTTAAAACTGTATCAAGCACAAATTAAATACAAAATTCCACCTGACCACATTTTAACTTTGTGAAAGACGGAGTTTATAAATCAAAAATGTTATAATTTTAATAATCAAATCTTCAAAAGCAAGTTTGTTTAACAATTCCTTTCTTATATATTAAAAACAATAAAAGGTTCTGGTATGTGTCTTAGATATGACAAACAATTGTTCCTGCATAAAAAGAAATAAAACTATCAGTGTTACACATCAATGGATTCTATTGCATCTTTATCTTTCTTGGAAAATGTCTCACCAATATCAGCCTTCTTTAGGGCAGGTGAGTCATTAACACCATCTCCAGTTACAGCCACAATTGCCCCCTGTCGCTGGCAACCCTCCACAATGATCAATTTCTGCTGAGGTGAAGTTCTGGCAAACACAATTTCTGAGTGGTTTCTCAAGAATTCATCAATCTGAGCTGGGGTCATGTCTCTCAAGTCACTTCCATGGAGTACAGCAGCTTTAGCATCTCTGAAATTTCAATTTAATTTATTACAAATAGTGCTGGGTATCATAAGCCATGATGAATCGCAAAATGAACATACGTAAACTGTACAGAGTCCCCAAATGTAGTGATGATCCACTGTTAGAAAAAAATTAGACAAGACCAGTTCTTTCTTAGAATTCATACATGATTTTGGTCTTCCATAAATAGAGCTGAAAATTTTTTAAAAAGGGGGGGGGGGCCTCCCTGAATGGTCTTGAGTGGCATCTTGACCCTTTTTCAGTGGTGCAGGGGGCCAAATGCCCTCAACCAAAAAGGCATTTTACACTCATAAAAAATGCTCCTGGTGCAACTTATGATCACAAAGTAAACCAAAATAATCACTGAAAACTAACAAACTTACTAAAAATATTCAACTTGAGTCCAATAATGTCCCAATATTTATTGTCACAAATTTGTTCTCCAATACTATTGATGCTTAAGTTATTTCATGTGCATGTTGAGTTCACATCAGAATTAAGTCACAATAATTTGTCCATTTTTGCAGCAAATTTATTATACTTCTCTCTTTTCATAACAAATCTGTAAAAAAAAAAAACCAAAGTACATCAACATTAGTACATTACAAATAATCCCATACATTCACTGGTCTTTTTCTCCACTGGACAACCTGCTGACATGCCAGTAGAGCTCATTTTGCAGCTTTGGCAAAGATTTCTTTAATCTTCCTTTTTGTAACCACTGACTTGTTTAGCTCAATGTGCAATCATTTCTTTTCCTTCCCAATAAGAGCCTTTTTCCTTTCAAGCTGGTGCTTGTATTGGTGACATGCAGTACACATTCCAACAGGGCTACATCTGTTCTCTCATGCAAGAAATCTTTCTTATGTTAATTGCAATTTTTCCATGAGTTTCAATTTTTTCGTATGCAGCTTCTTTTGTAGGTGCTGTTCCAAACTCGTCCAACTGCGATTACCTTAATTCAGATCTTTCTTGCAGAGGTCACAAAATGCGGGTCCTCTAGCATTCAGTTTTCTTAAAAACTGCCCAACTAAATTTCTGTCTACTTTTCGCTCCAGCCATGCCCATTTCCATACGTTTTTTAAACCTTTATCAACTTTTTATGTTATGGTCTCTCTCAAATTCGGGATGCCATGTTTTGCAAGCATGTTCTTTCCATTGCCATCAGTTTCCATTACATGAAAATTCTCTGGATAAATGTAAACCAATGAAAATACTTGTTGCAAGAGCTGTGTGCTTAATATATGGAACGAATAATTTAGAAGGCTTGTTGCAGAATGAAACCGGACCAACCATTTTTTAAAACCGGATTGGAGATGATAAAAAAATCTGATTCAAGTCAGGAGAAAAGCAGATTTCCACTTTAAAATGGAGAAAAATCACGTCCGAAAAGTGACAACCAGTGAAACTATCCGAGTGCAAGATTGGTACCATTTTCATTTAGATTATATGAAGTCTACTGTCTAAAACCCATGCTGATATAACCATCTATTCAAAAGGAACAGCATAAACAAGATTTGCAAGACATCCATAATGATGGCTTTATTGGATGTTAGACTGGCATCGTTTTCTTCATTCAGGAGTAACAAAACACTTCATAGACTTTGGTGAATATGTAGTGTTGATATGGCTTAGATGTAGCGTCAAGATGGCTGCTGTGGCGATCATATTGGAAGTCTTTGGGACCATTTAAATGTAGAATCAACTGATATCATGATTATTCTTTTCTGTGAAAACTCCCATGTTGATAGCAATAAAAAATTTGTGCTAAAGGACCAGGCAGACAAATGGGCATTGCATAGACTTTTTGGGTTAAAAAATATGCAAACTAAAATAGTAAAAATGTGTTGCTGGTCTCATTGCAACAATTTTGATAATTTACAAATACTTTAACCACTTTAATGGAGGTATAATAAAATTTTGGTTAAGAATAAATATTATATTGTCTTCAAAATACTTTTAGGTCTCTAGAGAATTAATATGCTATGAAAATAAATGGTACTAAAGTATAGTGACAACAGCACATTCAAAACACTAGCATGACTATACAAAATGAAATGTTTATTATGTACAGCCTGGAGTTTATGGACAAGAAATCTTTTAAGTTGTAGATTATTCATTAGATTAAGTTACCTTGGGTCTACTTCCTCTGGTGGAATACCACGTTCAGCAGCGATGTCCTCAACAGTCATGCTACCCTCAGAGATGATTCCTACTCCCTTAGCAATGGCCTTAGCCGTAATAGGATGGTCACCAGTTACCATGATGACCTACTCGTGCATAAAAGGAAGGTATAGTCAGGTTCTGATATTGTCATTATTTTAAAGACGATTTCAATTTGGTGTCGAGTAATGCAACATGTATCCTTGAAATGCTCAACATGAATCTAACTCTTCAGCATGTGCATGAAAATTCAAGCCTGTTCTGTTAAGACTCAATGTACCAGTGGCAGTTAAGGCTGTTCTGCTGAAATACCATGTACCAGTGGTTCCATTTCTATTTCAGACTTCTAATTTGACATTTTCAAGGTATGTTAAAGGCTGAACAGGGCTTTGTAATATTAAAGAAAATTAAAGAAAATTCTAAGTGTTTATCTCTACCTGTACTTTGGGCCTTAATGGCAAATGTCCAACTTTGTTAATCCAGCTACATTTAATCTGGCATCTGTATTTTTTGATTATCTGATAAATATAAATGTGGATTTAAGTTCTCTTTGATCAAGATAATTGAGGAAGCTTAACCAGAAAAATTTAAGTTTACAGCTAACACCATCAAACATGCAGAAAGTCTTGCTAAATCATTATACGTATAGATTGTTTGAATAGTAATGAAGCACGATAATAATTCATGTCCATACCTTGATACCAGCACTCCTGCATTTGCCAACAGCATCAGGTACAGCTGCTCTTGGCGGGTCAATCATGGACATCAGGCCAACAAATCTAAGTCCAGTCAGGGGGAAGTTTTCCTCATCTGGGTCAAACTCATAGCCTGGTGGGAACTGATCCGTGGGAAGGAAATAATCACAGAATCCTGAAAAAGGTGTTTATCTCAATTACCTCAAATAATTATCACCTATTAAGGTATGCAAATACTAATTTTCCCCAGAGTAGTTTTATTAAATTTTGATAGTCCATTGGCTAATAAAGTTTCAGTTGTCACCAGTTAGCTAATGAAAGCCTAGCAAAGATTAGCATTACTAAATCTACTATCTACTAGTCCTTCTGGCAACAAAGAAATTTAGATTAAATTTTTGATTTTCTACATGAAAGCTAAAAGTTTATGGTAACAACAGTTCAAAATGAAATCCAGATTTAAACAAACATGTTCTCAAATTTTTTTTAAAACTACTATGAATGATTGATTATCTGTCCACACTATATTTAATAGTCCTCTATCTAGGTCCTGGGGTGAGGGAGGACTTGCGATCTATAAAGTCCATAGATTAATTAGATGTTAATAATGAACACTGCATTAAAATATAAACCACCTTACAAGTTGTAAAGCACTAAAAGTGGAATCAATTTTAACAACTCAGCAGAAATTTATACATATTCCAAACAACCAAAGATGTGTAGGGAGGCATGATTCGTCATGCATAAAGCACTGAAAAATCTACCGGACTGCAAAACAAACTATGCTAATTAAGGACTGAAGAAATATCAGATCAAAATACGACATAAGCATCATTGTATTTTTCCTTCAAGTGAGCATTTTTTCAATCGCAATGTCATCCAAAATAGAACAGTGATGCACTACTGCACATAGGCTGAAGTAAGCAAGACAGACTGGATCGATGTACATGTTCTAAGAATTTCTAGTACAGGAGAACGGTACCCAAATAAAACTGGCAAAGCTGAATAGACATAACATAGTATGCTCTGCCTCAGTGGTCATTAAATGCTGAGCAAGTAGAATCAGTCTACATTTTCAACTTAAAATCATTTTTCATGTTGGTGCAAAATTTATGGTCTCTGAACCATCAATCACTGAATCAAACATCTTGGTTGTTAGTTTCTATTCCCTCATGGCCCATTTTGTTTTGTAGTACCTTGTTATAAATTTGTGGGCTAAAAATTGACAATTGGGCTCTGCAGTACCATATGACATGTGTGCTCATCCTAATGACCATCTTACTCGGCAGTACCTTGCAATCAATTTGTAAGCTCAACTCATTAACCCCTGCTGCCTCTACAACTCGTTGCACTTTACCTTCCTCCTCTGCTGAGTGCCACAATAACATGGCACAGTATACCTTGCTTATTTCCAGAACGCAGAGTCTGGCACTATTAGTATACGCCTGTATCCCACAATAAGAGTTAATTCTGCACAAACCAATGGTCGATTTCCTAATTATGCAGTCAGTTTAACCTAAACATTTTTAGCTTACATAGAGAGAACATTGCTGAACAAAGGAAAAACAAATTGATTTCAATAGCAGCAAAAAATAGTGGAAATATTTATAACTGAAAATGATGAAAATTAAGAAAATCATACACTGGGAGTTTACTTTTACTTCACAGACGGAGTTATTCACACAAGGTTAAGTTTGCAAGAGATGACAAATGGAATTTCTGTGTACATAAAATAGAATTTCATGTGTGTTGATGGTGTTAATTATTCAGAATTCATAATGGATTT
This sequence comes from Sinohyriopsis cumingii, assembly GCA_028554795.2. Lineage (NCBI taxonomy): Eukaryota > Metazoa > Mollusca > Bivalvia > Unionida > Unionidae > Sinohyriopsis > Sinohyriopsis cumingii. The sequence goes on along the minus strand of CM068831.1, from coordinate 123,570,118 downwards.
TATGGATTGATCATGGAAGAGAAAAAAATTGGTAAGAAAATTTATTTTGATCTTTATGCACGAGTTTTATTTCTGCATGTAGCATGAAATTTACACCATTATGAATGTAATTGTATTGAGCATCATTGGGTCAAATTTCAGCTTAATTAAAGTAACATTTATTTCAAGTAGCCCCTCTGTAAAAAAAAATGCAAGCCAAGTGCTGTCAGCATGTTTCAGGGATACAGGCACTAGTAAGGCTAACACTGCTCTAGTTGATCTCTTTGCAAGTATGCTTGGGGGTTAATGAGTTAATATGACAATATTTAATGAACATTCCAATTAAGATCCTTTAAAGAATAACTTTACTCACCCAGTACTCTCTCTCCTAGACCTCCCAACTCTAGGTAAGCAGAATTGAAGGCCATTCTGAAAGGTTCATCTACTGCATATTCTTTCCCATCCCTCAGGTAGCTGGAGCACCTGTCCAAGATTCTTTCAGGAGCACCTTTCATCACCAAGAGGTAACGGGGATCATTAGGATCCTCTGTTTCATGAATGGATACTTGATACTTATTAGAGGAGTTGAAGGGAATCTCTACAATCTTCTTGTTCCTTTGACGGAAGTTAGTGACGTTTCCAATGGACAACTCTACGCACTTCAGTAGAGCAGACTCAGATGCATCTCCATTGCATTCTCTGAAATGGTTTAGACAATGGCATTGGAACTTGTAGAGTTTCATATATTCTTTACAATTAACATTAAAAATCTTGTCCCTCAGTCAGAATTATTTATCCATCCCACCAAAATTGAGGAGATTCCATCCTCATTTAAAAATATAAATTCTGACCACATGGATGAAATATCTTAATTCTAAATTATGTTCCAAATTAATAGCAATTACAAGTCCAAAAAACGGATTTTTAAGTGTTCTTATAGGACAGTATTAGCAATAAATGCTATCCATCTTTAACAATAGTGAAATCTGCTTTCATTTATTTTAGCCCTTGAAATATAGCACACATACTAATCCTTGAGAATGATGACATATTGTGTTTCACACAAGTTCAGAACAATCATCTAGCATAACCTTCTCAAATTAGCATATGGAGTCATCCACAATAATTTCGTACATACCAAGCCCCCACCTGGCCATGCAGGTTTAAGCACAATTATTAAATGGCAAAAAAGGGTAATTTGGACATAAAAAGTGTAATCTTTATATTACCTTCCAGAATTATAGCACATATGAAAATGATTTTTGCTACTAATCTGGTATTGCAGCTGCTTAAAATTCTTGTCACAAAGGGCAAAATCAATATGGATTTGAACCAGAATATAAACAAAAATTATTTATATTCAACACTCACATCAAACAGCCTACATTTTAACTTTCACTGTATGACCGTGAACAGTAATTCTGCAATGATCAAGGTCAGGTACTCAGAGTCCTGTATTACATTACCCTCATATTCTCTTTTAAAGTTTGTAAAGCAGTGTTGATACATTCCTTTTTTACGATCTGGCAAGATCATAAGTTTGAAACACTCCAATTGCTCTACCATTTTCCATCAAATAATGTCTGTATCTTGCATCATAAAGCGTTTCACTTAACACCAATTTCTTTAAAATAGACTGATTCACAATTGATGACACCCGTTATGTTTACTTGGAGATGGTCAGGTCATATCCAGTTGCTATAAATCTCAAATAAGTAAGTAGTCGTACACTATTTGTATGCAGCAGTCACCTTTTCAAGAATATTCTCAAATTTGTATAAGAGATGATAACAAAAATGACTTTTCATTGCACTGTTTTTTATTTTGTAATGTACTAAAAATGCATAATCCATAGTGTAAAATGTAATTATTGCAAAAAACTAATTCTGCGCAAGGGCTGGTATGTATAAGAACAGAATGCTATGTCTCGCTTGTATATTACAAGTACAAAGCAGAGTCAATGGTTCATTGTTATGAGAATAACACCATTTTTCAGCACATGAGAGGCTATACATGGTGGCCAGTTATGAGGACGAACCTAGGAAAACCATCGGAAGAACCACTAACCCACAGGAAGCTAATGACAAGTTTTCTCATATGCTCACATTGGCATAGGCTGGAACTTGAACACAAGCAGACTGAGGTGAAATGTCAGCAATCTGTCGAAGCGATCCCCTTCAGAGTCAATGGAGCATGAAAAAGCCCATGCAGAACATGAAAAAGTATGTTAATGTGACCTCCTTTGGCTTGTGATGAGCAGCAGTACCTTGAAGATGAACAAAACTAAGTTTCATGATTACATTTAACAGCGTCAGACGATACAAGCTAAACATAAAAATTCAACTGACACCTTCACCAAAAATGACAATGCCATCAGAAAAGTGATCTTAAGCCCTGCCTACTCTGCACATATAAAAATTAATTACCCCCCCACAAAGATATCTCAGTTTACCTCTTAAGGACAGGTACATCTTCCTGACCAGTTTTGAATTCAGCTCTGTTACACAGCATAGAGATGCGAGCCAGGGCAATCCAAGTGGGATCATTTCGGCTATATGAGGCATCTGAAAAATTAAACAATGTTCACTGCCAACAAGTTGGATTATAAAAGCAGCATGTTTATATGTAGTGCTACATTTGATTTTAATCAGACTTGTTTACACTTATGCCCTAATACTTTGACACATTTTTTAATCATATTGGTTTACATTCAAATGGGTTTTTGTAGAACAATTTTTATCAACATTTTTATCATACCTCACCCAGCTTATGAATATGACTGAAAAATAATGTGAAATAAAAGACCATTGTCTAGTAGAATTTCCAGAGGCAATTACAACTGCACACATAGAATTTGTCCTTTACAAGTGAGAATATTTTTAAATCAATAATTATAAATCAATAATCCATAATCACCTTCCTCTAAAAAGTGATAAAATGAGTTGATGCTGGGTTCTAACGAACCTATAAAGTGAGTGGTTACATTAAGAAAACCCCTCTTTCCAAAAGCAGATGTACTTTCATGTTGGTTGTGTTGATTCGGTTGAAAAGAAAGAGGGTTTAGTTCATTCATTCATATTATTTAGAGTTGTTTATGAACAGTTACAGTAATGTTTTATTGGCAACAAGAAATTAGGATGAACAGCGATCTGAAAGACGTGTGCATTTCTGTCATGTTTCAAACACGTTTAGAAATCTTCTCAATTGCCATTTTTAATGAACTTTCAGAAAGGAAAAGAAAAAAAAACTTTATTAAGGGTAGTTGATTAAGCATTTATACTAATTTGCAATTACAATAATGTAATCAATCAGTTAAATTACAATGTATAGCATATGTTTTGTTTAAGTCATATTGCCAAAATATACTAAATATAAATAACAAGCACCAAAAGTGTTTATAATATAGATTTCTACTTTGCTAAAAACCAATGTTAAATGCAAATATGCATACTGGGAAGCAGATGGCATAATTCATAAAAGAATGAAAACAACACACACGTGTATATATATATATATATATATATATATATATATATATATATATATATATATATATATATATATATATATATATATATTGCACGTCTCGCTTTGCTCCCACTACTTCCTGTGCAGGTCTCACATCTCCCTGTTCTGTCCAAAAGAAGAAGTCACTTTCTCACTACAAATTAAATTCTGCTTGACTCCTGCATTCTATTTTCATCATGTGACTAAAGGGAAGCATAATCAACCCATACATTTCTTTGACAGCACATTAAACAAACCTCATAACATTACAAAGGATTTAATGGTATCAAGGAAGTCAGGGCTACTGTCCAACGTTGAACACAATTCAATTTCATTTCACTATATTTTACCGAGTGTCATTAATTAAATCAGTACTTTTTTCATTATGTAATGTAATCTTGCACGTTTTCTCGTATAATAAAATCTATAACATTTTTGGGTAAAGCTTATAAATGACAAATTATTCTGGTCTCAACTTTCCTGAAATGAGTCAGATGATCTGCAGTTTTTTTTATCATGGCTTTAATAACGAAAATGCTGCTTTTAACACTGAACCATACAGGAAAGACTGCAAATAAAATAAATATAACTTGGAAGGTTTCCACTATTTTTCAGCAAAACATGTCAATAGTTTCATGAAATGATGTCACAAAAAATAGCATTAAAAAAATAAAATCAAATGCACAATTAAATAAAATCATGCAAATAAACTGTAGGTAAAAATTCTAATGTATTGTGTGTTGCTTTTTAACTAGCATGCCTTTTAGTTTGCAAAAAAGTTTTAAAAAAATAACAATGAGCTCAATCAAGACATTTAAAACTAAATTCAACCTGGGGTGTGGACAAGCATACAGAGACACAGATGGCAAAGTAATTTCAAGCCTCTGCCAAGTTGATTTAACTAAAACAGTTCATACATACTTTGCTAAATAAAATTCATGAAATTTTCAAGAATTTTCACTGATCATTTTTACAAACTTGATAACCTATCCACATGCAAAACTTGTGACTTCTGTACATTACAAGACAATAAGTATGGAAATTAGCATAGGTAAAAAAAATACCCTCAAACAAAATTTAAGTCTTTGGGGAAATAATTGTAGCTTAGCAGAGTCATTAAAAAAAATGTCACAATCATTGTTCGAAGTTTCCTCATTCAAAGATATAAAAAAAACATATGCACTGCTCTGTTACTGATAATTTGTCAATTAAAGTGTGGTGCAATTCCCCAATGGAATACTGTGTTGCTATGTGACTGCCAGGGAACAACAAAAATCATTTTCAATGCATGACTTGCAACTAATGATTCCTCAATGTTAAAAAGTCCATATGATTTTGGTTTGTTAACTTCACTTTTGTGTATGAACTGCTTAACTTTCTGACAAAAATTGCCTTAACAGATGAAGTACTAATCTCCAGGTCTGAATAAGGAAAAATTTTACAAAAGAAGCTTGAATGTGGCACTGCTGGCTGCAACTGTTTTAGTAAATCCTCGTGTTCATTTGGCTTTTACAGAATTGATTGAGTCTTCTATAAATGGTAGACACCATTATACCAATTGAGAAACTAGTATTGGAAATAAAACTTACCCACACCCATTTCCATTATATTCCAAACTTTCACAAACCTTTCAGCAAAAATCTTTTCATGATCAAATAGCCAGCTGAAATTTTAGACTTTCATGGTGTGTGCAAACCGTGCAAAATGCCAAGATACTGCTGACGTGTAATAATAGTGCATTCTTTTGGTTTTGTGAACTCTATCCCTTAAATTTGCAAAACAAAGAAAACAACTTCAGTGAGGAAGCCTTGTAAATCTTTCGTTCAATTTCAGACAGTATATTCAATTTGTAATGCAAACCCATCGAAAATAAATTGTTCACTTTATTTCTCAACCAATATTATCTAAAATAATTACGAGTTCTTTTTCAAAATTAAAATGAACCAATTTTTAGAACAAAGGGTCTATACAAATTTTCAAAAGGCATTTTCATGGAAAATCAGTATAAAAAAATACTACAATTTTCAGATGTGGACATCGTTTAAATGGAAATTATATTTTTTATTTGTACTTAATTACATACATTAATTCATATATACCATTAGATTATTGCCTTATTTTTTTTTGGGGGGGGGTTTACAAATCTTTGACTCGTCAGATGTCTACCTAAAAATGAAGTGCATGGGCCATTGGCAGAGAAATATGGTTTTCATGACATTCCGGATGGCCAATTTGCATCTCATCTCCAACCCTGAAAGTCCTTGTACCAGGATGCTTTCAGTCATTGGAAGTTTTTTTTCTACTTTTAGTCATGGTGGCCAATATCTGATGACATGACTGGCATAAATTTTAATTTCAAAATTGAGAATGTCATGCAAGAAAGCATTTGGTACCAAATTTAATGTCTGAATCAGTTGTTTTTGTGTAGCTATTTAAAGATTTTACCATTTTCAATAATGGTCTCCATATATGTTGGTGCATCAGCATCAAGCACCAGCTTTAAAAGTACTTGTGTCACCATGCTTATCAAATCTGACAATTGTTGGCTTCTGACAAGTGAATTCAATTTTTGCTAATTTTAGTAACAGTAGCCATATATGTTGGTTGATCAGCATCTTTTGTATAAATTTTCCCCGTCTGGTAAAGTTGGATTTAATTCACAGCTGCCAACTCTCTCAACTCAATTAGTGAAAAGAGGGATACAAATTAGGGATTTGGAAGAATTTGTGAAACAATATACCGTGAAACTAGCTCCATCCACTTTGATGGTCAGTACTGCATTATATGAAAACCTCAAAATAAACAAACATTTACACTGATTGCATGCACAAATTTATCTGCAGCCAAATTTACTGATATACACAAACTTCATGCTATTTGTCATTATATGATGCTGTGGCGGACTTTAACTTCCTCAAATGGTCTATGGTAAATTTGTTTTTAAAACACTTCCGGCTTCTTGCCTGGAGGTTGATGTTGGTGACTAAAATTTTCATCATCTAGGGCGGTACTAAAGTTGTCATTTTTCCTCACAACATGAAATACCGTTACAATGTCACTTGTTTATCTCCAACTGAGAAAGAGGCTACATTCAACAGGAAAATTCACAAAATGCTTTAGCATTGGTAACCTGCAGGACTTCTGCTGGGGATGTTTTCCCAATATCTATATGCTTTTTGCTAGCTGTGCTTTTTCATATCGGTCTGCCATGTGCCTACTTAATATTCATGCAAGTGCAAAAGTACTGAATGGTATACCCCGATCTTTGTATTTCAACCTACAGTTTAAAGAAAATGTTTATTTAAGACAAAGATGAAAATTAAGACAAGTTCGAACAAAAGAATTTTAAACAAGTGTCCCTATATTAAGTATCAATTTTGAACAAATAAGGATAAGTTTTTCAAGATGGCTGCCATAATGCCCATATCAGAATGGCATAGTTTCCATTTAGGATCAACACAACATGCCAAGTTACTTGTCTTTTAAATAAGACTATGTAGGCATACCACTCAGTACCTGTCACTGAAATTAGGTTCATAATTAAAGTCTTACCAAATCCTTCAGTCATTTTTAAACATTTAAAGAAGACATTAGTAAAAATGAATAAAAGAGAATATATATAACATTTTCATAACAGTACACAATATCCATTACAAATTTCAAAGCTGGGAATGTGGATGTACTGCCAAATTGCTGAAATGACCGAAACCAAAAAACATGAAGATGTGACAGGAAGACAGAAGGGCCAGGGTAACAATATACGACTACCATTGTTCTGATGTGGTAGGGCCTACAGAACTTTATGAACTAGAACTTGTATTACTAATCATTCATAATCACTTCATTCCCACAAACTAATCAAACATTTATATTTCCTCTTAAACATTCTACATAATGGCTAGCACATGATATCCAATTGTACTATATTTTACTGATTCATATAAGACCATAACAAAATGACACATTGAGAGAATACATTCACATATAATGAATTCCATCAGTACAACTGTATCCACTTTCACAACTTTTAACTGCAAGGGGTAAAAATTCAATCCCCATCAAACCAGAAAGTAAATCGGCATATAAAATACACAATAAGAATTTTCTCCAGAATGCTAAACTGTGGTTATTCCAGGAAAAATGTCAGAAGAGCAAGGTGACTGGGCTATTGTTTCAATATCAAAGAGTGATTGCTTAATAAGCACCTGACAGCCCAATTGTGAGTCAGTATCAAGTGTTGTGCTAAATGGATCAAGCAATAGGTGCTCATCTTAAGGTACCCATATTTAACACTAGTACCACGAATAGTACATTATACATCCATCCTCCATGCAGGGACTAATAGAGTCATCTGGAGATTGTTGACCAATGGGTTGTAAAAACCTCAACATTTGGCTAAGATGTGCAGACTTTAAAAGTACAGAAACCATTATTTTCTTATCCGACGTCCCATGACGGACCTCCTGACCTTCTGATGCCAAAGCTTCATATCTTTATTATTCAAAGTTCAAGCCAGAAGAATGTCTGAAAATGGCAGGAAACAAGTTATTGTGAAGAAACCATTTTCCTTCTTTCTGTAAGTGATCTTGACCCTTGATCACCCAAACTGACAGCATTGTTCCTTACTTCCAAGTGTAAGCCATCCACAAAAGTTGGCAGCTAGATGGCAGACTAAAGCAGTTACTGTGAGGAAACAGACAGACAACACAATGTTCCACTTTATGGCAGACATAAAAAGTGATTACAAACTATTCCATATACTCTACCTTATGGCAGCTGTTTACAAAGTACATGTCACAATGCTGTGAATGATGAAAACTAGTTATTGGCAATTAGTATCTCCCACTACATGCAATTCTGAGCTGTAATGCATAGCGCATCTATTAATAATGATGGGGTTAAAAGCTGTTAACGATTATCTATCCCATTCTTTTCAAAATGATGCGTATTTTTCTCTAGCTCTGCCTCTCAAAAGCAACTATTCTGCTGGATAAAGATATTCATATTGTTTTTAAAATCAATAATTCAATTATTTATTTCTCCTATCAATGGCATTAAATGAAAGTCATTACACATGCTAAGATATACAACACATTGCAAAAACAAAAAAACATCCCTTAAGGTCAGAAATGTGATAATCTGACAAACTATATTTTGGAAGGAAATGTCGTTTCTTAACATAATGCAATTTTTTTTAAAGGTTATTATAAATATTCAGATTGATGCAGCAATCTAAAGTACTGTAGATTTCTACAATGACATCTTTGTACAACGTCATTGTCTCAAAAGGTATTTTGCACACATCACAGCTTATATACAGGAAAAGGCTTTAATAACACTAACCATAATGCTAATAAAAAGGTACTCACTGGACTGATCATCACTAGTGTCTGCCTCTACAATTCTTCCATCGAACCACATGTGAGCGACAGTCATTCTGTTCTGAGTTAGGGTGCCAGTCTTGTCAGAGCATATTGTTGAAGTGGAGCCAAGTGTCTCTACTGCTTCTAGATTCTTCACCAGACAGTTCTTGCTGGCCATACGTTTGGCAGTCAGAGTCAGGCACACCTAGTAGGGGAAACAATTCTGTACATTTGATGGTTAAAAAAAGAATCCTTCAAAGTAACCAGTGCTCTACTGGCCAAAAATAATTTCCAGGAATGACAAGACCAGACCATTTTTTCCTTTCAGCTGCTAAGTGGTGGTAAAGTACCATCTCTGGTATTCTTAAGTGGTGAAGTACCATCTGTGGTATTCTTAAGTGGTGAAGTACCATCTGTGGTATTCTTAAGAGTTTCAAATTAGCTGCTGTAGTGGACATATTAGATCTCAATGGTATTTTCATTTAGGACCAAGTAGTCTTTTGGTGAAAAACAAATGTCAACATGACTATCCATTCAGAAGGAGTAGTGACAAGATTTTCAAGATAAGAAACTGGTGGCTAAACTGGATGTACTATTGGCACGATTTTCAAATACTGTGAGCTAGGTATCATAAGAAGTCTATTGGTGAAAACCCTATCTTGGTATGCAGACATGATTTTGATTCTTAAAATAAAAACTGAAAATATGAAAGGTGGTCTTGGGGCCCTACCCATGCAGGGCTCAAGGGGTGCAACATGTAATGGGTGGGAAATGGGGATTCTGTGGGGTTGAAGCCCCCATGACAAGTATTTTAGTCGTGAAACACACAAAACTACCCCTGGCAGTCATTAAAATAACCATATTTTTGCAAAGTTGTTATGAAGTAAAAAAAATAAAATACTTGTAATAAAAATATAAAAATAACTTACCCATCTATAAAACAAATTTTGCAATGTTCATTGTCACATTAATTTTTTCTCCAAAACTTTTAGTGGTTATTTCATATGTATTCACACAATCTTTCAAGCACAATAATCTCTTTAGTTTTGCATCATAGTACATGTACAACACACTTGTCTCATTTTCATAACAAATCTGTTTTCTTCTTGAGGGTAAAAGTTTTCAACAATATGCATGAACTATTTAGAAATATTCACAAAATTGTCTTTTCCCTCAGTGGAAACATCCTGTTCATACTGATGTACTAATCTTGTGTTTTTGACAGCCTTGGCAACGATTTGTTCGCTCTCCTTTATGTAACCATTTTTGCCCCCACCCCATCCACACGTTTGTTTCCTACTGCACTGCTGTATTTCAAATTAGGGCAGGCAGGTAGTTCTGGAGGCTTTTTTTATAAAAAAATGACCAGCATATATAATGACTAGTATATATATAATGTACTAAACACTTCAGGTACTAGACTAAGCCAGGTCAATTAAATGTACAAGTCAATTAGGGAAATTTTACGTTTATTTTCAAACAATGATTGGTATATATAATGCACAAACAGGGTTCATACAAAATTCTGAATGATAAATTCAAAGACTTTTCGCAAACTTCAAGACCAAATAGATTTCCAAGACCTATTTTCGCTAACATTTTTTATACAAGTTGTATTTTATGAGAAAACAAATGCAAAACACTACAATACTGTTTAATGATTAAATGAAACAATGCATCATCAAAAGAAAGAAACCAGGAAAAGTCTACTACATACGAATCTAAACCTTGGACAATTTTATTTGTGATTATGTAAAGAAATTAAAATGTTTGGGTTTATTTCAATTTTCAAAGACTTTTAAAGACCTCTGTGTAATCTGCTCGATATTCCCAAACTCTCAAGGCCTTGAAAATGCTACTGCATTTTTTCCAAACTGTCAAAGACCTTCAAAGACCATATGAACCCTGACTAAGCACTTAAGGCACTGGCCTAAACTAGAACAATTACATGCACAAATAAATTCTGGACATTTTATAAGTTTTTTGTTACCTCTGGGGGAATCCTATGGTCCAATTTAATTTTTTTTATCAATCTACAAGATAAAAGTTCGACCAGTGCTGGGGCAAGCTATGGTTAGCAATGATATCTTCCATGTGATGCTTATCACTTTACAAAATTTGAATGCTGCAACTTTAGCATAACCATATATTGGTTCCCATCAAATCTACTAGGAATTTATTGTAAGTAAATTTTAATTTGATTATCCTAGTATGCAATAATATCAAATATTTTGAAAATTCCATGCAACAGGTAAATGTGCTACTTACAGTTACAGTGGCCAAAAGTCCCTCCGGCACATTGGCAACAATAATACCAATCAAGAAGATGACTGCATCGAGCCAGAAGTATCCGAGGATGAAAGCAATGATGAAGAAGGTGACTCCCAGAAAAACAGCCACACCAGTAATTATATGAATGAAATGGGCAATTTCCTTAGCAATGGGTGTTTCTCCAACTTCAAGACCCGAGGCCAAGTTGGCAATTCGACCCATTACAGTTCGGTCACCCGTCTTGACGACAACACCACGGCAAGTACCTACAGAAAATATAACAATGGCATTACTTTAATCAATGAATGTGTTTGCCAAGCTTTATGAAGATGTATAACCATTAATCAGTATGTTAATTAATTTTACAAAGTACAAGGTTTTCCACAAAAATAGAAGGGTTTTACATTTTTTTTTTTTTTTTTTACTTTCTGACTGCACATGTATTGATTTACTGAATATTGGCAGGTACTAGCAAACCCTGGCACATAATGATACCACTGGTTGTTGGGTTTAATGCCATTTTTCAGCACAAGATAGACTATACATGGCAGCCAGTATTAATGGTGGAGGAAGTACCCAGGAAAATACCAGTGACCCACGAGAAGCAACTGGCAAGCTTTCTCTCATACCCACATAGATTGAACCTAAGACTCGAACCCACGCAGACAGATGAGATGGCAGTGATCTGTAACAGTGCTTTAGACCACTCAGCCACCCCCACCCCACCACTGGTAATATGCCCCCAGAGTCAAAATTATTAATAAGTTTTGTTAACAAATTTCTTACTTTTAGCTTCCTTTTTGTCTTTTAATTTTAATTTTTGTTCTTAGCAAACTCACTATTGCTGAGAACTATGGAATACTATTGGTTGTTTTGAATCATTTTGTGATCTCAGTTAAAAACAAAGAGACCTCACCACCAAATTAATGTCCACTGTACTGATAAATCATGGAAAATGGCATCCAAACAAGGTTATTCGCCAATATGGAAGAGGTGTAGGTGTGATGGGGTAGAATCATTAGTCAATAGTTTTAATTCCAAATGGATCAATAGTACTATAAAACTAAAATTTGACACCTGATGAGGTTTTCTAAAATGTGCACTCTTAACAATGACCAAAAGAAAAAGCTCTGGAGCAAACTAAACAGCAAACTCGGGTGGTCTAAGTGGTTACATCATCTACCTCTGATGCGGCAGATCACAGGTTTGAACCCCAGCTGTCATACCATAGGCATAAAAATTGTAACAGCAGCTGCCTCACTTGGCGCTCAGGTCATGTCTGATCTGGTCAGCCTGGTGTCAGGTCTGGGTGGGACATGATGCTACATGTCTGCAGCACGATGCACCAGTGCTAGACATCACTATAACCGCCAAGCTGCAGACATTGTGGCAATATGACTGAATTTTTTTAAAGGCTACATTAAATAACCAAATCACAGACAGGCGCACAAGTAAAAGCAAATTAGAACTTGAATAATATTGATCCTGTTACACGTATTATTAAAATTCTGGTATTAAACTATTTTACACTTGCCAACTACATGTATATGGCTCAAGTACTTGACATCACGGCACAAAGCTCACAAGCTTCTGGTTACAAAGAACCAGATAATATCCTCCAAGTCTTCAAGAACTTGTGCCATGTGTTAGCTCTTATTTCCATCCTAGTTCAATACACTGCAACCACTGTAATAAAATATACTTCAGTAGACAAGCATGTCAACTAAATAAAACACAAATGAAAACTTGGCATAATGTATCTGGACTCACCTTCCACAGCATTTGTAGAAAAGAAAGCCAAGTTTCTGGTTTCTAGGGGGTTTTCATTGGTGAATTCAGCAGTCCTGGATTGGGGCTCAGATTCTCCTGTAAGTGAGGAGTTGTCAACCTAAGCAAATAAAAAGGTGGTGTAGAACATACTGAATATTTTAACTGACCAGCACCAATACATTTTCATGAATTTAAAACTGTCCCCAATCAGGACCAACTTGTTATAAAAAAATTTAAAATATGTACCGAGGGATAATGTCACTAAGTGGAATACTTAATATCAGGTCCTGAAGACCAATAACAGAAATATTTGCTTTATCGATATTCCACATATTAAGATTTTGTCTGGAAAAGTATAGGTTCATGTACATATTCCGAAATGTTTAAGAATATGAGGATGGTACATCTCTCATGGATAAGGGTTTTCTATAGTTTAGAGAGTAAAGCTATACAAGTACAAGATGCATTACTGGTGATTTCCAGGACATTTTTTTCTCTTCAGGCAAATGCTAATTTTCATACTTTATTTAAATTATACATCCAGTCGTGTCATGCAAATGTAAACGCTTGAATCTTTCCATTTATTCAATCACACTCCACAGCATATCATGCCTACTAATAAATGGTCACTGATAACTTGGATGTGTATGCACTCTGATACCAATGAACTCCATATTGGGCTATCAATGCAATGAACAACCTATCAAAATACTTTAACAACAACCAAATGCAACTGGTACTGTACCATGTGATTCATTATACAGCTGTCTCACAATAAGGTGCGATACTCCAAGACTCCTATAGGCAAAAGTATCACAAGTGCAATTTCATGATACTTCATTACAATATTATCTTACAAGGTGATACACTCAACACTCCAATGGACAGCATCCCAGTGAGTGCAGTATCATTTACTTCACTACCATGCTATCCCGCCACATGGTGAAACACTCCAGGACTCTTGAGGACAGAACTACAAAAAGGGAGTACTGTATCGTGTGCTTCATTAGATGGCTGTCTCACTACATGGTATATTCCATCACTTCCATGGACAGCATTATAAAAGCTTATTTTAAGACTACAAGATATATATTTGTGTATTTGATGACCTCCATTTATATTATAATAATTAATTAGTAAATAATGAACTTTCCTTCAAGGACTTCTCACTGTATGGTGGTGTGTGTGTGTGATTTGGATTTTTAACGTAGCTTTAAAAAATTTTCAGTCATCACTATGATGTCTGCAATGTGCCAGTTTATAGTGATGTATAGCACTGGGTCATCATGCTGCAGACATGTAGCGTGATGTCCCACCCAGTCACATTATCATGACACCAGGCCAACCAGTACTAACACTAACCTCATAATGCTGAGCGCCAAGCAAGGAAGCTCTTAGTACCATTTTTGTAAGTCTTTGGTATGACTCAGCAGGAATTGAACCCACGACCTCTGGCATCCGAGGTGGACACTAACCACTAGGCCACTGGAGCAGTACTATATGGTGGTATACCCCTGGAGTATCATTAAAATTATGTAATGTATCAATCTATATTAAATTTGTTTTTAAAGTAGCATGTTGATTTAAGACGTGAAACAAGATTACCTTAAATCCATGAGCAGTTATAACCCTGATATCGGCAGGCACTCTATCTCCAAATTTGACTTCAACTATGTCACCTACTACTAATTCCTCAGCTCTTATATTCAGCTTTTCACCATTTCGTACAGCAAGTGCATACTGAAATAGATATAACATTTGAAAGTTTCACATGATGAATAAAAGTATCGTGGAACATGTATCACAAATAAACAGTATTATAAATGACATATCTTTATGCTTACTAATGTGAGACATGTACTAGAACATCACGGTACAAAGTTCACGAATTTAGTAACAACATTCCAAAGATTCAGTTCAATGCAACAATATGTGTAGTAGGTATGGAACTTTCCAGCAAAATAGGACTTACTTTGTGCACGTCACAACCTATATGCATATGCACGCCTAATCTGAACAAAAACTTTGAAAGACATGTTAAAGAAATGTTAATCCCTACTTTTAAATGGGCATGACAGGGACAACCTGTATAATATTTATGAAAAAAGTTTGATGTACTCACCTGAGGAATCAAATTTTTGAACGAGTCCATAATCCTTGAGCTTTTGGCATCTTGATAATAGGAGAAACAACCAGTAACAACCACTACTGCTGTTAATACAATACCTAGATACAACTGAAATGAAGAAAGAATAAAAACACCCATATCAATATTCTAGATTTGGATGAAATTCTCAACATTTAAAGTCATTCATAAGGAAGCTTTCCAATGTATAATTCTTCCCAGTACATGTATATCAATAAAACAAATTTGCCAAGAATAATGAATGACATGCTACAATTACTACCCTTATGTGAAGACCACCAGTATACATTCAATGGCTAGGTTTAATACCTCCCATTTACATATCAATACATTTTTGTCTGTATATTATGGATCATGTTTATTTTACCAAATAAATTAAAACTGAAAGCAAAATAAATGCAAATGACATGCAATTAGGCAAATGAAATGCTGAATGATTTCAAATGAATGATAAATGCATCTGGATGAAAATGGGCAGTTCTAAGACTGACTGAAGATAACTAAAAGAATTTCAGGCTATCACTGAATCAATTCTTTGTGTATACATTCAACTTCGTTTGTTAAATATGGTGTGTGTAATCATTAATCCCATTACAGTAATACCTCGAACATTCGCGAGGTTTGGTTCCAGAACCAGTCGCGGATCAGGAGGAATCACAAATGTTTGGTACGAGTCACTAAAAATGCTAATAAATGCTTATTTCTAGGGTTTAAACCCTAAATATGACCCAAATCATGCTCCCAAAGCACTTTAATTTCATTTAAAAGTTAGCTTAATACATTACCCTTAAAAAGATAAATAAATGGTTGACGTAAAAATAGAGTACAGTATCGCCTAATGGGTATTTGCCACTCTAGCGCATTTACAGTACGGTACATGTATACATGTACTAATATTACCCCATACTATTTCATTGGCTGCCGTTTTCTTTTGCACTCACAGTAAGGCAAAACCAAGTAACGAATGGGACTGTAAATGTAATGACTGACGTTTTCTTTGTCATTGTCAGGAAGGTAAACTAGGTAAACTTCATATGTCACAGAAGTCATATAATGAAGGTACAATTCAATACAATAAAGAAAACATGTACGTAGAGGGTGCCAATGAAAATTTCGCGAATCCGTGAATCCAGAAACGTGAATGCACGAGGTATTACTGTACTCTATCAACAGCTTATAAGAACACCAAACTGAATTTACACACAACCCCCTCCTTTCTCTCTTAATCACATGCTTGACTCCTTTCCTTGAAGAGCTGAAGTTCCTAATAAATTAACAGAATTCGTCCACAACATCAATATCTTAACCCCAGTCCATCTTGTTTTCAATAATCCGTAGACACTGAAGTTCAGTCATAGGATACAGTTCTGTATGCGTGTCTGACATTGGATACAAAAAAGTTCTTAAGTTTGGACCATTTCTACAAATTGCTATACATACTGGTAAATTGTTAAGAATTTATTTCTATCTGAGAATTCATCAATAGTAGTTCTTACCTTCTAGTTCGATAGATTTATACTATTTGTCAAGATTTCTCCCCAAATCAAGTTCATAGCAAAGGCATTCAATAGCCTGCTGTAATGTAGAGAGACTTGTATATCAACTTACATTGTCTCCTGGTGGATTCTCCATAGCTCCTGCTTGAATTGAATAAGCAATATAACACAGGATGGCCCCTATCCACAAGAGTAACGAAAAACCTCCAAACATCTGTTTACAAAATTTAACCCATTCGGGTGTTGTTTTTGGAGGTGTCAGTTCATTTGGACCATCTCTGTGCAAAATGTCTCTGGCCATCTCTGGACTAAGACCCTGAAAAAAAATACACAAGATAAGTCAAATCTATTCTGGTTAAACCAGGCAATTTAATTATTTCTAAATTTATCATGTTCAGGTTATTATTTTTTGTCTACTTGCAGGCAATTTAAGTTTTCATTTACAATAATATGATCTTTGCAAGCATTTCACCAGAAATTCAAACCTTATTAATGTTCAAGGAAATTCACTCAAAAAGATGCTTATGTTCATGCTGCCTTGGAAGTAAATGAATTAAATTTAACAAAATCATAAGTAATTACTGTTTAGTATACAGTTGTACTTAATTTTAAAGTTCTATGCCATTTCAAGGAGTTGGCAGTTGTCCTAAAACTTTGAAACATTTACTGGCCACCAACAGTACAGGACTTTCCACATGCACAGACCCTAACTTGACCTTTTCCTTGTTACACATAGTAATTACGACTAAGATCTGATTTTCAATGGGGTAAAATCGCTATTCTTAACATCCTTGATACAGGAATTAATCTGTCCCATCATTCTTCCACTGCAACCATACTGTATCTTCCTTCACTAAGCTAATTTCAGGCATCTGCCCCTTCTATTTTTAAAAATTCTTGATTTAGTGGTGCTTGTTTTTACTTTGGTTTTCGTGGTTTTTCAGAAAGTTCCATTGTGCACACTAAGAAAAATCTATTTGTAGTCTATTGTTATTTTATTTTGTACTTCGTATTTTAAAGAATAAAATCTCCAAATTTCATGTTCTCACCATATTTGGATCTGTTCCAAGTCTTGCATACAATTCATTGGCAGGAATTTTGTGTTCATCCATCTCCAACTCTTGTTTAAGTTCATCCATCCGCTCCTTCTTTGCCGCCTTCTTTGACTTCTTCTTACCCCCCTCATCTCCTGGAGCGACAGCATATCGATAACTGTCCTGCCGGTTATCCTTCTGATAAATAAAAATAATTCAAATAACAGTAACTATAATATAAACAAAGAGATGTTCGTCATACACCTCCAACAGGCAAGCAGTTCTTATGAAAGCAGGCTGGTTTCTGTTGACAGTTTAAAATGGGCTTTATAAGACTAAAAGTCAAATTTTGCAGACCAATTTATAAACTGGCCATATATAATTTTCTATCTGCAAGCAAATGCAACAGCAGTAACATCACCCATAACCCTTCTGAAGCCACTTCTCGTGTAAGCCAGCGAATTCTTACAGAAAAATGTGTACGATCTTTCAAAACCCCACAAAACAAATCTTGAAATTTACATGATCTTTAATTCTGAACTTGCTGGAATGCATCAGCAAGGAAAACTTGCAAGATGGCAGAGTTTACTAAATACATTTGCTTGAAGGAAAAAGAAAAGGAGACCTATAAGAGGATATTTAACAGCAAGCCATTACATAGATGCATCTTTTAAAATGCAAAAATGCAGCATCATATACAAATAAATTTTGTACAAGAAACAAGATTCAGGTTCAAACGTTGAGGATATGAGCTACTTCAGTTAACTTTACAACCAGTATTTATTGCGTGTGTGTGTGTGTGTTAAAATAACCAGTCTTGTATATAAATGATCTCAAATGCTTATGTAATGTAATATATACTATCATGATTGAATATTAATGACAGATGCATAGGTTGACAACTGGGTTGTATATACTTTGTCGGGTGAACAGTAAGTACTTCAATAGTCTGACAACTATATCTACATATGTGTAGGCAGCACATTATTGATCAATCCTGGCAGCTATGTGATTCTAGACAATTATTGATTTAAGAAGAAATAAGAATGAGCTCTGTACCGGTTTTTCCACATCCAGACAGCCCACATGATGGAACTATAATCAAGCATTCTCAAAGTGATAAGGTCATGATCCATCTGTATTTCCATACCACTATAGTTTGAATCTACTCATTAAAATGTGCATTTAAGTGATGTATAATTAGTGTTAAATCCAATTCTTGTTAACTTTTGCATTTCCTGGAGATGCCACATTGCTATGTGAAAATCATCCATAAATTTAACAAAAGAAACAAAAATTCTAACTAGTCCTAATAAGTGGAGAGGTAGAAAATTGTAAATGTTACCTGCCATTTCACTGATGGCCAGATATATGTCAATTTATATGGTCACTGATTTATTAAACACTTACAGGCAGCAAACAAAAACAACCCATTTGCACCTTTAAACAATGCTCCCTTAGACGCAATTTTAATTGAAGTTGGTAGCAGAAGTAATGAAATGGGCAATTGCAAAGACTTCGAATATTGTGATTTGATGTGATCAAACAAACATTATCTCCAGCCATAATAGTTCATGTAATGTGACAATCATGTTTTGGCTCACCCAAATTTTCTTGTGAAATAACAGACTAGATTTTTCCTTTGGTTAATCTGGCTTATTCTTCAAACTTTGCAGCGACAGATTAAAAAGGAACAAAAATAACTTTTTCCCTTCTTTTGGTAATTTTACATCTGATTGGCATAGTTTATTACCAGTCTTACAGCCCTGTTTTGGACCCGTTTGGTTTATTAAAATAATCGATGAATCCTTTATGAAGAAGGGGATATGCACATTATTCCATAACCTATCAAAAGAAATTTTTTGATCAGGATATAGCGAGTGAAACTGTACATTACAAGATCTCTACATTTATAAGAATATATTCCAAGTTTGATCAGACTAATCAGCCAATTAGATGCAAGGATCTCGCATATTATCGAATCCACTGAAGATCTTGAGAAAATATCTGGATGTCAGTTTGATCAAAATCAGGTAAGAATTACAGTCCTCGCCCCACCACCGAGTGGTAACAAACTGTCAAGATCACCTCTTTAGTAGGTGTGCTGAACCTGGAGATCTTAATGATATAAGCTGTATTCTAAGTTTGATCAAAAGAATGCCTCGCAGGACTCCCAAGATTTTGGCAGGGTTGCATCTAGGATTTGATAAGTGTGGGCACTTGTCCCTACTGAATCCGAGAAAAAGGGGGCCAACTTAATGATAAGGGGGAGACCTACCATGATGATGTTAAAAAAACAACACAAAACACTGTCAAACAGAGTAATAGCACGCATAAAAGTATCAATTGCATACATGTTATGAATATTACAGTATAACGTTAAATACATGTACTCTGTATATTACAGTATAACACTAAATGCATATTGTTTCTGTAACCAAAAATCTTTAATAAGAACAGCATTTTATCTACACAATGACCATTACATCAAACCATACACTGCATATCATGTCACTCCTCTATCCATTCTTATTTCTAAAAAAAAACCTCACATTTACTGTGTCACTTGATAAATATCATGCATGTAGATTTTCACTTCATTTCAAATCTGGAATCACCCATTTGTGTCAGGGGCTGATGTACTGAAATTAGCAATTCCAAGTATGAAGGAATTTTCTTTGACAGTTTTTACACCAATTACAAACGCATTTATTTCATTTGTTTCCAGTCCGGTCAAATTTTTTGTCCAGTGTGAATTTAAATTACAAAAATTGATGTTGGAAGGACACTCCAGTTTCAGCACCGCCATCTTAGCATCATCTGAGACGAGGATTTCTTTGTTCACTGCTGCTATGCCTACTGACAAAAATCTGCACTCTATTATTACAAGTATTACTGAAAAAATAATGAAAAAGCCTGCTTGAACTGGTTTTGCTATTTATCATTGTCCTGCCAAGCTAACCTCAGCATCAAATGTCTATAAACCATTTCTGTCATGTTGTGAAGTACGTCTTGCTCGAAATGATAGAAAAGGATGTTCCTATTGCAAACATGTGCTCTACTGACTTTTTTTAGTAACCAATCAGAATTGATCACATGACACAGTAGGTAAGTGACATATTTCACAACTACACAAGGACAACATATCCGCTGAAAGTGACAAATGGGATATTTACATTAAAAGACAACATATCAAAATAGCACATTCTTCACAAAAAATGTGCACAATTCTTTTTTCCCTATTTTGCCCCCAGAATTTTATGGGAAATGTTACTTTTTTCGCGGGGGGGGGGGGGGGAATTATGACAACCCGGTTTTCGGATATAAACATAATCAAAACTGGCTTGAACCAGATCAAAAATAAGGATATAAAACAGGGTAACTAGCAACTCAATATCTCCTGACAAATGGACAATACTGGGCCTTAAACATAAGAACTCACATGGTCTTTGGGCATTTAATGCTATCTTACACTAAGTAGAACATTCCTTAAATGAACAATCTATATTACACAAAATTTACAACTTAACAAAATTCCCTCTTTCTAATGGCTTGAAACAAGACACTGCTACATGTATTCAAGGTCAACACTTACTGGGAAAATGATAGAGCAATCAGTCACCTGTGAAGTACAAATGGAATCTCCAATTAGGAACAAAGTACAAGCATGAACAACAACTGGTTTGAATAGAATATCGAAAACATTTCAGCTTTTACATAAACTTTATCTGAGAGCTATGTTTCAGAGAGACATATGGAGTTCAACAACCTGAAACATAATTTCAGTTTGGGGCAACCAGGTTCCTCAAAGCCATCATCCCACTGGGCAACCAGATTCTGGTTGCATCTTTTTAAGTTTACTTTTACACAAATAACATTTGGATATCTGTTTGATCCTTCACTAAAACTTGTGAATAGTTACAAAAAGTCATGCCCATGCCTGACAAATGCACAGGAAATCCACACCAAGTGTCATCCTTGAGAAACTCTTGTACATCGGAAATTTTCATTTTACTTCATATGGGGGGGAGGGGATCCTGTTACTTCGATTGAAGTACTCCATGCTTTCTACTTCATTCGGACAGCCTTCCATACAGACAAATGCTTAGATGTGTAAATAATACAAGTTTTTCTCCAGACCCGTTTCATCGCTAAAATCGCCAATGCATCCTACATTTTGCAACGGTTCATACATTTATGCACCATCTGGACCAGTCTTGATTTAATTTTTGAAAGTCTTTAAAACGAAAACCATTTGTCTAGTTTCCAGAACAGGCATTTTGGGAGTAGAAAAAAGAATTGTTTTAGATACTGCATTTCTCAACACAAGGATAATGTTTACAATCCTAACCAACACTGCAAGGCTAAATCTTTCTGCTCTAATACCACCTGTTTAGATCCACCATGAATACCGTGACAATGCCATAAAACTTGGAACAAATGTACTAACTCATCAAGAAAAACTGCATCCATGATGTGCTGTTCAAAACGGATCCAATTACACATCCATGCAGCTGCCCCATGACCTTATGTTGTGTACATTCTTTGCCAAGAATTCCAATCATACTTGTGTACCTGCAACGGCTCATGCTCTGCTCATGCATACAAATTAAGAAAACAATCCTAGAAGCCAAGTACGAATACTCAGCACTGAAAACCCAAAATCTGTTTCCATGCTTCTCAAAACCTCACTAATGTTTAAAACTTTTTCACAAAACCCAAGTATCGTGTTTCAATATTTTGTGCCTGATACCATGTCATCAGATTCACTTCTTCACTGATGACCTATCTGGTGCTCAAAACCTCATTCACAAAAGCAAGCCATTTCAGTTTTATAATGTAAGCAGAAATTTAGCTTAGACTGAATTGCATCAAGGACTCTTGTGCTATGATACAGCATTTCTTACAAGTTCATACGCACCAACTGTATTTTCCAAGGCCTCAAAAAGTAGCTTTTCTGTTTAAAAATTGTTCAATTGCTTTGTAAAACAAAAAATCCCTTTTCAGATGTCTGGACCATGAAGGAAGACACTGGTGAATGGTATAAGTAGCTTAGTGTTATTTCTGGTCGAACCATCCTACCATATACTCCATCCCAATCACTTCCATTATGGAACCAATTACCAGCCTTACTAAAAGTTATAAACACTAACACTAACATGACTAAAGTTTACTAATCTGAAATAACCAAGTAATAATGGTAGTGAGCTGAATGGTTAATGTCAATACTAAAATAGAGTTTCCTATTCAAACAGCGATAACCCGTATTTAACTTGTATTTGAATATTCGTTGTGATGTCATCAAATATTTAGCATCATCGCCAACCATGACTGAATCACAACATGCAATGCTAGAATTTAAAAAATTCTGTAAATTACTATGACCAATCTGTCTTGTGTAAATACCATTCTTGTCTTCCTAGTTTGTGAAGTACTAAGCTACTGAGCAATGTAACGCTTTTATGATAAAAACCATGTCAATGAGACGTAACAAACATGCAAATAAATTTGTAAATTTGAAATACTGACATTCATTCTCAATTGACCATTATTTGTACCTGCATGATTAGCTGCAACTAAGAAAATGGAAAATGCATGGCAAAAATATTTGAGGGTAAACTAATCTATTATCCTGCATCAGTGAACATTATATCTTACCTGTCTAACCATGACCCCATTATCACAAAATATCTGAATTTTAGTAGGCACTAGTCAATTCAGCTAGAAATGTTACACCTCCGTGGAATAGCATGACAATAACCTTCATGGTCAACTGATTTGAAAACTACAAAAATACCGATTACAATATGTACTCCTGGATGAGAAACCACAAAATCTGCTCCTGCTCCAGTGGTTTTCTGCATCTCAACTTCCCATAAAATTCAGAATATTTAACCATAATACATTTGTAACACTAAAATACTATAGCAATTAAAAACTGGTCAAAATATGTTTTAAATTACCAGTCGTCGTAGCCAAATATTGATATATATATATATATATATATATATATATATATATATATATATATATTTATATATGCAGCATTTATGTCTCAAAATAATTTTTTTTATCCCTTAAGAATTACACGATTTTGAACAGCAAACTTTTAAACAATAAAATTCTCTGTGTGGCAAACACAAGTGCTAATAAAATCTAATAGTCTGATTCCTGTGACCCACCGATTCTATTCTTAAAACAAACTGCTTCTTGTATAGTGTTAAAGTTTCAAAACAAGTCTGAATGTTTTGTTATCAGCAATGAATAATGTGCCGAAATCGGACGGTGATAGTTGCTAACTTAGGAGAAGGGTTAATGGGGGGATCAATCAGCTATGCCTGTGAATGTGCACGAGTTTGCACAACTGACATCAAAACTAGGCACAGCTACTGATGGCTTGATGAATTTTGCTACAACACTAGAACTAACCTGGCTAAGGCCTGGGGGCATCTCTAAAGTAAGGTCAGTCAATGTATCTTGGAGAAACAAAAAAAATTACAGGGCGAAGTAGATTTTGCTTTCCTAATAGACTAAAGCGAAATTTATAGTCTTTTAGGTGACTTAGTTGTCCACTTCGCCTGTTAGCATGACCCTATGTTACTCAAAACATTACAATGTAGCTTCTATTTATCTCTTTAAAAGTCGTCACCAAAATAACTAACATTTTCTACTTAAAATAACGTATAACATAAAACCAATGTTAGATGCTAATATGAATACTGGGAAATATAGGGCATAATTCAAACAAGAGAACACACATGCATTCTTGCTTAATGTCCACTTCTCCCTGTGGTGCCTTCAATAACACACGTACCTTCATCAAAGCAAAAGGTAGGATAAGATGGGCATTTGGAATAAAGAGTGGTCACGATACAAAAATAATGGCTTAGTTTAGCGCAAAAAAAAATACAAAACCAAACAACTTTTACCCTTCTGCTTACATGCAAGTCAAATAGTCAATGAAAAATGATGTTTTAACACAACTAGGCAGTATGTTATTGAAAGATCACCTGGGATCTGGTGCTTTCAGATCTATTCAGAAATAGCTTTCAAATGTGTTTCCTACTCTTTTCTGGCAAAAATGACAAAAATCTCCAGGGGTTAGTGTGTTAACATGTGGAGTGTAATACACAATTGTCATTTGTCAATGTACAAGTGTATTTCAATCCAGTTGTCTTCATTTAACCAAAATAAATTTTCTGTGTAAATCCCAGTCACTGACTACAGGCCATCTCTGAAATTTCACTTGTATGCAAAATCTATCTTTAGTCCCCCTGCCACCATCTAATCACTAACTTTTGTCAACAATATTACTTTGGTCCCAAAAATGTTGAGATAAATGGATAGTACTCAGAGCTGAGCAAATTTTTTTTTAACCACTAGTCCAGGACAAGCGACTTCAGAAAATTCACTAGTCCCACCTTTCTCTTCACTAGTCCCACCTACTCTTCAGTAGTCCCACCTTACTTTTCACTGGTCCCAAAAAGGTAATCACTTGCTGAGATTTGAGGAGATGCATGTACTACTTAATCCATAGACAAAAACAAACAAAATAATATACAAAATAAATATTTCATAAAAGAAGTTAATTTTTGAAAAACATTGGTTGTTATACATTTGGCTTCTTCAGGTTCATGTATATATGTTTTAGCTGATGGATTTGAAAATATGTCCATGTCTGCCACCTGCACCAGCACTAAGCCAGCAGCTGATAGCTGTGTCTGGGTTAAAGTCCACAAGCTCTGGTCCATTTGCAGATATGTTCATTAGCGTTTGTAAACTTTTTGGTTTAAGGAATTCCTTAACGAACTCTTGATTAAGTTCACTGAACTAAATCCTCGTTCACACTCCGAAATAGCTACCGCACACTCAGTATCCGTCTTACATTTTATCCCTCCATTTTCAAACAAATTTACCTTCTCCGAATCGCCGTTAGTACCTTCCTTGCAAAAATAATTTAGCAAACTCATTTTATCCACAGAGTTAACTATCAGCTTGCTTGACAACTACTTCTAAAGTGATCATAACATCAATTTTCTCTTTTAAATATGTATCGAAACAGCTCATTTATTAGCGTAATTGTTTCGCTTCAAACACAATATCGCACGTGGAAGTTAATAATCTGTATAATCAGTAATTAATTAAAGAATCATTACTGTCATTTAATCAGTTCATAAAGGAAACCAACACTGATGTCGGTAAAGTACCTTTCATTAATTTAATTACACAGACTCGCTGGATTAAAATCATAGAGAGCCACTCGTTATGATCTAGATTGAGTAAACTCATTGCAACAAAACCGCTTACAACACTGCTAACTGATCATAATGGCTTTCTTCTGTTTGACATGTTTTGATTTGCCAATAATTTGGTCGCTTAGCCCAATATGCAGCCAAGCGGTAACATGATGTAAATGTATACACGAAGAGGGGTAGAATCAAGTATTCAGTATACCCGGAGGGCATGATTGGCCAAATAAAGGTAGATATAGTGATTAAAGCACGAAAATAAGGACTAGCCCAACTTTTAAAAAGCACTTGTCCCGGACTAGCGACTTGGAAAATTTTACTTGTCCAACTTCAAAAATGACTAGCCCTGGACGTCGGGATATGGGATTTGCTCAGCCCTGGTACTGTATTATGAAAACTGTGACTCTTTAAAAATTGGCATCAAATTGATGAGATTGGTTATTTTTGGGGCAACAACTTTTTTAAATGACAGCCCCCATGATTTGATATCAATGAACTTGAGCCTTTTTTCCAACCAGTTACTGTTCAGCAAAATTTACTCGCCCCTTTATACCATGCTTGATTTTGATAATGAAGAAAAGATGCTTTGCAGTTACTGCAAACAGCATCTTAAACTGGCATGGGTTTGAAATGCAATCATTTGTCAATGGAAGCAACAAATTTATAATTCAATCAAGTCGCCAATAGTTTGACTTAAAGGATGTGCAACACAGTAAATGCATAAAGGATGTGCAACACAGTAAATGCACAAAACTATCAACTTGTACAGAAAATTCCACAAGTTCAAGTTTACGGGTCCATTAGGAAAGACCATTTTAAAACTATGAGAATGAATACAAAAACAATAAATTTAATACCCCCACTGATGCAGATGTGATGGTTTAAAACAAAAACACCAGAGTGCAGCAATCCAAAACAGTTTCTGAAATAAAATCTCCATATGCAGTTTGCAAAGAAAGCAACAAACAAAAACAAAAATGTGCAAGTTTGATAGAAAATGTACAATAATAATCCTTCAATTCAAATCCTCCTGGCTACTGATCAACAATTGTACCAGTCTCAGAAGTTTCATATCTATTAAAACTTTCATGTCATCTACAAGTAAAGGGTCACCAAAACCTATCGTCAGGTGAAATTCCAACATACTGGACTTTGACAAGTTCCTGAGGCAATGAGAAGAGTGATGGTTATGCACTTAATTTGTGGCCACCAACAACCTGGTCATTGTTTTCTAACAGGCTTTGATGTCTGTTAGTTCTCCCTCGCACCAACTACCATTTCTGTAATGTAACCTTTCAAGTCTTGCTATGCATTAAAATACCAAAAAGTAACATGTCCCTTGGTCGAAAAAAGCCCCTTTATTCAAAACGGGTTCTCATTGTACTGAAAAAGCATACCCATTACAATGTATCCTTTATGCCAAACATGTTAAAAATGTATTTAGACGAGAGATTTGTAGCAATAATGGTTGAGAAAATAATTATTCAAGATTCTTCCGTGGAAATCGACTGCTGCGTTCAAGACGACAGATACGATTTTAAAAACTGTCTTATGCAAAATTATTCGTACATGAACATTATATTAATAATATCTTTTGCAGGTCTCCTTTGTTGCATTCGACCTTTCAATGTCGACCGAGTTGTGAATATTCATGAGATGGCTTATCCCAAAATTCTGTTCTAAAAGGCCAACTGCAAATGATGAATTCTCATAATTACATTTTTTATTATAAAAAATCACTTCGGTCTAAGTTCTGAATGCATATAGTATCTACTTGACAACAGTTCTTTTAAATTTTGATAAATGACGAATGTACGCTTGCACTGAACAACACAGCGGCCATTTTGATTTGAATATTATATTTCCGTGCCAATACAGAAGAATATATATCGTAAATTCAAATACAAAGACTCAATATGTAGGTGCATGTTGCACCACTTGTAATATATTTCATGAATAATAACTTCAACATCCTTTAAAGTATTTAAAATTATTAGTATTTTCTCTCACCTGTTGTTGCGACTTCACCTTGGTTGACGCCATCGTTACACTCCAGTAATTACTGGAAAGGTTTTGATGTTTATCAAACCAAGGGCTGGCCTGTTAAATGACGTCACTGGACTATTTTTGAACTATCCTAAATATGAAGGCAAATTCCAAATACGGTTCAATATCCAAACTTGTGCAATCCCAAATCAATAATCAAGGTTTCTCCCGTCGTGGATATTTCCAATCGACTGCAATGATCCTTGTGTAAAGACTAACATGCGGATAAGTACCGATCTGTTCGTTGCCAGTCTACACAATACACCGGCCTTGTGTTAAAAGGAAATGTTTTCTCTCGAGGCAAGGTTAAATTACTTTTGGGAGGAAGTGACGTTGTTGTAATCATTTCGCAATATACCTGTGTATAGGTATACCTAAAGCAGCAGATGAACGTTGTTTATTTCGTAATAACAAACGACAACTCAGCTCTCTGTAGCATTTCGCAATAAAGTGCTTTAGGTGAGAGGCGCCGCGGGGAAAAGGCTTTCATAGTTGAGTGTAATGCTTCAAAAGGTACTCGTCTAGAACACATTTGAATCATGTTTCCTTTACTTTTAGATAAGCTGTGTTGTAGATTTCAGAAGTGTTCAGGTTTTATTAACACTGAGAAGTTTTTACAGAGGTATGAAACCTTACCGTCAAATAAAATTAGGTTACACAACATGGCATTGTTTCTTTATGAAAGCACTATTTATTGGAAATTTCTTGTGACATGGTTGGTATTATTTTGCATATGTGTGGAGATAATGAAACAACTTTTTTTTTAAAAAAATCGGATTTGGTATTGAACTACTGAGGAGAAATCATATTTTCGTTCATAAGGGACAGGTCATTTAATCATCAGGCGGGGAAAGGTGACTAGTTGTTTCTTTTCGAGCTGGGATTTTTTCTTTTTCTTATGCACCTCCTTATAATTTTTTTGAGGGGGGGAACCAATATAGTGGATATAATTTGTTCTTTCTCAGTCAATCAGAGCTTCTCTTTTCTGAGGGCTGGTATATTTTCTTTTCGAAGCATTCCTCTGAAGTGGCCAGTCCCAGAGTGTACGCGTAATAGTTCCATTGAGCAATTGTATGCTTTCGCGTTTAAATTATTCCTACTAAACCCCAGTAAATAATCTGCACAAAATTGTTCATAAACTAA
The DNA here is from genome assembly GCA_028554795.2 of Sinohyriopsis cumingii. Classification (NCBI taxonomy): domain Eukaryota; kingdom Metazoa; phylum Mollusca; class Bivalvia; order Unionida; family Unionidae; genus Sinohyriopsis; species Sinohyriopsis cumingii. The sequence goes on along the minus strand of CM068831.1, from coordinate 123,541,114 downwards.
CCATTTCGTATAAGTTTAAATTGATTGTCTTGTTTTAACCGAAAAAAGTGTGAAATCCCTGAACTTTGACCCGTTCATGTGCACGTGCGCGCGGGATGTTTTTTTTTTTTTTTTAAATTTGTACTCATTGTGCTTACTGCTATGTTATTACGCAGATGTAATTTTGTGCTGTGACGAAGACTAGTATTATTTTCAAATGTAAATTGCGGGTGCATTGTTGTTATAATTTTGTTTCTCAGCTAGAAATAATGTGATTAATAATAAGGGGTGATAGTGGGACGTACAGGAATTAACGCCGTAGGTTTACATGGGTGGGACTCTTGTGTTATCTCAAAACTGTGTGAAGTAAAATGTTTATTCATTATATATGAACAAAAATTGACGTGCTTATTTGCCGCGTACTGTTGCCTGTGAGTGGCTTAACTTTAGGCTTAGTTATTTCTATAACCGAGTTTGGTTTACTGATTACTGCACGCGCTAAGTACATGTAGTGAGAAACCTGGTTTCCTGAGTTCTCTGGTCGTTGCTTTTCACCACAACCAGGGTACTTGCATAGTAAATTTTCGTTGTCTTATCACAATACAAGTTTTATAGAGGCTGTCCACTTATAGGATGGCCTCCTGAATAAACAAAAAAGATAGTGCGGCAAAACTGTCTTACAGCTTGCTCTGCCCAACCAAACCAGGTACCGATTTCGTGTTAAAAAAGACATACCAATAATTTTTCGGACGCTTTTATCAAGAAACAAAAACAGAACAAAAACATATGAGGCAAATATCTCGCAGCGTGCCATATCCAACCAAATCAGGTATTGTGTTTGACAAATACACGTAAATAACATTTATAGGAGCAATCTGTAACTGTAGAGGCATATCAGTTATAGAATTGCATTCGTGCATGCTACGTCATAGAACTGTTTTATATATTGGGTTTCTTTATAATTATTAAAATATTTAGTGAATTAGGCCAAAGTCACATAACGCCAAGCTACGAGATTAATAGAATCTCTGTTGGGGTTTCAAACGAGACAATGAACTCCCAGTCAATGGGTTATATTATTTGTCTCCCCACGAGTCTATGTCGAGTGGGGAGGCAAATAATGTAACCCCGCGACTGGGATTTAGTTGTCTTGGTTCAAACACAGATATATATTATTTTTCTCACCCAACTGTTTCCAACTAAATTAAAATAATCTTGCATCGATTTATTTTTTCTCACCCAGTTGTTTCCAACTAAATTAAAATAACCCTGTTCCCATGCAGTTTAGTTAGCAGATTCAAAACTCAGTAGTCATCCGACATTAATGTTGCTTCTCACTCCATATATGGGTCATCAGGTTTTGTACTCTTTTATGAAAATCTGAATAGTTAGCTAGCTAGAATCCATCTATATATGCCGATCTTAGAAAAGGGAAAAAAAAATAAAGAAAAAAGTTCTAATTCTTATGTGTTGGAAGTATTGCGCAATGAACGCCTCGAGCCACGTGCTTTTGTTTTTCCAAATACGTGTACTGTGCATGAAGACGAATGTGTTAATGAGGGTGTGGGGGTGACCTGTCCCCCCTAAGTACACAAGTTATAAGCATGAGAAAATAGCAAGATAAAATCAGTTGATATTATTACTGTATTATGACATTGAATCGATAGGTGTCATATGAAATTGACAATGAATAAATAATATCTTTTATACGGTTAAGTTTTAACTTTCATCAGTTTTAATTTGGAAAACGTTCTGTGATAGGCAACGGTACGATAATATGCAGTACAATATGCCTATTGGGTGCAGTTCTAACGAAGCGTATAATGACCTGAGGAAATTTTTAATTCATTACTTTCTTGGAGATTTTTATTTTCTGTCCTGGAAATATGGCAATTGTTTCTATCACTAGTGCAGTGATAAGCTACATCGAAATCTGTGTGTGTGATAGCATGCGGATTGATGAATGAACCACTCTTGTTGGTAAGTGCAGTTTTCACATGCATTATATTTGATTCAACTGGGGTGGATTATGGGTGTTCGACAAGGTTAGAAGAAACCAGTTTGATATAAAACATTTCTGGGTTTTGCCGGCTTTGCACTTAAGAGAGTTTGATTTTGTGTGCCCAGTGATGTGCATTGCCTGTGTCTGGAGCTTTATCAAACAGCTCGATATGCATGTGAGTGTCTCAAAATGTTTTGTATGGTGTTATCAAAGTTGTGGAGACCTTAACATGCTTTATGAGTGAATTTATGTTTGCTATATATCTGTTGTTGTTGTTTTTGTTGGATTTTATAAACAACTACGTCAGACATAACAGAAGACACCAATGGTTTCTTTTTAAAAATACTTCCTAGCACGTGGACACCGAGGCTGAGATGACGGGTCTGAGATAACCAGATCGAGATAAAAAGTTAAGTTTGTAAAACGGGTAGATTTCTCTGCCGCATGGGTGAGAAAGACTATAGTCCATTTTAAGTTAACAATTTTTTATTATTATTATTGAACAGAAAAAATCAAAATCAATTATACGTTGCATACCTGAAAGATGAGTAATATTCAGATTCTTATAACGGGGATTTTTTGTGTATGAGCGTGGTTATCATAATAATCTGCTACAGTATTTTTATTGAAATGATTTAATTTGCAACGAAGCCATTTTACGTGTCTGCATCGTAATATATTTTATTGTATTGGTACTTAACAGTATACTACACAGATCGGTCATTGTATTTTAGCGGTGGTGGGTGGGTTTACGGGGTACAAGTCATATGACTGAGTGGAGTTTCGTGCAACCAAGATGATAGAATCGCAGACGTTGGTTCAGAAGACTGTGACAGTTGACTTGCATTGAGGGACCAAAAACTTTGCGACCAACGGTGTGTTGGGAATAAGGAGGCTGTAGAGGGATCATTTAACAGACTAGGAAGGACAGACCATGCGGGTTGGCTCCTTGATCATTCGATGAGAGATGCGGATCCAAAACTGCATCGTGATCATCAACTAAAAGCCACGTGATACGCTTGTTGCGTTTTTTTTTTAATCGATTTTATTCAATATCACAATACGAGTGCAAACAATAATTCACTATCGCTATACCAGTGAAAATCAATAATATATAATCTTAACTGTGGACTAAACATACATTTTTCATATATTTGTCAAAAATGTACATTGATCAGACTCGGTGATATGTATTGTTTATGTTTGTGTATGAGTCCCGTACAGTGATAACTATTAGTACTAGAATCATACATTGTTTATATGTGTGTATAAATCCTATAGTGTGATCACCATTGGTAATGGAGTCATACATTGTTCATGAAATTGCTTTCAATGTCTTCGCTAAATGCAATATCAAGCAGGCTTCTTCCTGTTACAGGAAGACAAACGGGACCTGCTGTTTTAAACTTTTCCATAGGCTAAACACGTGAGCAGTTTTATGGGGACAAAAGTGTTTATGGGGAGAACCGGGAATGGTACTGTTAAGATTATCAATCTAACACACACCATATGCCATCCAGCGCACCACACACTATCCATCAGGCACTGTTTTTATTATAATACAGCACACAGCATATACTATCAAGCATCCGCTTTTTGATTGCTACCCAACCCCAACTCCCAAACCCCAATCCAAAGCAAATGGTAATAGTGTTATATACGTATCATATTATTGTATATACACATTCATCCTATTGGAACATACGTGTCGGAAGTGTTTATCGACATACTGCTATGCATTTATACCCTTTCTATTATGTATAGAATAAAGGTGTTCATATTTTCGTTTCTTCTACTGTATAGAGACAAAAAAAGCGAAACCAAGCATGCACAAACTTAAAACAAACTATTGGCAAGAATGATTAACATATCTTTTTCTAGAGACTGGGTGGCAGAAAATGGCCTTTTCTTGTTGTCATTACATAGTGGCCACTAGACTGGGAGCCGCAGACCATATATCGGTTCATCCAACTGGTCTTGGTGGAGACCACAAGCCTAAAGCTAGGCTGATTCGTTTCTTCCATTTCTCCCCACTCAGAATCCAAGTCAGGATGGATCATCTGGCGAAATTTTCCTAGCGCTGTTCGATTCTTACAACCGGTCTCGTGGCAGCGCTTAATTTTCCCACTTTGTAGTGCTGGTTTTCCATTGTTCTTCACGCGTTCGACAATGAATGGCATGACTATGATGATGGTCTTGGATTGGAGATGTATGTGGCCATTAGGCCAGGTACTTCTAATTACTGTAGTCACAGTGTACTATTTAATTACTCGTCAAAATTGGTGCTACGCACCCATTCGACGCCTTGCTGTGCCAACTGCACACCTAATTATTTATGTCCGAGCGGGACAGAGGCGGATAAGGCGCAAGAGGAATGTGCCACAAAGCCGCTGGCAGCTCCAATTGGTCCAGTTTTAAAATATTGATTTTAATGCCGAAATTAAATAATTTAGTCTTACACATGGAACTGTAAACGGAGTAAAAAGTGTTATTTTGTAGAACTGATCATGCCAAGGATTGCAGTATTAAACCTTTCCTGATTTGTTTTAGACATATACACATTTTATGCTTAGTTTTGTTTGAGCTTAACATCGTGGCACCTTGGGTGGCTGCGCCTGATTATTTTGGATGCTAACAACCTTTTGAATTGGATGGTGTCAATGATTACGCTTACATTTTTGTGAAGTCTGACAATCAGTTATTGCACTGTGCAGTGGGCTCCTATGTTCTGAACTTTGGACCACCTTATAATCTTAACTATTATTACGGCCTGGTCAACGGGTCCTATGGCGAAGGTATTATCAGTGAACCGAGCATTGCTCCTTTGTGCGGCAGGGCTTGATGCTCTGAGCTTAGGACCACCTTATATTGCGTAAGAGTTTTTGCTGGAAGACAGAGAGAGTTCATGTGTTGTTCGTTGTTTTGTTGTTTTTTTTAACAGACAACATTACCAATTGAGATAGGATAGAACGTATTTTTAATGGTTCTTTTTTCTTTCTCTTTTGAGAAAGAGTACAAACAGGTTATGGTGGTAAGTGAGTAGTGTTAGGTGGTTCAGGGTAGAATATAGACAGGGGATCTATAAATCAGTATGCGGGGGGCGGGGGGAGAGAGGCGCTAAATGATTATGTAAATTACTCGTGGTTTGCAATTTTGTGGGTACGGAATTTTTACCGCCCGGGATGATTTGATTGACTCACCCATACTGAGAATCATTTATTCTAGTGGGAATGATCTACTGATTCCCTCACCCTTGGCAGAGCTCCATCCTCACCCAGTCTAGACAGGCGGGATTTTCCCTTTATAAGACATTTTATTGTGGTTTTTGATGTTTGCTTATTTGTTGTCTTTTTTATTTGAGCGTGTCCTTGGGGACATTCCATATCGCTTGACTTTAGGTCGGTCTCTTCGACAAGAAGAGTTGGTTTTCCTTTATAGAGGGTGATATTTGTCTATTTTCTATATGAAGTTTCAGTTCTAACTGAAGATTATAGTTTTTCCTCTTGCCGATGACAGAAAATTATTCCAGGTTAGTTTAATATATAGAATTGATATTTTTTTGTAAGGCAGTTGTTAATGATATGGTTGAATATTTTCCAGGATGGGGAAATATAAACATGTAATGCCCACTCCATTGGTATTTTTTAGAACTTCTAAAACAGCTGACTAATAAAGATTTTTTCCGGTTCTTAATATAGGTGTGACTTTGGTGTAATGTGGGTTCGTCAGGTTGGGGCGATGACATTTTATGAACTTGTTTTTGCAGGTCGTAAAGCCTACGTTCTTGAGGAGTATTATCCTATTCTCCCTGCCACTTGTTATCGATTTTATGCCGACTTGCATTGTATATTTCCTAGACGCTGTAATCCAGTTAATGAATATTCGGTTCGGTCAGTTTACTTAGTCTTCTTTACTGATCCTTTCGTTTCCAGGTATTTTAATGATGAATGGCGTCAACATAAATTCTACTGTAATATTTTTCTGGTTTTAAGTCCCAAGACAACAGATTTCTCGACTAGAAGGGTTGTCTGATTTGAAGGACCGCAGCACGCTGAGAGAGTTGCTAATTGTAACTCCTTGAGGTGACTGAGTGTTTTGAATCCATGTAATTGCTTGGTTTATTGACCAAAACTCGACTGTGTAAACGGAGCAGTTATCGGATAGTCTCGCCAAATTGTAATGCCTTCGCCCTGAATTACTACTGCTGCTACACTGCGTCCTGGGTCTGGGAATTCGGAGCCGTTTGTGTAAATTTCGGTATCTATCTCCTATTTCCGAGCGTATTTTGGCCCTTATCTCTCAGGGCTGTTCCTGTTTTGATTCCATACTTTAGCGCAGTAAAATTTATTTTGGGAATATTGCATATCCATTGGAAAGTGTATGGGCTATTTTGTAGAATCCGCCTGAGTAGTTGGGGTGTTTAAGTCCCTTTTTAATTAATGGATTGTTTTTCCTCCTGGTAAGCTCGGAACCATTTTGTGTCGAAAGGGCTTGTTCCATCTCTCGATCATACTCCTGGTAGGGTAAGACTAGTTCGGATTAATATCCTTATCACGCATCAAGAGTAATTCTTCCCGCCTTAAGCAGCCCTGCCTGATGGATTTGGGTTTTATCCATCTCATAATATGATCATTTTGGGCCAGTTGATTGATTCCAATTGTTCGATCCATGATTGATTTATTTAATGTAAATCTGGTTTAATATTCCGACTTGCGCGGGGGACGTGATGATATTGGGATGTACCACCTTGCAATATATTAATTTCGTGGCCTTCTAATAATATATTAATTAGAGGGCCTAATCTATTAAGTATTTTAATTGCCGCATTCTGCTGCTGGGTCTGATGGTTTTGGGCTTTTGCCTTAATTCACACTATTTGAGGGCCTCTATAATTATCCTTAGTTGTTAAATCGCGAAATGTGATAGAAGGGACCGTATCATTTTCTAAGCAACAAATATCATGCAGGTAGTAGAATATAAGGTTGGTAGATTGAGACTGTAGACCAGTAATACTGTGATTTTGGTGATTTCCACCTGGTGATAATTTGATTGTCATCGATACCTAAACTTAATTGCTGTGTGCATAGCCATGTCAAGTATGTGAAAAGCATGGAGTTCCTTCCCGGCTGAGGTCAGTTTGATACGCACACAGTGTATCCTTATCTCGTTGACAGGCGCCCAGTTTTTCTGACATCCCCTAGTGACATGTTGCTAAATTATATTGTTCATTGCCAAATGGATTTGTTCCTCCGCATGACGTATGAAAGGCAGATGATACCTTCACAACTGATGCAGGGTCCACCTCATGCACAGGCGATGCCAGGCCTGAATGACCTGAAACTCTAGCTTTCCTTCCATCAGCAAATCTGAGTCCCATACCTTGCCCACAGGGCCACATCGCGGGTACATCCATTTGGATTAAACTCCCTTGCTTCATTCCTAGGTCATTTTTTAAGTATTAATAGGGTGTGTAGAAAAAATGAGGGTCAAAAATTGATCTTTGTATTTATAATATATAAGGCCAGAACTTGTCTATTTTTTCAGTCTCTCATCTCAAACTATTTGTTCTTAAATCCCCGTTGTAGTTATTAAACATGGCTTCAAAAAGTCTGGGAATGTGCTGGGTTCTCTTATTGCTTTGAGATTGGATTGTAATTTCTTCCTAGGTATCTGGTATCTGGGGAAGCGGTTGGAACTACGTTCTAAGCTTTTTGGTATTGAGCAAAATGGGCAGTTTAATCCCCTTGTTGAAGTATTTGGTAGATATATTCCAAAACTTTCCGCTAGTAATGTAATTCCTGCTGAAATTATGTTGATTATCTGCATTCCCAATGGATTGGTAAGTTTGAGGTATTGGACTTTCCTGTTGATATATTTTTGGATCGAATACAGCTTTCTGCCCTTTGTGCTGCTGTCGTATTCTCTTTGATATTGATTATTGATTTTGTGTCTGAAAAATCTATTAAATTATTGTGTACTGTATTTTATCAATTGGGCTGTGATTATTAGTCTGGTTTGTGCTTCTTTTTCTGCCTTTTCATTACCAGGGATATTTTATATGAGCTGGTATCCACATAAATTCTACGGTGCATTGACTAGCGTCTAAATTTCTAAGTATAACATTAACTCTTTTAAAAAGTTTTCCATACTAGATGTCTCGTTTAAGCACGCTGAGGGATTTCAGATTTTGTTTTTTTAATATCGTGCGATTGGATCTATTTAAGGGCTTCCTTTATTGACCAGAATTCTGCTGAAAATATTAAACAGCTAACAGGCAGTCTCGCTCCCAGCACTATTTCCTCATATTGAACCACCACTTCAGCAACGGTTGGTTTTCGTTGATATCGATCCATCTGTTTAAATTTGTTTTATATGCTTCGTATCTCCTGTGTATTTCTAAAAGACTTTTTTTAAAATCTAATTTCCATGGTATGGGTAATTTACCTGTTTGGCTTGAATCCTTCCTAATCTTAGTTGTTGATAGTTTTTTTCCCCCCTGCATTTATGTTCGATACTATCTTTCGGTTGAGTGGCTTCTTGCATTGCTCGATAATATCCCTATTGGGGTGCGCCGCGTCCTGAATTGATATTCTGACCACATACCCAAGAACCAACTCTTTTCTTCTTAAGTCAAATGGTGGTTCACCTACTAAAATTTGTAGTTCTTCCCTTGAGATGCCCCTCAAGGTTCTGGTGCAGAGGATTAGTATCTGGATACTATCCAGATATTTAAGGAGGCTGTGACTTGCTGATGAATATACCTGGCATCCTTAGTCAATTTTTGATCTACTTAGCGATTTTATATCGTCACCTAGGTGCTTTGATCCGCTCTCCAATTGGATCTTTTAAGGTTCCTGTGGAGATTCAGATCCTGGTTGCACCTTTGAACTATTATATTATATGGTTGTTCCAGGAGAGGTTTTTATCAAAATACATACCTAAAAATTTAGCTACTTTTTCAAACTGGATTCGAGTGTTATTTAAGCAAAGTTTTGTGCATACCTGAGCTTGTTTTCCTTTAGGTCAAAAAGGCTCCCTGTGGGTTTTGTATTGAGATTTTGATTCCACACTTGTCAGGAAAGCGACCTATTCTGTCTAGACTCATCTGGAGTTCGCCCAGAACGAATTCACTGGATGAGTTTCCCACTCTCCAGATACCGCTGTCGTCTGCAAAGTGTAATAGATCTACTTTGGTATGGTCGATAGGTCGATAATCATGATATTAAACAATGTAGGACTCAGAACACTTCCTTGTGAAGTGTCATTCTCCAGTTCGAAGGGTTCTGAGAGCTGATCCCCTGCTCAGCTTTTGATTTTGCGATTGATCAGGAAGTTTTATATCCATTAACGCATGCGGCCTGTCAGTCGAAAATCGTTTTATTTCGCAATAAGGACCTTGGTCCAGATTGGGTCGTAAGCCTTCTCGAGGTCCAGGAATATTGCAAGGAGATTCATATCGCATATCAACTTTGAGTTAAAAGTCAGTTTGATGTGTGATTCTAGCCTATTCATGTGGACTTTTGTCGTTCTAATTTCGCGATATCAGCTTATTGTTTTCAACATTGTCTTTTAATCTGTTATTAATCATAATTTCCATAATTTTGAAAATGTTTGCTAGGGATATGGGCCTCTGCGATTTGATGTATGTTGCGTCTTTGCCTTGTTATGGTATGGAGACGATGACAGCTTGTTTCAAATAATTTGGGATTTATCCTGTTCTACAGATTGCTTTGATTAGGCGTAATATGGCTCTTTTTATCTTTTATGGGATATTTTTGTACACTTCAACGCCCAATTTGTCTTCTGGAGTTGTATTTTTTCCTTGCAGTGCTCTCTTCCATTCATGGATCGTATAGTCTATGTTGAGAGGGCTATTGGGATCTTCTTGTTCGATACACAATTGTGGGAATTTCGTATCGAATGATATTCGATGGTTCTTGAAGATGTTGGAGTGATTCGTGTTACTACTCATTCCAGCGAAATGGTCGGCCAGTATGTTCGCTTTGTCATGATTAGTAATGGCCCCTGGGAGATTTAAGGTAGATTGGGCGGGTTTCATTCTGATGGATTTGATTTTATCCCAGATATGTTTTGCATTTACTTTAATGTTCAGAGATGAGCAGAATTCAAACCACGTTTTCTGCTTTGCTGCGAGGATAATGCTAGTTTTAAATGCTTAAATTTGTTTAAAGCCTTTTTATTTTCCTTAATAGAATTTTGCAGTCTTCTTTCTGCCAGGGAACAGACTGCGTTGCGCTCCTCCTAAAGCGCCATTTAGGGGATGCTGCGAACAGCTTTTGAGGACAATCTTGCAGTGATATTATTATTAAAGATTTCTATGCTGCCCGTCCTCAATCGGCCTTGTCATCATATCTCCATCTGGGTGTATAGGATGTATTTTTGATACGATTTGATGTATGCATAGTTGTTTGAATCATTCAGTAGTCGCTTCCTACAGTGCTTTCTTGGTATACCTCCCGTACCGCCATTTCCGTTACTTTTAGAGTGTACAAGGGTAAATTCGGGGCACATGTGGTTCCATTTTCAGGGCTGATTCAAGTATTTGTTCCGCTGCTCAATAATACTAGATTAGCTAACAAAATACTCTTTTGTTAGAGTTATCTTCGCTGGTTACCTTGTTAATATTGCTGTGGGTGTTCTTTGTCTATCTTTCTTTCTTGGTTGAATTTTGGGTTTGGGAGGTAGTGGAACATGACTTCCTTCTATGGTTGGCACTTGCTGGTTTTTCTCGAGACTTTTGGATCCTAGTTGTTTTCCTTCTCAATTTCGCTTGAACAGTTTTTGCTTTGAGTTAAAGTAAATTTGATTTTCGTTCTATTAGTTTTGTAATTTCTACTTATCTAACATTTGCTGGACATTCCCATAATCTAGGATGATGTGCTCATGAGCAATTAGGGTATTTGTGGCCTGTAAATCTACATCATCCTGGGTGGTATCCTCCACACTTCTCGCAGTGTGTTCCGTAATTACATCTCCTGGTGAAGTGTCTAAACTCTTTGCAGTTACCACATAATCTTAGCTTGATATTATATTGTTCTGAAGGAGAGAAAAATTGTCTAAACGGTCCGAATCTGACTAGGAGGTGTGGGATGATCTAGTCCAAGTCCAATAATACCACTGCTGATGTTTGTCCTTCCTAATCCTTCAGTCGTGTGGCTCTGCTGACGTTTGTATCATAATCCTCTAATTATTTCATCAGTTGTGTATTACCCTTTTGTTGGTAATATCCCTTCACTTTTAGATTCTTTATCTGGGCAAGTTTCGGTTGGGTTGGGAAGGTTTTGTTAGTTAATGGTTCGGTGGAGACTTAGTGGGTGGATGCTTACTGTTGGAACTGCGGGTTTGTTTTCAATGTATATTGAGAAAAGGCTTTGTTTCCACTAATTATTAGTTGTGTTGATCCTATTTTGATAATCTCCATGAATATTGTCTGTTGGATGAGCATAGGTTTATGGTGTAATTTGTTCTTCGTCTTTTAATTTGAAAGTCTCGTTCCGTAACTCTTAATAATGCCGACTTGACGCTTCTGTCACTCATTATATTGATTTGTGTTGACTTGCTTTTAATAAATAGAGTGAGTTCTTTCTGGGAATATTTCTTTTGTTTCCTATTGTTGAGATAATTTGTGATGTTTAATATGAATTTTCAGTAACTTATCCGGTGCTTTTGTACATGTTTTTTTCCCCGTAAAGTATGGGGTTTCTCCTTAGTGGAGCTTGATTTAACCTGTGCAATCTTGTGTTTCTGTTCTTTCTGCTCCGTTGGTTGTTCATTGGTATTTCACAGGTTGCATTGCTTCTCTTCCTTTGAAGGATGCCTTTTGTTGTTCTATGCTTTAGATTTTCCTGTCAAAGGTAGTTTACCTTTTCCTGTTTGGTTATTGTGATGGGGTCGGTCATTTCCTCGCTAGTGAGAGTAGCCTTGGGTACTCTTCTATACTTCTTTTTGGGGCCCCGAGTGGCCGAGTGATCTAAACCGCTCTCCGTTACGGATCACTGCCATCTTACCTCTGTGTGCGTGGGTTCAAGTCTCCGATTCAGCTAATGTGGGTATGTGAGAAAGCTTGCCAGTAGATTCTCGTGGGTCGGTGGTTCTTTCCGGGGTTTATCTGGGTTCTTCCTCCACCACTAATACTGGCCGCCATGTATAGCCTATCTTGGGCTGAAAAATGGCGTTAAACCCTACAACAACAAAAACAACAACAACAACTTCTTTCTCTAGATGGTCGTGGGGTTTGTCGGTTGAGTATTTTATATTTTTGACTTGTTTGGGTTGGTATTTTAGGAGTCTGTGAGTTCTTGCTCGTCACTCGTATAGTTGCTGGTTCCTCATCCTCTATCTTTTGGTAGCTATGCTATTGTTGTTGCCATTCTTTTTCTGTGCATCTTGTGGACACGTTATGGTTGCAATCTCTGCTTCTATATTGTCACTAGTGTCTCGATCTGTTGAGTGTTATTGATGACTCTGAGGTTTTTGTTTCTGTCCATTGTTCTTGGTTGACGTTGATTTACGATAGGTACATTTCTGTTTGTTGGCTACTTGGGCATATGTGGACGCTTCTTTTCTTACCTCTATGGTGTCAGGGTTGTTCGGTTCTTTTGTAGTGGGTTGATTCAATTTTGGTCCTTGGTTAGATCCAAATTGCTTTTGGTTTTACCGTATCCTGTCTTTCCGCTGAACTAGATGAAGTTTCCCGATTTTATGTTTGTGACTCACCAGTGTTGTCTCTGAGTGATGTTGTCTCACTCGCTATAGCATTACCTTGCATTGCTGCTTCTCGGTTTGGTGTATCTCCAGTTGATGGTTTTCCTGGTGGTGCATCAATGTTGATTCTGGCTTCTCTTTTTTCGATTGGTTTGACCCCAACTTTGATTTGCTGGGGAGGTTAATGGTGATAACGTCATTTCCGGGATGTCTAATATCCCTCTTGGCTGCTTTTCATCTCGAGTTGTTTCCTGGTTTGAGTCGTTGATATTGTCTCCTATGTTTGACGTTTTCGGTGTTGATGTGATCGAGATAGTCATCAAGTGGGTGGGTGGGTCACAATTTTTTGTTTTAAATGTAGTGACCTCCAAGTCCACAATAATAGGTGATAATGATTTTGCTGTTGTTGATGGCGAATGAGTCGCCATTGACTGAGTCACTGATGCCCCTGGGGGATAGGGGTTACAGAAGATGTAAAGTTAAAAATTTTGAGTGATATCTGCCGCTGAATTTGGGCTTGATTCAGATCAAGCTCTGATAGTTGGGGAGGGGATAAGAGGTGAGTAGTGATTGTTGTTGTCTAATTGCATTGCTTTTCCACGTTGATTGGCGTGTCGGAATCATTTGGATGTTGGGGTGGTTTTGTTTGGTTGGAGACCTCCTAATTATGGCTCTTGATAACTTTAAAATATGTTTCTTGGAAGTAAAATATAATTTGAATTTGGAGTATGATTTTGATGAATTTTGATCTAATGCAGATGATAAAGTTATTCCTGTCCATATATAGGAGGAAATCTCGTGGCAATTGCCACTGGCTTCGTAATGAGTGAGGACTCCACCAAGGTGAATGCTTGTCTGATTCCTAACGCCTGTTTGTGACCAGTTACTCCCACTCATTATGCTTAGGCTCAATGCACGGGTCTAAATGTAATAATTCCTACCGTTCATGCCAGTTAGAATTCAAATTGGATAGGTGCTAAATAGTGGTTGGGGATTAATCCATAAATTTAATAATAAAAAACCAGCATTTCATCTATATTAATTGAAAGGTTTCCTGATTCACAATTCCTTGTTGTACAATTTCCTAGCTGCACAGTTTGAAAAAAATAACGATATTGAAGGTGATTTTGCTACTATGGGGGTTGATACTATTATATGGTGTTGCATAATTATTTGATCGACCAAATGAAGCAAGAGTAAGGAAGGATAGGGATAGATGTGATTAAATTGCATAATATAGCATGGGACAAGAGCTTATACAACCACAGAGATTCATTATTATACCCACAGGTTGATGCCCAAAAAAATCCTACATTGTGTCTTTGTATTGAATTATTCCAAGTGCCGAAAGGAATGTAAAGTAGTGTGATAGTGAACGATAAAAGAAAACTGCTGGGCGGGCTGCTTCGCCGCTTAGGCAGATCGGTACGGCTCGGGGGGCTGTTGTGCCTTGTCTGCAATTCAGTGCTGCTTGGCTGGCTGAAAGTCCACGTCTGTTGGTCTGTCTGCATTTATAGATGTACTATACACCCAAGAAATATACATTTTTATAAAGGCAGGAGTTGTTAAACGTACAGAAACGCAAAACATACCAAACACATGTTTCGTCAAAATAATTAGCATCTCTATTTCTGTTGATGCGGGTGGCCGTTTTGCTGGCAAGAGGTCCTCCATTTCCCGTCTAGCATAATGACCACTTTTCCTTACGGACTTCACCGCATTATATCGCCGTCTACTTGTCTCCATTTTCCACTTCACTTCTTCCTGCCTTATGTTTCTGCTGCTGCTGCTTCCGCCTATGATGTTTCTGACATGTTCGATGTTCTGCCTTATCTTATTTCTTGTCCTTCTATTTGTCTCTTTCCCTGATTATTTGCTATAATCAAGTCTTCAAAAAGGTCTTAAGCAATCTTGAGAAAAACGCGAGCATTTTTGTCCTCTTTTCAGTGAGATGGTTCTGACCCTGTGCATATACGTGTCTGCGCTCAGTTTTTCCAGTCTTATATTGCCTGTTGACGAGTCAACGACAGGTGGCAAGAGAGACTAATTTTCATTTAGGGTTGTGTTTGGGCATTCGGTCATGTACGACCGGTTAACCTATCCACTGCGTATTACTTAATTGCTCGTCAAATACGTGCAAAGTGCCATTCGACACTTTAGTGTGTGTACCGCACACTCATTAATAACACATGTCTGGACGGGCCAAATGGGGAAAACGGCGATGGAGAGTGCATAGGCATCCATGTTAGTCTCCAAGTGGCCCAATGTTGAAATTTTCATTTTATTTGCCGAATATATAAGAATTGGTCGCCTTGCATCTGATATAAAGAGCTTTTTCTAAACACATTTGAAAACCAACCCAAAACGTGTGAAGGTAAGTAAGGTCTAGCTGTGGAGACGCTGCAGAGGAATATGCAAATACGGCCTAGTAAACAAAGTGCTTTATTCAAGAATCCAAATTTCGTAAGCATATGAATTGATATTTTATTGATAGTCATCATGAAAGGGACTTTTCCAATGTAGTCATTGCATTGTAGCCAGGTAGGACTCTGGTGGTATCGGCTTGTTACTACCTTCTGTACTTAATCGTGATGGCCAGATCATCAGCGGGGAGGGGGGAGGAGGAGGGGGAAGCGTGTAATATTTGTTCCAAACGCTGCCACCTTGATTTTTTTTTTGTTGTAAAACTGACTGACTTATGATTTTCTTTGCGTGCGTCCCGCACTGCAGAATAACAAGTCTGGGCGAGGCAGAAGAGGAAAAGTCTGGCTATAGACCCAAAGCGTCAGCTCGAACTCTCTGAAACGCCAGAAAACGTACTAAATGGGCAAACTGCTGCCCAGTTTTGCCTAAATCGGGCCATTTATAGCAACCAGTCATGTGTCAGCCGCATACATAATTAATTCCATCCAATAAGTTTAAAATTGCATTTACTATTTACATTCAAGTTTGAAGTAGGAGAATACAGTGTACATAAATTATCCAAAGTTTATACATGTCCTTGAGTATATATTCAAAATTTTAATTTAATTGTAAGTATATTTCTCAAGGTATAGTTGACTTGTCTTGAAGGTAACATCAAATATATCAAATTTGTGATGTAAAAGATCAGAAGAAATCTTCAATAAGCCGAAGCGAAACCCCATACAATCAGGCAATTTTTGGTCAGTCCGCCGATGGACAAGGTTCAATTCAGTTATCTCTCCGACTGAATTCTCAGGAAGGCTCATTCTAGTCCAGCCGTCCTATGTGCTGCAATCCCAATAAACTGACAGGATACAACTGGAACGGTGTTCACTCCCTTGTTGCTGACAAAAGCCATTGGTCTTCTGTTCGCAGGTCTGGGAGACATCTGATAAAATCCAGCTGGTCTCCTCTCCTAGATAAACTTGATTGCTGCTTCATTATCGCAGAATGGCTACCTCTCCAAGCTGTATCTGAATGATTTCCTCGCTGGACCGTTCTTCCATGGCGTGCTATAATCTTGGACTGTCGCCCACTGCGTCGGTGTACTTCCCGTTGGTTAAACCTCTCGTTTGTACTACTCGAGGTACATTAATGGTGGGGGACATAGGCTGACTATCTTCTGTGTCGAACTGCTACTTATACACAGTTATGTACCCGACCTCCTTGTATCAAATAACAGGCTGGTACTTAGCTGCACACGTGGCTCCTCCCATCTTCCTGCCACAACACGCTCCGATGTTGATGACTGGACGGCTGATATCTGACGAATCACTCGCAAGACTGGTGAAGGCATCATTCTATCTGATACGAACGGACGAGAAGGAAAATATGATCCAACTCGATGAAAGAAATTTGCTCCAGCATGTCGATAGAATTGGTTTTCATTAAATAAAAACAATACGGCACCATTTTGGTCAAACTTCAACGTATTTAATAACAATATCAAGCAGAAGAAGCTTTTCTAACTAAAATTAGAAATACAAAACGTATGACATTTTAAAACAACATGGTATTTATAGAGTTGACAACTATGTGAAATCATTCTTGACTTCCAGTGATCTAAGGCAATGCCATTTTGACATTAAAGCACACTACGTTTCAGCGCTAAAGAAAAGAGATATCCATAATGTTCTGAAAAGTATCATTTAGTTTCGTCACCGTTTCTAAAATACAATTAAAACAACCCATTAACGGGAAATCCAAGACCGCGTCGGTGAAGAAATGCGTAAATTATTGTCTACACGCTGTGGGGTCTTATACTTGTAATTTCTCAATATAGACATGACTAGAGACAGCGTGTCTTCATATAACGTCTATGATGTCGTCTTCCATAGGAAATGATTAATACGAATCAAAACATTCCACACTGTGATTATTTGGAATGTACATACTGCTGCATATTGGGTTCATGGACGATGGCTGTCGTCTGAATTGATAACATACTTTTAAACAGCGCTAGGTTTTCGATGGTGAAATTCATCTTTAGCAAAGATCACGTGATTCCAAGAAGCTCTGTACAAAAGCTGTGAGTCAGAATGTAATGATGTTCCCTGGTATCCATTCTTTCTATTTATTTATGCTTCTTTAATGATGGTTTCCCGTGTATTCAATTTTCTTTTTTCACTGGTAATAAGTCATTAATTCACATTTTAGTTTTTCCATTAAAGGTTCTGGCCAGTAAATTTAATATGGAACGGGGAGTTTATGTATTATGTTGCAAGAAAGCTTCCATCATCCTGATCGCATATCTCCATACGTTCTTTATGTTGTATCTTTTCTACTAGTCTAAGATCACGTCACTCAAACTTTTTTTCCAGACTGTTGTCGAAAGCTGCACACAAAATGACGTTCAGTATGTTTGTCTACAGCTACTGCAAACTGAAGCGCCACACGAAGTTGACCGATTTTATATGGTGGAAATTTTGTTCATCGTTCTCTTGGTCTGGTGTGAAATCGATCCTCTACAAAGCCTATTAACCTGCATAATTGTCGTCGAAATACCATGCCTGATATTTGTAACTAACTGTCCCGTTTTTTCAAACCGTGTCAAGTATAATCGCAAACATTTTATTCTGGGCAAATTTAGGTTATAAAAGTCTGGTAAACAGCCTTTCGCAATCTCGAGTGGCTTCTATCCTGGACACGTTGAATTGTTAGAAATCAAAAGTATATTCAGGATCGCATTAAGTACAATGCCAAGGAGAAAACGTTTGGGTACACATGGCTCTGGTAAAGTCTGACTTATGCGATGATCGTTTTGTTCTAGCTAGCATTTGCTATCAAATGAAACAGGGTACTGTTTCGATTTAGTCTCAGGCGTACATCCACTCCATTCTAAAAAATATTTGTTTAGCAACCACATGCCTAGGAGCAAAATATCCATCATTTCTAAACTGAGTAATTGTTTGATTTTGTTTCGACAATCGTTCAATTCCAAATTGCCAGAATCACTATATTATATCATCTCTTTGTCGCTGGATACATCCAACCTGTCAGATTTCCATACCACTGAAGCATCCAGATGTGTGTTCGTCGCTGCTTTTCCGTATGTCAAGATATTTCCAGGTAAGTTCGGTAATAGTACATATCCACAATACTGATGGCTAGGTTTAATTTCAATTTAAATCCACTTCGCTGAAAAATGAATTCATGAAATTGTTGACGGGAGCTACTCTTGCATCATCCATTGGATTTCCGTTGTCCAATTTTGAGAACGTTGACTTTCAGGTACAAGTGACTGTTGTTCAGATCCATGTACGTTTCTCGTTTCATTTCAAATTTGATTCGGGCTGAGTAGTCAAGACGACACAGGACGAAATCCTACCCATTGGGATTCGTTATCGTCGTTGGCGGCATGAGAAACAGATCGATTTCTGACTTCGAACATTTGCAAGAATATCAGCGCATCTTTATTTTTCTTTTGGTTTTCATTTCTTAACGACAAAATAAAATTAGCTAATTACTCCTGTCCGTTTTTGTTCTTATTCTTCTTTGTCTGAACATGTTTATGTGATCTGAAAAGGTTTCTACGTCTCTGTCTGTCTCGTCCTAAATGTGGCGTAGAAGAAATAATGCATTGGTCATAAGCGTAAAGCAAATTTATCGGCCACGCAAAATATCTTCTTTAATTTCCAGGAATACATTTTCCTGCTCTAACTGAGGCATATTTGGACTTTGTCGATGAGGACTTTTTATCTCTTAAATTATAGAAATCCTCTAGTCACCGTACGAAAAACTGATTTAGAAATATCTCCTAAAACATAACCTTGTCGACTCCTTCATACGCATGATACATTTGTTACAGTCCATTGGAAAATTGATGTTGACACTATAAATACAGTTTACCGACATGATAATGACAATGGACAACTTTACTAAGAGCGTACAGGTACGAGATTATAGCATCAAAATGAAAAAAGTAGCTTTTACTGTTTCTCACAGAAATGATTAGTGGTTTCTGCAAAATCTTGCCTCAGTTATAACCTTTGAATAAACCATTCTTTGCACACATTCTCTAATCATCGAGATTTATTATATACCTGAGCTGAAAAACTATATTGGGTTACCTTCTCTTCTGGGGGATACTCTCAGACGTAATGCTTTTAACAGACCTTTTACGGATCATTTATATATAGAGCGTGGTTTTGTAATAATCGCATATCTCAATTTTACGTTTATTTCAAATCAGACCGAATAGAGTCATATCATTACAAATCTTGGGACTAGTTTCGTATTCTTATCAAATGGTTGTTTTCTTTAAACACGCTTTTTCTTACAGCCACTTTCATGTCCATTTCAATGTTAAATTCAGTTTAAATTTCGTTTATTTTGTTTTCTTCAGTTTTAACGATATCATTCTTACGACTTATTGCTTTAATGAAAATATCTAATTCAGTTTTTAAAAATAGAAAATGACAAATTGACCTAAAATTGGAGATCTTTCTAAAACTTTGCTTCACATTCCCCGTATATACCCTAGATATGCATTACATCCTACTCTAAATGAATTAATAGAAGTCTGTGCTATATGCGCTTTTGAAAAATACCGAATCTGACCAGTAACGGCGTGTATGGTAACTAAAGAAAAGTACAGAGTGTATAGTAACTAGAGGAAAGATCAGCGTGTATAGTAACTAGAGGGATCTACAACGTTTATGGTAACTAGAGAATATGAGGCGTGTATGGTAACTAGAGAAATCTACAGCGTGTGTGGTAACTAGATAAATGTACAGTGTGCATAGCAACTAGAAGAATCTGCAGCGTTAATGGTAACTAGAGAATTCTACGTCGTGAGGAATCTGCAGCGTTTATAGTAGCAAGAGGAATATGCGGCTTGTGTGGTAACTGGAAAAGTCTACGGCGTGTATAGTAATTAGTGGAATCTACTATGTTTGTGGTAACGAGAAATCTACAGCGTGTATGATAACTAGAGGAATCTACAGCGTCAATGGTAACTAGAGAAATACACAGCGTGTATAGTAACTAGAGGAAATTAACAACGTTTATGGTAACTAGAGGAATCTACAGTGTGTATCGTAACTAGAAGAATATGCAGATGTATAGTAACTATAGGAAGCTACAACGTTTATGGTAATTAGAAAAATCTACGGCGTGTATGGTAACTAGAGGAATCTACAGCGTGTATGGTAACAAGATAAATGTACAGCGTATATAGTAACTAGAAGAATCTGTAGTGTTAATGGTAACTAGAGAAATCTACGGTGTGTGCGTTAACTAGAGGAATCTACAGCGTTTATAGTAACGAAAGGAATATGCGGATTGTGTGGTAACTAGAGGAATCTACGGCGTGTATAGTAGCTAGTGGAATCTACTATGTTTATGGTAACTAGAGAAATCTACAGCGTGTATGATAACAAGAGGAATCTACAGCGTCAATGATAACTAGAGAAATATACAGCGTGTATAGTAACTAGAAGAATATATAGTGTGTATAGTAACTAGAGGAATATGCAGCGTGTATAGTAACTAGAGGTAGCTACAACGTGTATGGTAACTAGATAAATCTACGGCGTGTATGGTAACTAGAGGTAGCTAAAACGTGTATGGTAACTAGATAAATCTACAGCGTGTATGGTAACTAGAGGAATCTACAGCGTGTATGGTAACTTGAGGAATCTACAGCGTGTATGGTAACTAGAGGAATCTACAGAGTGTATGGTAACTAGAGGAATCTACAGCGTGTATGGTAACTAGAGAAATCTACAGCGTGTATGGTAACTAGAGGAATCTACAGCGTGTGTGGTAACTAGAGGAATCTACAGCGTGTATGGTAACTTGAGGAATCTACAGCGTGTATGGTAACTAGAGGAATCTACAGAGTGTATGGTAACTAGAGGAATCTACAGCGTGTATGGTAACTAGAGAAATCTACAGCGTGTATGGTAACTAGAGGAATCTACAGCGTGTGTGGTAACTAAAGGAATCTACAGCGTGTATGGTAAACTAGATAAATCTACATAGAAGATTGTAGTTTTCTTGCAAAGTCAGACTTTGCAGTCTTCATTTAACGTCGAAATTGGTATTGCAGTCAACTCGTTTCTTGAAACGTGTTGAAGTTACATACGTTTTTGTTTTAAAACTGCCAGTAATAACAAAACAGGATTCTCAGTCTAGAATAACAGCAGTATTAAATACCATAAATCAATACGTCCTATGAGTACAGTTTGGCATAAAGTCTGAGTGATGCCCCACAGTGGAGTCTTGATTGAGTATGGCATTTTCGTTGAGATATATAACCCTGCAGAATATCACGCTGTCCCTTATTGGATGTTTCATCATATGTCAAAGTTTTGGAGGTTTTAGACATTGTTAAAGCATATTATACATTTAGAGGCATCAAGAAGACGAGATTTTGATCTTCAGGTTCCGTTCCGATAAAAAGTTGATTCAGACACGATGGACCATAGAAAGTCTCTGTCAAAAGAAGGTAACAGAGACATCGTTTCACATGTGAAATGGAAATTGTATTACGCAGAATTAAACTGATGATATGATAAAACCAGACAATGTATAGGAACTATTAATGAAACTGTATTATTTGTATGCGCGGCTGATATGGTGGTAGCTCCAGATTTACTTTTTTCTCTTTGACTTCAGTAAAAAATAGTTTCGATAATTCCTGACAGAGGAGCAGCTTCGTAAATAAGGATATAACAATGGTTACTAGTACAACGAATGCGAGATCCAAGCAGCTTCATAAGTCGATATCAACGGTTACTAGTACAATGGCTGCTAGATCAGAAAAGCTTCATAAGCCACGCTAGTGCTTGCAAATTGCAATGGAGGCTAAAGCAGAGCAGCTACATACGGTTTTGCCAATGGTTGTTAGTGTATAGAAACCGTTTCATAGGGCTATGCCAGTGGATGTTAGTGTGAATCAGCATTGCATCTCTGTGTCAATGGTTGTTAGTGCAAACGTTGGAATTCAAAGAAAGATAAGAAAAAAATTACTTTTTCACCCACCGGAAACAAACTTCTTACCCGTGTGCTCCAGTATGGACGGATGGATGTGACAAGTTAATTAATCTGAATAGCTCATCATCCTTGGTGACCTCAGTGTTAGAGTTGATTCGGACAACATCTCCTGCGAAGGGGTCATTGAAAAGTGTGGTGTCGGCCGCTGCAACAGCAATTGTCTTATATTGGTTCAGACCTACGCAGAGCATGAACTGCTCATTGCCAATACCATCTTCCGCCTCCCTAACAGCAACAGGACGACATTAATGCTTCCTCGGTCTAAGTGCTGACATCTCATTGACTACGTCATATTCAGGAATAGGGATAGGAAGGATATACGGGTAACCAAGTCCATGTGTTTGAAGAATGTTGGACTGGCCATCGTTTTGTAGTCTCGAAGCTAATCATCCGTATCCATCCTAAAAGACATCGGCAAGGCAAGAAGATTCCAAAACGGATGAACATCGACAAGCTTAAGAACTAGAACTCCAAATCAACCTTTGTCAGCACTCTAGAAAACCGTATTCAGTCCACTCTTCTGGACACCCAGAATGTTGGGGCGGCCTGGGCGACCCTTAGAGAGCTGGTCTACAACACCGACACAGATATCTTATGGCCCTCCTTCAGAAAGCACAAGAACTGGTTAGATGAGAATTGCAAAAACGTCAGGCAGCTGTTGGATGAAACACATCGCCTCCACAAAGCATACCAATGAATGATGCCTTCAATAACTTCCATAGAACTATTCAACAGAAACCCCGGCAAATGCAACACTCTTGGCTGAGTAAGCTGATGAGATCCAAAGCTACGCCGACAAACATGATGGGAAGAGATTTTATGAGGCGCTGAATGAAGTATATGGCTCATCATTATCAGGATGATCCCCTCTCCTCAGTGCGGATGGGAACACGCTGATCACAGACATAGAGAAGATCCTCGAAAATGGGATGAGCACTCCAACTGAGTGATGAACCAACCGACATCCATCAGTGAAGAAGCCACTGATCGTCTGCCCCAAGTGCCAGTCAACTAATCACTGGACGACCCACCAACCATCTTAGATATGCAGAAAGCAATACGTCAGCTCTCTAATGCCTAGGCTCCTGGCTCATTTTCAATCTCAGCAGAAATATGAAAGGAAGGCGGTGTATCTCTGACTGAAATGCTCCATCAGTTGTTTTATTTCATGTGGCAAAAAAGCAACGATCCCACAGGAATTCAAGGATACTACTACTATAACCTGCATACGCACAAAGGAAATCTTCAGATTTGTGACAACTATTGAGGTATTTCTCTGCTCTCCATCGCAGGCAACATACTCGCCAGGATTCTACTCAATCGTTTCACATCACCTTGACCATGGGCTCCTACCAAAAAGTCACTGTGGATTCCGAAAGGAGCGTGGAACCATCGACATGGTGTTCGCTGCTAGGTTATTGCAAGATAAAAGCCAAGAGTAGAATACTGACCTTTTCTCTACCTAAGTCGACCTGACCAAGGCATTCTACACTGTTAGCAGAGAGGACCTGTGGAAGATCGTGGCCAAGTACGGATGCCCAAGGAAATGCATTACCATGGTGCAGCAATTCTACGGCAGCATGGAACCTAGAGTCTATAACATTGGTGAGATATCAGATCCCTTTCCTGTCTCAAATATAGTGAAACAGGGATGTGTATTGACGTCAACACTATTCAGTCCCATGTTCTCAGCCATGATCACGGATGCCTTCAGAGATGATGACGTGGTCATCAGCATCAGATACCGAATTGGTGGCAAACTGATCAACCTCAGGAGGCTCCAAGCAAAAACTAAGATCACAACAGATATAGTCAAAGACTTTCTAGTTGCTGATGACTGCGCCCTCAACGCTGGCTCCGAAGTTTGCATGCAACGCAGCGTCGACAAGTTCTCTGTTGCTTGCACAAATTTCGGTCTTACGATCAACACAAAGAAGACTGAAATAAATGTATCAGCCAGCCCCAGGAAAACGCATCCTGAGCTAGACATCGCAGTCAATGGCCATGTAGCTAGCATGTTAGACGTTCGGCTTCCAAAACAAACTCTTCTATGGCGAGCTTGAACAAGGAAAACCCAACAAATGAGGCCAGATAAAACTATATAAGGGCACCCTGAAGACATCTTTGAAGAAGTTTGGTATAAGCTATAACACGTGGGAGCAGATTACCCATAACAGGGTAGTGTGGTGCTCCTCCATCAGTAAAGATGATGCAGTTTGCGAGACCAACAGGACAGTCGTGGCAAAACAACGAAGGCAGGCCAGTAAATCCTGAGACAGTAACCCCAAGATCAGCGTTGCTACCATACACTGTCCACAATGCCACAGAACATTCAGGATGCAGATCGGTCTCCTCAGCCACCTACGCACCCGAAACCATTCGTTCACGCTACAACACCGGATGACTAGAGTGGTCCTCATCGGCTTGATGGTGGAACTAACATGTATTGTTACGTATATTTGATTTAATTTATATTTTTGATTTAAGTTGTGTTTGATTTGATTTGATTGTTTGTGGGTTCTGGAGTCTTTTTTTTTTCTTTTCTTTACATGTCAACGTAATGTAATTTTGTTTACTAGGAAATCGATATTTTCCAGAAAATTGAGTTTGACCTGAGTTTTTCCTTAGATGCCTAATAAGAGAAAATTGTTTCTATTTTTGATTTAGTTCCTGGCCTCGATTGAGGTTAAAGTAAACAACTTTTTCTCGGAGTAAAATGATTGGTTCTTATCAAGGACACACAGGGACTACGTGATTTTTGTATGTAAACATGATCACGTGATCCTATATTTCTCAATTAGGCATTTCCGAAATTGCGAAATACTTGAGAGAGAGAGAGAGACAGAGAGAGAGACCCAGAGAGAGAGAGACACACAGAGACAGAGAGAGAGACAGAGAGAGAGACAGCGACAGAGAGAGACAGAGAGAGAGACACAGAGAGAGACACAGAGACAGAGACAGAGAGACAGAGAGAGGATTCCGGGCTTTACAACACTTGATGTCATGTTGTTTTCTTCTTTTGTGACCATTATTGAATTTTTTGAATTTTTAAGTTATTTATTAATTTTTCATCAGATTATTTGGGCTCTAAAAGATTAATTCGTTTCTCGGGAAATATTATTGTATTCATGCAGAATTCTTGAACAAGGACATTTCTTAAAAAATTTATTTGGGATTTCCAAAACCAAAGGATTAATTATTGTGTTTCTACAAGGAACTGTAGACGTCAGCACAGTACAGGTTACAGCATACGTCATCGCCTTCCATCTTGGATTCTTCGTCGGGACTCGAACTTGGAATCATTAGAACATTTCAATATTAGGACTTCAAACATTTTATTCGTGGATTATTTTTTTATTTGATTCTTAAAACCGCAAGTTCATATTTTTTTCATTTTTACAGTATTTTTCCAGGAAAAACAATTATTTGTTATATTGTTCAAAGCTTGTTGTTTTCACTCTTTCTTGTGTTACTGTTTATTCGAGCCTAAACACGTAAGATAAGAGTATGTATGTATGTATGTATGTATGTATGTATGTATGTATGTATATATGTATATATGTATGTATGTAGCTGAGTTGACAGCACATAAGTACAATCATGTCTGAGTTGACAGCACATAAGTACAATCATGTCTATATGAAGCCCTGTATAGTCATGCACCCCAAAAAGCATATAAAGCGAAGTGGTAAAATCATTAAATTACCAAGTCAAAGTTTTGATATAGGCATAACTCTTTCTAAATGTCTTAACGTGAACCTTGGGTGCGTCACATGGTGAAGTGTGTGCCTCCATTTACTTGCCCATTCAGAACTTGTTTGGAGAGAAGGAAACTTGTGTAAAGTCGTCTAGACACAAAATAAAATTTGACTGGCTCTCATGGATGGAAATAACTGATACTTTAATAATATATATCAGACACTTTACTATTGTCAGAACTTGTGATGTTAATTCACACATATCTACATTAACATTGTTATGGCTTCGTGGTTTAACTCCACATCATCCTTCTCAGCTCCCTCATTGTTTGCCATCCCTTGCAATGGCATTATCACATTGTTATGTCATTCATTAAGGCGTAACTGGTCTTTGTATCCGACTACTAGTAAGGAAAGTGTGCATTCCATACCAAGATGAAATACAGGGAAATAAATCTGTCCAGATAGGGTTTCCTTTTACGGTTTAATCATGACGTAGATCATATGAAAGAAAATTGTGGAAAGCAAGTTGTGTCACTTACTTTGATTTGTTATATACATTACTATTTGTGATAGATGTTACCTTATCTAAATAAATTATTATTCCTTTAGTTACACAATGATTCCAGGTGTTTTGATAAGCCCCAGTCCGTCCAACACCAGATATATTCATGTAAGATTATCTCATGAAGACAACCAGACTGTTGCACGTTTGATTTATTGCTTTTAGTTTTCAAGTTCTCTTGTCATGTCTACTGTTTCGCCTGTAGATACATAGGACAGCATAATCAATTGTCACAAGCTACGTTATGTACAAGCTGGCAATTGCTGAACCGAATAACTCCTTGCAAACTTCAAGCTGTAATGAATGGTCAGCTTGTGTGGACATTTAAAGCCTTTGTCAACTTGTGTGGACATTTAAATCCTCTGTCACACACACACACACACACACACACACACACACACACATATACACATAGACACACTAAGTATGTATTCCCTTTTTATGATATCCCGTATGGTAGGTCAAGTGATGAACACTAAATCACGTTATCTTGCTCCAGTGACTCCACATAAATTTATTGCATTCTGCAAACGCTGATACGATGAGCTTTATTTCAGTCTTTATTGATAGAGCCCGTTCATTAACATCGTACAACTACTGCATATATATATATACATGTATCATCTATAACGTTGTTTAGTTTTTGTTTGTTTTTATAAACATTTCAAGCTTTGTTATTTATCACACAGCTTCATGGTTTTCTTGCATACTGACTGCATGGGATCATAAGGAAGAATGTAGACAAGGTTAGGTTTTATTACAGGGTTCTATCCTTAACTCTCACGTTCTCGGTCATCAAAGCTTCAGAACCAGGATGGAAGGTTCGTTCTATGGACCATTTTGGACATTGTTGCAACCAATTTTTAAATTTCATTAGCTGGATATTACCTGAACTGGTATAACATTTTCATTTTTTCAGGAAGTTATTTTCTTGAAGATAAGAATGTGTCTCAGCAAACAAGCACACATATCTAGTTGTACCTTGAACCTTTCACTAATTCATATATCACTGATACAAACGGAGTTTTCTGATAAAACGATAAACAACTTGGACTAATGATGTCCTCGTAAGCGTCTAGTTTAACACGACAACCAGCTCTGGTAAAGCTGGAAACAGGTTGTTGGAAAGATAAAAACAGGTCGTGGTAAACTTGGAAAACCGGATGTGGTAAAGTTTTTATTTATTTTTTGTATAATAGTGCATAAAGACAACATGACCTTTACATACTACGAAAACTATTAATTGGAAAACAAAGAAACAAGTAAAAATTGTTGTAATGGACTATGCACGATTTATACATCCATTGATTTTACTATGACATGTATTTTCTCACTCCTTCTTGTCCCGTCTTCGTCGTTGTTTTTCAAGACATTTGATTAATGTGTTTGCGATGCACAGTTGATCAGTTAGTTTGTCAGAATGATGAGGAGTGTGGCTTTAAAGTCATAAGATCATTGTAGGACATCCTCGCTCATGCCTTAGGTAGTTTTACCGTGCTTGATGAAACGATGTACATCAACTCATATGAATTCTTAAATGTAATTAACAACCTCGAGTTAGGATATGACATGTTTATTTTTTATTGTAACTCTAGGCAAATAACTCATTTCACCAGTGTCATCTCGCTCGATCCGACTTCAGTTGTCAAATAAAATGTATAAACTCGTGCAACTCTTTGCGTCATCCCAAACATACTGTTTTCTTCATATTTCATGGTAAATATCTTTACAAGATTGAATGTGACGTTATTCTAAAGACGTTTTGGATAATATTGCAAGTTTAATCAGGTGCGTTTGGACATAAGAACGAAAATTGCACATAATAACAATCTTTCATATATATTCTGGACATACGTCATATGGTGGTGCACACATTCACTCCAACCCCAAACATTAAATAAACAAAACCTACAAAATCAAAAAGATATCTTATATTAAGCTTTGTCGTTTGTACTAAGATCGCAGTTTTTATTTGATCACGCTACGAAATATATTCCATATTAATACAAGAAATAAAAATCCTCTTGTGTCTCTTGAAATGTGCTATATAGCCAGCAATATATTTACTGTTGCACGTGCGCGTACACGAGTGCTTGTGCGTGTGAAACCACCAACGACAGTAATGCAAAACACTAGGGTGATAAAGACGGATACATTACAGACTTCCTGTTTAACTTATTGTTTCATTTCACGAAAATTATTACAAAGATTTCCTTCTGCTGACCTCGGCATGTGAAATGCACTTGATGCGCCATCTTGCGTGTCATAAGAGGCGACTGAGGCAGTATGTTGATCCTTGGATGCATTCTGTAATGATGTTCTAGATGACAAGGTCTTCGACTATTTATAATGTTCAATTTTCATCAAGAATCTGTCTGTATTATTTAAGGTATTTACCCTTTATTGGCCTCCCTTTGTGTGCCTGTCCGGTGATGCCTAATTTACTCAGTACTACATAGCCAGGATTGTGCTGGTATACCATTAAGCCATTTTCCTTACGAAATTTTGTTTACATTTTTTCCCTCGTTATTAATTGCTGTGTTTTTTCATGTTATTTTTCTCTTTTGGATTAATACGCTAATACGGTAGGACGCGAAGTGTCTACAAGATGTTCTCTGAGAGAGATGTACAGCAGCATATAAAGACGAATGAATAAAGAGGAAGCATCCGAGTAACATTTCCCATTTCTTAGTTAGGGCACACGTCAGCATTCTCTAACCTGTCACTGCATGTAAACCTTATGAATTCATGTTGACTACTGATTTCCGAAGTAATTCTCCAATTTGAAAAAGACTCGCTGGTTGATCTCACTCTAGTCTTATTACATATGATTCACTGAGCATTCTTTAAAGACGTAAATGACAAGACAATGGATTCACCTTGACTAGGTTTTACAGCCTGGTTATAAATCATTCCGAATTTAATTAACTACATAGATGTAATAATATATATAGTACAGGACCGGCGGTGTCAATATATCACGGTCAGCCAAGTCCAGGTATCACGGCCAACAAAAGATCCATTTCATGGACAACAAAAGTCCCAATATCACAACCAACAAAAGATCCATTTCATGGACAACAAAAGTCCCAATATCACAACCAACAAAAGATCCATTTCATGGACAACAAAAGTCCCAATATCACAACCAACAAAAGATC
The DNA here is from genome assembly GCA_028554795.2 of Sinohyriopsis cumingii. Lineage (NCBI taxonomy): Eukaryota > Metazoa > Mollusca > Bivalvia > Unionida > Unionidae > Sinohyriopsis > Sinohyriopsis cumingii. The sequence goes on along the minus strand of CM068831.1, from coordinate 123,511,522 downwards.
CATTTCATGGACAACAAAAGTCCCAATATCACAACCAACAAAAGATCCATATCACGGTCAACAAAAGTCCCAATATCACAACCAACAAAAGATCCATTTCATGGACAACAAAAGTCCCAATATCACAACCAACAAAAGATCCATTTCATGGACAACAAAAGTCCCAATATCACAACCAACAAAAGATCCATATCACGGTCAACAAAAGCCCCCATATTAAAACCGTTGATTATGAAAATTGATGTTTATCGATTGAGAAAATTGCGAAATTTTCATATTTTGTGCATTATGCAAATATTTAACATAATTCTTAATCTTCCGATCTGTTAGATAAAGTTAAAAATATTTACTAGCGAACCAGTGGCCACAAGATAAACAATATTCAATAATAAAAGATATTCTGATCATTTTTTAAACAAGATGCAGGTCCCGATCTATGGGTGACCAGCAGGTTAATCTCTACATATATCTCAAGAGTCAAAGGTGGTGTAGTCCGGGGATCATATTTGTTTCCTGACAACGCAAGTTCTGATGAAGATGAGTGTTACCTCTGTTAATGCAAAGTAGAAATTGTGCACATATATCATACCACTCGTTCTTTCCTTTCTACACGCAAGTCCAATCGATTTGAATTGGTACTTTTTCTACATGTACATCCTTTTGGCTCATATTGGTACTTTTCCACATAAACGTCCTCTGAACTAAAATTGGTTGGTACTTTTGAGTACATTAAGTCCAAACGCGCGCTTGAAATGGATAATAAAAAGTCTGCAATTGTTCGCTTGCATGCAAATTTGAGGTCAAAATGTGGCAAACTGATGTTTAGAATCATACATGACAGAAATTATTCTGTTATTCAGGCAGACTCAGATCACAGTTATTATTTCTTTCTATATCAAGAATGTTTGGTCCTCTCTTTCACTGCGGTGATTATTGGCCTAGACTTAGGCGTGTCTCGTATTGATTTTAAAATTAATGGATTATTCTTTAACATATGAGGATTGTGTGGTGATTTTCTGTGTGTTGTTTGGGTACAGTGCACATTGAGTGTGTACTTGAGTTTTGTGGGTTTACGCCATTTCTCAGCACATGTTACGCGATACATAGCGGCTAGTATTTTTATTTGAGGATGAACCCGGAAAAGATCACTTGGACAGGTAAGTAGGCATTATATTTTGAAAATAAAGCCTGTGACAAATGACGCGTTGCTTTATTTTAATCAATTTGGCGTATTCATAACAATGAGGAATAAAGTATTACATGAATTTCACTGAAAGATGTCCAGGAAAAATCTTCAGAATATAACGGCCAGCTCACTGCTAAAAAGCTAACATAGAGAGTATATTGGAAAAGTAAATGTGTACTGACTCCAGGTGCATCATATTTCGAGTGTCGTTATAATGATAACTGGAAACTTACAATCAATACAAAGAAAACAAAAATTACTGGATTTGATTCCACAGCAAAGGAAGATCATACATAACATTTAAGATAAGAAGAAAATATTTGCCTATATTGATATTTTAGATGTATATAAATACATAGCCTCATATTTCACAAGAATGGAAAGCTCTCAAATGGCCGAAAAATGTCTAGTTCTACAGGTAATAAAGGCATATGTTTTTTTTTAACAAAAATGGTATACACAATTTAGATTTCTTTTTTGATTGTCAGCTAAAACTTTTCGATTAGACCACTGTATAATTCTAAACATGCTTTTTGAATCTGAGGATGTGTAAAATCAGATTTAGTTGAACAAATTCTTCTTTCTTTCTTTTGAAGTATAATGAATATAAAAATGTACCACTCTCTATATGGTACAATGTGAACTTGGTCATTTAACTCAATTATTATAATTAAAACTTGAATGATAAACTATTGGTCTGGATTAATTAGTGGTTATGAAGAACCAATGTGTTATATTTATTCTCTCTTTTACAATGTGACGCCTGAAAAGTTCAATACAGACAATTCTGAGCAGCTCACGTCAATACATCATGTTATCAAAATGGCTTAATTACAGTTTATTTAAAGCTAGTCTGCATTTACAAAATATATATTTCTCATTACCAATTTGTGCTAATCAAAAATCCGAATTAGGTTTGGAACTGCAGATCGTAAGTTTCCTGTGAAAAGTGGAAGACGGGATAATGTTTCCTATAACGAAAGATAATATACACTGTCAATCGCAAGAAATAGCTGATGAAGGTCGCTATCTTCTGTCGTGTTATTTATTTTGTGATGAAAAACAAAAATCTATACCTCATTATTACATTTCCCTGACTAACGTTTATAAATATAATTAGTTAATGAATACTGGTTACACACGACTCTTGAAAAATATTTGAAGGTGCTTTCTAAATTTTGTAATCACCGCTAAGTACCTGATGCTATATTCATGTTCTTTTTGTGTGCCTCATATGAGAATAATTACGTCTGGTCTTGTCTTGTCCCGGCTCAAGTTTGCCCGCAGGCGATGCATGACACGCCGTTTGCTCAGACAGTGATGCAACCATTTCATTCAGTGTTAGTCATGCCGAGTTTCAACAGCGTAGATGTCACCTTCACGGTCATACTAGTTGTAGGTGAACACTATGCCCTCGAGGCTAATATAGTATAGTATACTATAGTATAAGTGGGTGATGTGCGTAAACGTCAGCTGTACATCCATACCCTATTCAAATGGACCCAGTACTGTCCATAACTATCAGTAGAGGATAATGTGGCATCACTAGATATATTATTTATTCCCAACAAGCAGCAGGAGAAAGTTCCACGTGCTTTTGTTAGATTGAAGATAAATTAACGAGCATATCATGCGCTAACCCTTCCGAAGAACCTCGCATACATGAAGTGGTAAGTAAAGCCAGGTCGTATGGCCAGATAAGTAATAAACTCTTTGTTGACGGTCAACATGTACACCCGGGTGATTCACCGGACTCTAACCCAGAGATGAAAAACACACAGTCCATCATAAAGACCATCTTATGCGCAGACATTAGGGTCAACTTAAGAGCATCACGCGTTAAACTAACTTTGTGACCATTGGTTCAAACAGTTCTCGTCCCAATCAAAGTAGACTTGGAAAACACGAAGTAAGCAGTATTGATGTTAATAATATAAAAAATGCATTAAGGTTTTGTTTTGTTTTTTTACGTTTGTAGCTTACAAAAACTGGCGATTAGGTCCAGATGAATAATTTCGATCATTTTATTCATCCGTTTGATTGTCGTGGTTTTCCGAGACAAAATTGAATTATCTTGACGTAGTAGAAATTAAAGAAGTGAATTATGTACAACACATTGAAAACAAACTGTTAGGTGCATATTTAATGATCCTACATTCTCATTAAGATTCACTTCTAAAATACTGTCACCTAATGATTGGGGATTATCCTAAATCCTTATTTGATCTATCGGAAGATATAATGATTGATCATTTTACGTACCTGATAAATGTTTTAGGTTCCTATACAGTATAGTAATTTGTATGAAACAAAATGTAAACGGAACTCACTGATATAATTGGAAAATATACATTTGTCTGTTTGACTGGAGACTTTATATCACGATAAGCAACTATTCTAGATTGTAGAGATTCTCATCACAATGCTTTACGCTTTTGTTTCAACTACATTACAGCTGACAAAAGATAAATTGTGATGTTTAAGTTCCTTAATATATCATCCAGAAGTAGACATGGGTAATGATAAGAGATATAGGTCAAGAGATATAGGTCATATTACGAATAGAATTTATCGGTTGTATCATGTCACGCCGTCATCTGCTGCCCTTCACTTAATCTGCAGTTTGAAAGCTCGTGGATTTTAATGCTAATTTCTGAGTATATTCCCCGCGGTAAGTTTTCATGCTTTTTGTTAGAATGCTAATGTGAATTAGGAAAAAAACTGAAACTCTGTTGACACTATAAGTGAGGTAAAATACCTCAAAATTTTAAAATTGTGTAGATAATAATGAAGAAGTAATAATCAGATTTATTGAAGATTGAACGATTTACTCGGTCTTGATTCTTTCTATCAGAGATATTTTATAGAAAATATGGTTTGAGTTTCGATGTAGTTAACGAATTTTATCAAGAAAATGTTTGTTTTAGAGACATATTTAGTAAATGTTAGGATCCGCAATATAAAAAGTTTGGTAAGGAATACAAAAGTGCTAGACATAATTATCACTATTGCCTCAAGCATTGTTCGTGTTTGATTTTTTACTGGGAGAAAATATATTCATGATTACAAACTTTTCATGCCAAGATTGTGCGTGTCCGAATTGGCATGAAAAATAAATAAATTAGGCAGCAAAACACTTTTGTATACAGAATAAAAGTAATTACGGAATATATATATATATATATATATATATATATATATATATATATATATATATATATATATATATATATATATATATCGAGGATTTCCTCTTTAAATTCCTTTGGACTTTTCTATATTCATAAGTTATTGCCATAAATTTAATATTAAGGCAGGTAGATATGAAGGTGACATTCCTTCAGAGAGAGGCCCATAACTTCGGTTCCAGTAGTAATTTACTATCAGTTCAGGACGAACACTATGCATTTTTCAAAATAAATTTACCCAGGCATTAGCGAACAACATAAAATAAGCGTTGTTGTGCCATTCCATCTTTAAAAAATTATATAGCTTAATTTCGTATCAAAGTACACAGTTTATATACCGTTTATTAGTTTGACCAATATCTGTACTTAACAAGTTATATTTTTACTATAAGAAGTGCAGAGCTGTCAAATTTAGTGCCCTTTTTGCGTCTACATGTATTATAGAATGGTAGCCTAAGTTACTGAAATAAAGAACATAAATTTACTTGGGTTTCCACTTGTATGGAGATGACATGGTAACTGACTTTTATGGTTGTATAACAGGGTGACATTCTTTTAGGCTGTGAGGTAATTTCTCTCTGCATCTAACTATACATATTGAAATTTAGCATCCAGTTACGAAGTCTGTTCGCAAGATTGAAAAAAACACTGCTCACGTAGGGCTACTTTTATGCACGAGTTTATTACAAGTGGCTTCACATCGGCTTAATTCGTAACCGGCACTGTTGTCCAAGTTGTTAAAGAATGTATTTTGTGTACCTGTTATATAGTAAGTTCTCCGAATCTTCCCACTTCCAAAGGATAAGCCTTTCTCCGGCTACCATATTATGCAACGATTCACACCTAACTGGCAAACAAAATGTGTAGAGATGCCGATAGAGTGCAATCTGTGTTTGCAATATCTAAGTGACACATACCGAACCCACTCCCTCTAGGCTGTCATAATACTTAATTCTTGTTCAGTACCCATGACTGAAGTCCCAGTCTATTTTAAGAACATCCTTTCCACACTCATTTTTGTGGTGGTACGAGAGAAATGTTTAGGTTTTAAACGGTAATTACTTATTCTTAAGAATATGAGCATTATGGTGTGGTTGTCGGTGTGAAGTTTGGCGACAGTGCACACTTAGTAATCAGTCATTGATGCTGATCCAGAAATGGAATATGCGACCCGTTGCGCGTTGCACTGATTACAGTCCAGCCTCTGAAGAAGAAGAAAACACACGATAACCTATGACAAGAACTTTGCTTTGAGTTCACATTTAAAGGTTCTTTAGATATATATTCCTTTTTACGATTTGGACACAATGGAAAGTTCATTACTGATAAACAAATGTAGAGACTACAAAGAAAAAAAATTGCGATCTGGGTTCTGATGTGGCTTGCTTATCGATGATGTTCCATCCATTGCTACCCAACAACGGTGACTGCACTGACAAGCTAGTTGTTATCTTGGCATGAATATAGCAAAACACTTTGGATAGTAAAGGGGGATGGGTGTGTATGGTAGGATAGGAGGTCAATTATAGTGGGTAATCAACAGTACAATAATAATGCCATGCCTGTTCCGTGTCTAAACAAAATATTCAATCACAAGACTCAAAATCAGAAATGGTACACAGAATACGTGTCGATCAGGTGTTGGCAACCTATGGCACGCTTGCCATAGGTGGCATACCAGACTCATTGAAAAAGGTACGTGGTCAGTTGTTGTTTGGGGTCTAATGTCCTTTTATTTCAGCGAATGATAGACTATATATGGCGTTCAGTATAGCACGAGGAGGATGAACCAGGGAAAACCCCGGTTAGAACCACCGAACAGGGATCGTTAAGGCGAGCTGTTTAGACCACTCGACCGCCCACTATCCCCACCACCACGACGTTGTGGCTTTGTAACGTATGTCCTAAATATGATAATTAAATTAATGGGGCAAATATGACTTGGTACGGAGCACTCTACAATTTAGAGAACCTGGCACGTCAGTTCTGAAAGACTGCTGATGTCTGGTCGAGATATTCAAGGGACAGTTACTTCTCCGGTTGCGTCCTCAGGCAGTCTGATTTATTCCAGTAGTCCTATATGCTGTAATACCAGGAAACTGACGGGCTACACTGGAACGGTATTCCCTCCCGGGTTGCTGCACGCAATCTTCCTTCTAATCGCAGGTCTGGGAAACTTCTCGTATGCCAGCTGGTATGCTCCGCTAGATAGTCCGGGTGTTGCCCCTTCTTCGCAGCATGGCTGACTCCCTAATTGTAAATAGTTGGTTTCCGTCTGTTCTGCTTTTCCATGGCCTGCTACAATCGTAGACTGTCGCCTGCTACGTGGGCTTCTTCCCGAGGGTTTCTCTATTGCTGCTACTATTAGTAGCACTCATCGACCTCTCTGTGGTTGGGTTAGTTTTGTCGGTTAAACTCTCGTGTCACACTGCCACTTTACGCAGTTTTGTCTCATACTTCCTACAACAAATATTTGGATGGTTTTTAGCTGAAAATTGCAACACGGGCACCCCAAATCAGGTCGCACCCTCCTCTCTTCCTACCACAACAGGTGTTCTGATGTTGATTGTTGAATATATGATGTCTGACTGCTATGGAATCGAATGACTGGATGAATGACAGTGTAAATTATCATCGTCATTTAAATTATAGACGTTTTCTTCCATACGGGCATGTACGTCTGGTTAATGTCCGTAAGCGGACTATTTAATTGATCCCAGGGGAAGGAATTAGAGCCTCATCCCCCAGGCATTACTGTGCATAAAAGGCACTATTTAATTGAGCCGTCAGGTCTTGGGTCAATATGACTGGCTTCATAGACACTAGCGACCTGAATTTAAGGCTATACTCGAGTGGGGATATACCCAGCACACACTCGAGTTAAAGGTAGCAATTCAGTCTGCATTAGCTGCGCTAGGTGTCCACCAAGCAGTATGTGACACCAGTAGCGATTGGTCACCACTATGACGTCACATCGGGACACCTAGGGTTTTATTCCTATGTGGAGGGTTAATTAATTGTTCATGAAGAGAGGAAAAAGTGCCTCTCCCTTCATGTATTTAATATGTGCTATACACGTTTATTACTTTAATGTCCGGGAGTGGCGAGGAGGAAGGTTCGGTCAGGGAGGAGTCTGCTAACTAGGAAGGCACCTTGGTTTATCCATGGTATAAATGTTTTGATTCCCTTTCCAAAAGGTTAATGAATCATCGTCTTGACGGATACGTGAATTACCAGCAATTTATAACGAAGGTTTGTCACATGATCAGCTCAGATCAAATCATGTGACTTCGTGCTTCATTGAAGACCAATGAGTGGTGCGAAAAGCTCTCGAAAGCCGTGAAAGTTTAACTCTGACAAAACATTTGTCTCTGCAAACTTTATATTTTTTTTTATTACTATTATTTTGACACGTGGTATGTCTGATGAAGAATCAACTAATGTAACGAATACCACTACTATTACTTCTGCAACTGTTGCCACTAGTAGAACTATGGAGATTTATTGTGGTAAATAGAATGATACGCAGGGCAAATCCACATTAGATTCAAACAGTTGTGTGTGTGTGTGTGTGTGTGTGTGTGTGTGATTTGGATTTTTAACTTAGCTTTAACAATTTTTCAGTCATATCGCTACGATGTCTGCAGTGTGGCATTTTATAGTAATTGTCTAGCACTGGAGCATCATGCCGCAGATATGTAGCATGATGTCCCACCCAATCACATTATCTTGACACCAGTCCGACCAGTCCTAACACTAACCTCTTAACGCTGAGCGCCAAGCGAGACAGCTGTTAGTATCATGTTTGTAAGTCTTTGGTATGACTCGGCCGAGGATCGAACCCACGACCTCCCACATTCGAGGCGGACGCTCTAACCTCTAGGCCACCGGAGCGGTCTGATTACAATTTAACTTATTTATTGATTATGGCATGCATTGCATGATTGAGTCTCGTATATTAGGAGGAATTCGTACGATAACAATTAGCGATATTGCATCAAACTGTGAGTACCCTATCAGTGATGAAGGTAATGCTGTAAATGTCAAATATGAGAGGTCAGCTGAAGGTCATTCATTACGTACTTCATGCTAATAACATTTATAGACGGTAATATGCCAATCTATATATCCGAAACTTTTGACGTGCAAACAAGACAGACATGAAGATAATTACTGACAATTTTATGAATTGAATAGACAACAACTAAACTGATGTTCTGCTGTAGATTTAGAATTACTATCACATGTACACGATTATTTTAGCGATTATTCATCATGGCAGAAAATCTAAAATTAGGTATCACACGATTATCATCATGGCAGAAAATCTAAAATTAGGTATCACACGATTATCATCATGGCAGAAAATCTAAAATTAGGTATCACACGATTATCATCATGGTAGAAAACAGTTCTTATATAGGTGAAAAACGGGAACACAGACAACAGTACCTCGGTTATTTTTTTTTACATCGGATGACAAAGAAAAGTATGTAATTCGTTGTATACATTTAAACTATATATTGAATTTGGACTATGGTATAAGAATATACGTAGGGTAATATTATTTGATTCATGATGTTCGTTAGATCCATATCAGGCATATGTTAAATTAAACACACATTTGAGACATAAAGCAACAACTGATTTTGGGGAACACATTCTTTTTTTTTTAAAAAAAAACAAGACAGCGCCCCCACACCCAAAAAGACGAAAAACAAATGAATACTTCTGTATTTAAATATGGAAAATTTACTTAAGACGATGACTCTGAATAAGACGAAAAAAAATCCCTAAATCAGAAATATTTCTCAAGTGGAAGGAAGAAAACTTTGTTATAGTACGTATGGAAAATAAATAGGCCAAATTAACGAAACCTTTGGAGGTAAGATTTACATTGTCAGAATATTTAAAAATGACTAATGTATGGGTTTTATGGTTACAAGCTTAACAGCAAACATGGCGATACTATTTCATTATGAACGACAAATACAGATTGGTTATGCGGTTATGTAAAAAAAACCATAGCTTTTGCAAAGACATGTCCAAAGTTGTTTGATAAATATAAGTACACATTATCAGGAAATTAATCTACTGAGGTAATACCAGCATGACTCCCTTTTTATATATTTTCTCCTTTATCTAGCTACAATAGACCTTCGTCGATGCTTGCTAGTCTGACATCCTGATGACGTGACCATCCCATCCCATCTGTGATTTTATCAGCTGAGTGACCATGTTTGGAATGTCTCCTAGTGTAGCAACCTCAGTGCTTTGGACCTCGTCCTGCCATCGTATCGCCATCCCTTTCATCGTGTAGCCATGGCACACTCCGTACCAGGAAGACAGTGGTGATATAACAACCTGCACCAGGAAAGCCTTATCTAGAGACTACCATCAAAGTGAATGGTCTATAACTTAGCAGTGGACACGTTCGTCTGCCTGGGCATGACACCGTTACGTGCAGTTAACACTGATGACCAAACAAACGTCGGATTTTCCAAAACATGTGTGGCCTTTGACAGACTGCGTACAAAAGTGTGCAAGCACAGAAGCAAACGAAGTAGAAGGTATACAAAGATGCAGTGTTGCCAACGTGCTGTGCGCTTTCGATGCCTGGGAGGTGCACAGACGCCTAGCCAAGAAGTTTAACCGTTTTCTTATAGGCTTTGGCAATAACACGATTCGCGAATTAACTCCTTTGGTGACACCCTGAATATAGGCACCAAGTCGGTTCTGAAGGAAAATGGTTCCAATCTGACTTGCAATATGTTTACTGTATCCTAAACGACAATGATTCCAGTCTTACATGAAATATGTTTACTGTATCCTAAATGACAATGGTTCCAGTCTTACATGCAATATGTTTACTGTACCCTAAATGACAATGGTTCCAGTCTTACTTGCAATATGTTTACTGTATCCTAAATGACAATGGTTCCAGTTTTACATGTTACCATTTTCCTTCAGAACTAACTTGGTAGCTATGTTGAGGGCGCCATTTTCATTGAGGGCCAAGAAGACACTATATGAACACTTCTCATGAAAACCCCATTTCAAAATGACTTTCCCTTAGGATGAATAGTTAAAACATGAGTTTCAAGATGATAACATAGGAGACATCAGATCAGTACCCTTATTATTTAAGATAAACAAAGCATTACAATAGGGAAAACTCAATGATGATATGACCATTCATTCAGGAAAAGTAGTGATAAAATGTTTCTCAAGATGGCCAATGTGTCAAGCATGTTAGATTCCATATCAACACCATTTTCATTGAGGACCCAGTAGACATCGTGGCTGCCGTGAATGCCATTGGACTGCAGATTGGCTCCATTTTGGTTTAGGTCGAGTTAGCTATCATAAATCATTTAGTGAAAACTTCATGTATATATGACCATCCACGAAGACAAGAGTAGTAATAACAAATTTTTCCAGTAGCATTTTCTTCTTGGACTACCTAGCCGTTTTAAGAAACATTTTTGTGGAAAAACTCCAAGTTGATATGACCATCCATTCAGATGGAATAGATATAACAACATTTTCAAAATGGTTTTAGTCGCGGCCATATTGGACATCAGATCCTCTCCACTTTCATTTAGTGTGAACTAAATATGGTAAGAAGTCCTGAAGTAAAAACATTGTTTGAAATGATCATCCATTTAGGAGTATCAGCAAAAACAAGATTTTCAAGATGGCTGAGCTGGTGGCCATAATGGATATCAGATTGGCATCATTTTCATTTACAACCAACTAGAGACCACACGAATTCGTTTAGTGTAAGATCCCATTTGATATAACCATCCAATCAGGAGGAGCAGAGATAGCAAGATATTAAAGTTGACCGCTATGGCAGTCATAATGAATGTGAGAGCAGTACAATTGTTATCTTGGACCAACTAGACCAAGGGATAAATATATGTGTAAAAGTTCCATGGCAATCCTCCAAGTAGCTAAGGAGGATAAGTGATAACAAATTGATGCTAACAGACGGACGGACGACGGACAACATAATATTTTATGATATCAATCCAGTACGGTGGAAAACAAATATCTTACTGGACTTATTCACGCCTTTTACAATATACACTCCGGTTTGTACCAGTTGTCGCAGGCGTACATGACTCATTTAAGTGGACAAAGACAAGTACTCTTACATACAGTGACCACGAGGGTCGCTTATGTACCTGCGAGCTAAGGTACAAATGCATATTTCCGCGGTCACATTTACTCTGTCCAAAGTGATCGTTGCCTGCGATAATCGTGCATGCATATGGTACAAATGACAGTAGATTAGAAATTTACAACACAAGTAATATCGTGCCAGCTAAAATGGCTCACTTGACCCAAATATGCTGCAACACTCAAGTTAGGAGATAGGCGCCGTTACTTGGAGCTTAGGTTCGGAAGATTTATGATTGTACAACTTGTTTGACAATATCGTTGTTTCGGTGACATCTGAAATAAATTCATTCACATGATCTTGAGTGTGTGTGTGTGTGTGTGTGTGTGTGTGATCAAACGATAAGCGCTTTCGCCTATGATATGGCACATCATTATCAGTTATAATACTAATTTCATACATGTGCTTGCATTTGTTAATATTAAACGGTGTTTCTCTGTATATATTTTATACCTATCAATGTTTTAACCCCAAAATAAGTCTGAATTTTATTTCAATTTCCGAAAAGAAGGAAAGCAGTAGTCATTTTTTGTTGTTTTTAGTCTGTATTACTAAAGTCTCAGGGGCAACAAGTGGGGATCGAGTGGTCTAAAGCTCTCTCCGTTACAGATCACTGCCATCTCACCCCAGGCTGCGTGGGTTCGAGTCTCGGATTCGGCTAATGTGGGTATGTGAGAAAGCTTGCCAGTAGCTTCTCGTGAGTTGGTGGTTCTTTCCGGGGTTTTCCCGGGTTCTTCCTCCACCATTAATACTGGTGGCCATGTATAGCCTATCGTGTGCTTAAAAATGGCGTTAAACCCTACAACAACTAAAGTCTCAAACAAGGGTGGAACTACCTTTTCCTCCATGCGTCTTGGTTACAACTGAACAAGCGTAATGAGTTGCATGCTCTTTAACAAATCGCAATTTGTTCAGTCCGCTGTAACAAAACTGTAGAAATAATATTGTCAGGCCCCCATGGGAGCATCTCGATGTCCAGCCCTAAACAGTTCAAACGCTGTACTTCGGGATCTCGACAGAAGCGTTCCTAGTTATTCAGCTACGATATATTTCCGTGATGAAAATTTTAACAACTGCACACTAGCTGTAGATATAACACAACCTGGTCTTGCCTCATGCGTCGAATAAGAAACTCGTGTGATTAACAGCGATAGTACTGAAAATAAGCGACTGTTGTTATACACCAGTGCTGTCCAACCTTTTTGCCACCATGGGCCACTGAAAAATCTATTTCTTGAAGCCGAGGGCCGCAGAAGAAAATGGAAAAGCAGCGACTATATAGCTGCTCGAGCTCTGGCGGGCCATTTAAAATCAGCCCGCGGGCCGCGGGTTGGACAGCACTATTATACACCCTTAAATCATGCAACTGACATTTCATCCTTTTTGGTCTCAGACTGGCCGATTTTTTTTTAACATCTTAAAAAATGTCCGGGATTTTGCCCTGCTCACCCATTCGTTAAACATGTCTAGATATGCTTATATTGGAAAGGTGACATGTAGTACAAAAGTTATATTATATTATAAAATATATACTCACGTTGTATACTCTATATTACCCGTTCCATATGCTCATGATGGATTAGTGTTGTTATTGTTGTTGTAGGATTGAACGCCATTTTACAGCACAAGATAGCCTATACATTGCGGCCAGTATAAATGGTGCAGGACGAACCCGGGAAAACGCCGGAAAGAACCACCGACCCACGAGAAGCTACTGGCAAGCTTTCACACATGCTTTCACACATTTCACACGAACCCGAGACCCGAACCCACGCAGACAAAGGTGAGATGGCAATGATACGTAATGGTGAGCGCTTTAGACCACTTGGCCACTCGGGGTCCCATGGATTAGTGTGATGTATATACTATATATAACACAGTAATACAATGTGTGTTGGTAAGTATTGTTACAGATGTACTCACTATCTGAAGTGTCCTCTTTGTTTTTTCCTCAGAAAGTTCGAATATATTTACCGCATTATATCATTTGCTCAAATTTGAAATTCGGTTTACGAGTTAAGATTATATTCGTGTCGAAAATTTGAAATCTTTGCAATTTCGATTTTCATTATATATATATATATATATATATATATATATATATATATATATATATATATATATATATATATATATATATATATAATGTGATGTGTGTGTGTGTGTGTGTGTGTAAATAAATGCTCAGTCAGGGACTTATTTCTATGCAATATTTAACCGACAAGTGGGCGAAACATGGCGAGTAACTAGTAACATCCCATATTACCTGCATCACTTTCTATTCTGCATCCAAACTGAAGTCAAACAATTGAGCTTGACAAGGTTTACAATCATTTGTAAAAAAAAAACAAACATAATTTAAATTGCCATTGCTTTTGGAATGACTCAGTCACTTTAGAGATAAAAATTATTTGAAATCATGTGTTGAGATCACTCTGGTGGTCTTGGATGCGGAAGATGTTTGTTATGATGCGGGAGGTCACGGGTTTGAACTCTGGTCGAGTCATACCAAAGACTTATAAAAACTGTACTGACATCTGCCTCGTTAGGCGCTCAGCATTAAGAGGTTAGTGTTAGGACTGGTCGGGCTGGTGTCAGGATAATGTGGCTGGGTGGGACATGATGCCACATGTCTGCAGCGTGATGCCCCATTCCTAGACATCACTATAAACTGCCGCACTGCAGACATCGTAGCGATATGACTTAAATTTTTTTAAAAGCCACATTACAAATCCAAATCATACACATATACGCACACACAAATCATATTTTGATCTCTTGTAGATATAAAAAGAATAATACTGAATCAAACCAGGACAAATAATTGTAATGTAAAATGATGATATTCCAAACTTAAAAATGAAATAAGCTTCCTTTTTGTCTGCGTAAGTAGTCATAAATAGGATATTTATACCCAACTCCCAACCCCGTCGAAAAGCAACAATTGTTTCTAAAAACTTTGTATATCTGCCTCTATCTCTCTATTCACACAAATACAGTCATACACACATACACACTCAAACTTATACGCACAAGAAACACAAACAGATACACACTCACACCCACACTCACGGGACACACAGACACGCATACACACACTCGCACATTACACACACATAAGTATAAAAAGAAAAAGCTTTGCTGGCCTCATAGTTTGATTTTTTTGTTCAGGTAGAAAGCCCCCATTGTGTACACAGTATAAATGTATGTCATCTAAATAACCGAACCAGAAGGCCACATGGTGTCATTAAAGAATTAATGTCGATTACAATATCCTTAGCTTCCGATATTTATTGTACACGTTAGTTTACGGTTTACGTCATCCAGAAAGTCCATGGAAACTAAAATATGGCATTCAGTTAATCCATATATAAAAGTTTAAAGATTTAAAGATTAGTTCTAGATTGTTGGTAAGTATAAAACTATACACTAAAAATGTTTGGTTTTTGATCAAGTATTATAGTCTTTAATAAGATTACTAAGGCCATGGGTATCACCGATTGTTTGCTAGAGTTTACATTCTTCAGTATAAACTAGACGAAAATTAAGATAACATCACTTCTTGGATACGGCCACAGTTCAAGATAAATTTGTCTTGAGTTGGACACCTCTTCAAAACTGGGCCATGGTCAATTGGTTTGCCCTGAATAGAATGAAGGCAAAATTAAATAATTTCAAGCCCATTTGCAGCTGGCAAAAAGGAAGTTTTGGTGGCCTTTCTCTGGCGGGGAACGTACCTAGGATGTGATTGGAGTTGATATACATTTGCTTTTGTAATATATAGCAAAGCTTTACGTTAATCGATTTTATTTAAGCTCATTGATATATATATATATATATATATATATATATATATATATATATATATATATATATATATATATATATATATATATATATATATATATATATATATAAAAGCTGTAATAGGAAATATCGATTCTTTCCTGCTCCAAAATACTGAAATATAGCATGATATTTTGATAATAAGAAGAAAGTTAGAAGAAATAATAAAACGAATCTTACATTTCATCTATGAAGACTGCAATAGATTGCATAACCAATGTTTTACATAACATGATTACCAGCATTCTGTTTTAAAACTCGTTTGAACCATGGCCTTAGAAGTTATTAAAATCATCGATGGCACGGCACTCATATTTTTTCTAATATTGTTAAAAGAACATATTCTTATTACAATTCAGGTATGACACTATCTTGGATGCAAACATAAATGTATGACAAGATTTCATTCAGGTTTGATGCTCCCAGGTCTACAACAGTGCTAATATTTATTCGGTGTGCGCCTTTGTCTTCCGCAGGCTGCTGAAAACAAGATAGGTGTCGACCTGTAAATGTAGCTAGTTTCAAAAACTTATTTAACATCAGCTTACTCCTTATTCTTTTTTCTTGTATGTGCTACTTTGTGTTTAGACCAGAACCTGTTGCTTTCATCTGCGGTTTTTTTTTTTGTTTTTGTATTTTTTTTTTTTTTTTGCACTTTGTTATAAGTTGTATGCATGTAACCATATACAAGTAATTCATGTCATTAATTAGTGATACTCCCAAAATTCCTCGCCGGATTCTTGATCGATAAAAACTATTTTAATGGCATTTTTCCCGTGAAAGATATTATTTTTGAGGTAACATCTCGTGTTGGTGTTGTATGTTATTACATAAAAACGTATTTACTTCTACATGCCAGTGTTTATTATGATACCACCGTTCAGGGACTCGTGCGTAATTACGTTGAGCGATCCAGAAATATTTTCGCAGAGAAATAAGCGGTTTAATACTGACCCCTTCTCCGATAAACGCTGTCTGGTAAAACTGATTTGTTTAGTTGACTGGTTCTATATATCATTGTAAGAGACAACATCAGTGCATACCACTTTCCAGGGACATGGGGATATGATAAAAGAAAGTATGAATGGCCCAGAAGTGATCGGGTATAACTGTGAAATGTGAAATTGCAAAACTAAGACTGGTCCACCGCTCTCAGTTTGTGTTCTCGACGCCTTCTCCAAGTTGCTAAATCATTTTCATATCCAAGATTGTAAAATTTACCCAAAACACCATCGGATCGTTGCCATTTTATAAAACCTCTAACCTGAAGCTAAAATGCCTAGAAAAGCAAAATGTAGTTTTTTTTCAGGGGAAATTCTCATTCTTTCTAGTTTATGATTTTCTGATTGATAATAACCCATCTATGGGGTTGACAACATAACCTAATGCAGTACAATAAACGTGTCTTCAGTATCTAGGGAATGATTCACGTGACATTATTTATTTAAACTGTTTCATTTTTGTATCTAGTTCTATTTGAGCACGGAACTGTCTCTTGATGATACTCTGCAGTAATCTGTCTGAAGATTTATCAATTGCATATTGCTGATCTTTATGTTAAAATCCCTCTGTATTCGGCTGGAGCAACGTGCTACCATTATTTTGAAAATCTTTCAGACACATGAGAACGATATTGGTCTCGAAAAAAGAAAACAACCGAGAGGAATCTCTCACTTTTTAACAATATTAAGCTTTACAATGATATAATATGTCAATATCACATATGTCAAAGTGACATCTATTAAAATTTGAGTACAGATGATAATAAGGCGTTCTCTCGGGAAACCCATGTGACCAAATATAATTTTTCCTTTTTGACATAGTTATTTAATGGGCAAGAAAAATTTGGCAAATTTCCACCAATAATTCATGCCACATGACAGAAGGACGTATGGAATAACAGACAGATGATCAGTGGAGCCTCGTTAATCCGGACTCCGTTTATCCGGAAACCTCGCTATCCGGACATAATTCAACGGGAACGGAATTCCTAAACGTTAATTTGCTCCCTTAATCAAGAAATCACCATTCCGGATCCGGAAATCAAAATCGGGGACCAATGTGTAAAATTACTTTAAAACTTGTATCGATAATCCGGAAATAATCTGTCCAAAAATAAGAAATATAGAAAAATCGTATATGAAAATACAGTCAGTCGGATAATACAGATTCACCTTCGCAGATTTGGAGGTGTGCCAATGTATCAATCTCTGATTGTTAAAATTCTAGTGGTATGTTAAAGTTATCCATTAATCACGTGATCATGTGTGTGGAAAAACTAGGTAGCGTGACCATGTTGTAACCAGCGATTGTATAAACAATGTCTGTTTTAGCTAGTCGCCGACGGGGGTGTTAATAATTAAATAATCACACTATGTACAATCGCATGTTATAATAATATGAAATAAACACACGTCAGTAGAAGTATTCATTAATTTATTTCAGCCATTATTGAATATACAGTACAATTACAGCTAGCATATACATGTACATGTGTACGGTGTGATGACATCGTAAAATAAAAATGTGCATGATTCAATTATCCGGAAAACTCGTTAATTCGGACATATTCACTGGGAACGAATGTGTCCAGATTAACGAGGCTCCACTGTATAGTGTAGCGATAACAATAATACCAGACCGGCAATGATAATATTTGCAACAATACCAGGAGCATCTAAAAGAACGATAAATACAAATAGATGGAATCAAGTACCCACTGCACGTAGGTGGACTTTTTAAATTTATACATACGGCTCATGCAAAGGCGTATATGCAAGCCATAACAAGGAGCTTTCTGAAGATATTATTGGAAACGTGCAACTGGAATTGAAGCTATATATCTAAACCTTTCAATTTTTATTTCAAGCATTGCTGTATGACCCAGCGACCTTCTCAAGTTATGTTTTTTTTTCAGAGTCTGCCTTTCTAATCCTATTTGCACCTTCTCAACTGTAAATTTTGTTTGATCTGCTTGCTTTTCTACCTCCCTTTTCGTCTTCTCTCATTCATTTATTTGTCAAATTCGCTTCTTTCCCTCTGTGCCTCCCGCTCTATTTCTATTTTTGTTCTATCTATTATATGCCCTTTAATGTCAACTCCCTCTCTTGAGCTTGCTTCTCCTGAAAATAATGTTGAATGGGACTTCCTCTCATAACTTAACTGCTTTGCTATCTCCAGAGGGTCAGTACGTGATGATATGATTAATGCCGCTTATAATAGTCTCGATCCAAAATGTACTACTATGTTCAAGATACAATCATGTGATCAAGGTGCAAATAAACTGTATTTTTATTCTCTTAGAGTACATACAAAGACGACAAAGATATATATTTGTATATATGACAAAGACAGGGAAAGGGAACACCCTGAAACAGATAAGTGATACACAGTACTGGAGTCATGACCTATTGCAACGCTCCGCCTAATCCGGTTCCACTTCTGACTCCATTGCAACAGGATGAAAACGATCCCTTTTCCGGGTGGAATCAGGTCTAGCGAAGAAGACACTTGCAACAATTACTTGAACAAGACGTTCATCTACAAAACAATATATGAATGACGCACTGATCTCTGACACCCTAGCTTACGTCCTTTCTCTTACCTCTCATAAACTTAACTATAATAACAGAAAACACTACCATTCTCGTGGTCTCGAGGCGCACCAACGACAATAAGACATTGATACCGTTCCTCAGTGAATACAATTAAATAATGGTTTTCATAAAGTAATCACAAATGATCCTGTTTGTCTACTGGCATGAACAAAGGATGGAATTTAATAACAAAGATAACTGGTACATGGGTCTTTAGTGAGATATCAATATATGACACTATCAACAAGTATATTTTTTATCTGAGATTGATAGTTACACATAATATGACATTGACTTTTAGGCGTCAACAATCAACTCTCTCTCTCTAGTTTTTTTTTTTCTCTCTCTCTTTATATATATATATATATATATATATATATATATATATATATATATATATATATATATATATATATATATATATATATATATATATATATATATATTGGTATGTATATTTAAATTCATTGTTTATTTGCTAGTTCAAAAAATAATTTTATTTCATTACATGCCATTGTATAATAACATTATATACTGGACTTGACCTTGTCCAAAACTGAGTTAATTTCAGTTTGACCTGATTGACTTTCTTTTATTATTTCATTTTATGTCAACAACTAATACATAGCTAAATTATTGTCTATCTTTATGGGCTTAATATCAGGATCTGTATTAATAGAAGAAGTAAATATGTTTACTTGGGTCATAGTTTTTTACTTTCCTAAATGAATTTTACAGGTTATGATTTTGTTTTGTATCAAAATCATTCTAGAAGGTTTTTTTCTATTAGGTAATGTTTTTGTTCTTTTAGAAAATGCTTATGGTGAAATAAGGTCAAGTAGAGAACTATATAATATGGTAATTGTGAGGACTTGGTCATTCGTGCTTTAACATCTAGCACTTTTAAGTTGCATTATATGTTGTGACCAGGAATTTGGGGCTGGAATCTTGTTTGTTCAATTTACTGAATTCAACTGATTATTTTCTCTGGATTTACAAACGTGCTCTGATATAATTCTTGGATAGATACATTCACTGGAATTTATAGTATATTAAAACCTGGGACTGTATTTCTGTGATTCAACAAAAGACTGTTGGCACATCGACACTTCAAAAGCTATCACAGATATGTCATCGACTTCAGTTTTGGGATTATTTCTGGACTTTTACTGAATAGTATTCAGGACTTTAAATTACTAGAACTTGTACCTGTAATTCTTGGATTATTTTGGGATTTGATTCGCAATACCGTACGTTCTTCTTTGTTTACTTCTCACTTTGTATTCAGGGAAATAAATTTTTTGTTAAATTTTACAAAGCTTGTTGTCTTTCACTTTTATTCATTACGCTCCCTTTTAAATGAACTGACTTTTTCGTACATTCAATTCATTCATAAGATAAGAACGAATGTGCGAGATTATGATTGTAATAATCACGTTCTTACATGAATATGTCTCCGACATGAAAATGTCTCACTGATTTATAAATCGCGAGCATTTCTCACATTGCACCAACATGTCATGAACATATGCAAGGCTGCATATCTTGAGCTGAGACGCATCAGCTCCATTCGCAAATATCTTTCAGTTGATGCCACTAAAACACTTGTGTGTTCATTAGTACTTTCAAGACTGGACTATTGTAACTCAATTTTATCTGGTTCATCTCAATATCTACTTCAGAAACTTGAAAAGTTCAAAACACAGCTGCTCAGATCTTCCTTAGAGTACCATGATCAGAGCACACCTCCCCGCTGCTCTGTACCCTACACTGGCTATCCATTCGATCCAAAATCGAACACAAAATGTGTTCTCTGTGCTATGTATCTCTGACAGACTCCAGTCCAACATACCTATCCGACCTCACCCATGTGTACACACCAGCAAGATACTTACGCTCCTCTTCTGACAATCGTATACTCATTATTCCTACTATGAAAATGAAGTCATATGGACAACGTTCTTTTGCATACCAGGGCCCAGCAACGTGGAATGAATTGCCCACTGAACTTAGACACAAGGACACAGTGATCCCATTCAAGAGTGCCCTTAAAACTCACTTATTTCGACTGCAAGAACAAACTAAAAGACCTAA
Organism: Sinohyriopsis cumingii; assembly: GCA_028554795.2. Lineage (NCBI taxonomy): Eukaryota > Metazoa > Mollusca > Bivalvia > Unionida > Unionidae > Sinohyriopsis > Sinohyriopsis cumingii. The sequence continues at coordinate 123,490,426 of CM068831.1, read as the reverse complement.
TAATGTTTCCTACCTTAAATAATTTCAGCATGGTTTTATGTTTTCTAATTTAATGATATATATTTTTGTAATCATATCATTATATATGTCTTGTTTGTGTTATAAGAGTTGTCTAATGTTGTAAAGCACTTAGAGCTTCTAAAGATTAGGCGCTATACAAAGTCCTCATTATTATTATTATTATTATTATTTAATATGTACAGCATATACATGAATTCAGTTTGTTTGTTCATCTATAAATATATAATTTGAAACAGACTATATTCTAACCAGTAGCATAGTGTCATGCGACCTGGCTCTGACATTATAGAAAACTTTGAATAAAATCAGAAACATTCAGTATAAGAAACAATTTCATCATATAGAACATATTGCAAGAAAAGCAAGCATTGCTGTTCATTCTCACATACTGTTGCAGTTGAAGAATGCTTCCGTAAAGTGCACCGCTTCTTGACAAATCTTGTCTGTATTTTGACGATAGAGAGAGAATTTTCAACTTTAGTACTATAATAATGATCTAATCAATATCCAGAGAACACAAAATAAACAGGTCCCTCATTGCTGCTTCCTGCTTGCCTGAACGAGTGAACATAATTCAGTATGACGAGCTGACGGTCTACGAAATGGCGCCGAGACGAATGGGGAGTAGACGAATGGCACGATTGATGGGGTGGGAGTCAAGAAACCTGGCACAGTAGACAAGTCGATAGCAGATGAATTGACAGAGTAGACTAAATAGGAGTAGAAAAAAATCAGCACAGTAGGCAAATAGGGAGCAGACAAATGGTCACAGTAGACGAATTAGGGGCTGACGATTTGAGTTGACAAACTGAGATAGGACGAATTCTGATTTGACGGCATGAATGTTTACGATCCGAGAGTAGACACAGTTCCACTATGCACCCCATGGTTCATGGAGGGAAGACATTGAATTTGCGTAATATTTATGTAGAAGCCAAGCAACGCCAAGACAATGCATCCTCTAATTGACTTATTACATCAGGTCGGATTGAATAAGGACGAATCAAATCTTTCTTTATCATGAATAAAATAAACCGAGGCGAAGCTTTGACCCTTAAAATTGTCTGTATTTGTTATTTGTGGGGCAATTTTATGTAAACATATTGAAGAGACGTTTTTTCTTTCCTTTTTATTGTGTTCCAGTTTGAAGGATACCACCTATTCACAATAATTCGTATAGCAGAATTCATGGCAATCTCACTTATTAATTTTCACATAATACCTAAGGATCTGCACCTATATATATATATATATATATATATATATATATATATATATATATATATATATATATATATATATATATATATATATATATATATAAGATTTCGGTCCAATTTCATATTTTTTTGTTTTTCATTTAGTCTTGTCTCCATTTTCGAATGCCTTGCCTCTAGCAAAATTTCGAAAGAAAACAAAATGGTCAGTAGTCTCTATAAACCATTTGCGTGAATACGGTTTAGATGGATTTTATTAAATATTGTGTTCTTATTCTAGACACATTCGTATGCGTGTATGTTTATCATGTAGAACTTGGATGGAACAAGTACGTGTAAGTGAATCCTGGGGCAGAATATAATCTCTTCAAGAGGAAAACAAATTTAGGAACTTTCGAAACTAACGAGACTTGCGAAGTATCAGCGAGAATTGTAACAGTATTCATGTCTTCATGGAAAGCAAGGAATCGTTACGATGTACGAGTTGAATAAATATCAAGATACCAAACAATTACATGGCTATAAGGTTGCATTGTATCAGTTGAAGAAAGGTCAGGACACCAGACTATTACCCGTCTTTTGATGTAAGGAGGCACAAGTAGAATGCAGGTCCAACCCAAGTAGATTCAACGATCTATATGGACCGATTATGGAAAATGGCTCTTACATTGCTTACATAATTAATATAAGACGGATTACAAGCGAGCAGACTGTAAGCTCGAGGTTTTTCTCTGGAGGTCTCGTCTGAGTAAAGGATCTAACAACTTGTTGTATTTTCACCTTACGTGAAGTGAGATAATCCAGAGAAAATATCTTAAAGACGACAACACATACACACACACATGCACACACACACACGCACATACATACATACATACATACATTGATACATACATACATTGATACATACATACATACATACATACATACATACAATCATAGATTGATACATACATACATACAATACATACATACATACATACATACATATAATCATAGATTGATACATACATACATACAATACATACATACATACATACATACATACATACATTGATACATACATACATACATACATACATTGATACATACATACATACATACATTGATAAATAGATACATACATACATACATACATACATTGATACATACATACATACATACATACATACATTGATACATACATACATACATACATGCATACATGCATACATACATCCATACAGACATACATACATACATACATACAAATATACATACATACATACATACATACATTGATACATACATACATACATACATACATACATACATACATACATACATACATACATACATACATACATTGATACATACATACATACATACATACATTGATACATACATACATATATATATATATATATATATATATATATATATATATATATATATATATATATATATATATATATATATATATATACACACATACATACATACATACATACATACATACATACATACATTGATACATACATACATACATACATACATACATACATACATTTAAGTTGTATTGTGTAATTAATGTTCATCCGTAATTGAGGGTAGGAGTTAGGCCTAGATATCTAATATCATGTAGGATAAACATTATTTACTTGATTCTGTTTTTGATGTAGCCTTAATGCGCAACTTATTATGTTATAGAAACGAATTTGTTTACTGTTTGATAGAAGTTTCCATTTCGTTGACCCTTATCCTGGTTCACAATTAGCTCCTATGGTTTTTTATTTATTAAGATTGATTATATTAGAATTAATCATTCCATATCTTAACATCAGTCTTAGAGGAATCAATTGATGTTGTGTTTCAGCTAATACTTGAGAGTATTTTATTTACTGAAATTATTAACTGAAATCACAAACACATTTACACATTCCGAGCTATTGTAACAACAGCGCGTTCAAAATTACAATTCGTTCGAATGACCACTGGAGTTCATTTGAAACTCTATAGTTTTGTACTTGTGATAAAACTTAAGGACTATTTAGGATTTCATTCACATTACTGTAAGTTCTTTTTAAATTTTGAATTTGTTTTCTGGGAATATAAATTATTTATTAAATTTTACAAAACGGAATGGTTTTCACTCGTTTTTGTTGCTTAGTTTAAGACCATAGAGTCATAACATAAAATTGGAACTGTAGTCTGGAATACAATTTTCTCTAAAGTAATTCAGAAAGCTTCAATTTGCTTTTCAAATATTAATTCATTTTGTTTCGGATTGTTTTTAGTCCCAGGTATTTTAATTTCACATATTTGAGAAATCGTCAGTGAAACCAAAAACTCTGTGTCAACTAAAGTAGTGAACTTTATTTTAAATCCTGCCAAGAAAGGGTTTGATCTTTAATAAAAGGACGAATTGATCCAGCTTGCCAGACACCATTATTTTTCTGAAGTGAATACTTCTTTAGGGAAGCAACAACAATATTTGGTTCAATATTTGGCGGAAAAGGATTATTTGGGTAAAAGTGCTTTGGGTTTGATTAGTAAGTCTTGGCTCTGAAATGAAACAAATATAATTCAAAACTTTAAAACAAACAAACTAAAACAAAACAGATGGAAATAGAGATAGGAAGGGTTCAGTTTCAACGAGAGAAGGAGAGAGAGAGTATATGCAATTGCATTGAAATAGAAGAGAGGGAACTTCAGAGAGAAAGAGAAAAAGAAGAAACGACAATGCAATTTAAAATAAAAGAATTAGAACTGGGAAGCGGAAAGAACTCTCCCCCTTTACATAACATTTCAGGTTTTGATGTTACCAGAAATATGAGGTCAGTATTTTTTTTTTTTTAAAAGATGTAGATAAATATTTTCCTCATTTTGAAAACTTAGCTTAAAATTTGAAATGACCAAGAGAGCATTGGGCTCTGTTATTGCAGTTGTACTTATTGGCAAAGCTTGTGAAGTCTACACTGCCCTGTAATTACAACAAAGTGATAATTACAATGCGGTTAACGAACGTACCTTGAAAGGTTATGAGTTGGTACCTGATGCATATAGATCAAGGCTTAGGAACTGTAAAATGAAACTGGACAGACCCATGTCGATTTTGCAAGGGGGGAAAAGGGAGGTAGCACATGAAATCTAATAGACGTTGCTATGCCAAAACACCGATATAGCTGTTCGATCCGCCAAGGTGTAGATATGGTTATCGGAACCATGACTAGCGAAGATGTGATAGGTGGTACTCAGCTAAGAAGGATGGAAAAGATTACGATAACCTCAGACAACTCATATTAGTTGGAGAGTTCAAGAATTGCGTCTATAGTGACGTCAGACCTCCCTTGATGAGATAAAGCTGGAATCTTTAGAAAATGCTTATCGTACAGAAAACGACTCTCTTTACTCAAAAAGTTTCATTTTCAATAAGTCTTCCTCTCAGCAGCGTTTTTGGTAAAGAAAATAAACCATCTCAATCGCACACGAGGACTCCCAAATCTAAACCGGGCATAGCTGTTAGAAATGTATCTTTTGTAAAGACTGGTAAGAAATCCTCACTTATTCTCACATACGTGCACTTATCGCAAGAAAAACGAGCATTTCATTTATGATTGCTACATTTTGAAAAATGCGTAAGATAATAAAGGTAAAGCTATTCCAAATGCTTTTATTTCTAAGAGGTCAAGTTAAAGGTCATTTGTTGAAGGCAATAAAGTGGTTGGGTCAAACAAACCCTAGTCTGATCACATTAATGGAGAATTATGAACCATCCATGTCAATAGGTTCTGCATCACTTATTGGCGATTTTGTAACGCCTATCCCTATTTAAATATTAAGGGACATAAGAACTTCACAGTCTTTGATCATTAATTCGCCTTTATATGAGACTTCTTCTTCTTGTGTAGGTGTTCTTATTGAGGAAGAAGAGTACGAATTTGTTAATGTTCTTCTCCATTCTGTTCATTTGTCATCACACCTAATCTCGGGACCAGTGACAGTCGGAACATTGACCTTTTGAACCCAGTGAGGGTATTCATTTATTATTAGGCAATGGTCTAGCTGGAAATAAAGTTTACTTAATCCACAAGATCTGACAAGGCTTTATTTGGATAAAAACGTTGTTCATATGGAAATCCCTGAATTATATTCGGTTTGCGCAGTTACTACAGCTATGACAAAAAGATATAATGCGAATGACGTTGATCAGAAAAGTATTCATTTGGCTGACACATTTATTGGTCAGGCTTTCGATGTGTTCACTTTTGCGTATTAATCAGTCAACTAGTATTGATCACAGTGATCCTCCTTATACTACTCATATTCTTTATTCTAATCAGTGTGACAAACGACTCTCATTGTCGAACACGAGCTAGATCCTTAGATGTCCTGTTTGTTTCATCAACAGGAAAATCGAAGTCTAGTTCACGAAGCTCCAATGACTCATTTATGGGCCAATACGACTTATCACAACATCTTGAATCATTTTTATTTTTACGAAAATTAAAAGTGATATTTTGTAAATACTGTAGATTTTGTCACACTCGTGAAAAGGTAGGAACGCGCAGTCAGAAGAGAAAAGAATTAATTAAACAGCTATTAAGCGAGTATGGGCATTGTTTCCAGATATTCAAATGCGAAATAAACTATACAATGACGCTGAAAATGTAGATTCTACGCCTGTAAAACCGCAAAATTATAGCATACATCTTCTAAAACAGGAATGTTTGAAAAAAAGAAACTCAATATTTGCTGGAGAATGATTTCCTAGAACCGAAATGTAACTGGAGTTCACCATGTATTTTACTGCCTAAACCAGAAAATACCACAGGTACACCGACTTTAATAAAAATGAACAGTGTCGCCAAACCAGATTCGTTTCCAGAATTGATAACTGCATTGACAAAATTGGAAATGTAAAATATGTCACCAAGTTTTCATTTTGAAAGGATTGTAGCCAATTCCACTCACGGAAAGAGAAAGGAAATTTCGGCATTCGTAATCCCAGATGGATTGTATCAATGTAACGTTATACCCTTTCGTAGGAAAGGTTCGCCTACAGCTTTCCAGCGTTTAATGAACATGATTACATTTGGCCTATATAACTGCGATGGTTACAACGATGACATTATCGTCTACAAAGACACATTGAAAGATCACTTGGAAACCATTCGGGATTTGTTTGATCGACTCAGTGATGAAAAGTGGACAATTAATTTAGGTAAAAGTGAGTTTTGCTATACTTGGCATGTTTAGGATATGTTGTGGAACACGGTCAAGTTAAACCTATTGAAGTTAAGGTCAAGGCTATCTCTTAACTTTGTGTGCCTGTAAGTAAAACTTTTACTCCAATATTTTCATAACTGCTGAACCTTGTCCAGTTTGTTGGGTAAGAAAATCAGGTTTCATTGGATTGCCAAACTTCAGCAGGATCTTGAGAAATGAAAAGCCATAATTAAGAGCGCATTATTTCTTCAGCTTAATATTCAAGTCAGTCGTTTAAAATGATACAATATATGTTAGGAGATGACACGCTTTGGTGTAATGTAACTTCCAAACGTTACGCATCTATCTGCTGTAGAGAACTAACTTTTCCAGGCATGTTAATATTTACATATCTCATAATGCAGATAAAGGTAATATTTCTCCAAATAGTATCACTGGCAAATCCTGACGAACGTCTTTTTGTTAAAGCTAATAACACCGCAAAACGTGGAAGAGGTCTATCCCAAGCGTTCCGAATTCTAGGATTGAAATGTTTATGTTCAAATTTAGAATCTTAACTAACCAAATGAAACTGACAATGTCCAGAACTTTGTTTTGTTGAATGTGAATCATTAATATTATGATATACAAGCAAGGTAAGCTAGTTGTTAGGAGAAGTGAATGATCTACGTTCTGTTACGATATCAACTACTCAGCATTTGATTTTCCACTGCGACAATGGACATCTTTTTCATGCATTAAGAGGAACAAAGACAAACATAGATAATTGTTATATCAACTGATACCGCTCCAGTGGCCTAAGCAGTTAGAGCAGCAGCCTTGGATGCGGGAGGCGCGGGTTCGAATTCCGACCGATTCATACCAACCACTTATAAAGATGGTACTAGCAGCTGCTTCGCTTGCCGCTCAGCATTAAGAGGTTAGGCTTAGGATTGGTCGACGTGGTGTCAGGATAATGTGACTGGGTGGGACATGATGCTACTTGTCTGCGGCATGATACCCCAGTAGTAGACATCTCTGTAAACTGCCACACTGCAGACATCGTGGCGATATGACTGAAAAGTTGTGTTAATGCTACGTTGCGAAAAATCCAAGTTCAAATATCAACTGATTCATTCAAATTATAGAATAGCACGGAACATCTACAACTTATTGCGTGCAAGATTTCAAGCCTGATCCGCATTCGTACTCTGATTTTTGTTCTTTTTGTTGCCACGAATCACCTTTAAATTGCGTTATATGTCGAGTTTTGAACGTGAAATTCAATCCTTTGGGAATTGTATAAATAATGCTGCTTTTTGAAGAAACACATACATGAATACTATGCTACCTCGACAGCAAATTTATGTATTCGCGAATAATGCTAAAGACATGTGTTCGAGAAAATATTGGCTGGTTAATATAAACGATTCAAGCTACACGGTGATTTCTTAACTTTTGCATAAGGGTTAGAGTCGTGTATTAGTGCGTACGTGAGTGCGTGCGTGCGTGAGTGTCTGTGTGAAATTATTCAGTTTGGTCTGGTTACCCAGAATTAGACTCTGCTTGGTATTTCAAATGCAGGATTGCAAAGGCAAAAGCTGAATATATATCAGAGCATACATGCGGATCACGCTTGAAATCATGCACGCAATATATATGTATTCAATGCTTCATCGAATTCCCCATTAAGAGATATGGACCATGACGTCATCTGTTGTTCAAGTCAATCTTCAATCCTGTATCAAATTCTAGGTGGTGTAGAGCATGGGGGCCGTGTTATTGTTGTGACGATGGCATTGACGTTACTAGTGACACATTAATGTGAAACTTTCGTGCTCGTATCATATATCTTCAACGATCTCCGGTGAAACGTTGGACGTGAAACTATTGTCAAGTGTTGACATGTGTTTTAAGGGTTATTTTTATGGGGAATTGAGATAAACAGTGTATCACAATCAGTCTGTTTATTACGTAAAGAAGATACTAAATATCGAGGTATGGGGAAACTGAGGATATAAGTGTATCCATATATTACTATAATCTCATCTTCTGCCGCTATTTACATTCAACATTCGCATATTTCTCCTTCATTAACTCCATTCTTCTGTATGATGTATATACTATTGTTCTTGGCATGATGCTATTTTATTCATTATCGATGAACGCAGCTGCCCTCGGTAACAACCCGTTCACTATAACATTTTCTAGTGAATACATTTTAGAGAGGGTGATAATTCATTTTGTGACGTAGAAAACGTAGAAAAGAAGATTGATAATAAGTTCATTTATGTACAGCACCCTTGACACAAACATACAGTTTATTTTAGTATAAAGAATGTTAATCAGAAAGAGCCCTTGTGAGTGCAAATAGCCTTTGTACAGAACTATATAAATCGGTTTGTGTAAATTATCAGGATATGTGACATTTATTAAAGTCGTTTGTATTGCTTTTGATACGTTTGTAGTGATACTTCTTCTTGTAGAGGGTGATGGTGACGTTTATCCATTTCTTCTGAAGCAATCAAAGGTAAAATAAACTTCACATGTGGTATACTTTCATGACATGGCATCCAAGGTTTAAGTGAGGCCCTAAACTCAGTTACTGAACAAGGTCAATCACACAGTATATATATGCATAGCATATACTCATGGAGAAAAGTCAGCACATAATACAAACTCAATGTACTTAAAACAGTACAAATAGAAAGCTCACCAGACACATCCGGTATTTTGAATTAAATCCTAAATCCTAAATGTCCTATCACAAATTAAAAAATAAAGAATGTTCCGAATTAATTTGAATAGTCTTGAATATCCTGATATAACACAATAATACAATCCAATATGTATTGAATGCGATCAGAATAAATCAGAGTAGTGTATTAGTCCAAAAGTGAATGAGCAATCGTTACTCCAACGAATATTTTAAATAAATAATCCTGATCAATATCGATTTCCACAGACTGGCCGACAATAGGAATAAATTATTTATTCATCAAATCCCCATTTATACAAATTTTTAATTTGACCTAGATGTGAGTCATTAAAATGGCTAATTTCAATCTAACTGTAAACACCAATAGGCATATAAATTTCCGGACTTACACGCTATGTAAACATTATATTTGCAACTTTCAGTAATGGTCAAAAGTTATTGCCGTAAACAATTTATTTACTTTATCTAAAGTGTCACTTACAGTCATGGACAAAAGTTAAGCACACAAGTAAATATACATAGCTCATGCAAAGCAATCAAGCAGAAGAAAACTGCATAAAGACAACTTGCCTATTATCATGTAGATGAAAGGTACATCAACCAAATTTATTAATTGTTTTGCTGCAATGTTTACATGCTTTGCTTCATTGTACATAAGTGATCCTGACGTATATGTAATTGCCAATTGAACAAAATGGTTTTTCTAAGGCACGTTGCAGTTATTTGGCGCAGCAAAGATTTTAAACCATGTATGTGAAAATCGTTTAATGGTTAAGAAATGAATAATTTTCTCAGTTTTTAAACAACATTTTATTCTACATACTGGGATGACAAACTGCCTCCCATTGTCAATAGTTGTATGCGCCACTATGGATTCTAATGGCAATTTAAAATTACCTTTGAGTTACTATAAGCCTAACAGGAATTTAACGTTACGTTTAGAACTGTGTGGAGTCTTGTTTGGGAATGTATGTAATCTTGGGCAATTTAAAATGACATCCTGGAAGGTATAGAGTTCTACAGGAATTTAACGTCGAATTTGGCAGGGTGTGCATTTCGTGCGGATTTAACATTATGTGTGACATTATGGAGTCTATGGGAATTTAATATTTTGTTTGATGCCGTACTGTGTCAGAGGTAATTTGAGATGGTTTGGCCGTATATAAGCTTATACTATTTAACCGTACAAATGGAAATGTACGGATGTCACTATGGATTGGATAGAAATTTAAAAATTACGGATGCAGCTATTGGGGGAAGTAGAATGGGACATTACGTTTGGGAGGGTATAGCACCCTATGGGAATGTATGATAGCGGATGTCTCTATAGCCCTCTACTGGTACTGAACATGATAAAGAGATAGACACATGAACTTAACGATAAACAATCTATTTGGAATTGGGAGAAACAGAGATAACTGCATAGGCATGCTGGTATCTTCATATTGTAGTTTACAACTTTGATAATACCGTGAAAATTCCGATTATTTTTATATGAATCTATAAAAAGATTGACCTCATTCCGAAAATGCCTCTCTAACACTGTATCATCTAGCTATATTCATATTATTAATAGTGTAAATGCTACTGGTATAGATATCATATTATATACTTTTTATTGTTACGAGAGAGAGAGAGAGAGAGAGAGAGAGAGAGAAACAAATAATCACAAAGGACAATGTTGATTGCTGTTGTTTTTGTTTTGTTTTTGTATTTTTGTTTTTAATTGCTCAAATAACTCAAGAAATCACTCACTTTTTCACTGACAAACATTGAAAGAGAATTAGGGCATGTCGCCATATTCACAGCTTTGTCCTGCCATCGACTTGAACTACTATATGTTGCCCTGCTGATGAAAAACGATAGCCAAAATGATCACGGAAATGCACTTCTACCATTTTAATGTTTATATGAATATTGTGTCAAAAGCCGGACACTAAATAGGCTCGATGGAATCATAGACTTCTTTGATAAAGAAAATGCACGTACTATCGAACCTAACCCTTGCAAGTTCACATTATTAGACAGGGTCGTCATGTAACCTGTGATATCGTCTTCTATTCGTAGTTATCGTTTCGAATCAAACTATTGCCACCATGTCGTCGTTCGGAAAGAAACGCGTGTGTGATTAGGATTCTTAACGTAGCTTTAAAAAAAATCAGTTATATCTCTACGATGTCTGCAGTGTGGCAGTTTATATTGATGTCTAGCTCTGGGGCATCATGCCGCAGACCTGTAGCATGATGTCACACCCAGTCACATTATCCTGAACCCAGGCCGACCAGTCCTAACACTAACCTCTTAATGCCGAGCACGTACCGAGGCAGCTGTTAGTGCCATTTTTGTAAGTCTTTGGTATGACTCGGCCGGGGTTCGAACCCACGACCTCCCGCTTCCGAGGTGGACGTTTTAACCACTAGACCACCGGAGCGGTCCTCGGAAAGAAACACCAGTGTCTTCCTGGTAGAAAATATTGTTTGTCTTGATTACATCGATGCGAATGTCTTTGAGTTCTTGACGAGCGAACTCATCTTTGGCATAAATCACTAAGTCAACGGGTAGTGTGCATAAAACGTACGAGTACATACTGAAATGTTAATGTATGCATTGTTATTGAACAGAACTTGCATTCAAAGAAACACTGTGATTTTGAACTTGATTTTGGAATCGGTCAGTGAAGTAGGTAGAAGTGGAAGAAAGAATTGAGTCCCATTGCAGGACGATTTTGATGCATTTCGTGTGGATGCGAGCCAGTGGTGTTTAAAAATGTTATAACAAGTGTTTCTACCCCTCGTCCAATATGTTTCTTTTCTCCGAATAGAGTCCAAGCTTCCTCCATATAATTATCTTTAATTATTATAATATAATATTATTATGTTATTTTTAATCCCTTCAGATATTATATTTTTTATAAAGCACTATTTCTTCCTGATTCATTATCGAACAGTTGTCTTGTTTTCCCAATAGTGCTGATTGACTTGACATCACTAACATTGTTCTAGGATCAGTAGTATGATTCAATTGGCAGTGTTGAATAAACCTTCTGATCATTGTGCCAAGATTGTTTCTTCTACTTGTTTGTAATTTCCTCCGTCTTTCACACTTTGACTTTGTTCCTATTATGGTTGATGAAACTGCTGTTCCGGATCTTCTTTTTTCACGGCTACGGTTCATGATCGTATTGTTGCATGACTACGTTTACACGAGCGAACGTTTAATAAACCACGATCATTTCTTCGACAGCATTGTCTAATTCTGCAGTTCCAATCGTATTTGTCACGACTTTGTAGGGTGTAAGTGTAGCCCGTTCCTATCTTGATCACCACAAGAGTAACCTCCTGCAAAGTCGTCGAGGAAATTCTCCGTGTTCTGACACATCTTAGTCAGGTGGCTTCCAACAGGGCCACTGATAATTGTTTCGTAAAGCGAGATGTTTATTGTTGACATGTTTATTGTTGACATGATTCAAATATACTCAGTGGCTTCGCTACGTAATGCCAGACTGATACACTTTTGCAGAAATATAGGTAAAAAGTGTTGTCCGCTTTGTTGCAATGCCAGTTGTGCACCTTCTCCCACACCCCCCCCACCCCCCTCCGCATCTTCCGCCCCATGATACCGTTTTTTTATAAAATGATATGTACAACTCTTTGTTGGCTTCTGTAAAATAGAATCGGTGGATTTTTTGTTGTAATATCCACGACTGGTTCAATATTCGAGTATCATTTGCTATTTTCACAGTGTTTAAACTTGTTTGAATTAAAAGTCAATTTTAAATAAAATCTTTGATGGATAAAAACACTTTCTTATTATGCAATTTTTCAACATAATAAAATATCAACTGCGATCAGTTGGTTCAGCAGAAAAGATACGAACATTAATTGTGATTGTAGCTGAGAGAGAGAGAGAGAGAGAGAGAGAGAGAGAGAGAGAGAGAGAGAAAGAAAGAAAGAAAGAAAGAAAGAAAGAAAAAGAGAGAGAGTAAGAGAGATTTATACAGAACTTCATTACTTGTGACGTTCAATCATTCTTGTCCACAGAGAATGACATAATTTCAACGCAGGACGCAATCTTCAATACGCATTTCCTGTTTTGTTGATACAGTCAACTCCGGTTAACTGCACAGCCTCGGGCCCATCACAAGACTGTGCAGTTAAACGGAGTGTGCAGTTAACCGAAGTACGGTACAGTACAGCTTTAAATCAGCATGGCACAAATATAGGTGAAGAATAATGTATAAAAATGATTAGAATCCACCCTTTCAACGTTTACTTAAATGAAACAAGAGTCTACAATGAACAGCACTAACGTCATATTGTTAAATCAAACACAATGAAATTGACGATTTCCGAAAGAAATCGGCAATTGATGTATGCACAAGTTTTCCTAATAAGTTGGTGAATTGCCGACTCTATTTTGTAAAACGGTTCAAACAGCTCACATTCTCTCTGTTCCATGAATCTGCGTAAATTCTGGAGTGACTGAATAGCGACTTTAGATGAAACCTGGTCATCTACTGCGTCGTCATCACTTCTTTCGTCATTTTCTTCTTGTTTTGTCTCTGTAAGAGCTGCAACGATGGTTGTCTTCGATTTCACCTTCTGTCTGAAGACCGTCATCTATTGCAACACATGATTATTCCCACGCTATTGCTCCCTGGTGGGCGGGAATATACATGTATCTACCACCTATGGCGTCCTTTACATGTCAATCATTTACAAAGTCGCATTTACCGGCTTAATTGTCGGCTTATTTGAAGCGCTACAGCAGCGGACTGGCAATAACTGATCCTGACTATACATTGTGCAGTTAACCGGAGTAAAATTGTAATGAATAATGTGCCATGTGCAGAACATTTATCGTGCTATTATCCGGAGTGTGCATTTAAGCGATGTGCAGTTATCCGAAGTTTGTTCCCATTGAAAAGCATTGGGAAAAACGGGACCGGCGTGGCTACGTGCAGTTATCCGGAGTGTGCAGTTAACCGATGTGCAGTTAAGTGGAGTTGACTGTACTATGCTTGATATCATTGCTGGTGCCACATTGTTTGATGACATGGCATCCAAGTATGTGACATTCTTGGCAGCCTCTTCAGCCTGGATTTTGAAGGTTACAGAAGCTTTGTGATGCATTAAGGAGCATAACCTGTGTCTTCTGTCTGATTCTGACCCCGACCTGCTTGTAGCAGTCACACATTAAGTTCAATTTTTCCTACACGTCTTTGTGTTGAGATAAATCCAGCGATACCTCATCAGTACAATTCCGATCATAAAGCCATTTGATTCCTCTGCGTCTGCCTGATTTGAGTTTTACCATGATCGAACCTTTGGAGATACGAAAAACGGTTGGGGAAAGGATGCAGCCCTGACTAACTTCAGTTGTCACCAGAAACCAATCAGACAACGACCTGTCCAGGATCACGCACACTCAAGGTTTCACAGAACAGTTCACAAACTGGAGTATTTTCTGGGGAATGCTACATGATACCAGAATTTTCCAAGAAATATTACGGTATGCACTGCCGACGGCGTTAGAGAAGTCGATCAACCCGATATGTAATGAAGTGCTTCACTCAGAACTGGGGTCCCGAGTGCCCGAGTGGTCTAAAGGTCTCACCGTTCCGGGTTTCTGGTTCACGCTGTTCCCCACGTCCTGGACGTTTTGCATCCATCTCTCGACTTGTTGTCTCTCGCTTGTAATAGGCATGCCATTGTAGCCTTTGAAGGATGTGCTTCTTTTGAATTTAAATTCATTTCTTTGGTGATCTTACTGACTGTTGTCATCTCTCCTTATTGTGATCTTGACTTTGTTGTCTCTGTTCTGCTGCTGATGTCGATGTTACACTGTGGGGTTTTTTCTTGGGTTTATTTTCTTCCGCTTAAGGCACGTTTCTTTGATTTGGTCTCTCAGCCCTTAGGCTCTATGAACTTGTTTCTGCATTTTTGTAAGCTTGGTGGTAAGTAGTCTTCCTTCCTGGACTCTTCAGGTGTTAGCCATTTTGCGACATTCCTTCACCTGAATAAAGGTATCTCCCACAAATATGCCACTGTTTACACACATATTAATTAGGCATTCGCCATTATCGTTTAGGACTCCACATCCATGACTGACATTAACGCCATGCATTATTCGATCCCACTTTGGAGTTCATGTAAAGGATAACTAGTAGTAGCAAACCTTGCCAAGGGAATTTAGATATTACAACTTCAGCGGTTCATAGAATGCACTTTCTTTATTCTCGCTTGCCTGATTGGCTATGGTATTGCACTACATCATAGGAAGCTTACAGTGTCTGAAGTTTAAACGGATTCACATGAGTCTCTCGCTAAGACGTTTTCACTGAAGAAGAGTTTGAAACCTACCAGGTTCTAAGACGATGACGACTATTTTCGGTATGTGAGTCCTTAATACTTAAATAAGGAATATCCGTTCCGTCACTTAAAATCATTTGCCTTGTACCGTTTCAGGGGCTTTCATTTCTCCCAAGTATGTCCAAATTGTAGCTTTGCGTGAACCGTCTTGGATGTTTTGTACATGTAGAGCACGTCCCGTATTCCCACTTTCTATAGATATTTCAACATCATGATGCTCATGATCCCACGTCTGACCTTCGGCAGGATGAAAAGGTTCATGGCTACTGACTGAGTTTTCAGATGCGTTTGTTATTTCGACAGTGTCACACCATTTCATGAGAATGTTTTTGTCATGAGAACTATTGCAACATCGAGTCTGTTGACTCATTGAAGTCTAAGTGTTTCCGAGATAAACATTTTCGGTAACTAGTCAGAGGACGAAGATTTCGGTTTCCTATCCATGAATCTATCTTTCCTGGGACATTTTCGCATTTAGATTTGACAAATAATGTGAGATATCACTGTCAAAATATTAAAATAGGAAATAATCTAGTACAATAGCCCTCTAATCAGATTAAAGTCAGATCGCAACTGTCCTACGTGAAGATCTGACAGCGACCACTTAAGGGTCATGTTCTGTTGACCTATGTTATTACCATAATTGCTCATTTTATCAGCGAATTAGATGAAATATTATATCTTCGCGTTTAAGAGACTGAGTAGTATAACCGCAGAGCATCAGTGTGTGTCTATCAATTTGATTCACTTTCAAAATTTCTGAAAGATGCATTTATGTTGGCTATCTCAAAGGTCACCAGAACAAGACCCCTAAGCGGTCACTGTCAGCACTTCACCCAGGACAGTGGAGATCTGCTTTTTATCAGATTGAATAGCCCTCAATAGATAAATCACTTAAAAAGACGCTTACGGAAAACAGTTAAACAATTTTCACGGCATTGAAGGGGTGAAGAACTATTTTCTATCAACCAATTTCTAGCAAGCGGTTCTTATCGAAAAACACGAATTTTCTCATGAAAACAATACTTGACATTCCTCTCCACCGTTTCGTACATTTTATAGAGTTTTATTTTTTCAAAGGAATTTACCAGCTTTGTCTCACTGGTTATCATTGCTATTTAAAACAGACCTGTATATGATAGGTATAGTTAAAACTGCCTTTAATTCATTTATTTTGTTGTATGACTATAATCTGACTATACCTCCCCGTTTGTTTGTACCCCCTACCGATTTCAATAAAAGAAACCTTCAGTGTGATATAAAGTGCACAGGACTTAGTCAATTCATTCGTTGATTTATAATTTCTGACCTGAATGTGACCAGAGTGGCCCTAGAAATGGCATCATATGCGCCTTTCATGCTTAATGGACTTTCCATACTAACACGGCATTATGTTGTGTACATTATAATAATAATAATAATAATAATAATAAGGAGGTCTTTGTATAGCGCCTAATCTTTAGAAGCTCTAAGCGCTTTACAACATTAGACAACACCTATAAGATAAAAAACATATAATAATATTATTACAAAAACAAACACCTTGAAAATAGAAAAACATTAAAAACTTAAAAAATATGCTGAGAATATTTCAGGTAGGAAACATTATTAGGTCTTTTAGTTTGTTCTTGCAGTAGAAATAAGTGCGTTTTCAGAGTTCTCTTGAATGTGATCACTGTGTCTTTGTGTCTAAGTTCAGTGGGCAATTCATTCCACGTTGCTGGGCCTTGGTATGCAAAAGAACGCTGTCCATATGACTTTGTTTTCATAGTGGGAATAATGAGTATACGATTGTCAGAAGAGGAGCGTAAGTATCTTGCTGGTGTGTACACATGGGTCGGGCGGATAGGTATGTTTGACTGGAGTCCGTCAGTGAAATGTAGCTCAGAGAAAAAAAAATTGTGTTTGATTCTGGATCGAATGGAAAGCCACTTTAGGGCACAGAGCAGCGGGGAGGTGTGCTCTGATTGTGATACTCTAAGTATGACCCTAGCAGCTGTGTTTTGAACTTTTTGAAGTTTCTGGAGTAGATATTGAGATGAACCAGACAGAACTGAGTTACAATAGTCCAGTCTTGAAAGTACTAATGAACACACAAGTGTTTTAATGGCATCAACTGAAAGATATTTGCGAACTGAGCTGATGAGTCTCAGCTCAAGATATGCAGCCTTGCATATGTTAATGACATGTTGGTGCAATGTGAGAGTACTGTCCAGGGTAACACCTAGGTTTCGTACTGATTGTGTGAACTTAATGTTGGTGTTGCTGATATTTATTGTTTGAGGTAAAGGATGTGAATGAGAAGGCCTTTGTGTTGTGATCAGAATGGTCTCAGTTTTATCATCATTCATCTGCAACTTGTTACATGTCATCCATGATTTCACATCAGAAATGCACCTCTCTACAACTTGGATGGTAGCATCAACTTCAGTTGGGTAGCTAGATTTGTATATTTGGGTGTCATCAGCGTACAATTGGTGAGACACTGGATGATGATCTATGACACTTGAGAGTGTCTGAGTGTACAGAATGAAGAGAACAGGTCCAAGAACAGACCCCTGTGGAACACCACAACATATATCAACTGGGCTGAAGTGTATTCCATTTGCAGATACAATTTGTGTCCTGTTACCAAGTAGGATTTGAACCACAGTAAGGCTGTATCATGAATGCCACATACATGCTGGAGACGGTGAAGTAATATATCATGGTCTATTGTGTCAAATGCTGCAGACAAATCAAGGAGGGTGAGGACTGTACTCTTTCCGCTATCCAACGCTGAGAGAATGTCATTAACTAGCTTTAGAATAGTAGTTTCAGTACTGTGGCAAAGGCGATATGCAGATTGTATATTGCTAAAAAGACTGTTTGAATTTAGATGAGATACAAACTGTGATAGAACAACCTTTTCTAAGATTTTTGATATGAATGGGAGATTAGAAACTGGGCAGTAATTCTTTAAGTCGTTATGGTCTAGTGTTGGTTTCTTCAGCATAGGCTTTACAATGGCAGTTTTGAAAAATGATGGGAATTCCCCGGATGAGAGAGAGAGGTATTAATACATCAGTTAGTGAAGGCAATACTGGATCTAAGCACTCAAGCAGCAGTGATGGTGGAATTGGATCAAGTTCACATGACTTTGGTGCACTTTTCATCACGAATGTTCGTATGGGTAAGTTTTTTCCTCAGACAATATTGTGACGTAGTTCATTCTATTCTGTAACTGCAAGATAATTCCGTAAGTTACCATAATGTTGAGAGTTTAGAGTTATATCCTTTGCACACATGTACATAGAAATTACGCAGCTTGTTAAATCCGCGTGTAATCCAATTTTGTAATTGTCATTGTTTTCCTTTTCTTAATTCGACATTGTAAATATCGGAAGAAGACGACACAGTAGTTTCTGTTTACGTACTTACATGTATAGTCATGCTTACACTCCTTCGCTGAAAATGGGCTTGTCCAGGAACTGGAAATGACTAGCGAACAGTTCGTCCCTTACAATAAACACTTCCGTTTGAAATGAAACGCGCAGACGATAACGTTGTTAGGACCCCATCTGGGCGTAATCAGTTTTGAAATTATAAACCAATAAATGAATTAACTAAGGTCTGTGCATCTTTTATCCCATTTGTGCTTTTCATATTTTAAGTCGAGGATTGGGGTGTACAAACACACTGGGAGGTATATTCAGACTATAATGGGTGTCATTTTGGTGTAAAGTATGCATCTTGAACTTATTTCAGATGTTCACTTCTCAAATTACTGCAAGCTACACTTTATCTTTTTCACTTCCTGAACCTCAAACATAAATTGTAAGATAAAAGAACAAACTGATTTTTTTTTAAAAAACATTTTATATTTTTCATATTTCATTCATTGCAATTTCAGATGCTGGTATTGTCTAATCTAGCAAAAGTAATTTTCACTATGCTAATAACTGCTAACATTGGACTAAATTGGACTAGTCCATACTCATTTTTCGTGCACATGGTGGTAGCCATTTTATGAGCTATTTGTTTTAGATTATGCATTATTTCCACATGTAAAGAAATATCAGTCCGAGTACATGAAAGTAGCAAAGAGGTTTGACAATAATCTCTCAACTGTCCATGTTGTCAATGCAGACAATTTCATCTTCTACAACCTCTATCTCATAAGGACATATAAACCCGAGGCGAATGAATGGGGGTGAAAGATAGCGCGTTAGACTCGCCGTCTCTACCAGCAAAACACAGAGCATCGAGAAGGATAACTTGCAGAACATAAGACATGGACAAAGGGCGCAACCTAAATAGAATTAACTGGGCGCTAAATTATACTGTGGGTACAAAGTCAGACATTTTGGTCCGTTTCACCCGCATTTAAAAGCCTAAAAAATAGATCTTCAGTCTGGCCAGAATCTGCTTTGTCATAATGCTGGTATGTGTAGACGGTTATGTGATTGTAGATTAATTATCACAGTAGCTTATCTTTCTGCAGAATGTACAGGAGGAAAGTAAGTTATTAGTAGAACCGATTCATACTTATAGGAATTATTCTTTCTATGCTTCTTAGATAGAAGCCTTAGACTGTTTTCCTATCGATTAGGCAAGAATGAAAGACATTTATTCTTTTATTTCAGAAATTAAGAAACGTCTGCAATATTACCGGATATCCCTTTGGCCAGAACGAAAGGATTTGTGGCTTATAAGTGTCCATGCTTAGAGGGCACCTGTAATAAACTGACAAATCTAATTATCTGTCTTCTTTACAAAACGTTGACATTAAGATCATAGTAAGATAGTTCGTCCATAAAGTTGATGAGGAACAAACGGTCTGTGGATACGTAGGTGGCCGATGACGCCGATGTGTGCCATGAATGTTTTGTGACATTGTGGACATGAGATGGTAGCAACGCTCATCGTGGAGTTAATGGCTTGGGATTTCCTGGCCTGCCTCCGTTGTTCTGCCGAGGCTGTCATGTTGGCCTCACAAGCTTCAGCACCTTTAGCGGTGGAAGAGCGCCACATGACCAACCCTGGTCTCACGTGTCATTGCTAATACCAAAGTTCTTCAATGACGTATTCAGGGTATCCTTGTATTGTTTTCTCTGACCTGCTTTGTTGCGTTTTCCTTGTTCAAGCTCGCCATAAAAGAGTTTGTTTTGGGAAGCCGGTGGTCTGGCATGCGAGCTACATGGCCTGTCCATAGCAACTGTAATTGCATCAAGATGGTGTAGATACTTGGAAGGCGTGCTTGGGCAAAGACCTCAGTATCCGGGATCCTCTCTTGCCACTTGATGTTTAGCAAGTCTTCTGAGGCAGGTAATATGGAAGTGGTTCAACTTCTGTGCATGGCGCCGGTACACTGCCCATGTTTCGCAGGCGTATTATAACAATGGAGTACTATCACTCTGTACACCTTTAACTTTGTCTGAAGAATAATACCTGTTCTGTTTCAGACCTTGACGTGCAGTCTGTCGAATGCTGCGTTGGCCTTT
Source organism: Sinohyriopsis cumingii (assembly GCA_028554795.2). NCBI lineage: Eukaryota > Metazoa > Mollusca > Bivalvia > Unionida > Unionidae > Sinohyriopsis > Sinohyriopsis cumingii. Next base: position 123,469,428 of record CM068831.1, on the reverse strand, counting down.
GAACTCCTGGCATTAACTTCGTCATCTATTACGACATTATGGGACAGAGTGCTGCCAAGATATGTGAACCTGTTCACTGGGCTCAGCTTGTAGCCGTCGACTGTGTTTTTTGTCTCAGCAAGTGGTTTTCTTAGGGCTGGCTGATAAATTATTTCAGTCTTCTTTGTGTTGCTCTAAAGGGCGAAACTCGTGCAACCATCAGAGACCTTGTCGACTCTGCTTTGCATGTCAGTTTCAGAGCCAGCTTTGAGGGCGCAGTAGTTAGCAGATATAAAGTCTCAGATGATGTCTGTTGTGACCTTAGAGTTTGCTTAGAGCCTCCTGAGGTTGAACAGTTTGCCATCAATTCGGTATCTGATGCTGATGACTAAGTCATCATATCTAAAGGCATCAGTGAGCATGCCTGAGAACATGAGACTGAAATGTGTTGGCGCCAGTACACAGTATTGCTCCACTCCATTTGAGACAGGAAAGGGATCTGATATCTCACCACTGTTCCAGATCCAGACTATAGCTTTCATACCATCGTGATATTGTTGCATCATGGTGATACATTTCCTTGGCCATCCGTACTTAGCCATGATCATCCATAGGCCCCCTCTGATAACAGTGTCGAAAGCCTTCATCAGGTCAGCATAGATAGAGACAAAGTCAGTATTCTGCTCTTGGTTTTTCTCTTACAACTGCCTAACAGCGAACAAGATGTCGATGGTTCCACTCTGCTTTCGGAATCCACACTGGCTTTCTGGTAGAAGTCCATGGTCAAATTGTGATATGAGATGGATGGGGTAAATCCGGGTGAGTATATTGCCTGTGATGGAGAGCAAAGTGATTACTCTTTAGTGGTCGCAAGTCTAAAGATTTCCTTTGCGCGTATACTGGTGTATACTAGTAACTTCTGTGGGATCGTCTCTTTTTGCCGCATGAGATAAAACAACTAATGAAGCTTTTCAGTCAGAGCTGCACCACCTTCCTTGTATATCTCTGCTGAGATTTAGTCTGCTCCAGGAGCCTTGCCACTTGAGAGCAGACGTATTTGCTTTCTGTGTCTCTAAGACGGTTGGTAGGTCATCCTTTGATTCATTGACTGACACTTGGGGCAGCCGATCAGTGGCTTCGTTATTGATTGATGTTGGGCGGTTGAGGACGCAGTTATAGTGCTCAGCCCACCTTTCGATGATCTTCTCTTTGTCTGTGATCAGTGTGTTCGCATTCGCAATGACAATAGGGGATATCCTATTGATGATGGACCATTGGCTTCAATCAGCGCATAATAAAAAACACTTCATATCATGCTTGATAGCGTGGTTTTGGATCTCATCAGCTTTGTTACTCAACCAGGACTCCTGCATCTTCCACAGTTTCACCTGAACATTCCTGCAGATTATTGAAGGCATCAATGTTTGAAGTGGACTTTGGATTTTTTAGGTAAGCGTTGTGGGGCGATATTTTTTCATCCGACAGCTGCCTGATGTTTTCGGAATTCTCTTCAAACCAGTCCTTGTGCTTTCTGAGGGTAGGCCCTAAGATCTCTGTGGCGGTGTTGTAGACCAGTTCTCTAAGGGTCACCCAGGCTGCCTCCACGTTAAGGAAGTCCAGAGGGATGGACTGAAGATGGTTTTCTTGAGTACTGACAAAGGTCAATTTGGAGTTCGAGCTCCTCAGCTTGGCGATGTTCAGTCGTTGTGGAATCTTCTTGCCTTGCGGGAGTCGTTTAGGTTGGATGAGGATGTTTACCTTGGAGACTACAAGGCGAAGATCAGTCCAACATTCTGCACCACACATGGACTTGGTCACTGGTACATCCTGCCTATTCATCTTCCTGACTATCAAGCAGTCAATGAGAGGCCAGTGCTTAGATCAGTGATGCATCCATGTCGTCCTGTTGTGGGTAGGGAGGCAGAAGACTATGTTGGTGATGAGCGGTTTGTGCTCAGCGCAGGTCTGGAGTAATAGAAGACTATTGATGTTGCAGCGGCCGACACCATACTTTCCCATGACCTCTGTCTGTGAGATGTTGTCAGAGCCTACTCTTGCACTGAAGTTACCAAAGACGATGGTCTTGTCAGATGTGGGAACAGCGTTCTTCATAAAAGTTGTCATATGTTTCATCTGGATTGGCCATGGTTGGAGCGCATGCAATGATGATCGTGACATGCTTTCTTTCATTCGACAGTGTGAGTCTCGTTGTCATAAGCCCGTCATTCACATCCTTTGGAAGTCCAGCTAGCTTGTTAATAAAATCTGTCTTCACTGAAAAACCTTCTCAAGGCTCACGTCGCTCCTCACTTCCTCTTCCGTAGCAAGGTACGCGCATGAGAACATCTAGTTTTTCTTGATTGGGTCCGACATGTAATGTGATTTGACACTGAATGTATCAAACAAAACGGCAAAGTCTTGTAACTCCCCTCATCCTTCCACCCACACCCACACCACGGGTTGGCTGTAATTAGTGTTTTGTATTTGACCGCTCAAGGGCTTTATGACCTAATGAGCATTATTCATCCTTGCAAGAAACACTCAAATCATGATACTTGAAAAAAAAAGCGTATTCACGGCCTGAAGTCTTTGCTCTTGATTCCACTAGCCGCGCACTCTAATACAAATCAGCAATAAATGGGAGCCAAAGTGTCTTTGTATGCTCTTATCTCTTTCTGGAATGGGTTGATGTCAAATTGGAACTCCAGTCGATAACTTGTTATGATCTATATACCGATGAAGGAAGCATTTCAAATTGCTTCCCATCCAGATTCAGTGGTCAAAATGGTTCCTCCAAGATCAAAGTTTTATCTATAATGAATGTTTATTCACGTGTCCAATACACAATATATTATAGATACACCTAGTAGGCGTTTATTTAGCGTTTGTTTAACGAGGATTGACATCTCGAGCAATTCCCCTACTGTTGGATGTTCTATTGGAAGTATGTTTGATATATACCTTTTGGTTTAAAACTCTTATTGAAAGTTCATATCTTAGAGTCGAGTTGCAAACAACGTGCACATTCCTTGACGCAGGAAATCACACTGTCCTTAACATAGACTGGGTCCAATTAGTAGGGTTCACGAGCGATAGCGCCCCATGTCAGATAAAGCTGAAATTTGTCAGGATCAATGAATAAACAGGTTAAGATATACATTTGTATCTAATTAATAGCATGTGCGTCTATTTTAATCCATGTACAAATTGATTAAATCCTTTTTGTCTTGGACTCTGACGCGAGAACAAAATGAATCTTTGTCAACATAAACTTAAAATAGACCTTTTATCAGTAAAGATTTTCTTGGCCTGGATGACAGACTACAAACAAAATAAGAGGCAAGTGGAGGAGGAAAACCGTTCATAAATAACGCCTGTATTATTTCTTTATTATAATTTAAATACATTTAATTTTCATAACTTTTTTAACCTTTCTCATAGAATTTTGGCATGAAAGCTCGTTTAATGATTATTTGTTGTGCTGTTCTTTTGCAAGGCTTAATAAAGTCTTAAATTCGCTTGAATAAGTTTCTGTCGTTTGATATAATACCACGAAGTAACTTCTGTATGTAGCCGACTCATTCTGGGCATTCTGACGTTATTTTGTGCCAAGTGGCACGTTGGTGCCACAGTTTGCATGATTTTTCTGGATTATACCATACTATGCCTGATGCGATCAACACGTATCGCATAACCGCGAAAAGTACTCAGATGGGTTAAATGAATATACCCCACCCTTTGGATTGAATAGTCATATGACAATCAGCCAGCTAGAGTTAAGGAGGTGGGGAGAAAATTAGGTTCTGTTTCATGTATTGGTTGCCCTTGACTCTTACTAATAAACTCAGCTGTGCTGATCCACACTTTATGTAACTTTGGTTATAACATACATCAGGCATGAACAACTTCCTCATAATCGAGGTGCATGTACTTAATGTGCGCCCACCTCGTTAATTCAATAATTCGTTCATTCAGCAACTTCCTCCAGTGCACGGACAGGATAGCGATTGTTAAACGTACCCTCGAGCCACAAAATATGACCGATAAAACTAAATAGCAGGACGAATGCTATCTGCGGGAAGTAGGTTGTACTTGCCTAACTTAGATCAACGTCCGAGATTTTATTCACTTAATGTGAATGAAATATCATCTTTATCTCTCACATGTGTTTGTTATGATTTTATTTGTGTCACTCGGAAGTCTCTACCACATTTGTTTTAGGTCTTTTACTTTCTTTCTTTAAATGCAGTTCTCAGCCTCCCTTACTGTCAACACATCTCGTATATCGTTCTGTAACTCTGTATCCAATCTGGTTTTGTGTCTCGTGTTGAACATGTTTCTCTGCCGATCTATCTGACTGTCTATAACTCGTTTATTACATTTTATTTTCTGTTTTCGAAATAAAATCTTTATGTTCATGTGCATATAGGTTTGTTAGTAGTTTGTCTCTTGGTACCATCTTGATCTACGTCTTCTATTCCCTTCATTTCAATACATAAAGAGAGTCCTGAAAAAAGATATATATATATATATATATATATATATATATATATATATATATATATATATATATATATATATATATATATATATATATATATATATATATATATATATATATATATATATATATATATATATATATATATATATATATATATATATATATATATATATATATATATATATATATATATATATATGTGTGTGTGTGTGTGTGTGTGTGTAACGAGAGAAAGAGAGAGAGAGAGAGAGCTATTCACATTCTTCAGGAGACCAGTACGGTCACTTGGTCTACATATATAAGTTTGTCGAATAGTATTATTCAAACGCACGCTTTCAATATGTAACATTATGTTAAAGCAAGAAATGCAATTACGATGTCAAATGCTGAAATAAATTGTTCAATCATTGTTTATATTGATTTAATTTCTATTATTTTTAATTAGTTCGTGCACCGTATATTTTATCCACATAAGAATACTATTCCATTTGACTGATTAATTCATGTCACAATTGTAGAAGATACTAGAATCCTTCTATCATTTAAGCTTGCATATCATTGATAACAAATCAGTCACTTATTGTATTTTAGTTGTTTGGGTATTGGGTAATATTAGTTCCCATCCTATTCATTCTATTTAGACAATAAGCAGACTTTTAAAAAAAACCATAGCATTTAGAAACAAATTAGGAATGAAATAAATGAAAGAGAACAAAATGGCTACTATTTCTTATTCAATTATGCACAATATGTGTCCCTCGTGACTCTAGCACGTGAGATTGTCTGAGGCATTTTGAAGACTAAAGAATAGCTCGGTTAAGAGAGGCATTTCGAATCTAAGACGATGTCAAATTAACTCGAAGTCTATGTAAATCTGACTGAAATTCTTTTGTTTTGGACTTAGACTTGGATCAGAAACAAAACGAATATACAGCTGCAAAGAATGGTGTGAAACTGTTTAACAGAATTTTTGTCCAAAAAAGCGTGCTTCTTGTGGTTAAGATAGACATTGTGTCAGAAACGATTTGTGCGTCATCATCATCATCATCATCATTTAAATTATAGACATTTTCGCCCATACGGGCATGTACGTCTGGTTAATGTCCATAGCGGACTACTTTAATTGATCCCGGGGGAAGGAATAAAGCATCATCCCCCAGGCATTACTGTGCATAAAAGGCACTATTTAATTGAGCCGTCAGGTCTTGGGTCAATATGACTGGCTTCATAGACCCTAGGTACCTAAATGTAAGGCTATACTCGAGTGGGGATAGACCCAGCACACACTCGAGTTAAAGATTCAGTCTGCATTAGCTGCGCTAGGTGTCAACCAAGCAGTATGTGACGCCAGTAGCGACTGGTCGCCACTATGACGTCACATCGGGACACCTAGGCTTTTATTCCCATGTGGAAGGTTAATTAATTTTCATGAAGAGAGGAAAAAGTGCCTCTTCCTTCATGCATTTAATATGTGCTATGCACGTTTATTTGTGTGTGCTGACCTTTTAGATTATATAAAGAACAAAAGGCAGACAGCGGGATAACCGTTCATAAATCAAATGTGTAATTTTTAAAAAAGTCAAGCATAATTGTTGCGTGTAATTTCAAACGTATGTTGTAACCGTTTGCTCTTCGTCGTACACGTAAATTTTATTATCAAACACATGCAGCTAGGATATGTCCACTTCCTAGTTCAACAAATGCATACCTCTTGTTGCCCTCCCAGGCAAGCCTCATTGCGTTTTGAGGAAGGCGCTTATCCCCTATTCTTCGACATGACATACCTAATTTTGGGTTGAAAGTGTTTTACAAACCAATCAGTTAAAACAAAGTGTCGTACAAACCAATCAATTAAACAATTCTTTTTTTACTGTTGTGGTTGTTTTGCCTGTGTGTTTCATCATTTCTCTATTATTTATGTACATGACTGTTTTTGTTCAGCTACGTGTATGTCTTAGCCTTCCTCTCTGTAAGTACCTTTCACATAATACTTGTTAATACCGGTACATTATGGGTTTTCGTGTCTCCGCATATTTCTGTTTTTTTGTCCATCCATCCGTCTGTCTGTCTTTAACCCCATTATCTCCTTTTACCATATGAATTAGTTCTCAAACTTAATACTGGAGGACGACGTATGTTGTGATGTTTCTGTGTATCATCACTATTATCATCATCACCACCTCCATTTTCTTCTTCTTCTTCTTCTTCTTCTTCTTCTTCTTCTATAGTTATGAACTAACCTTGAACAAAATATTTCTTTTTGGCAACAGAAGACAAATTATTATTCTGTGTACGAACAGAAAGGTCTCCTGGTATACATATAAAAGGTCAAATAAAGGTTTGCTCTATAGTATTATTATTCAAATGCACGTTTTTGATAAGTAAAATTAGGGTATAGCAAGATATACAACATGTTATGTAATGCTAAAATAAATAGTTCAAACCGTTCGTCTCTTTTGCTATTATAAAGTGTTAAGTTTTGTGGGTTTAAGCCCGTTCTTCTGTATATGATAGACTCTACATTGCGGCCAGTATAATTTGGCGGAATAAACACCAACCGTAGAAGCTACTGGCACACAGCTGACAGAGGAGAGATTCGATGATATGTAAAGGCGAGAACCTTGGACCACGTGCTCACCCGGGGCCCCGTTTTAATTAGTACGTGTCTGGTATAAATAATTAATACATTTCTTACACTTTTATGTACCATTGAAAGGTACTATTTTCAAATGCTCTCTCTCTCTCTCACACACACACACACACACGCACACATGTATGTATGCATGCATGCACGCGCGCACGCACACGCGCACGCACACACATACCTACCTACCTACATTACATACATACATACATACATACATACATACATACATACATACATACATACAACATACATACATACATACATACATACATACATACATACATACATACGAGAGAGAGAGAATACAAATCATATGAAAAATAAAGGTCCTTTCAAGTACATCGGATCTTTAAAAGGATCGTGTGTGTTAAGGATTGTCTAAGATAGCTGCAAAAACTGATAATGAAACAGTGCAATCTATGTTGTTTGTTTAACTTGTGAAAGTTTCTCAGTATCTCCTACGTACTGAAGACCACACATCTTACACGCGGTGAAATAAATCAGTCTGTGTTTTGCGTTATTCGTTTGAGTTTTCTCTCGTCACTGCGCTAGAAAAGAATGTGTTTCTCTCTATCATATGTTCTCACGTTTTCCATTGTTCATCAGCACAGACAAGATGTGCAAGTAAATCTTTGACTTGTAATTAATTAACTTAGTATAGGTTAGGATGTTTCGGAGGTTTTTCGGTCTGATGAAGGCTACTAGTGGTTTGCTCAGGAAAATTAACTTCCGTGTCACACGATTCTATAAAAAAAACGGCCAGTGTGTCTGGGTGATTTCACTCATTGTTGTGTGGTCAGAATAGTATATCACGAATAAATGGTATCCGATTAACTGGTTCTTGCTCTATGTATTTTCAGAGTTCGATGCGGTATTTGTGCTCGGCCTTCATCGTTACCTTCGCCATGAGGTCATAGTCGTAGTTGTCGCCTTCAGTATGTCTAAGACGCTGAACAAAAACCACTAAATAGAGTCGAGTTTCACAGTTCTTATTACATGACAAAGAAGTTAGACACGAGTCCGATAGCAGAACTCTTCCTATTTTCCGTCCATATGTTCAGTGACATTACGAATAGTACTGGATACGCGCCTAAGAACACTGTAGCCAAAGCGATTTTATCCAGAAGGCACCAGACCAACACATACAAGCAAATAAAATAAAAAAGCATTATCTATCATTTAAATAATTGGTTTATATAGTTCCTCATTTATTCACTTCCCAATAAGTATACACCTTTGTAGTTCCTGTTGGAATTAGTATTATGATGGTGGATATTACTAAAAATCTAGATAATGAATTCTCTGTGATAAAATATGTCTGCACCAGTTTGTATCAATAAATAGATGATACCCTTGCGTCTCCTTCGGGACTCTGTAGATTTAAATATTTTGGCATGCATTTAACAAATTAATATAATTCACTTTATGGTTTAGTTTAATTCGTTTGCATTTTAATTGTATGATTCTATTTTGTATGGTCGATACACATAAAATAGCGAACTTTGATGTCTCTAGCTTTAATAATAAACTTGGGATACCATTTTAAGCCTTCATGGATATGACAGACCCTATATTGTTTCTACACTTGTGTCTGACTACTAAACGTTCCACTATGTGCAAATCCTAATAAATCATATGTTAATCTAAAATACCTTCAAAGATGAACTCACGGTGAAGTTCTTGTCATAGGTTATCTGGCATTTTTAGAGAGGCTGGACTGTAAAAAAGCACGGTTTGGGGATGGATGGATGGATGGATAGTCCCTTCACATGTAAATTATTTACGAACGTTACTTTTTATAATTTCACACGTTGAAATTACTGAGAACCCTTCTCTAGTGAATTTTCGATCACACAACGGATGTCGCGCGAATGTAAATGTTCTTCCGGAAGCTAACTGTTTTGATTTGACCCAATTGCACATGTGGCTAACACATTATTGGCATTTTTTTATTGTCCATTAGTACAACTAGACTAAATTTGACTAAGCACGGGCTGGCGTTCTTGGGAGTGCGCGACATCAATGGCTGGTTTGCCGAGTTCCTTGCCCTCTTGCCTCTCTCGGACATAGTATAACGGCGAAGTGGAACATTTTCCAGCCCCCTAAAGCTAGGTGTTCCGATGTGACGTCATCGCTGCGACCAATCGCAAAGGGCGATACGTACTGCTTGGGTCGACACCTAGTACAGTCAATAACGGACTGAAATCAACTCTTTGTTAACATGAGTGTGTGTTGGGCCTATTCCCACACATGAAAGCCCTTCATTCAGGTCATTAGGGGCATTGAGCACATAAACGCCTGTGGGATGTGGCACTAATTCCTTCTCCCAGGAGAGAATAAACCAGTCGCACATGCCCTTTTGGACGCACGCGACGTAAATCCAAGTAATCAATCAATCAAATCAATTGAACGTTTTGTTCAATTTAAGTATAATGAGTATATGATATGTTTGCACAATCATAATTTATCCTTTACTTGACCTATATCTTTCTCTGTTATTTATCTACTCGGCTTGATATCCAATCTGATTAAAACCATATCCACACTGTCCTACGTGAAGATCTGAAAGTGGCTGTTTAGGGGTCGTATTCTGGTGACATTTGAAATAGCCAATGGAAATGCGTCTCCGAAATTTAAATTGAATCAAATCCTGCGGCACACATTGTAGCTCTTATGTTATACTGCTCAGTCTTCCAACGCAAAGGGGCCCCGAGCGGCTTAGCTCACCGTTATGGATCATTCTTATCTCATCTCTGTCTGCGTAGATTCGAGTCTCGGGTTCGGCCAATGTGGGTATGTGAGAAAGATTGCCAGTAGCTCCTCGTGGGTCGATGGTTCTTCTCTGGGGTTTTCCCAGGTTCTTCCGGCACCATTTATACTGGCCACCATGTATATCCTATATTGTGTTGAAAATAGCGTTAAACCATACAACAGCAACAACAAATCCCAACGCGAATGCATGGAATTTCATTTGATGGTCTGATAAAATTAGCGATAATGGTATGTTCCCCTAAGCGGTCATTATCATATCTTGACGTAGGACAGTGAATATCTAATTTTAGTCAGATTGGCAGGATAACAGATATAGCTCGTGAACACCCTAATACATTACTGCTTGACTTGTGCAATTAGGACCTCGTGACGACTAGTCTATGGCTATCACCCTTTACATATCACTGACGTCTCACTTCTGTCTGTGTGTGTTCGAGTCTCTGCTAAGCTAATCTGGGTATGTAAGAAAGTTTGCCAATAGTTTCAAATGGGTCAGTGGTTCTTCTGTGAGTTTTCTGTGTTTTTACTCCACCAGCTGTAATGGCCACCACGTACCATGTTCAGGAAAAAAAAAATGCCAGTAAACCTCTAAAAACAAGCAAGCAAACAAACTTGAGCAATTATTGATATTGGCAAATTTCATTGCATTTGTACCAGCTGATGTACGGTGCCCTTGCTCACAAGAGTGCGGACATATTGTAAACGTATGCGAAATTATTCCTCAATACCACTTGACAGTTATTCATATTCAACTCATCAGTGTGTGTTTATCTAAACCCTGGTCCTGATATACATGATAACCGTTGGAGAACAGTGCATGCTAATTTATGGGGACTGACATATAACTTAGACTTATTTTCTGCTGAGCTAGGGTGTTTCGATGTCTGACTGAAACTACCGTCTATATTCGCCTATAAGTAGAGACCCACTGGAAAGAGCACAGACCCAGATACGCCGTCGCATAATGAGCCGGTTGATCTGGGTATGTGCAGTTTGTTAGAAGTAATCAGTAAAACAAACAGCATGGACCCTGAGCTGCAGGCGGGTTATGCTAGGGCAGACAATGATCTTTGTTATTTGCAGTGTGCCTCGATTTATCAGCAAGTAGAGACGGTATGTGTGAATTTACAAATAAATTGATTAAGATAGCTCACACGCCACAAATGATGCCATAATACAAGACAACTCTTGACTGGAGGTAGAGTTCTTTGTTAATGGCAAATAGATCTACAGGTGGATGGCGTTGAAATATTTTGCATCATATATTTTATAAAAAGTAATTGTGTCTGCTTTTAGATCTAACGGCTAGCCTTTTATTAATGTTGGTATCCGTTGACTTATGAGAAAACGAAATATAATGCATGATGATGCTAAACGTAAATATAGCAATCACGACTGAGAAAGATATACAAAATAGAGCACTGATAAAGTAACTATTATTAGAAACCATTCATATTATTTTAAAACATCCCTATGCCCCTTGACCATTTCATGCACAGTGGTATTATTTTAAAACATCCCTATGCGCCATGACCATATCATGCACAATCGCTGCCTATATTCTGGACCAATCCTATTTGTTTTGTTAAATTTAAATCATGTATCCCTGAATAAGAATAATTTTGCACCAAACAGATTCTTTTATTCGACTAAAATACTCCGGAGTCCTTTAACCCTATTTTATAATTATATGCAAGCAACATATATTTTGTGTTATCAACTGGAGTTGGAATATATGCAGCTACGAGGTAAATCAAACGCCTTTACGTTTGCCAAAACATTCTCAAAAATATTTTTAGAAGTCATATTAAACTATATAGTCTACACTAATCTGAACAAGTAGGCAGACTTAAACTGGTTTAGTATGTATTTATTTAAATAAACTGCTGTCTTAAGAGAACAGAATGCCAATAAATAAATATGATAAATTTGCATTGTGTTCCTAACACATAAACCACATTGCACAGACAATATATGTAAGAACTCACAAGGAAGTCACACATGAATAATGTTAAAGCCTTATATACAAATAAACAAATTTCAATGTGTGTGTGTGTGTGTGTGTGTGTGTGTGTTGGAATATTAACTTAGCTTTAAGAATTTTTCTGCCGTATCGCTACGATGTCTGCAGTGTGGCAGTTTATGGTGTTGCTAACACAGAAACCATATTATAGATAAATCAATACCATCGGAATTTTTTATATAAAAATATTAAAAAAAACAGTCCGTATAGTATGTTTTGTGAACTATACAAAAATCGGAACTTTATGACAAAGCAAAATTGTAAATAAAATCATAAAGAAGAGACAAAAAGTTCGTTTAAAAGAAATGTATATGGGCACAGATTTTACCGAGGCAGCAATCAATAAGTAAATAATAACAACAGCAACCAAAACAACATCAACAATAATAATATTAATATCAAACCCGTTAGAGTGATTGAGATAAAAACACAAAACACATTTCAACATGCTAATTCGACTTCAATTTCAATTTACGCCTTCAGTGCCCATACGCCCTGGAGACACTATGAAATGCAGGTTTCTTTTTTGCTGGAATACATTTTTTGTCTGATTTCGATTCGTCACAGAGCAATAGGCAGAACGAACTGAAATAGATCTATAAACCCTGATTATATTTTGTTTCCTTGCATCAAAACATTATAATGTACCAAATGACCATGTTGCAACGTATATAATTCGACCAATAACATCCCAGTGGCCGAGTGGTCTAAAGCGCTCTCCGTTACATATCACTGCCATCTCACCTCTGTCGGCGTGGGTTCGAGTCTCGGATTCAGCAAATGTGGGTATGTGAGGAAGCTTGCCAGTAGCTTCTCGTGGGTCTGTGGTTCTTTCCGGGGTTTTCCCGGGTTCTTCCTCCACCATTAATACTGGCCGCCATGTATAGCCTATCTTGTGCTGAAAAATGGCGTTAAACCCTACAACAACAACAACAACAACCAATAACATTCCTGAAGTGCTGAAAAGGGATATATTGCAAACTGTAAAAACATCATCATGTAATGGCGTGTAAGGTATCTAGTGTTTTAAACGTATACTCGTGTCCGAGTGCAAGACACACAACATAATAGATTTTCCATATGCAGAGTGCGCCTTGTGTTTAAATGCCATAGACATGTCGAGACCAAATCGAATCAGACATCAACACATGTTTGTGCTAAAGGCAACTTGTTTAATTATGTGTGCTTTTGGCACACCTGCACGAAGTACTAGGCATGATCGTGCTCTGTGCGTGTACCAGAGGTACAATCGTGGAATTTACAAATAGCCATGTACATTCCTCATCGCAGTAACCAGTCATGCGTGTTAAAGGGTTTGCAAAGGTACGAAAGCCATAAAGAATAGAACAGACATATGCGTTTAAAAATTAGAGATATATGCCACGCGCGCAGAAATATTGAGCTTTACGTACATTTATTGGGTTTCAAGATCACAAGGTCAACAAATCTGTCATTTTTACATCTCAACTATGACATAAATCTTAAACTGAGCTGAATACAAATTTTAGACATACATAAACAAATGCTTTCGAGGAAGACTTTTTCAAAATAATGAACAGTAAAGTGTTTGGTACACCAATGTAAAACCTCATGAAAAGGGCATCGCAAACAAGAAAAAAAATCACAAAGGAAAATATTTTTAAATCCCAGAAATAGTTTTCATTTGCATTAAGAAAAAATATTGGCGATGAATTAAGGTTAGTCTGTAGGACAACGAGAGAATGAAATTGAAGAAACCATTTTATGGTGGATTTACAGTGTTAGAGATATCCAAATGGTTGATATATAAATTTAATACCAAAAGTCAAGAAAGAATTACAATAATGTAATAAGGTTGTTAATATCTAATACTGATTCTCAATGCATTCCCGACGAGACAGACAATTGACTTTTACAATGAGAACATGACACTAAGGACTTTCCTAATGACAGCGTGCTTTCTTTACCACAAATGGATAAACAAAGTCATGAACTATTTGAAGATGGACTAAATGGTGTTCCAGTTAACATGTCTTCTGAGTTACGATTAAGCCTTTACTGATTCGGGACTGATAATGACGAAAATATAAAGTACGCAAGGGTATTAAAAGTATAGAAAGATGGTTTATTTAATCTCAAGAAAAATTACCAGGAAACAAATTTACTAAGATCTTACAATCTCGAGATACATATCATCAACATGAGAAATGCAACATTCTCTTTGTATAATTGCAAACTCTTTTTGGGGCCCCGAGTGGCCGAGTGGTCTAAAGCGCTCTCCGTTACGGATCACTGCCATCTCACTTCTGTCTGCGTGGGTTGGAGTCTCGGATTCAGCCAAAGTGGGTATGTGAGAAAACTTGCCAGTAGCTTCTCGTGGGTCGGTGGTATTTTCTGGGCTTTTCCCGGTTTCTTCCTCCACCATTAATAGTGGCTGCTGTGTGCTGAAAAATGGCGTTAAACTCTTCAACAACAACAAACTCTTTTTGCTCAAATATTTAAACATATTATCTTGCTGACATGTCTGAACATGGTATTAAAAAAAGATAGTCATGTCTGTTTATATGTTTATTTCTTTTGTTTTGTTTCAAAGCATCTAAATTGCTGAGTCATCAAAAAAAGTTTTCTTCAAATACAGTTTCTGCTGCTGCTGCTTAATTCCTGAGACATTTGGCCCCCAAAACTTAAATTTGTTGCTATTGTTTTATTTACATGACAATGGCCTTAGGCGATCTAGGCTTGAACAAAGTATTCTCTTTCAAATCTAAAGTAAAGAAATGGCAGATATAATCTGGTGTATATTTCTTGTGTATGAGGCTCATGTGGATATTTGAAACAATTTAATCGATACATTTGTCGATAATTAATATAAAAAAACTAACATAATCGTATAGGAGTCGGGAGAACAATGTATACATTGCTAATTATTGAATCATGATAATTCTGAGTTGCAGTTCGTTATATACGCTGTGTGATTGTTACTGGCAGTAATTGTAGCTCTTGAACTGTTTCAATAATTCAAAAACTTCAACTTGTTCATCCTTACCATTTTCTGTCTTTTACATTTAGTAGTATATTTATGTACATTTCCTAGCTCTAAAGTCATCCGTATTTAAAAGAGTGCCTGATTTAGACCCCAAAAAAACTTTAGTGTTTAGTTCGGAAATAGTGTAATACCATACAGTAAAATTTATTGACTGCATTCGATATTCATAGTTTGCAGCTTGTGTTATCCATTAGATTAGTAAATTAGATTGCATGGATCATAAACTGTATGGTAAACATTAAGATAGCCAAAATCTCACCAGTTATTGCTTTTATTTTTTGATATGCATGCTGCTTTTCAGAATGCTTTATTAGTAAATCTTTAGATTTCTTCCCTTCCTTTTAAAACATTTGATTTTATATTCGTGGGTACTAAATTTCGTGGATCTGTCATTTACTAAAACAACAACAACTTTTTATTATATATAAAAAAAATAAACTGAACAATAACAACAAAATGTCATGCATGTCTCTGTATAAGTTTACTAGTATACCAACATTGATTTCCACGTGCGCGCAAACGGGTTTAATTGGCATTGCAGTTATTGCATAATTAAGTTATTCCTTGCTAACATATGGCATAAATGCGGAGATCCGAAATAAATCCTGACCCCTTTTTCCACAAATGTTTGAGCTTACATATTTAATACCACTATTTTAATCTTAAGTAAATATGTTATTTTGTGTTTTTAAAGCAAGCTATCTAAACACGAAGTTCTCAACATTTAGGAATTAAATGCTAGGACGAAGCCAATTACTGTAAACCTGAAAATCTTGCCGATTTTGCAGCGGGGAACTCCTTTTTTGCTGAGTGACCTTCACCTTGTGGTACAAAATTGAATCAGTAAAGTTCAGGTTAATGGCGTTGTTATTAAATTAATGTGTTGTTATGACTGGTGCAGAAAGAATTGTTACAAAATACGAAATCATAAGTGTTATTCAATACGGGTGATTGATCAGTTAAATTGACTGGTTGACAGGTGAGATGTGCATTCAAATAAGGTCTTAAATGATCTGAAAGCATCTACCCTAGGCTTAAGCCAAATCACGCAAAGTGGCTTTTCTGCACACATGACGAAGTAGCACGTTGGAGAGAGCTGATTGACTTTGAGAAAGCGGGACTAATCTGCTGATTGTTTAGCTTGCATTTAGTTGTGCAAACATGTTTTGAGAAATGGTAGCTTTTGGAAATTAGTTACACAGAGAGGGCATATATATATATATATATATATATATATATATATATATATATATATATATATATATATATATATATATATATATATATATATATATATATATATATATATATATATATATATATATATATATATATATATATATATATATATATATATATATATATATATATATATATATATATATATGCTTTTTATTGCTAAACTGTACATAGCTCGCATCGTCATTACTTGAATTGTAAACCTTCAGTCAGCCAGTGCTCTTTGTCATACACGTACATATCTCACATTCCCGTTGTATTATAGCAAACAAAAAGGTGATGCTTTTCCATTGATTATGACGGGTGGGGTGGGGAGGGGACATAGGATCGGATAGTGGTAGTGGGGTTCAAGGTGTCCGGACCCACTTGCCCCCGACTAAAAGAAAAACAACGCACACACCTAAACGTTCAGTCACTTGTCACTTGAAATTTGAACATTGTTTCATTCTTGATAATGGTTACTGGGTATTACACACAGTAAGTAGACGCAGACTTTTGCTTTGGTGCCCTTTTGCCCCTTTCTAGGAAAGTCAGAGCCCTTCTGAAATTTTGAACCCTCCCCATAAGACTTGATCTGATCCGAACCTTGGGCTTGGTTGATATGTAGGGGCCACTTTAAATTCGTGGTCTGGCTCACCAACGAAAACCATGAATATTGGTGCTCTGCGAATTTAAAGTGTTTTAAAGCATTGGAGAAATCGAACTTGAGATATTTTTCTGAACGTACTGTTAGCAAGTTAAATAGACTGTTGTCAGTCCCAAACAAGATTCACAATAGTTCTTAAAATGGGGAGCGCTCCGCTGGCTTAAGTGGTTAGAGCGTCCACATCGGATGCGGAAGGTCTCAAGTTCGAACCGCGGCCGTGGTCATACCAAAGATTTAAAAAAATGGTATTGCAGCTGCCTCGTTTGGCTCTCAGCTTTAAGAGGTTAGTGTTAGGACTGGTCAGTTTGGTGTCAGGATAATGTGACTGGGTGGGACATGATGGATCAGTGCTAGACATGACTGGTGGGCTTGCTGTCAGTATAAGGAAAATTGTTATAGCTACGTAAAAATCCAGAAAACACAAACTGGCCACGAGGAGTATTTTAGGATGGAGACCATGAGACATATATATTTGTATTTTCTTATTATTAATAATGACACAGTTTTAGTCATACGCACTATGATGGTCCCCACAGTGTAAAGTCTGGAATATTTTCATATTCTATGATCAGATGTCTGTACATTCTATACATCTATTTATATATTCTACCACAACTGTTAATGCAGTTTTATAAACGTAATTAATTACTAAGTCTAGAGTTTAAATCTCTAAGGACAATCTTGGTATCCTTGCAATGGTTTAATGGTAAAATATGCAAAATATAAACTTTGGTCTAATATTTCCAATTCTGTAGTAGACCGCCAGGTACATTTAGCTGCCTCCTTGTATCCTGCTAACAACAAAAAACCAGCTAATATTCCCAGTGTTCAAATGTCATACACTAAAAATATAAATAGCTAGTTATCACACATACAGAAAAATTTAACTAGGTCAAAGGTAATATGTATATATCTAATTTTATAAATAAGTATCATACATACATACATACATACATACATACATACATACATACATACATACATACATGCATACATACATACCTACCTACCTACCTACCTACATACATACATACATACATACCTACATACATACATACATACCTACATACCTACATACATACATACATACATACCTACATACATACATACCTACATACATACATACATACATACATACATACATACATACATACATACATACATACATACATCCATGCATGCATGCATGCATGCATGCATGCATACATACATACATACATACACACACACACACACATACATACATACATACATACATACATACATACATACATACATACATACATACATACATGCATGCATACATACATACATACATACATACATACATACATACATACATACATACATACATACATACATACATACATACATACATACATACATACATACATATATGTATATATGAGACCCGTTACATGTGAAAAGACTAATACGACAACCCTCATTATGTGGTATCGTGATGTTTGCCACGTGCATTGTATGCAAGGCCTAATGTATGTGAAACATGTAATGTTTGTTGCATCTTAATTAGTCCATATGCAACAAGATAATTACAGTTCCATGGCTCAATACCATCTCAATGCCGAGTATATAATACATTATCAAAATTTGCTATTTCTGCTCATAAATACATTTTCCATAGATTTCTAAAATTATCCCACGAATGTGTTTGACTTGTATCTCAAAACCATTACCTCTGTTTTTTAATTAATGCCCGAATCAGTCAAAAAAAACAAAACAAAAAAAAAAAAAAAACATACTGAATCTTGGTAAGAGTTTCAGTGTTTCGCCTTTTATATAAAGGGAAAGTAACCAAGTAACTTTGGACCTAACTTCCCAACTAGTACATTTAAGGTATTTGAAGAAATAATTTTCTAACAAGTTTAAATCGATGCGATATGAAATCATAAGCAAGCACAAGACTTGCCTATATTAACCAGCTACATCTGATTTGCTCTACAAAACCTTTCCAGTCTCTTGATAAATAAAATGAAGTCCGATTTGCCTTTTGTGATATTAAAAGAGCGTCATATAAAGTTTACTATAACAGATTACTTAGTCATTTGCTGATAATGGAAACTGCATTTAGGTTTTTAAACGTTATTTGAAAACTATCTGCTGGGTAGGGAAAATTAACGTTTTAAGGGATATATTTTATCATGGAGACCATATATGCTTGAGGATTACAGGATGTAACGGTGTACAAGTTTTGTAGCTGCTTTATCGCAGCACATTTTGTCGTGGTCAGCTTGACATTTAGCAAGTGAGCTTGACGTATGTGTTAGGCTCGCAATAAATCTGTAGCCTGTTGTGGTTAACCTCTCTTGTCTGGGGGTATGATTGATTTTTAATTAGGACCCGCTAGGGTAACGGTTACAACTACAGAAGGGCCGATGTTAGCATAAGGTTAAGTTAAGGGAAATGACAAAGTTGAGACAAGCCAGATAAATCTTGAGTCATTTGAAATAGGTGTGAAAAAGGACATTTTCCAAGAGATAGTTATTAACAAAGGCCGACTAAAGAGACTTTTTTTGACATCAACGGGAGTGTTACTCTATTGGCGGCTTCAGAAAATTAGTCGTTATTAACCAAGTTAACCTAGGAAGAACAAAACGTATTTCTCGTTATTAAACTGTCAAAGGGATGGCTTTTTGGAAAGCGAGGAACACATAAAAGAGATTCGTCGGCTTAGTAAAATGGAGTCTCCATAAAGCAGAAGGTTGGTCTCAAATGGATACAAAATGTTCATTTATATAACTGTGTAATTTTGTGTTGCATTTATTCGTTTTAAATTAATACTTCAAGTTTGCTTGAGTTCCGAATTTAATTTTGCGTTCATTGATTTTGAATGTCATCTGACTCATGTTTCCTAAGAATGTCATACAATATTTCATTGATATGATTGTGTTCTGATATAGTTTTTTGTATGTAACAGAAATCATGTATTGTATGAATTTCATGCAGAATATGTGAATTTATCTGTCTTAAATGATATGCATCATGTATGCTAAAAATTGATTTTTCTATGTCTGGAAATGCATATCAGTGAATTGCTAATAAGAAAGTAATATAGCTAAGACAAGACGTAATTTATATTAATTCGTTAGTGTAATTAATTCGTGAATTATTTTTAACTGATTAAATCAGCGTGTGCCGACCTATAGTGATCTACAGCCACAGTGGGACGTATTAGTTTAGCTAAGAGGTCTAGTTATGTCATGGTTCCAGTTAGGAATGATAAGTAACAGCTAGAAGGACATTAATTTTATGGTAATATGGATGTGTGTGTGTGTGTGTGTGTGTGTGTGTGTGTGTGTGTGTCAGGTTGCTAACTGACCGTATTAGCGATAGTCTATTGACTTACGATAAGACGTTATCTGACATAACAAGAATGTGAGTAGTCTTCGACGCCAGAAATAAAAAAGAAACCATGACATCTATTTAGGTGGAGTTTCATATATTTGAAGGACAAAATAGCTCCATATGTATAACAAGCAGTGGGAAAAGAGAGCTTACAGTCAAGTTACGGTTGATGACCAGAAAAGGTTGGAGAGATAGAGAGAAAAGAGAAAAATGTATACGGTGACGCTAACCTGTATTTGGAACGACCTTAAGCAACCAGATTGTGCCGGCATTCTGAGTAAATGAGTTCGACAATTCATCCGATTCTATGATGATATTTGTTTTACGGTCAATTTTATTCCTAAGAGAAAGTGTCATGTTCAAGTTCATTAGTTTATGTAATTTATTATATTGCTATTAGTTTATATACGGGGGCTCTTGTTTAGTTCTATTCTATTCCCTGCCCAGGTCTCTGTTATTCCATCCATTCATTTCATACTTTAGTTGATTGTTTACTCGATCCGGGCAATACCACCATGGTCGATCATCTCCTAGATAACAATAACCAAAGCACTGTAACAAATGGATCTATCCCCAACACATGGTTATGTAGATTGGCAGGTCCCCGTCTTTGTTTCTTATTTGTAAATGACAGAACCAACCAAATCGATACATATCCGTTTCTTATTATTGACTATGTGTTTTATCATCTTGTTACCCGTCATTGTAGCAATGTGGCGGGAAAAAGGTGCATTGATTTCAACGCTTGTTAAACGAAATGAATCCGCATTACGTGTTTTAGCTGACGGCTTAGAAATGGAAAATGGAAGTTCTCTTTAAAACCCTTGGGATGATATTAGTTTAATCATAAATGTTGGAACCTGATTTATGAAATATTTGAAAAGGTTGTTCAATGGTTATATGTTCTCGGATTACTTAAGTCTGATTTAGACGGGTACTGTTACATTAGAATCTATATTACATTTATACAATAAATTCTTGAATATGCTGACGTGGTGTGAAGTAACAGAAATGTCTTTGAGGCACACCAGTGATGTTTTAATATAATGACATAGGCTAGGATAAAAGGCAAACCTTAGACCAGATCATAAACTAATGTTTATGTATACAATTCTAAATAACGAATCACTTGTATACTTGCAGGACTTGAAAGCTGTCGATTCATATTCATGGTTCTCTGTATAATAAAATAAACAATAATAATAATTAGTAGATACCGATGACTAAGTCGTACACATTTATAGAGTCTCCTCGTCTACTTAACATTTCACACACGAGGTTTTGAATTGCATTTCATTAAATGGTTTTAACAAATCGGAACGAAACGATTTGGATTAAACCTGATAAAATATTATCGTATGGAGACAGAAGACATTCAGTTCCATTTGTTATTGTCAATTGCTTGAATAGCAAAGCAAATCACACACATAACTAATGCCACCATGATCTATCGAAGTTCCTGTAATGTTCTTTTGGTGCACAAGATGAAACTTGTCCACTTCTCCATTGAGTGTTCTACTTATCCAAAGGTCAAGGCCACATGGGTCTTCATCTTGCAGATCAATGAGGGTCAAAAGGTTAAATCAAAACGTATTTTTATGCGGCAACTTGATGACTTGCAAAACACAGACATGTGCAAATATGTTCAGAAATAAATTACTGATGCAGGTATACACGCGTTGTTTCTAATTTTAGTAACAAGAGATCAATGCACAAGGACTAACATATGCAACTGAGGTCTGGAATAGTAGCATCTCTTGTTTGACTATCGATATATGCGGTCAGGTGTCTCTATCGATATCATGGGTCCTCTCTCTCTCGCTCTCTCTCTCGTACTAATACAAATCAGTGTTATTTGAGAATTATTCTATAGCTAAGTTATGTGTTATGTTCAAATAAAAGCACCTTATATCTACCAAAATCATGGCCATGTCACATTAGGAATGGATACCTTTTTGACTTTGAGCCTGTTGCTTGATCCATGTCTTTCTAATGGAGGGATTCGTGAATTGATCTGTTTCTGAATAATTTACTCGTGTATAGGATCAATGTACTTCAATTGCTTCCTGAGCTCACTTGTGACTTCCATGATCTTAGGCTCTTATAAACTTGTGAATTATTCAACACAACCACCAAGTAAACACGAATCTTCCCCACGCCCGCTAGTTTTCTCCTTGTACACACACACACACACACACACACACACACACACACCATATGAAAATGAAAGCATGGCAGTCTTAGTAAGTGATCTGGTGTATAGCTAAGTGATGTTGTAAACCCAAGTAACAAAATCAAAGCACAAATTATTGATGGACAGGAAATGGTATTTATATATAAAGCGATGAATAAGCTCAATCCTTAAACACAACGTGTGCGAGTTGAGTGCTGCACATACTGTACTTTGCTGTCTCCAAAATTAGTTCATTTATATGATACATTGAGATCGTACAAGTTATTATAAATGATGATTTCAGTCTAATTTATAATAATTACATCGTTGTTCCTTCCTGCGTCACACGTTACTACCACTACCGGTATTGCAATTACTGTCGTCACAGCTAAGCCATCATTCGCTACTACTAACATTACTCAAATCATCTATATAATATTCTACTAACATTACTCAAATCATCGATATAATATTCTACTAACATTACTCAAATCATCGATATAATATTCTACTAACATTACTCAAATCATCGATATAATATTCTACTAACATTACTCAAATCATCGATATAATATTCTACTAACATTACTCAAATCATCGATATAATATTCTACTAACATTACTCAAATCATCGATATAATATTCTACTAGCATTACTCTAATTATAGAAATCATTTAGACATAACATTACACTAATCATAGTCATCATATACTAAGAACATTATTCAAAAGTCAGCAATTATTCTCTGAGAATCTGACGCTTACCATTATTTTCTTCAGCTGACTAATACATTCAGAGAGACTTCAAGAACTGTGTTGTAAGATAAAATCTCATTGTGTGCAAACCATCTACATGCGATGAAGATCATAAATCTTACATACAGCACCACCATCACCATTACCACCACGATCACAGCTACACTTTAATTTACATTTACGTCTACTCCTTCAAGAACCAATACTTACCAAATACTGACAAATACCATCCTCACCATACTGCCACCACCATATCTTTCTGGTATTCTACTTATGCCCTTCTTTCTGTTTTTTTTTTGTACCTCTTTTTTGCGGTTGTACCATGTACATTTTCAACCATATATATATATATATATATATATATATATATATATATATATATATATATATATATATATATATATATATATATATATATATATATATAGAATGAAGAAGCCTTGGGATAAAAGCGATGCACGATGACCCCTAGAAAATGATCTTTATATTTTATTAAAGTATTAAAGTTAAACCGTTCGTAAGATCACCGCTTGGTCTAGAACAAACATTGTTGAGATAATAGCAATGCAGTCTTTTATAGTCAAAATATCTTGAGAACATTTTATATATTTTTTTGTGGAAGCTGTCATTGGTTATGGCTATTGTATGATTTTTGCAATTTATTCTAAACCTGTTGCGTGCTATTTACAGTGCAGTAACTTTAACACATTTTATTTTATTCAAGGTCATACCGTCCATTATCAGACATGATAAATCCTCGTGAAGGCTAGTGTAACATTGCAAATTGAATAGACGACGCACACAGTTTGACACAAAAGCGGAAGGCTAAAGTATTTTAAATGACATTTTGAATGCAGCATATATACTGTATGGCAAATAACATATGTTATTGTTTCACATTACAATTTTTGATAATGTACACAATGGCATTGACTTCCAATTGTTCATATGTGAAAAAATTAGACTGGTTTGCTGTCAGTATAAATTACATTTTAATCTAACTTTACCTTAGAAATTAAGTGCATTCATGCTGTTTGTTATACTTTAAATCTACGCGACATTACGTAATTAAAAAATCTTTAAGAAGCTATATTGTCTTGCATTTTTGGGTTGGTTCAGATTTGTAAATATTCCGTCCACATTGGCGGCGGCTTCAACAATGTTTAAGGATTTTGTGATAAAGACGCACAATGCTTATTATAGCATGTTTCTGGCGCGAGATATTACAGAATCCATCTTAAATCAGCAAAAAGGAAAAACAGATACTGTATTTAGTAGATAGAAATGAAACGTCCTGAATATTGTGAAACTTATAAACGATAAAATCTTGTCAAATCCTCCGCATATAAAATTAGGCATTCCAATTGAACGTCTTTTGTATAGGTCCAACAGTTACTGTGTAATTGTGCTTTCTGTGATTACACTAAGATTTCAAATCCAAAAAGGGCAAGGAACAAAAAACATGAAAAAGTTGACTAAATGTTGTGAAAAACTACGTCGATCACATACACTGGTGATAAACGCTCCTATTAAATTCGATATGTCTATGTCAGAGGGTATATGTGTAATTGTTCTAACCGTGGGACGGATAAGGAAGGACAGATAAAGGGGGAGATATAAGCTAATAAAATCTTCCACGTTACACTTGAAATAGGTTATAATGTGTCAATCATGGGAATTGCTCAAAACATATTGCCATTGATTTTATATATCCAGACACCCTAAGTATGCCTTCAACAGAAATAAGAACTTTCTAGAATCACTGAACACTCTTCATTATGAACACGACTATCCCGATTCAGATAATGTAATTTCATACATAATTTAGAGTCTTCTCAGTTCGTACCCAGTACGTACATATGGCATTTATTATTTAGTTGTTCCTTATGCAATGAACTCTAGCCTTATACTTGTTACTAATTAGAAAATGTAGAGGTACTCGATTTGAGGCACTAACTCAATGTCCGCTTTTGTTCAGTTTGTTCCATTCCATACCCATGTTTCTAGGAACACACAACTGTAATGTTCGTTCAGGCTTTGCGTATCATTACTGCAAGTGATGTATTATGAGTGTCTCCTTAGACACACTGTAGCAGGGTGAACTTTGAAGAAAACGATATTGCAACACACACACACACACACACACACACACGAGTCAATCTTGTCGCGGTCAGTACGACAAGTAACATTTAACACTGATGTATGGGCTAGGCCAGCAATACATCTATACCCTGCGATGAATGTGATACTCTTGTTTGGGGACATGGTTCATTTTTAATTAGAGTCTGCTGGGATAATGGTCAGACAGAAACTGAGACGCGATGTATATTGAGGCTTAAGTAGCGGGGAAACGACAACGTGGACACAATCCACATACAATTTTAAGCCATTTGAACTAAGTGTCAGAAATCAGTTTTTCCAGAAATATTTATGAAAAAGACTTTGATGGGCATATTAAAGTTTTGGCGACGGGTGTGTGCTTACCATACGAAATTCAATGTTAAGTTGTTCCCTCGCGAAATTAGTCAAAATTTATACGGGGAGGCAAGAGGTTGACTCTGGGAAATTACAAAAATTTCTCTTTATAAATTTTTAAAGGGACGGGTGTCTGGACGTTAAGGGACACGGACCAGAGAGAACAAAGAGATTCTGCTTCATAGAAAATAAAGCGAGTCTCGGAAAGCACAAGGTTTGTCTAAATTGCACACATGTTCATTGATAGAAGTTTGTATTTATTTTTTATAAATATTCATTTCAAATTTATACATACATGTTTCTTGAGATCGGAAATTAATTGTTTGCATTCATTGGTCTAAAATGTTATACCACTCATATATTCTACGAATGTCATATAATATTTCCTTGATATGAATTTATCCAAATTTGCTCGTTTTTATGTAATAAGAACTTCATTATGAGAATGTGTGAATTTATATATCCTCAATGATAAGAATCCTGCAGACTAGGAATTATTTTACTATTTCTGGAAATATGAATCCAGTGAATTGTTAGTCATCAAGTAATGTAGCTAAGACATGACGTAAAGTCCATAAATTCATTTGCGCAATGAAGTTGTGAATTCTTTTCAGTTGAGAAATTGGCACTTACCGACCTTCACATAGTTTAGTAGGCGATTGATAGCCAACGGCAGAGCGTAGTACTTTTATTAAGATGTTTAGTTATGTCATGGTTTCATTTAGGACTGAGGCTATACACTAGGGAAAGACTTTAAATTTATGTAATAGGGTCGATGTGTTGGCGACAGGTTGCAAACTGAGCAATATTAGCCTTAGTTTCTGTTGAATTACGATAAGACGATATCTGACGTAACAAGTGTGGGGGTTGTGTTCGACCCCAGACGTAAAAAGATTGACAAATATTTTGGCTGCGTTTTATGCATGCAGGGGATGATTGCTCCATATGTTCACCACACATTGACAAATAGACATTAGACAACCAAATTACGGTTCATGACCCGACAGAGGCTGGAGAAACAGAGAAAAGAGGAAAAGGAATACGGCAACTCTGACCTGTCGTCATCATTGCTTTTAGGAGGACCGGAAGCTACCTGGTTATGCAGGCATGCTGAGCGAATGAGTTCGTGCATTCACTTAATTCTATGATGACATTTGTTTTATCGGTATAGTTGAACGGCTAAGTGCAATTCTTACAATTTTGGTAATTTTATCTCAGTAAGAAAGTGTATCATACAAATTTCATGTTCAATTTCACTTTCTTTATGTAGTTGATTAATTTTCATATATTTACATGGAGGTGGGGCTCGTGTTTTCCTATCGTATATCTCTGCTAAGGTCTTCATTATTTCTTCCATTAATTTCATATTTTATATTATTAGTTATTCGATACGGGCAATAACACCATGGTCAGTCATCTCTTAGATAACGGTAACCAAACCAACGGCCTGATGTCAACTGAGCAGCCTAACACATACAAACATTTGTCTTTCTTATGTTTCCCTTTTTCATACTGTTACAGGGCTTTTAAGAAAAGGCAGAAACTTTATATCTTACCTCTCTTGTCATCCATTTTCTTGCTGTATACCTGCCAATCTGCTTTTGAATGTGTATCTGTTTGTGTTTGTAATGCGTTATCTGGCACTAAAACGCGAGACAATCAGATGTCTTTCGTAGAAACTTAATGAATGTATTAAAGGTTTTGGATTTAGAATGTGGAGGATATTAAAGGAAGAGGAAGGTAAGAGCGGAGGAATCACTGTTGTAGTGCAGAATGCAAGTAGTTTAGTGAAATACACTTGAATCAAGATGGGAAATCCTTTGTTAAAGATGTTCATAGTTCTAACATTATGGATTCTATGGGGGACACAATGGGAAATCCTATAATAAAAATCTCCATTAGTATTAGATGATGGTCCCGTAGAGCGACATGGGAAGACGTAATGTTCAGTTTTACCATTTACTTTCCCAGTGTCAATATAGATGTTTTTCAATGGGCCTGTGTGGCGACAATTGAAGACGTAATGTTCAGTTTTACCATTTACTTTCCCAGTGTCAATATAGATGCTTTTCAATGGGCCTGTATGGCGACAATTGAAGACGTAATGTTCAGTTTTACCATTAGTAGTGAAGTGGGATACCCTAGCGTCAATGGGAATTAGCATTACAGAACCCCTTGGGACAATCTGGCGTCAATGGAAAATTAACATGGAGAAAAATCGTGGGACAATCTAGCGTCAAGGGGAATTTAACATGGGAATAAATCGTGGGACAATCTAGCGTCAAGGGGAATTTAACATGGGAATAAATCGTGGGACTGTCTAGCGTCAAGGGGAATTGAATATGGGATTTTTTTTTTTTTTTTTTAAAAATTTTTTAAATTTAAAAATTTAAATTTAAATTTAAAAAAAAGGGGTAGGCAATGGAAAGGCTATCTCTTTTCGAGAAATATGGGGGGCCCTGAAAAGGGCCTTTGGTTTATGTTAATATGCCCTTAACATAAAGGGCATTTGCGACATCTTCTTTTCCTCAAACTTCGTCTTACAGCAGGGCCATACATCAGAGTCCTCTTGAGGCAACCTTGTCTCTCTATATAGACTCTTCTTATCCACAGGCTGCTGTTGGTCCTGTGGACAACTGTCCACTTGGATCGGACATACATGAGCATGTCCGTCCTGAACATCATTGTTGACACAAGGGTTGAAGATTCAACGTCTGTCCACATGTTGAGGCTCCGAGAATAGGTGAATCAATGCAGTGAACGGCGCTTATTTATAGGGACAGGAAGGATTGAAACGGATTGAGTTCATTCACCAATCCGAACACGCGTTACAGAATTCAGTCAGCCCGCATCCAATCCGAAGAGTGCAGTCTGTGACGTCACGTAGTCTATATAGATTCGCTAGCGCTTGTGTGCAGTCAATCTATGCGACAGTGATTCAACATGACGGAAACTCAGAAAACGATTCATTGGGGTGCACCAGCAAGGGAGACTGCCCAAGGGAACTCGGACTTACTTTCAGAAGAGGTGAATTGGGATTTTGTGGATTTTCTCTCCTCGCAAGAATTTGTTCCGGAACCTTCGTTACCTTCTTCATTACCGCAAGTGGAGAATTTTAGACAGAGACAGAAAGAAGAATTGGAGAAATTTATACAACGACAAAAGGAAGCGGAACAGGCTTTTCTCCTACAGCAACAGCAACAAGAAGAAGAGGTAAGAAAAAAACAACAGCAACAACAGCAAGAAGAAGTAGCAGCAAAGAAACAAGAGAGTGAAAATCAAACGGTCACGGTACTGTTGGACATTTTAGCGGAGTTAAGAAGTCTGAAACAAATGTATCAGACTTCTTTATCACGACCGAAGAGAATACGACCTTCCCGAGCTAAACACGTCAACCCTGTGACTAAGCCTACCGTACCACCCTTAGTGATTTCAACCCAATCATCATCAACATTACGCAGTCCAGAAGTAGGCCTTGGCCGTGGCAAAGGCATAAGGCAGTTAAAGTTGATTGCTTAAACTCACCCCTTCACCATGAAGAAAAAGGCCCTTTTCAGGGCCACCCACATTTCTCGAAAAGAAATACAATTTCAATTTGCCAATAACTCAAAAAAAACCCCACCCATTTTTACCCTTATAGTACGTGTTTGTGTATGAGTGCGTGAGTGCAGCTTCTTATTTTAAAATCACAACTCAAAGACACTTACCTTTTATCATTCATTTATTCTTTTCTCCATTTTTTACAATCCAATTCACAACACAACACTTTAATAAAAAGTTCATTGACTTCTTCTTTCTCCTTGTTTACTCTCTATGTTTTTTAAATTTCTTCACCGTCTTTTCCTCATTTTCTTCCCTTCTTCTTTTCTTCTCCTGTTTCTTTGCCTCTTGTAAATGGAATTGTCTTTTTTCTTCCTCTTCTTCCTCAGAAGAATCCCTCTCTTCCTCTGAAGAATCCCTCTCTTCTTCTGAAGAATTCCTCTTTTCTTCTGACTCCTCTTGTTTCTTTTTTGGGCAATCTGGAGACCAATGTCCTTTTTCTTTACAATAATAACAGGTATCTTGACTTTTGTCTTTTTTAGTCCCTGTTTTTGTTCTTTTTTGACGGTCTGGACACTCTGAAGACCAATGCCCTTTCTTCTGACAGATATAGCAAGTATCTTGACTTTTATCTCTAAAGGAAGGAGAGTAGTCCGTCGGCTGGTCTGAAGAGAATTTTCTAATGACCCCTCGCAAAGCTCTGACGAAACGTTCCATCTGGTTAGTCTCTTCCATCGTTGTGCTCGGCTTGAGAGTGAAATGAATAGTGAAAGGACAAGACACACACCCTTTTATATACGCTGGTCTGCTATGACTATAAAGTAGTTTATGGTGTTTGAACTTGAGTCATTTGACTTTTTGCTTTCAAGATGAAACGATCCCATTCATTCGAGAAGAAAGAAGAAAGTAAGAGGCAGAAACGTGATCTATCGCCTCGTACCAGGGCTGAAATCTTGGCACAAATTCATGCCAGTGATTTTGAAGAGGACATGAGTGAACCAGAATCCGAACCCTCTAAACCAAGTTCACCACCCTTAGTCAACCCTGAAAAGTACTATTCCATTCGAGAGACGGAAAAGCGCTCCTCTAGAAAATTTAGAACCACGGCTTACAAATACACAGTGAAGTTTAAAGATTTCAAGGCTGAAGTGCCGTTAGAGAAAGCAGAAGTGTTCATCACTGAGGTGTGGGATTCTTTGCTCACTGCACTCAAGCAACAATGTCAACCCAAAGAAGACGATCGCTTGAGACTTTCCATACAACACGACGGTTTGAAATCCCCTGTTTGGATCGAGTTTAGCACCCCGGCAGAATTGACCGCTTCCAAAGTCATGGACAAGATTCAACACGTACAACAATCTAATGACCAGTTTGACATCACCGATGGAAAAGCCACACTGGACATGACCCACGTCTCTCCTCCTCAAGGGACAGGACGCAAAAAGATGTTATTGGTGGACGACCTTCGCAACACCAAAACAAGTCTCGTCCGAATTAACAACCCTCATGACCAGACGTGTTTAGCCCGTGCCATCGTGGTGGGACGAACCTATGCCAACAAGAACGACACGGTAGAATGGAAAAGAACCTGGAAAACTATTCAACAATCCGACCGAGCCAAACAACGAAACGAAGCAGAACTCCTGTTACAACAAGCTGGCCTGTCCAAAGACACACCCTGTGGCATTCCTGAGATGCAAAAATTGCAAGATGCCCTAGCTCCACGCTACACCTTGAAAGTGCACCCTCAAGAAATGCGCGGGCCTCTGTTGTTTCGAGGCCAAGAATTTAAGGACGGAAAATACATTCATGTCTATTATAACGATGGCCATTTCGATACCATTACCAGTATTACTGGATTCCTAGGATACGGTTATTATTGTGAGAAATGTGATTATGGTTATAACAATCGAGAGCAACACAAGCATTGTGGATCGAAATGCCCAGGATGTTTGGCCTCTCCACCCTGTCTGAGCGAAGAACCAGTGCCTTGTTCAACTTGTCTGCGCACGTTTGTCAGCCCTACCTGTTACCAACAACATTTGAAAACACAAGGTTCACAGAAGAAATGTGCTTGTCAACTCCTGAGATTGTGCTCTACGTGTGGACAAGGCATACTTACCAACAATGCCAAGGCACACGTATGTCGAGGAAAGAAAAAATGTCACATTTGTCACCACATCGTGGACTTGGAACACCAATGTTACGTGCAAAAATACCAACCCCCACCAGAGAAAGAGGACGGTCACAAGAAGAAAGGCAATTTCATCTTTTTCGATTTCGAATGCATGCAAGAGACTGGCATTCACATCCCTAATTTCTGCGTGGCTCATCGAGCGTGCGAGAAGTGCATTCAAGAACCTATCTTCAGTCATTGCCCTCACTGCAGCAAGATTCCTGGAGGACGTGAAAAAATCTTTCGGGGACCGAACACGTTAGCCGATTTTGCCCAATGGGTCTTAGACCCCGTCGACAAGACGTGGAGCCAAGAGGACATCGAACGTTACCGAGATTGTCATCGTCATGCCACAGTGATGGCTCACAATTTTTCCGGATACGATGGACAGTTTCTTCTCAGATACTATACGGAACAAGGCACCGAGCGTCCTAAAGTGACTTTGAACGGAGCCAAAATCATTTTCATGCAAGTGGGACAAGTACAGTTTAAAGATTCGATGAGCTATTTGGCCATGCCTTTGAGTCGAATGCCTAAAACGTTTGGAATGACAGAAATGGCTAAAGGGTACTTTCCACACTTTTTCAATACGGAAGCCAATCAACACGCCGTTCTACCCCATTTGCCTGAGGCTCACTATTACGACCCCGACAACATGCGTACCGAACAACGAGAAGCTTTCTACGCTTGGTACCAGGCTCACGCCTCGGACCCTTTCGACTTTCAGGAAGAAATGCTAAAGTATTGTCGTTCCGACGTGGACATTTTACGGCGTTGCTGTGGAAAATTTCGAGAACTGTTCATGGAACACGGAGGGGTCGATCCTTTGAAAGAAGCTTGCACCATTGCCAAAGCGTGTTCCCTAGTGTATCGACAACGATTCATGCCTGAAAACACCGTGGCTGTCATCAGTCCTCAAACGACCCACTTTGTCAAACGTCAATACTCGGTCAAAGCCCTACGTTGATTACATTACTTGTGCGACAAGGAAGACAAGTGGATTCAGCATGCCCGCAACGGAGGGGGCGAAAAGACCATCGGAACGTATTCGGTCGATGGCTGGGACTTAGAAAACCCCAAGATCGTGTACGAGTTTAACGGTTGCTTATTTCACGGATGTCCCGTTTGTTACCCTGACCGTGGCACTAAAAATCAGTTTTTGCAACGAACCATGGAAGACTTGTACCAGGACACTTGTCAGCGACGCCTAAAGTTAGAACAGCAAGGATACCAAGTGGTGGAAATGTGGGAACACGAGTACGATCACCGTATGAAAACCGATCCCGAGTTTAAACGCCTCGTGGAAAGTTACCAGTTCATGGACCCGCTGAACCCGAGGGATAGTTTGTACGGAGGAAGGACCAATGCCACCTGTTTGCTGTACCAAGCCGACGAAGAGAAAGGAGAAGAAATCAAATACTTGGACGTGTGTTCGCTGTATCCCTACGTGTGCAAATATTGTCGCTTTCCTGTAGGGCACCCACAATTGTTAACGGAACACATCGACCTGAAAAACATTCGACAATACGAAGGCTTGATCAAGTGTAAAGTTTTGCCTCCCACGAACCTATACCATCCCGTCTTACCTCACCATTGTCAAGGCAAACTGATGTTTCCCTTGTGCCGTACTTGTGCCGAAACATGCAACCAAGACCAGCCTTGTCAGCACAGCCAGGAAGAACGGGCCTTGACGGGAACCTGGGTCAGCGTAGAATTGTTCAAAGCTCTGGACATGGGATACGAACTGTTAGAAGTATACGAGATTTGCCACTTTCCCAAGACACAACAGTACCGCAAGGGTGATCCCAGTCAGAAAGGCATTTTCGCAGACTACGTGGATGCCTTTTTGAAACTGAAGCAAGAAGCCAGCGGCTATCCTTCCTGGTGTCACACTCCCGAAGACCAAATAAAATTCAAAGAGAAATATTACGAACAAGAAGGCATCACTTTAGACCACATCGAGAAAAACGAAGGCAGGCGATCGTTTGCCAAAGTGATGTTAAATTGCTTGTGGGGTAAAATGGCACAACGACCGTGTTTACCCAAGACGGAATATTTGACAGAACCTTCCCGCTACTTCCAGATGATTCACGACAAAACCAAATACATGAAACACGTGGACGTCGTTCGAGAGAATTTGATCTTGGTCAATTACGAAGAAGATCTGGACTTTGTACAAGACGACCCTTTTGGAAATGTCATCATTGCGGCTTACGTGACAGCCCATGCTCGCTTAAAATTGTACGAAGCTTTAGAACTGTTAGAAGAACGCGTCCTGTACTTTGACACGGACAGTTGCATTTACATCCATCACCCGATTCAACATCACCCTAACATCGAAGGAGACCGTTTAGGAGCCTGGACAGACGAGCATCCCGACGACAAGATTCTAAGTTTCGTCAGTGGCGGTCCCAAAAATTACGGCTACGAATACCGTGACAAACAAGGAGAAGTGCACACGACGTGCAAAGTGAAAGGACTGACTCTGAATTATCGTACCAGTCGTGTGGTCAACTTTGGGGTATTGAAAGAAGCCTTGCAATCGGGAGAGGATGGAAACTTTAAAGTGACCACCTATCAACCGAACAAGATTGTACGTTTACCCACTCACCACATCGTCAGTCGACCCTTGGAAAAAGTCTATCAAATCGTGTACCAGAAGCGAGTGAGACTTCCCAATCATTTCACCTTACCGTACGGTCACGTCGGTATTGGTCTGTATATAAAAAAGGAACCCTAGGCAAGATCGATAGTTCATTGTGACTACCAAGACCGAGCGAACAAGATGAATACTTTCAGAAAAACACAGAACAAGTTGTTTAGAAGGGCACAATTCAAGTGTGAGGCTTCGGAAGTGGAATGCGATTGTGAGCCTTGCGATGGGTACGATGCTGTACCTTGTGACCTGAGCGATGCCGTAAAGCATCATGGGAACTTTAGTGCCCCTACCCCTATCATGGAAAGTGATGCTGTGCGTGTCAAACCTGTGGGATGCGAAAGTGATGCCGCTCGTCCTCTTGGACATTTTACTGGGTTTCGTTTTAAAGGGGAATGTTCACCTTCACGTCTACCCCCCTACGGATGTCATCCAGCCCTGAGCAAACTCCTACCCATGTCACTCAACCCTCATCGAAACGAACCTGTGAAAGACGAATATTCGTTCCCTGTGCGTTTGTCGGAATACTGCGACTTTGAAAATCGTCTTCAATCGTTCAAAGGAAAATGGCCAAAGTATCTGGGAGGACCGACCCCTGAAGAATTAGCCAGAGCCGGATTTTTCTACTTGGGCGAAGGAGATAAAGTCAAGTGCTTCAGTTGCGGTGTGTCACTTCACCACTGGGAACCGCAAGATTCGGCCTACGTAGAACATGCTCGATGGTCACCGAATTGTCATTACTTACCTTTAGTGGGACCGAGACATTGAAGTAACTTCTTACCATAATAATCTGTTCATGGATACTTTACAAGAGAACATTCGTGCTTTGCCTGTGGAGTTGAGAGAACGCATTTATCGAGAACTGGTCAAAATACAAGTGAAACGTAAAGAACAATTGCATCCGTTACGTCACCGGTGTTTGAACCACTGGTACCTTCAGGCTATACAAGGACTGATTGAGTTGAAAGTGTTCCATTGGACAGACATTGATCAACGACCTCCTGGTTATAAAAAGGAATGGTTTGGTATGGACGATTCTATCTACTACATTGTAAACGTACTGCATCGAATTCCAGAGGAAGAGTTAACGAATTACCAACATCTTTCACGCAATGTCAACTTGGTGAAAGAGGAAACTTCTGAACGAATTGTAATGTGTAGATTAGTGGTGAAACGATTTAGATTTGACAATGAATTAAAACCATGTTTGTGCAAAGAGTACATTTCTTGTGTCAGACCAAAGAGAATTTAGTATAACCTATTCATGGATACTTTACAAGAGAACATTCGTGCTTTGCCTGTGGAGTTGAGAGAACGCATTTACCGAGAGCTGGTCAAAATACAAGTGAAACGTAAAGAACAATTGCATCCGTTACGTCACCAGATCTTTAACCACTGGTACCTGAAGGGTATAAGAGAACTGATTCGTCAGAAATTGTTTCAGTGGTCAGACCTTGTTCAAAACTTTGAGGTCGCTAATGATCGACATGTTCATGATTATGGTTACTTCGAGATTCACCTAGTGCAACGCATTGAGGAAGACAAGTTAAAGGATTACCAACATATTTTACGTGGAATCTGCTTAGCGGAAGAGGAAACACCTAAACGAACTCTGACGTTTCGGTTACAGTATGCAAGATTTAGATTCCCTACTGGAGAACGAAGATCTCTGGCTAGAAAGTACGTGTATTGCATCCAAAAAAAAGAGAATATAAAAACAGGCTGCCATGCCACGGTTTATGTCACATGTCATCCAACAGATTCCGTGGAAGGAACTCAATGACCATATTCAAACCGTGGATCATTACCATCGATTATTACAAGAATTGTATCCATTTAATTTGGGACGACAAGTGGTGTGTGTCTTAGTGACTTGTTTTCTGGGATTTCGTTTACCAGCCGATTCTTTGTGGACTCTTTACGATCAGTACTTACCACCTCCATGGCCTTAAATGGTCACGAAAAACTCCTTTTGCTCAAAGCCTTGCGGTTTCATCTGGATACTTCTCGACCTCAACAGGAAAAAAAGATTCGTCAACTTTTAGCTACCCAAGACGTGTATGACGATCTGTGTGTAGCTTGTGACTTACACCCTCATTGGACAGATGTTCGTGACTGGAAAAAGGGGGGTTTTGAGGCTTGGACACAAGAAGTGGCCCAGTATGCACAAGAGTTGTTCAAGGATAAAAGTTACTTTTCAACCTGTGTTAGTGACGGTGCCAGAAGAACCCGTCACCGAGAACAACCACTCGCTTCAGGACAGGACTGTCATGGACATTCCTGAAAGGTCATTCCGGGAGGACACTTGTGTGACAATACCTCATGTAGAGACTGTAAGAACATTACACACTGTCCCTAGGACATCTTGGTTACCCAAAACATGTTGTACAGACATTTGTTTATATTCCACTTTGATCGCTTTGCTGTGTTTTATATTCCTGTACATCACTATTTGGGTTGTATGTATTTTTGTCTTTCGTGTTCATATTTGAAACATTCAATAAACGTGTTCTGAAAAAGTATATAAACTCTTGTCTTGTTTGTTTTTTCGTGTCACAAGTGACATTTCTCATACCATGGCTACCTCTGCTGTCTCTGCTCCCTCTTCCTCTACTGTCAAAGTCATCGACGAACACTTAGATCGTGCCAGTTGGGAGGCTTTGTATCTTCGCCATCCCTTTAACATGCTCATTGCTGGACCTAGCGGTTCAGGCAAAACCGAATTCGTCAAACGTTTGATCGAACATAAACATCATTTGATCGATCGGCCACCTCAACGGATCGTGTGGTGTTACAAAGAGTGGCAATCGGCGTACAGCCTTTTGCGAGAAAGTCAAGGTGATTCCATCGTGTTTGTGGAAGGCATTCCTAAAGAAGACGACGGCATCGTCTCTGACTCCCGTCAAACCCATTTGGTCATTTTCGACGACATGTTAGGAGAAGACGAAGAAGAAATTAAATTGTGGTTCACGCGCAAAGGGCATCACCGTAATGCCAGTGTCGTTTACATCACCCAAAATTTGTTTCAACAAAGTAAAGCCCATCGCACCATCAGTCTCAATGCACATTACGTGGTCTTGTTTAAAACCCCTCGAGATAAATCGCAAGTGCAAGTCTTAGCCAAACAGTTAGGAACGCCTTGGCTGACTCAGGCGTACGACGATGCCACTCAAACGCCACACGCCTATTTACTCGTCGATTTGAAACCTACGACTCCCGAGGATTTGCGATTTCGTACCCACTTGTTTCACCACTGGTGCCAAGACGGAGGGCCTGTCCTGTACACGTCTCCGTCCTCGACTTCATTTCACTCCCCATAAAAAAATCTATAAAAACCTCAGACCCTTTTTCGTCTGTCTCACACAGTGTGAACATGACGTCCCTTCAGTCACATCTTCCCGTCAAATTGATTCGTGCCTTGTATGGCATCAGTCGAGAAAAAGATCCACAAACACGAGCTCGTGTCTTAGAAGCTAGTCTCAAAGAAGTCTTACGATGGTTTACGGTGACGGCACGTCAATTACTCCAAGGAATCATTCAGATTCCTCATCAAACCAAACGCTTTTTCGATCGAAACAAAGTCGCTTTGGTCCAACTGGCCGATCCCCGCATCGACACTCAAACCAAAAAACAAATCATTTTGAAACCTGGAGGGAGCGGTACTCTAGGAGGGGTCATCATTCGCTCACTCTTAAGATGGGATCCTAATGCCCCCAAAGTTATCCCCAAGACAAAAGTTCAACGAAGCCCCAAGAAGAAAAAGACCAGGTCCCCAAGAAGAATAACTTCTCCAGTGGCAGGACCCTCCTCTTACCAGACACCACCACCCCGGAAAAAGAAAAGAAGCCCCCAGAAAAAGAAACAGAGAAAAAGTCCTCAGAAAAAGAAAAGTCCACAGAAGAAAACTAGTCGCAAGAGAGGCACTTCGGCCAGGACCCAGCCTTACACTCGCAAACCACGACCTACCACAGCGGTGACTGCGTCTCCGGCAGCCTCACGTTTATCCACTTCTCCGTTGATGTCACCAGGAACTGAAGAGTACTTGGAGACGTTGATCACACCAAGAACTTCTCCGTTGATGACCCCCAAAAGAACTTCCCCAGTGGCAGGACCTTCCAATTTAGCGGCAGTGGCTGCTGCTCACAAAGTACCTTCTCCCAAAATCAAAGTCCATGAAAGATCGGGCATGTTACAAAGTTTACTGGATTTGTCCAAGCAAGAACTGGCTCGATTTAGTCCGTTACGTACCCCTGCACGACGTGTCATGCCTGTCCTCAAACTGATACGACGTAAAGACAATCAATGGCGACGCGTTCCAGTATAAAAAAGGCCTGTGACCGAGTAGGATATCAGTGTTTTTCGGTGCTCCTGAAGACTCAAAGATGTCACCCTCCAGAAAACCCCAAGGAAAGAAAAGGAAAGGACTGCCACCACGTTTAGCCAAACATGGGGACCTGTTATCTGTCCTGTCCAAAGCTTCTCCACCCCTACGAAAAAAACTCATTCAAACGGCCTCCAAAGAGGTCATCGATACCGTGTGCGAATGTTGTTTGAACGTTTTGAAAGGCACGATCCCTTTGTCCAAACACCAGAAACAATGCTTAAGCAAACATCGTCACGTTCTTCGCCAAATGGTTCAAAAGAAAATTCCCATTCGTCAAAAAAAGAAGATGTTGGTCCAACGTGGAGGCATTTTACCTCTCTTGTTAGGCCCCATACTGAAAGGAGTCTTGGGAACCATGTTGGGAGGACTGGTGGGAGCAAGATAAAAAGGCCCTCGGAAGTCCCAAGATCTCAGAATCGACCGCTGACAACCCATGGAAGGACGAAAACTAGCTTTAGTGCCTTACAAACGATGGATGGAATACCATCGGTGGCAAGAACAACGCACCCCGCATTTACCTCCCAATCCCAATTTGAGCGAGATGTCCCAGTTACAACACGAATTGCAATCCTTGATGGATCGCCAAGATTTGTCCGAAACAGAAAAATCGCAAAAGTACGGTCAACTCTTGCAAAGACTGCAACTCTTTCACCAGAAAGCTTTAGACGAAACAGCTTTACCCACTCTGAAAGATTTTAAGACCTTGATGAAAAGTCCAGCACCATCATCATCATTACCACCACCACCACTACTGTCATCCCCAACAGTCACCAGAGATGCTACCCCACAAAGACCTGAGGAAGAAGAGACGCGCGAAGTGTTTCAAACACCGTCAGCAGCTCCCATTTCGAGTAAGATTGCAGCATCCTTATTGACCCCGTCCCCCACACCCCAACGAGAAGAAATGAAAGCTTGGGTTAAAAAGATGATGTCCACACCTCCTTCGACAGAAGTGAAAAAGAAAGAAGGGAAACCAGAAGCGAAAAAAGAAAAGAAGACCAAAGCCATTCCATTGCCACCACCACCACTACCTTCGACTTCTACTCCCGTAGCCCATCGGACACGTAAATCCGTTTCCAAACCACCCTTTCGACCCACCCAAAGTAGCATCACCGAAGAGTGGGTGACTTATTAACACGCCAACACAAAATAAAAAATGGAAAAAGTCTTAGCCAGCATTTACTACGATCCCTCGCATCCTGCAGGTTACGCAGGAGTTCAAAAATTGTATCGTGCTGCCAAAACTCGACTGAAAAGTCTCCGTTTACCTCAAGTGCAACAATGGTTACAAGAACAAGCTACCTACACTTTACACAAACCCATTCGACGCAAGTTTGCCAGAAGTCGCACCCGAGTGGAAGGCATCGATCATCAATGGCAAGCCGATTTAGCCGATGTCTCTCATTTGGCCAGCTACAATCGTGGCTACAAATATTTGTTCTGTGTCATCGACGTCTTTTCCAAATTTGCCTGGGTCGTGCCCTTGACTTCCAAATCGAGCAGCGAGTTAGTGCGAGCCCTGCAACGGATGTTGAAACAAAGTGGTCGTCACCCTCTTCGATGGCAAACGGACAAAGGCACCGAATTTCTGAACCAAGCTTTCCAAAAAGAATTAAAGAAACGTGACATTCATTTTTTTACCACCGAGAATCCTGAAACCAAAGCCAGCATCGTGGAACGTTTTCAACGCACTTTGAAAGAACGCATGTGGAAATATTTTACGCATCACCACACTCTGAAGTACATCGACATCTTACCGCACCTGGTGCAAGCGTACAACCAATCTTACCATCGAAGCATCGGACGTGCCCCGCAAGACGTGACTCCCGACAACGAAGTGCTGGTGTTTGAGCGCCTGTTCGGTACGTCCCCGACGAGGGCTGTCCCCAAGAAAAGTGGAGAGTTGGTCGTAGGAGATTGGGTGCGCATTGGCAAAACCAAACGCACTTTCGACAAAGGTTACTTACCTAACTGGACGACCGAATTGTTTCGCGTCACTGGACGAGTGCATGGCCGTCATCCTGCCGTCTATAAATTGGAAGACATGAACGGAGAAGTGCTCAAAGGAACGTTTTATTTGCCCGAGTTACAACGTGTGACCAAAAAAGAAGACGACTTGTACGACATCGAAAGCATTCTCGAACGCAGAACCCGTAAAGTGGGCAAACGACGTGTCAAAGAAGTCAAAGTACGTTGGAAAGGATATCCCCCCAGTTTCGATTCTTGGATCGACGCTTCGCAAGTCATCGACTATAAAAAGAAGAAGTGACCATCATGCCCTTTCACACAGCAGACGCAGCTACGTCGACCACTCCTTCTTCCCCTAGTTCTTCTGTGCAAGATTTACAAAAACAACCCTTGTGGGTGTGGTGTGGAGAACGTGTGCCTAAAACGCAAATCGTCTTTTTCTGCCAAATCTTTGTGGTGTATTGTGTCATCGGGGCAGCCATTGCCAATTTGAGTTTGCAACAAGGAGACAAACAATTGTGGACCATTTTATTGAGCAGTTGCATCGGTTACCTGCTTCCCAATCCCTCCCTGAAATTCTCCTCGAACGGGAACCACGGGAACCTCGTGTCCAGTGCCAGTGTCAGTCACCAGTCCAACCACAACCAGAACCGCATTTTGGGCGGAGACACGCCTCTGACGTCCAGTAATATCCCCTCGGACAGCCACAGAACTCTGGAATTATGAGTCACCAAAACCAATTTTACTTAACCTTACCCAGTGACAGTTCCATGGAGGTGTTTCCCCACAACACGTTGTGCTGTTACACGGCTAAATTACCTCAGGCCATCCCCTTAGATCACGAAGCCCATTGGGAAGTGGCTTTAGTAGAAATGATTCACCCGACCCAAGTCCTCAATGTCCTTCCCAATGAAAATAAATTTGATGTGGAAGTTCATGACGAGCAAATGCAACAGTGGATGGATACCCATAGCAAATATGACAAGAAAACCCGTATACCAAATCTAAAGTGGACCACCTATCACTTGTTCATTCCCCCAGGCTATTATTTTAGTGGTCAACATTTGGTCAACACCATAGCCACCAGGTTTAATGGTGTGTTTCTGAAAGCTTTGGAAAGTGTCAAAAAAAGTGTCACCCTGGAGTACCACAAAACAGCTCGTCGCTTCCTGATGAAATTTCCTGAGGGGCCCAAAATCATGTCTTTCTTATTTTGTCCTGAATTGTTTGACATGTTGGGCGGTGACATGGAGCTGAGGAAGAAAGTAGAAAAAGAAAAAGGTGAATTACCAGTCATTTCTGACAACGATTCTTTTGCCAAGTATTTTCGTACCCCGGTAGAACTGAACCAAGGACTGAATTTGATGTTCGTGTACTCCGATGTGGTGGAGTACAACGTGGTGGGACACACCTCCGTACCGTTACTGCGTGTCATTCCTTTCAAAGTGGATTCTGCCGCAAACGCTGACGAGGAAGGTGGAAACACTTACCACGTCCACCGTGAATTTGTCCATCCTCACTATTTGCCTGTCAGCAAGTCGTATTTGGACACAGTCAACATTACTATAAAAGGAGATTTGGGACAAAATATTCCATTCACCAAAGGAAAAGTCACGGTGAAACTCCATTTTCGAAAACGGTTCTCTCACGACTCGTAAGTAAGTCATGTATCCAGTGTACCGAGGGGTTGCTCGACAGCGAGGACACGGTTTAGGAGACATGTTAAAATCGGCCTTTCGTTCGGTGGCCTCGGTGTTGAAACCGATGGTGACACGCGGATTGCACGCT
Organism: Sinohyriopsis cumingii; assembly: GCA_028554795.2. Classification (NCBI taxonomy): domain Eukaryota; kingdom Metazoa; phylum Mollusca; class Bivalvia; order Unionida; family Unionidae; genus Sinohyriopsis; species Sinohyriopsis cumingii. The sequence goes on along the minus strand of CM068831.1, from coordinate 123,427,311 downwards.
TTGAAAGATGCGGCACTGACGCAAGGCAAAGAATTTCTCCAAAATGTCATCATCGACAAACAAAACCCTAAAGAAGCCTTCATGAGGGCAGGCAAAAATGTCTTGCTGCAAACGGGTAAAGACATTTTAGGCCGACGAGACACACCTATAAATGCCCTGCACGCTACCGAGTCAGGCATTCAGCATGGACAAGGCAGAAAGAGACGACGCAGAAAACACCCTTTCACCAGACTTCAAGCGAGAAAGGCCAAGAAAAGAAGAACCGTTCGAGACTTAGACGTTTTCGATTATTGAAACATAGAAAAAATGATGCACCGAGAGTCTTGCGCCTGTTTCAAGACGGAACTGGATCTGTTTGCCATGCCCCCCACCATGATGACGATGCAAGAATCCCAGTGGGTGGAATTTCACCCCGTCTCCTCATTGACAGCCTCAGCTCCCATCGAGTTTGAAATCAAAGGACAGCCCGAAGATTACATCGATCTGAATAGCAGTTACTTGTACTTGAAAGTCAAAGTTGTCGATGAGGACAATTCGACCCTAGATGGCGATGAGGTAATAGCTCCCGTCAACAATTTCATGCATTCCTTGTTTAGCGGAGTGGACTTGTACTTGAACAACAAACTGGTCAGCAGCAGCATGGATACTTACCCTTATCGAGCGTACCTGGAAAATCTCTTGACGTACGGAATAGATGCCAAGAACACTCATCTCAATGCCTGTGTGCTATGGGAAGCTGACGAAGCAGGCCAATTTGAAAGATTCGAAACTGATGCAAGCAAAACACCAAACAATGACGGATTTGTAGAACGAAGAGACAAAATCAAAAACGGACAAAGTTTAGAACTGATGGATCGTTTACATCTGGACATGTGGTTGCAAGAGAAATATTTGCTAAACGGGGTGAATGTTCGCCTGAGACTGAATCGTAGCAGTGCCGCTTTCCATTTGATAGGTACTACTGTTTGCAAAACTGTCATCGAGGAAGCCAGGCTCTACGTACGCCGTGTGGAAGTGTTACCTAAAGTGGGTAACGACATCAGTCAGACGTTGAGCAGAACGACCGCCAAGTATCCCATACGACGCGTGGAAGTGAAAACGTTCACCATTCCCAAGGGACAGCGATCCATGATCGAAGATCATCTGTTCCAAGGACAGCTACCCAAACGTTTAATCGTTGGTATCGTCGAGAATACAGCCTTCAACGGAGCTGTCGAAAAAAATCCTTTCTACTTTCAACACTTTGGCGTGTCCAAGATCGAAGAAGTCGCGATGGCAAGACCTTGTGTACCCGACCTTTCGAACCTGACTTTGAGAAGAAGAATTACTTGAGATCGTACTTGTCCCTGTACGAAGCCACCGGCCAGTTAGGAACCAACACCAGTCACGGCATTACGTACGAGGATTACGCAGGAGGTTATGCTTTGTGGGCTTTCGATTTCACTCCAGACCAAGGCAGCGACGAGGGACATTTCCACCCTATAAAATCCGGCCAAATTCATGTGGAAATTCAGTTCGCAAACCGAGAACCTGATGTAACGGTGAACGTCATCCTGTATGCCGAATTTGATAATACCATAGAAATCAATAGTTTGAGAGAAGTCATTCTAGATTACTAGAAGCCATGGAAGACTGTTATCCCTCTTTACCTAGTGGAGAAACTTTGGACATGGAATGTAAGGAGACTGTGGAAGAAGAAGTGATCATGATGAAATCGAGATGGCCAGAACAAGAAGCCCATTTAGTCTCCTGTTTTGCCAAACACTTGGTCGATAAAATGACGGAATTGATCAAGAAAAATTGTTATGGATGTCAAAACGATCATCCCAGTCAAATTCAACACGATAAATGCCTGATGTTAAGTCAAGAAGAAAAATTGGACGAGTATCTGGACGATGCTTGGAGTCTCATCTCGAACAAAGACGTGTTGCACCAGTGGTATAAAGACTTGCGTGAACATTCTTGTCCACCATTAACCAGTCAAGAGATCCATCGTATCGAAGCTCTCCTAAATCAGAGTGAGGAAACAGAACGAATAACCGTTTAATCGTCAGACATTTTCAAGCAAAAAGTCAGGATCGAATTGACGACTTATTATTACCTGTGAAGAAGAAGAAAAAAACAACACAGAAAACAATGGATACCTGGGAACTTTATTACCTTTTGAACCACAGTTCGTATACAGCTTCTTGGAATCCTGTCGTCTGTGCTAAAGATGAACTCCCTCATCGCAAACCTAAAGACCATCAAGCTTACGTGATCAACACGGACGACAGTCATCTCCCAGGAACCCACTGGGTAGCCGTCTACTTTCCTCAAGAAGGATGTGTGGAATATTTTGATTCGTACGGATTGCCCCCTTTGGAAGACGATATCATTGACTTTATGAGAAGAAATGCTCAAACCACCCGATTCAATAATGTGAAATTACAAGGCACAGATTCCTTGGTGTGTGGACAATATTGTGTGTATCATCTGCATCATCGCAGCCTAGGCTATTCCTTAGAACATTTAGTGACTCATTTCGATCCTCGTTCTTCTGCTAGAAACGATGTGAAAGTAGATCGATGGTTTTGTGACCATTATGCTTATCTTTTGTCTCAAGCTAGGAAACGTAGTGTCCATCAATGGCCTAATGATTTCCAACAGTGGAAATCACAATTTCATTCACAACGTTGTCAGCCCTGTTTAAAGTAAATTATCCATTGAAAAAAATGTTAGTGATTAGAAAAAATTGTTTGATGTTATAGTGTTGGATTATTGTTAAAAATGTTAGAGTTGTTGTTAAGTGTTAAGTGATTTTTGAATAAAAAATGTTGTGTTTTGAAAAAATGCTTTTGTCTTTTGTTTAGCTATAAGAATGTTGGATTGATGCTCTTTCATTTCTTACTATCCCTCTCATGACACTCACTAAACGTTGCGACTAGAAAACCGTGTGGGGATGTTTTCCTTCACGTCCGCGCTTTGACTTTAAGAACCGGTTTGTTCCCAGTCTAACCATCCATTGTCGACTCATCCTCTTAAGAAGATGTGCTCCAAACTAGCTAAACTCAACGAAGCCTACGTGAATTTGCATAGGGTCAGACACAGTCTGATACCGAAGCCAGAAGAAATAGAGAATGTGAGAATGTTAAAAATCACTGAAGACCTGATAGAAGAGCTCTTCAGAGAAGAAATGAACAGGGAAAAAGAAGAATGGACAGAGAAGTACAGACTTCAGAGACAGCAGCAACAGCAGCAGCAACAGCAGCAGCAGCAGCAACCTGAAGCTGACAGAGGCTTTGTCGATTGTCGTATCGACACCAAAGAGTTCTTCTTCTCTTTCCGAAGAAGCAGACCTATCGCCAGAAAGTCTATCCTCAGAGGACATCGCATTCTTAGAAACTAAAAAGAATGCCATAGCAAACAAAAAAACAGCCCTTTTCAGGGCTACCCAATACTCTAGAAAAGAAATAACGATCCATTTGCCAATGTGTGTAGGTAGAGTAGTGTGAAAATAAACACTAACTCTTTTTCAAAAGAATGTGAGGGTATGTGTTTGTGTATAGGATTGTGTGTTTGTGTGTTTGTAAGTGATCAAGTAGGTTGGTGTGGATAGTAGATTAAAATGATGTTTGTTTTTTTGGCTGTTAGAGGTGTATATTTGGAGTTAGATTGGATTGCTTTGCGTATGTGGATAGTCTATTGGAGTGATTTATAAAAAAATTTAAAATAGTGATGGGTAGCATAAAAAGTGAGTGAGTGTTTCTTTTAGGTCCGCGCGTTGCTGTTTTTTTTTTTGGGTCACGATCTAGGTAAGATCAATTTTATGTTATTAGGGGATGTTTTCCATCACGTCCGCGCTTTCACTATAAATTGAAACTCGCTGGGCAGTCTAGCTACCCTTGTTGATTGATCAACACAGCCAGAAGAATGACTAGCAGAATAGTGAAACTGTTAGAACTCCAGATGCACCTGGAATATGCTAGGCGCATAGTAAACGAACTATCAGCGGAGGCTATAGTAGAAGAAGCAAGAGTAAAGAAGGAAGAGGAGGAGAGAAGAGAGAGGGAAGAAGAGGAAAAGAAAAGAGAAGAGAGGATGTCGTTCAATATTCCCGAGACAGAGGATTGGGGTGTTGAAGCGAATCATCCTCCCTCTGCGCTCCCCAGAAGAAAGGTGAAAGAAGACTGGGGAAGAAGATGCGTGTGTGGCGCCAGGCCAGGACGGTGCAACCATTAGATAGGTGCATCAGGAGTTCAAAAAACAGCCCTTTTCAGGGCTACCCAATACTCTAGAAAAGAAATAACGATCCATTTGCCAATGTGTGTAGGTAGAGTAGTGTGTATATAAACACTAACTCTTTTTTAAGATAGTGTGAGGGTATGCGTTTGTGTGTTTGTGTGTTTGTGTTTGTAAGAGCTCAGGTATGTTTGTGTGAATAGTAGATTATGGGTTTCTTAGCGTATCTGAAGAGTATAGTTAGGGTTATATTATATGAAATGAGAAAAGTAGGGGATGTTTTCCTTCAGGTCCGCTCGTTGCTTGGTCATGATCGAGGTAAGATCAATTTTATGTTTTCAGGGATGTTTTCCTTCACGTACGCGCTTTCACTATAAAACTAACAGTGTTGGTCATTGGAGCCCATTCTACGGAATAAGTAAACAAGAAGATGCCAGCAGCTTCAGCTTTATACAACGATCTTATGGGAAGTTGGTATTGGATGGTGGATGGATTGAGTGTAGTAGAAAGGGTTGAACAGGAATGGAGGTATGCAGTGACAAAAGACTTCGTCTCAAGACAAGTAACCAGCCTCCACTTATCCGTAAATATTGTAAAAGAAATGATAGAGGATGAGGAGAAGAGAATCAGAGGTTTAATTAACCCACCGTATGTCAAAGTGGGTAAGTTAAAAGAAGCGATAGATCATGTGACGAGTGCAAGGTGCTTTCTAGAAGACATTGTAGAATGGACAGATTGGTGTTTCGCGAAGTGGGGGTTAGAAAAACTTAAGAAAGCTGAAGAACTAATGAGGAACGTGCTGACCGAAGAGGTCAAGAAGATCAAAGAAAAGTGGTCCAAGGAAAGAAAAGAAGAAGAAAATAGAAAAAAAAGGGATGAATTCGAAAAACTGAACACAAACTGGATGAAAATCCAAGAGAAGTTCCGGGCCATAGGCCACCCGGACTGGTTGCCGGAAACAGAAAAGAAAAAGAAGAAAGGAATGATGGACAAAATAAGAGGATGGTGGAAGAAGTTAAGAAGTTAAAAGAAGAAGAAGAAGAAAAAACCCAAAGGCCCTTTTCAGGGCCCGCCATATTTCTCGAAAAGAGATAGCCTTTCCATTGCCTACCCCCTTTTTTTAAAATTTAAATTTAAATTTTTAAATTTAAAAAATTTAAAAAAAAAAAAAAAAAATCCCATATTCAATTCCCCTTGACGCTAGACAGTCCCACGATTTATTCCCATGTTAAATTCCCCTTGACGCTAGATTGTCCCACGATTTATTCCCATGTTAAATTCCCCTTGACGCTAGATTGTCCCACGATTTTTCTCCATGTTAATTTTCCATTGACGCCAGATTGTCCCAAGGGGTTCTGTAATGCTAATTCCCATTGACGCTAGGGTATCCCACTTCACTACTACCATTTACTTTCCCAGTGTCAATATAGATGCTTTTCAATGGGCCTGTATGGCGACAATTGAAGACGTAATGTTCGAAACGTTCATATGTTTAACATTTTTGGCCTGTTTAGCAGCAAGGGAGGAAAATATATTATCCATCTGTTTTTAAAAGTATGGTCCATATGACGACAAGAGAAAACATAATGCTACAAACATCCATAGGTTTAATATATACTTGGAATGGCCATCACCCAGCCATGGTCTATCCATTACCATCACATTTACTATCCAACATTCCACAATTATTATCCAATACAACGTTTTGGGTTTGGAAAGACAACACCCGCATATATACTGACCACACAAGGTATGATGTAAAAAGGGTTTTAAAACAATTTAAATCCAATATATACAAGACTAACATCCCGAAACCCTATATCATCCCTATCACCCCATTTAAAACAAAATTAGCACCCCCTACCGTCCTTAAAATTCCTATAACCTTACCAGTGAAAAGAGAAGAAAAGGGTAGAAACATGCACAATATGCACTCAAACATACTTATACACGATCACCCATGGAGTAAAAAAAGAAAAAAGAGAAGAAAGGTGAAGAGGGAAAAAAAAGAGAAGGAATTCTTTTACGCTGGCAAACATACTTATGCAATGTCATTCACGAAATGAACGAAAAGTAAAGAATATGAGGGTTTACAAGCATACACAAACACCGCCTTCTATAGATGGAGATAGGAAGAAGCACACAGTAAAGGACATACATTAAGTTACATTCACACTGCAACAAAGGTGCTTAAGACATATCCAAGATTGACATTAATGCAGTCCCGGTCTCAGAGGGCATCACCTTGGAACACTTCGAACTGAACGATCGTAGATGATCGTTGGCTAATGTCATGCTGAATTCTCATATATAAATACTATCCACTGACTAGAGTCACTCTACCTATTCACTGGTCGAAATCCACAAATATTACATCACGAAATCTTACGTATCATTGATTACAGACAGATAGACAAAAAATTATTTCCTTGACGTATACAGTGTAAGAAGAATAACTATTTTGTACTTGAGTTTTGCTGTTTTCAAAAACGAGCAGAAAACTGTACATTCTCTCCCTCTCTGTAGATATTTGGATTGGCACAAAACTTATATCCAAAGTTTAACGTAAAGGTAAAAATGTTACAATTATTGCATTAAAAAATCGTACGAGTCATTTCCATCTATAGGACATACTTCTTCGTAATTCACCACGACCAAATCTTCAGGTACGATTTCCACGTGTTAATGACTTGACTTTCTCGTCGATGTCTTGAAAGTATCGGTTTAGCTGTACCAAGTATTTAGTCTTTGACAATATCGGACGCTGAGCCAGTTTTCCCAACAAACAATTCAGCCTGACATTTGCAAAAACGATCGCCTTCCGTTTTTTTCAGTTTGACGTGTTCCACGGTGATGCCTCAAACGTTATCGGTACTCCATTAACCTCATTGTCGGATATGTTTGGATTGTATTGTAAAAGAACGCTAATGCATATACTTCAGTGTGCGTTGTTTCTCCTTTACATCCTATTTAATGTCTGCTGGAGGTTATGTTGGAACATATGTATAAAGAATCATATTGGTTTCCCATTTTCTCTCCTTGCACTTCACTGGTAAGGTTATAGGGATTATAAAGGCGAAAGGGGTTTCATTTCTTCATAAGGGGATAGTAGGAAGGTTACGTGGATTTTGTTCTGTTTATTATAGGATAATAGGGGAGTTATAGGGAGATAGAGGATTTAGTTTTGTTAAAAAAGGATTTAGATTCTATGTATATCCCTTGTTTTATATGTTACCCTTTGCAGTCAGTAGATATGAGGACGATGTTCATTCCAAAATGTGTGTTGGATAGTAAATCTTGGGGTAATAGAATATACGTGACTTGGTGCTTTTCATTTCAGATGTAATGCTGAATAGTAAATGATGGGTGTTGGATATGTGCGAGGGTCATATATATATATATAATACATGACTGAGTGTTGGGAAGTCAAAAAGCATGTTAAACCTAACGAGGTTTATAACACAAGATTCCTTATATAGACCTCAGAGTATCTCACTGTACTACCATCAAGTTTATTTCGTCGTCATGATAATGGGATGAAGAAACAAAACAAAAATATTCACATCGCACCTGACAACGGCGAGGACGAAGAAGATGATGAGGAAGTCATATTCATATTGATACATCACTGCGCGTCTCTTGGTGTTACTTGTAAAAGATGAGGTCCATAGTGTTATTTTTATTTGGTATTAAACTAAGTAACAGAAGGAAGAAAAACCAACAAGTTTTGTAAAATTCAACAAATCATTTATTTCCCTGGAATAAAAGGTGAAACTTTAAAAGGAACTGTATTTTGAATTAAATCCCAAATAATGAATGAATTCCAGTAATTGAATGTGTTGATGTACCAATAGTCTTGAATATGCTGATATACCAATATTATTGATGTATCACAATGATATAATCCATAATGTCTTTGAATGAATTCACAAATAATCCTAAATAGTGATTTAGTCCAAGGTGTCAATGAGCACTTTATAATTCCAAAGAACAACTTAAATAAATAATTCCTATCAAATTATGTCTGAACATTACTAAATGTGACTCCACAAGACTGATTAAAATAGCAACGAATAATTGTTTACTTGGTCTTCTTTATATACAGACTGTCACGCGATTTGTGACACAACAAAATGCCTGGACAATGGTCATTTCCAAGGAAAATTTTCATTATATTCGTAAACAAGATCGGGTCTGTTTACTTAGCAAACAACTCGACAAAACTCAGTTAGACCAGAGAATTTCCAAGGGAAAAACCAAGGTAATTAGATCAAATCCAAGTAAACATGTTGCTTACAAATGACCACTATCTAAAAGCATAATCAACAATAATGGACAAAAAATAGCAATTTAATATATTCCTTAGAAGTGACCCTAACAACCAATAATCATGAACAAAAGTTACACAAACACAGTATTGATATGCATAACAATAGATGTTATAGATTAAAATTTCGATATTTTCGGTTAAGTTTGGTGTGACTGACAAATGAATTGCCCAATAAAATAGTCTGATGTAAAGAAAACTATGCGACACAACAGAGCTTCTTAAATTTTCTATTACAAACATATGCCTTAATAATTGGATGATGATAAATTTGCTGTACTCAAGTACTAGAGAATAGTATTAATTAGCAAACGGTGCGTCTGACAGCAGATCAAACAATTTAGTGACAGATCCGTTCAGACGAATAACAATCTAGCCGAATTACGTAATTCATTCATTCATTAATCTTTATTTCTTCAATTAGAAGATGTACAACATGAAGAAATACACCAAAATTAGACAAATGCAACACTCCCACCAAAACAACAGAAAGGCAAACGAAAAAATAAATTAACAATGACATGTATATACATTTATAGCAAAGCATATCACAAGCAGAGACACGCAAAGATGCCTCAGGATGGAAAATTAACCACAAATGCGATAAATAGCAAAGCGATGTATGTACAATGAAACAATGTTACAATAGCGTCATTGTCCAAAAAGTTGGACAAGGGCCAAGAGCGAAATCTTAACAGATATGCATTAGCTTGCATTGTGGATGTAAAAGATCAGCTAGTTTAAAATCCAGGTTTTCAGTAGAATGATTATCACCTTAAGTAAAAACATTTAGAACTTGACATTTACTAAATTAAAAAATATAAATAAACCCGGACATAGTGATGGTACGTTTTCATATATACAAAAAGGGAGGTCCACAGTGTACACTTCCACATGATGCTTATTACAGATCTTAAACTGACCAATTGATATAGGAGTTATTATTAGTTTCGCCTATTATTATTAGTATTATTTGAGACATAACACTTTTTGTGTGGTCATTATGTTTATCTACGTGCATATATAGAAATTAAATATATCGCAAGTTATGACGTGACGACAATCACTAGCCAAGCTCGTCGAACCGCTTCGTTCCATGTCGACCATCAGTATAAGCCGAAACAGCGATTTCAACAGGTGCCCGGGTAAATGAGATACTGCCCAAAGCAAGCTATCAAATGACCAATAAGAGACATTGCTACGTGACATGTTATATACTCAAAGTGCCCACTTCTATCATATTAGCATACCTTCATTAAAACGAAAAGTGAGTGTGAAATGTTAAATTTGAGAAACTTACTTTCGGTATGTGTCGCTCTCTGTGGAGGCCACTATGATTAGAATTGATATGCCAATGAAACGAGCAATCTGATTTAATCTGTTTCTTTCACCTGCGTCCAATCAGATAAAGGAGCGCTAGATATCAGCAAATTACACATGCCAACGTTCAATGTGAAACAACGTTTATCAACAACCTTAATGGAACCGATCTTATCAATCACCCGCATATTTTGCTAGATAGAACGAAAATGTTACGTAAGTTTCTAGACTACGCGTCAGTTTGAGAAGGTTTTGGTCAAAAGAAAGTGATTAATATCCAGAGTGTAGACAAACCTATTCATTTAATAATGATATAACCTGTCTTATTTCTCACACAGAATTAAATACTGTATGTTGTCTGGAGAGCCTCTGTGTGTGTGTGTGTGTGTGTGTGTGTGTGTGTGTGTGTGTGTGATTGCGTGTGTGCGTGTGTGTGATTTGGACATTTAACTTAGCTTTAACAAGTTTTAAGTCATATTTCTACGATGTCTCCAGTGTGTCAGTTTATAGTGATGTCTAGCACTGGGGCATCATGCCTACTACATGTAGCATCATGTCCCACCCAGTCACATTATTCTGACACCAGGCCAACCAGTCGTAACACTAACCTCTTAATGCTGAGCTCCTAGCGAGGCAGCTGTAAATACCATTTTTGTAAGTCTTTGATATGACTCGGCCGGGGTTTCAACCAGCGACCTCCCGCATCCAAGACTGACGCTGTAACCACTAGGCCACCTGAGCAGTCCATGTGTGGGTAATTGTTTCTGAGTTTTGTAGACGATTTAATGTATTCGTATCATAAAATGGAGACAAACCTACTCATTTAATAGAGAGATAAACTGTCTTTTTTCTCACACAGAATTAAATACTGTATGTTTTTTTTTTTTTGTGCAAGTCCATGTAACTGCTCAACTACTGATGTTCACAAATGTATCTTATTATAATAGGTTGGGAAAAGAAAACGAAAACGCGGCATGCCGTTATACTAATCTTAAAATAGTAGAAAACATCTCTAAAAGTTTACGAAATAGGTAGTATTTCACAGCATACGCATGAGTTAGTTTCCCCCATCATTAGAATATTAATCCACTGTATATCGATACATTCCCATGAGAAAGACAATCCGCTTAGTTTCCTTGTTAGGTATATATATATATATATATATATATATATATATATATATATATATATATATATATATATATATATATATATATATATATATATATATATATATATAAACAGTTGGTGCAGGCTTTTTATCAACCTAGGGTAATATTTGTCAGCTCTCATTTGTGTAGAGTTAAATGATGAGTTTGTGCATGAAAAACTCATACTATCGCGAATTCCTCCACCTTTTGATCGATGTGAGTTTATCATGCTGACACATTACGATATCATTAAAGTATATATCTTGTGCCATATCGATCGGTAATGTCCAATTCACGATTTATCAGTATTTCGTGTGCCATATCGACCGGTAATGTCCAATTGACGATTTATCAATATTTCTTGTGCCATATCGACCGGTAATGTCCAATTCACGATTTGTCAATATTCCTTGTGCCATATCGACCGGTAATGTCCAATTCAAGATTTATCAATGGATGAAGCACGATAGCCACATACTTTAACAAAACAACCTAACTTCTTTTTCTCAATTTTGGAAATCTATCCGTACTTCGACTGTATTTTCGACTGTATTTTGTAATTTTAAAATGGTCCGTTTGACAACGCTTTTATTTGGCTAACAGTGATAATAATCGAAAAGGGAAGAATTAGACAAATAATAAATATTCGCCGTATGTAGTGTTACTGTGCCAGACATTTTTCATCCCAAAAGACTCGCGTTTTGGGGTTCTTTTTCCTGATATATGTAGTGAAGATGTTGTAGCATCCAAGGATTTGTTATTTATCGCAGCTATCACGATTTAATCAATGTCTTCTGTAATTATTAGTTGTCGAAAGGACAGTGGGCTAAACGTACAATCATGTTTCTCAGTCTTACTTAGCAAAACCTTGTATTGTTACCTTCGACAATATAAAGACTGCAAGCTGTTACAGCATGAGTTATTGCACAGTATTACATATTGTTACACAGTGTTGGTGATCGCACAGTATAACATAATGTTACATGGCGTGAGTTATTGCACATTATTACAAAATATTGGTAAACACAGGGGTGAAACTGCGGCAAGGTCCAACACAGGATCACATGAAGAGTGTGGGTGTATTTATATATAGTAACAATGAGTTCTGAAAAGCCATAAAGTTTGGATTTAATTTGACAAATATTAACGATTGTCCTAGCCAAATATAATGGTCGGTAAATAGTGGAATTAATTAATTTCTTATTAGCTAACATGAAATACTGCTTTCATGTATTTACTCTTTGTTTTATTCATACTTAAGCCTCCGAATAGCACGTCGTGCCAAAGGTAAAAACATGTATGTACAATTAGTAGAACGACACAGTCCAGTTATCTCACTTTTGTGTTGTTTTTTGTCCGATCTTTCTCTGTTCGATAAAAAGTGAAAAATATTTTTTCTCTAAAATTATCCCATCATTGTATATATGCGTGCGAGGTATTGTTTGAGCTTAAATTCGTCTTTCTTCATATGTCGGCTTCATTCGAGCTTCCAGCTATTTTAGCTGGTACACTTCTGAAAAGTCTCCCGTTTGGCCGGAAGTTTTAAAGGAATTTATATCTGCTCTACCCCCTCAGATCTTTCTGTGTTGTTCTTTTCAATATTTTATTTTATTTTTTAGTAGGGAATGATCTATATTTGAGGAACTTTACCACAAAGCCCCAGATGGCTTTCCAGTGTTCCCAGAGAATGAAACTGAGGTTGTAATACCTTCTTCAAACGCGAATCAGAAGCCGTTTTCCTCCTGTTTCTCAGTAATCTATTGCCAGTAGATTTCCTATTGCCCTGTGTTTCCTTTATGTATATTTCGAAATTATATGTATTAATGTAAGTACTTGCATCTATTCCAAGCATATCGAGTTGAGTTTCCTATTTCCCAAATATATTTATATTTGTCTCAAAAAAAAAAAGAAGTTCGGTATGTAAAGTTTCCTTCAAGCATGGAGGGATCCAAATCGCGCACTGGCGAAACCAGCCCCTAAGCGGCCTGAATTCCCGTGTCCGCTCATTAGTAGTTAAATTCCCTTTTTTCTATGGAAAACCAGTATTATATTTTTTGAAAAACAAAGTTTTAACTTATTCCTGTTATATTTATTTGATTTAATTTAATTGTTTGTTTGTTAGCTTAACTTTTTTTTTATTCACCTACATTCTATTGTAATGTAACTTTATTTATTGGTTTTGACATTTTCCAGAAATTAGTTTGACATGACTGTTTTTTCGTAAACACCTAATAATAGAAACTTTGCATCAAATGCTGACATAGTTCCTGACCTTGATTCAAAATCGGTGAGTTGAAGTAAACAACATTTTTTATTTTATTTTTTCAATTCTTTCTTAGTGTATATTCTTAAAGTGAAATCGATACCATACTGGGAGTACGTGATGTTAGGCATGGAAAGCTTCTATCTTGTTCTAGAAACATGATCATGTGACCCTCATATGGTAATATTTTGTGCGTCTTCAATTAGTGTCTAACTTATTTCTATAGAGAATTTAGTGAGTTGGGCTCTAAATCATTGACACTTAAAGCTGTTCTGTTGTGACCAGTTTGAGATGAAATTCTATTTTATGGAATTATTAATTATTTTCCCTGGAAATAATTAGGTGCTCATACAGAATTCTTGGGCAAAGACAAATATTGAAATTTTATTTGGAATTTAATACTGGAAATTTTTTTTGCTGTGGTTCATCAAGCAACTGTTGACTCATCTGGACAACACTGACTATTACATAGGTCATCGTCCTCCATCTTGGATTTTTTATCAGGACTCCAACTCAGATTCATTAAGGACTTATTATTACAAGGACTTTTATTTTTTAATTCTTGGATTATTTTTGGATTTGATTCGTAAAACCGTAAGATCTTTTTCTTATTTTTAACTTGCTTTTCTAGGGAAATAAATTATTTGTTAAATTTTACAAAGCTTGTTGTTTTCACTCTTTTCTTGTTACTGTTTTAAAGAGACCAAAACGTAAAAATAAAATAACAAATTCAATAGTAACACTTTTCTAATGTGTCTTTGTTTCGTACATTTGTAGTGCGTGTATTTCGTATTAAATTCATGTTTTGATACATCGGCAGAGAGTGGAATGGCAATACTGTGCAATGTGAAGTATTGCTGAGCTTTAATTCGTCTTTCAGGCCCTTGCCAAGGAGCGGGATCAGAGCCGACAACAGAGGGCAACCGGGGATATATCCCCAGGGCCCGGGCCCGTAATGGGGCTGGGCCAAACAACACATTTTAATTTTATAACAAAAATTGTTTGTTTGGACAAGAACTAGGAGAGGTCCAGATGTTTCTTACCCCAGGGCCCGTGATCCTTCTCTACGGCCCTGAGCGGGATGGCTGGGTTTAGACCAGGATAAACAGTTTCAATGTCATTGTCCAGCTAGTTAATTGTGATCTTACTCTTGTCAAATATTCTTAAAAGGGGATGGGGTGGGGTACAGGTACATGGCATGTTACATCTCTAATTCTGAGGGTACTGAGGAAGGTACAACTTAGAAACGTCTAAAAAAAAATTATGTAAGGTATTCATTTTTTCAATATATAACTTAATTTTTTGAGAAAAAATAAAAAAGAGATTGAAATAAGTATATAATTTTGGCGTTATTTCGATTGTCCAAGTATGAAATTAAGTGAGATTCTAGACCTTTTACTCACTTTTCACTGTATCACATTTAATATATCTTAATTTAGTGTGTGTGTGTGTGCGTGTGCGTGCGTGCGTGTGTGTGTGTGTGTGTGTGTGTGTGTGTGTGTAAGGGTGCTTTACTCAAAATACACGAAGCCATCAGTCTAGTTGCCTTTATACTGGAGATAAGTGACCTTGTTTAGGCTGTCAATGGCACCTTGCAGTTCAACTGTGTGCCTAAGATGACAAGATACATTAGCAACGAATATCCATCATACAGCTTGCTACTGGCATTTACAAACATAGCTACTTAGTGTCACGAAAAATCTACAGTACGGCCCACTCTATTTATTAAGCCAGAAGAGAATGGGGTGTTTGACAAGAAATATGTATGAAAGTAAATAAAAGTTACCTTCTATATGTCAGATTAACCGATATGTTTGAAATCATAAATTAAAAAAGTCAGTCTAAAATATAACGCCCTCCATTATACCGTTAATTTTTGGTTGAGACCGTGAAAGTAATAGTCTCGATAATGCGACATTATTACAGAAGCTGATATCACAACGTTTTACTTATTAATTTTTCGTCGACACGCTTCAATATGCGCCTGAAATGTTCAAATCGATCACTTTGAATGAACCTTGGTACGTGTTTATCTTGCAAAGTGCATAATTACATAGATCGCATAAACACATTTTCATCCTTAGTTAGAATTTATGGACTCAGAATTGTATGTATCCTAAAATTTGGTTGAAGATTACCCATGATGCATAATGTACTTGTATCTATATTTTACCCATGATGCACTGATTAGGCTCTAGAAACTGTAAACATCCATAAATGTTATGTCCATATTGAATTAGATTCATTTTGGTATTTGTGTTTGTTCTTATTCAATACTTAGTCCTACCAACCATTCCTGTATAATACTGCATACTGAATGTGTTTGTAAATAACTGAATCTTCTCCATCCTCTTGCTTGTTAAACATCACACTAGCACGTGTTCCTCATTGGTTATTTCACTCATAACTTGTCCAAATACTCAAGATAACATATCTCTTAAAACCTTTTTAACTCGGGGATGAATAGTCACTTTATTGCAGGTTGACTATTTGACATTTTTGAGTGACACCATGTAAAGATTAATGTTTTCTATGCTTTTGCATACTAAATAACGTTTGGAAATTTTTCTGTCTAGCACATTTGCACTTTATTAACTTGCAGAATCGTGATCCGTTGGATTAAATAAACATACACTATATCTTGTCATATTTGGCCTGGTAGTGGGAACAAGGCGAAAGAGATGGCTTACCTCAGACGCTCCCCAGCAGGCTGGTGGTGACAAAAAAGCATCATGCAGATATATTTAACTTTAACAGCACGGATCACCAAAAATTGTTTCATACAATAACAGTGAAACACAGTATCTTAAAGACAACACTTAAATCGTCTATGAGGCGCCGTAGCGGACAAAAGCTGTTCCAATCAAAACGTTGCCATTGAAATTTTAATGTCATATGTCCAGAATTCCAATTTCACGTGTTGTATAAAAAATGCTTGTCCTTAAAGTTCCATTTTTTAGGTCGAGATTTCAGATTATATCTGTTGAATTACACAGCGGTGATTCGACATTTTATTGTGCCTGTCAAAATTATTATTTTTATATGGTGAAATGATGTGTTGGTGTTAAAATTAACATTACACAATGTCCACTTTAGCAATTCAAAATAATATCGAGTATTAAGATAACATCGTTTTTGTATTCAATTATGAGGCGCCATTACTTTTCATGCATTTACAGTTTGAAAGTTATCATTCACGGGTCGAGAATTACTATGAATTTCTTCGCTAGAGGTCGGACTCGTGAACGGACCGCGTTATTTTTAAACAAGGATGCTGCTTCTCGTTGCTGTGAAATTCAACAGATAAAACCTAAATATTCGCCATATGAAACGGGACTTTCATCACAAACAGTTACATACAACGTCTAAATTTGGGATTCTCAACATATGATATTGAAATTTCAACCACCGTTGTGTAATTCAAAGTATACACTGTAAAACGTCAACACAGGAAATAGAACTTTAAACCACCACTATATAATTCAGTATATAAATTCTAAAATCTCGATCTAGAGAATGGAACTTTAAGGACATGCAATTTGATCCAACACGTGATCTTGGATTTCTCGACATACGACATCGAAATTTCAACTACAACTTTCTCATTGGACCAGCTTTTGTACTCTACGGCGCCTCATAATCGTCGTCAAAGAAATCAACACCACTGTTAAAAGATGTAGAGTCATCCCGAAACTTAACTTCTACCTTATTGGACGGTCTTTTATGGGCTACTGAAATTGAAAACTTTGCATATTTGCTATAAAACACAATGCAAGTTTCATCATGGCTGATTTAAGTGAGCTATTAACTTGATGAGTACCTGTCACAGTCAAGCTGGTATATGGTATTTGACCGTCTTGATTTAGTGCATACACTTGTACATATTTGAACACGTTTATGTGTTGCCTCCAAAATGAATGAAATACTCTGTCCATAGATCAAACGCTCCAAGTTGCTATAAAGCTGCTATAAAGTTGCTATAAAGTTGCTGACCCAAGCTAATAGTTGTCTTAAGTGTCATTGACTGACCATTTTGTGCTGTGTTATCTTTTAAAGGATTCAAGTTTTATATTTTCTTAAATTTTAATTTATATGTATACCATTTATTACATAACATTTCGGTTTCTTTAAAATTCTATAAAAATTAAATTGAGCAATACAAGGAACATATAGCAACTATAATTCTTTGATCTTGAAAAGATTTGGTTGCAAATTGTAAGGAACAGTAAGTAATACTATACGATTTCTAACTGTTGCCAAACTCTTGACCTGCCATAGACATGGATCTAGTTTTTCGAGTAAAGTTGGAATATGTGTAGCATGCATATGTAAGAGTTTTACTTAAATTTTCTACAAAAGGTTAGTTTGACAGGGGTCAAACCATGATACAATGATAGTCTGACAAGGGTCAGATCAGTATGAAATAGTAGTCTGACAAGTGTCAGATCAATACAAAATGATAGTCTAACAATGGTTTGACCAAGATAAAACGATGGTCTTGTCATATCAGTATAAAATGATAGCCTGACAAGGGTTAGACTAGGATAAAATGATAGTCTGACAAGGGCCAGATCAGGATAAAATGATAGCCTGACAAGGGTTATACCAAGATAAAATGATAGCCTGACAAGGGTTAGACTAGGATAAAATGATAGCCTGACAAGGGCCAGATCAGGATAAAAAGATAGTCTGACAAGGGTTAGACTAGGATAAAATGATAGCCTGACAAGGGCCAGATCAGGATAAAATGATAGTCTGACAAGGGTTAGATCAGGATAAAATGATTGTCTGACAAGGATCAGAGAGGGATAAAATGATAGTTTGATAGGGGTCAAACCAGGATAAAATGTGAAAGTATTAATAGAAAATAAAATAAATAACGTATCAGGTCTATGCCGTCATAAACAGGACGATTGCCAAAAGTCGTTGATATCCTAGCCAAAATTCATCTTTGGCTACTCTTAACTTATGAATATTTTATATTTGTTTTGGGTTCAACGCCTTTTTTAGTCCGAGTTTCATCTGACCCTTGTCACACCATTTTTGATATTTGGACATTTATGTTGGGGTGTAGGGTCAGAGTCCATTCCCTATGAAAAGTTGGAATAGGGTATCCGCTTACTAGCCGGCCCAGCAAACTTGAACGACCTTTCATCGAGATATACCTGCATGAAATCGATAGGAATATGATTTATTTTCTCAAAAATCGTGAGCATAGCATTCGTCATGTCTTTCATCCGCTGACAGACGAGACGAAAGTACGTCGTTGCTGAAATTTGACCTGCATCTGGTCATTTGCATTCCGAGTCATGTGACTATACAAATCTCGCAACCTACAGGTCAATGACATCAGAGGTCATATAGTCACGTGATATCGAAAATAAACAAATTTCCAAAGTTGTTGTACATAGAATCTGGACATATTATATAGAAGTCACTTAATGTTTGTAAATAAATATAACGCACACTTAATTCTCAACATATTTATTCTAAAAACAACGACCAATCTGTAAATGTAGAGAAAACCTTTTCAAGCAGTACCGAGCACGTGTCAGCGATGTTTTTGTTGGCGTCACGTGACTACCACATTAACATGTGCTCTCTGCAAATTGCTGGAACATTTACAGATTTTCGGTCGTTGTTTTCACAATAAATATTTGGAGAAGTTTGTGTTTTATCATTTTTCTTAAAAAATATTACGTGACTTTCATTTATATGTTTGATTTGTTTTCCTACAGCAACAATAGAAATGGTGTATTGTTGATATCCCATGACTGTATGACCTCTGATGTCATTGACATGTAGGTTGCGAGAGTTGTGTAGTCACGTGACTATGAATGCAACTGACCAGATCCAGGTTAAATATCAGCAACGATGTACTTTCGTCTCTTCTGTCAGCGGATTAAAGACATAACGAATGCTATGATCGCAATTTCTGAGAAAATAAACTATATTACTATCGATTTCATGCAGGTATATTTTGATAAAAGTTCGTTCAAGTTTTCTGGGCCAGCTAGTAAGCGGCTACCCGATGCCAACACCAAATGGTTACGATAAACCCCAACATACATGTCCAAATATCAACAAAAAAAAGGGTGGCATAGGTCAGAGGAAACTCGGACTACGCCTTTTTCAGTCCATGATAGGCCATACATGGAGGCTAATATATCTAGTGCAAGAAATACATGTTTATTTTGTACTCCATAATGCCATTGTGCAAAACCAGTCAAGAGCATAATAAGGTTTCAAAAGAAAACATGGTTCTTGGAAAACGTGCGAGTAGCACATCATCAACATGCATCCATCTTGTAGTGACTATTCTAACATAACTCCACACAGATGAACGCTACAAGATGCATACTATAAGATTTATTAATCATTTATATTGTTCTCAGTATCACAAGTTTGTGTATGCTTTGAGATAATAAAAAAAAATTAAAAAAAAAACAAACAAAAAAAACCAAAAAAAACAACAAAAACAAATAGATTTCGAAGTTATCGTTCAATTCAGAATTTTTGTAAAAGTATTTCAGGTCATGTCAAATTGTGCCTGTAACCACTCAGAAATTACCCAGGTCCATATTTATAGCTAAGTACGTATGTATCGGAAATGACAAAAATATTCCACGAAGATAAAAATAAATAAAGAGAAAATAAACGCTATAAAAGTCTCCGATTCTTTTGCATCTTGTAGAACTGTTCGAAAAATGATAGAGAAATTGTCAGCACCTGTGAAACCATCTGTCTGGCAACTGATCGCTTGACTTGAACTCGTTGCCTACTTCATGAACGATTTGTGGGATCAAGAGTGCGACCAAATGACTCATTTTTAGTTGATGACAGTAAACATTGACTGACATGGCAAACATTCCGTTCAGTGAGATATAGTCTATAGCTAGCAGTTAGGAATGAAGGTTGACACATATGCTTTCAAATTAGATATTGTTTTGAATATTTGGAAACTTATCTGTCTATCTATCTATCTATCTATCTACCTACCTACCTACCTACCTACCTATCTATCTACCTACCTACCTACCTACCTACCTACCTACCTGTCTGTCTGTCTGTCTATCTATCTATCTATCTATCTATCTATCTATCTATCTATCTATCTACCTACCTACCTACCTACCTATCTATCTACCTACCTACCTACCTACCTACCTACCTGTCTGTCTGTCTGTCTATCTATCTATCTATCTATCTATCTATCTATCTATCTATCTAGAGAACAAATATTTTGGCATATATATATATATATATATATATATATATATATATATATATATATATATATATATATATATATATATATATATGTTACAATGGATGGTAATAGAAATCTTTTGTTAATATGGTAATAGAAATCTTTTGTTAATATGGTAATAGAAATCTTTTTTTAATACTACTTTGAATTTTGTATTAAAACCTCGTTGATGGTCCAGTAAAATTAATTACAACGCAGCCCGTAGTTGTAAATGAATCTTAGCTAAATTTAATGGACCATATTTACATACTATATATTCGTGGTGTCATCGATGAGATTTTTAATGGATGCCAAGCATATATTAAGAAATTCTTTATTATTGCATATTTCTGAGGGAAAATATAGCAAGATCATTGATTTTTATTATATTTCATCGGCAATTCATCATTTTCGCAATTTGCAGCAAGTTAGCACTGTTTTTGCTGTTGTTATTTCAACTCCAAATAAGTTTTATCACAAACAATTAGTCAAAATGCATGATAAAATGCAGGTTCTTTCTAAATCCCAATTTGATAGTGTGCCCTTTCTTCGTCAGTTTGAAAAAGTGGCAACATAAGTTATTTCACCAATGGTTCAAAATTAAACTGCATGCATAATCGATCGATTATCACAACAATAGCTTTTAGTTCGTCTATCATTCTAGTTTCTTGGATTCTCTGTTGCGATGATTTGTGGAACATCCGGGAGTTCATCCAAATCTGACACAGAAGGGCGTGCTTGACAAAGCAGTGCAATGGACTATTATACTAATGAGGTCGCTGCCCCGTCGAGCTAGGTGATTTGGAGGTTACAATTGTACCAGACATACAAAATGTACGTATGTACTCAAAACAAGCATGTTTGAAGATTTAACTGTGATATATAAATCCAGCATTGTTTTAGATTTAACTGTGATGCCTAAATCAAGCCTTGCTTTTAGATTTAACAGTGATACCTAAATCAAGCATTGTTCATAGATCAGGCTGATACCCAGCTCAAGCAGACTGACATGTTTTTTTAACACAGCTTGTTTAACAGATTAACCCAAATCAAGGATTGGTTTTCGATCAGACTGATACCCAATGTGGGGGCTGTAGGTGTTGGTGGGGTTGATTGTCGGATTGTACCTTCTTACAAGGTGTCCGCTTTATTTGGTTATCGTTATCTAGAGGGTGATCGCCCTCAGTGTTGTTGTCCGGATCGAGTAAATATTAATATAAAGTGTGAAACTTATAGATGAAATAAATAGAGATCTGAGCAGATATACAGAACTGAATGACACGAGCCCCCGTACCTGAAATAAAACAGTTTAATCAATTACATAAACAACTGTGATAATACGTTATATTTTGAAATAAATCATTCACCGAATTTCAAACACAAATATATTTATATAAATAGCCGATCTATTTTAAATGATATAATTGATTCATCTAGCATCAAGCGAACAATCGAAGCCATTGCCTTGTATAACTTCATAACCTGCTTTTTTCCGGTTCACTCCAACTTCACTGTGGCTGATCTTCTTGGTCCTTTCGCTTTTTTCTTCTCCAAACCCTCTATTGTCTCGCCTCTTTCGGCCCTCAGACCTTGTGTGGGTAGGTGGATACGTAAGTACGTAGATACATAGATACGTGGATAAGTAGGTACGTTGATACGTCAGTGGAGCTATTTCCCTTTCAAAATCAACAGAGAAGCAACCTAAATCTTCTGTCAGATATCCTACTGGGAATAGATCATTACTCCCTCTCGGTATGTCTGATATCGTCCTATCGGAATTCAAACAGATACCAAAAGCTGTCTGGTCAAGCCAAACAAGGCAGGCCATAAACAAACCTAGTTTCATAAGATTAATACGCTTCCTAACGGTTGTTTCATCACTGACTCAGATTAACATCACACGAGACATAAAAGTTCCGTTCTCGTCTCAATTACACAAATGAATGAATGAAATTCATTACATGTTTAGCTACGATATTTTCAGCGAATACACACATTTAAGTCTTTAGCATACACGAAATCTCACTTAATGGCTTAACAACGCTAGCTTCAGTCAATACGAACTCAAGTCTTTATCATACGTGAAATTGTCTAAGATCGGAGAATTCAAACGGATTATCGTAACCCATATCAACTAAAGTAATGCATGAAATTCTTAGAATACCTGATTCTTATAGCAATCAAGACGATAAATTCAAACAATTCCTCAAACTTATATAAAGAAGACCAGCGTACGAATTCAGATAGATGAACTCAAACACAGTTATACTCACATAAACTCAAACAAAGTTATACTCATATCAAGAAAATTGATCTATGGATTTAAACAAATAAATTCATGCAAATATAAACAAATAAATTCAATCAAATCGTTATATTGGTATCAACGAATTACATGAGATTGATGCAAATACCTTGTGCTTTCAAGCTATGCTCACTTCTACCGCCAGAATTGTGTCCGTCGACTTTCCAGACATCCAGTCCATCGGATAAATGTTTTACGAGAGAATTTCTTCTAAATTCAATCTCAGGGTCTCCTATATTTTTTCCTCTTGTAGGAAAACGTAGACTGACAAAATTTTGCGATGGGGCCTATTAAAACCAAGACATTTTGTGTGGAAAACACCCCCCCCCCCATATTTACTGCAACCATTCAGGATTAAATATATCTACCGCCTTTTATAACTAAGCGCAAAAATTTTGGTCAGCCTGACTTCTAGATTTCCAAATAACTGATTCTGGACAATTTCAACTCTGACATTTTCGATACAAAGATCGAATGTAACCTTTTCATTCCAGTCTGTCTGACTGTTAAAAAAAACAAAGGCTTAATTAAGAATCACTTCCTCTCAACACACAGACATTAAAAAGCATTGCGGTAGAGCGATTTAACACGTACCTGTCCCCATAAATCTAATTAATTGTTGTCTTGCCCAAATTAGTGTGCTCTTTATAGATCGACATAACTTTTCACCCTTACACCCTCAAGCAGACTGACATCCAAATCAAGCCTGTTTTAACAGATTATGATACCCAAATCAAGGACTGATTTTAGATCAGACTGATGCCCAAATCAAAGATTGATTTTAGATCAGACTGATACCCAACTCAAGCAGACTGACATCCAAATCAAGCCTGTTTAACAGATTATGATACCCAAATCAAAGATTGATTTTAGATCAGACTGATACCCAACTTAAGCAGACTGACATCCAAATCAAGCTTGTTTAACAGATTGTAATACCCAAATCAAATATTGATTTTAGATCAGACTGATTCCCAACTCAAGCTGACTGACATCCAAATCAAGCCTGTTTAACAGATTATGGGTATCAGATTATCAGACTGATACCCAACTCAAGCAGACCAACAGCCAAATCAAGCTTGTTTAACAGATTGTGATACCCAAATCATAGATTGATTTTAGAGCAGACTGATACCCAACTTAAGCAGACTGACATCCAAGTCAAGCTTGTTTAACAGATTGTGATACCCAAATCAAATATTGATTTTAGATCAGACTGATACCCAGCTCAAGCTGACTGACATCCAAATCAAGCCTGTTTAACAGCTTATGATACCCAAATCAAAGATTGATTTTAGATCAGACTGATACCCAACTCAAGCAGACCAACAGCCAAATCAAGCCTGTTTAACAGATTGTGATACCCAAATCATAGATTGATTTTAGAGCAGACTGATACCCAACTCAAGCAGACTGACATCCGAATCAAGCTTGTTTAACAGATTATGATACCCAAATCAAAGATTGATTTTTGATCAGACTGATACCCAGCTCAAGCTGACTGATATCCAAATCAAGCTTGTTTATCAGATTATGATACCCAAGTCAAAGATTGATTTTAGATCAGACTGATACCCAGCTCAAGCTGACTGACATCCAAATCAAGCCTGTTTAACAGATTATGATACCCAAATCAAAGATTGATTTTAGATCAGACTGATACCCAACTCAAGCAGACCAACAGCCAAATCAAGCTTGTTTAACAGATTGTGATACCCAAATCAAAGATTGATTTTAGAGCAGACTGATACCCAACTCAAGCAGACTGACATCCAAATCAAGCTTGTTTAACAGATTATGATACCCAAATCAAAGATTGATTTTAGATCAGACTGATACCCAACTCAAGCAGACCAACAGCCAAATCAAGCTTGTTTAGCAGATTATGATACCCAAATCAAAGATTGATTTTAGATCAGACTGATACCCAACTCAAGCAGACTGACATCCAAATCAAGCTTGTTTAACAGATTATGATACCCAAATCAAATATTGATTTTAGATCAGACTGATTCCCAACTCATGCTGACTGACATCCAAATTAAGCTTGTTTAACAGATTATGATACCCAAATCAAAGATTGATTTTAGATCAGACTGATACCCAACTCAAGCAGACTGACATCCAAATCAAGCTTGTTTAACAGATTATGATACCCAAATCAAATATTGATTTTAGATCAGACTGATTCCCAACTCATGCTGACTGACATCCAAATTAAGCTTGTTTAACAGATTATGATACCCAAATCAAAGATTGATTTTAGATCAGACTGATACCCAACTCAAGCAGACTGACATCCAAATCAAGCTTGTTTAACAGATTATGATACCCAAATCAAAGATTGATTTTAGAGCAGACTGATACCCAACTCAAGCAGACTGACATCCGAATCAAGCTTGTTTAACAGATTATGATACCCAAATCAAAGATTGATTTTAGATCAGACTGATACCCAGCTCAAGCAGACTGACATCCAAATCAAGCTTGTTTATCAGATTATGATACCCAAATCAAAGATTGATTTTAGATCAGACTGATACCCAGCTCAAGCTGACTGACATCCAAATCAAGCCTGTTTAACAGATTATGATACCCAAATCAAAGATTGATTTTAGATCAGACTCATACCCAACTCAAGCAGACTGACATCCAAATCAAGCTTGTTTATCAGATTATGATACCCAAATCAAAGATTGATTTTAGATCAGACTGATACCCAGCTCAAGCTGACTGACATCCAAATCAAGCCTGTTTAACAGATTATGATACCCAAATCAAAGATTGATTTTAGATCAGACTGATACCCAACTCAAGCAGACCAACAGCCAAATCAAGCTTGTTTAGCAGATTATGATACCCAAATCAAAGATTGATTTTAGATCAGACTGATTCCCAACTCAAGCTGACTGACATCCAAATTAGGCTTGTTTAACAGCTTATGATACCCAAATCAAAGATTGATTTTAGATCAGACTGATACCCAACTCAAGCAGACTGACATCCAAATCAAGCTTGTTTAACAGCTTGTGATACCCAAATCAAAGATTGATTTTAGATCAGACTCATACCCAACTCAAGCAGACCAACAGCCAAATCAAGTCTGTTTAACAGATTGTGATACTCAAATCAAAGATTGATTTTAGATCAGACTGATACCCAACTCAAGCAGACTGACATCCAAATCAAGCCTGTTTAACAGATTATGATACCCAAATCAAAGATTGATTTTAGATCAGACTGATACCCAACTTAAGCAGACTGACATCCAAATCAAGCTTGTTTAACAGATTGTGATACCCAAATCAAATATTGATTTTAGATCAGACTGATACCCAACTCAAGCTGACTGACATCCAAATCAAGCCTGTTTAACAGATTGTGATACCCAAGTCAAAGATTGATTTTAGATCAGACTGATACCCAACTCAAGCAGACCAACAGCCAAATCAAGCTTGTTTAACAGATTGTGATACCCAAATCAAAGATTGATTTTAGATCAGACTGATACCCAACTCAAGCAGACCAACAGCCAAATCAAGCTTGTTTAACAGATTGTGATATCCAAATCAAAGATTGATTTTAGATCAGACTGATACCCAACTCAAGCAGACTGACATCCAAATCAAGCCTGTTTAACAGATTATGATACCCAAATCAAAGATTGATTTTAGATCAGACTGATACCCAACTTAAGCAGACTGACATCCAAATCAAGCTTGTTTAACAGATTGTGATACCCAAATCAAATATTGATTTTAGATCAGACTGATACCCAACTCAAGCTGACTGACATCCAAATCAAGCCTGTTTAACAGATTATGATACCCAAATCAAAGATTGATTTTAGATCAGGCTGATACCCAGCTCAAGCAGACTGACATCCAAATCAAGCTTGTTTAACAGATTATAATACCCAAATCAAAGATTGATTTTAGATCAGACTGATACCCAACCCAAGCTGACTGACATCCAAATCAAGCTTGTTTAACAGCTTATGATACCCAAATCAAAGATTGATTTTAGATCAGACTGATTCCCAACTCAAGCTGACTGACATCCAAATCAAGCCTGTTTAACAGATTGTGATACTCAAATCAAAGATTGATTTTAGATCAGACTGATACCCAACTCAAGCAGACTGACATCCAAATCAAGCTTGTTTAACAGATTATGATACCCAAATCAAGGACTGATTTTAGATCAGACTGATGCCCAAATCAAGGTTATGTTTTAGACGAGACTGATTTATTACTGGGAAACTCTTTATGAGCTCATATTACAGGACGATGTAGTAAATCCGATAAAAAAATATAACAAATTTGCATTGAGTGCTGCAGAAAGCAACACCGGATGGCATGTTATCTTTTATCCAGCAAATAGACTTTTAATCTTGATCTCTTATTATAAATTACAGATCCTAACTGGATTAACTTTAGTTAAATGCATATAGGCAATATTCAATTAGAATACGAACATGTTTGATCAAACAATTAAAATGCAATATTTTCACAGGAATGATTCGAATTTATACTTTGCCAGACTTTTGTCTGAGGTCATCAGTTTACACCATTGGTAAAAACCAAACTCTCGGGGAATCATGATGCACTTTTCTGGTGAGCAGGGTGGTTTGGTTTCGTTGATTTAACGCCATCTCAGCACACTCTATGGCTATACATGGTATCCTGTACATTTATTGGAGGAAGAACCCTGGAAGACCATGAGAAAAACCACAAACCCGTGGTAACCATGAGAAAAGCAACACACCCGTGGGAAGCTTCTGACAACCTTGCTCACTCAAAAGGACAAAGGTAAGACGGCAGTGAACAGAAGAACACTATATTTCTATTTCTGCGTGAGATTCGCAAAACCAGGCTTAAACATTATTCCATATACAAGACTTTCATGGAACTATTTTGAACAAGTACATCCTGAAATTCCAATAAAGATGGTGTGTGTGTGTGTGTGTGTGTGTGTGTGTGTGTGTGTGTGTGTGATTTGGATTTTTAATATAGCTTCATCACTTTTTCAGTCATATCGCTACAATTGCCGCAGTGTGGCTGTTTATAGCAATGTCTAGCACTGAGGCATCATACCGCAGACAAGTGACATCATGTCTCACACAGTCACATTATATTGAAACCAAGCCGACCATTCCTAACACTAACCTCATAATGTTGAGCACCAAGCGAGGCAGATGCTAGTACAATTTTAATACGATTTTGGTATGACTGGGCCGGAGTTCAAACCAGCGACCTCCCGCGTCAGAGGCGGACGCTCTAACCACTTGGGACACCGGAGCGTATAGTGAAGTAAATCATATTGCGAAAAGAATAGCTTCTTGTGATGTAGAGCTGTTGCAGCTGTCGTATATAATTGCTAATAAGTCAGGTCAAACTACAAACAACATACACCTGGTCTGCCGTCGTATTATGGCCGGTTGATCTGAATTTATGCAGTTTATTAAGACTAATTAATCCTGATCCACGGGCGCATTGTGCGACAGAAGATCCGTTCTATGATGTTTGCCTATAGAACAGTCGGATACACGAACATATACGTTACATTTTAATTGTGGTCAGAGAATGACTAGTGCAATTTGCTAGATAATCTTGTTCGTGTTCTCTGCAAGCTTTGTAGACTAGTGTCATGAAGACCAACTTCAAGACGTCGTAAACTATACTGATTCAAGCAAATTTGCATATATATATACTAACAGGCATGAACCAGATTTATCGTCTATACTCGTTTATAAGTCGAGTCAAACTGCAAGAACAAAACTCCTGATCTGCCGTAGCGTAGCATAATGCACATACGGATCAGAGTCTATGTTGTTTCTTCTACTGATTACTCCTAATAAACTGCACAGGCCCAGCTCTGCAGGCGCGTCATGCAACGGCAGATGTGGGTCTGTGCAGTTTGCAGTTTAAATGACATATGCGAGTATGGACGGCATCAGTTCGTGTCCGACAGGTACAGATATTTAGTGCCTGTTCAGTCTAAAAACTCATCCAAGTAAGTATTTTGTAGTGCCAATTTGGTATGTGTATGCTGGGTAAGAGAATACTGATCAATTCTCCATTTTACTGCATTCGTCTTTCTGTTCCATGTATCCCTTCTCTTCTTATTTTGGTTTTTACACTTCTTAAAGGGAAACATTAACGGAAACAAAAAAATCGCCCATCAGTGTTTTCTGTCCGTTTCCACGTTGGACCAAAATGTGTCTGTGCGCAAAATATTGCAAAATGCGAAGTAAAATAATTATATTTCTAATAAAATACGGAATTATTTTTTTACGAAGGTGTTTGATGCTGTACCTAGGTCAACTTATTTCGCCATTTTCAACAGCGAGGAGTCCAAAGTCACAGATGAAACACAACATAAACCATGAGAGAGAGGCAGTTCGTTTCATTAGATGTAACAGAAATACACGTCATAAACAAACATACGGACAGTTATTTTCAAACGTTCAAAGTAGTATTGATATAGTATGCTGATACGAACTCTCTATTTCTTAAACGTTTTAGAGCTATCAATATAACCGTACCTGCCCCCCCCCCCCCAAAAATAAAAGCAGATTTACAAAGTGGGAGTAACAGCATTTGTTACAAGCATATCTTATTAATGAAAGACGTCATTTGCACCATTCTCACATGAGAACTTTTCACTACTTTGTTTAAATGCACACCAATTCGTGGACCCTTTAAAGGTGACCGACTGAACTATCTCCAAATCTGTTTATGCACGCTTATTTTGGTCATAACATGTTTGCGTGAAATTGGATAGAAATGTGGCTTCGATGGCGTCTGTTCAGGACGATAATCTCCAACTTCTTAAAAGAAAAGTCGTACTTTAATAGAACGTCAACTAATTTTGGTAATTTCACTGAATAGCTATGAATGTCTAAACACGCCCAATGTCGTAAACACGCCCAACGCGATGCAAATGTAGTTTTGAAGAAATTAATAGCCATTACATATAATACGTCTTCACAAACAATTGCCTACATGTGCAGAAACGGGTATGAACAGGGTTTACGACAGAACTTTCTCGTCATTACTATAAATGGTGAACCAATGAAGGAATATACTTCCTTTGAACGTACCGGCAATAAAAGGTTTAACAATCCTTTAAACGCAGTTTTACATATTTTTTTTAAAAACCTAGATCATTGAAAGTAACATTTGATAATACAAACCCAGTGTTACTATTTGAAATATCTCTACTCCTGGCAATTAGTGGATATAATGACCATATATGAAATATCCCGATTGTTTTTATCACAACATCTGATGTTCAAAAATAAAAACGTAACGTACGTATCCTTCATAAAGAATTGTGTTAATTCATATGTAATTAGATAGTATCAATGGCCTTTGAGACGTCTAATGAAATGATATATAAATAAACAGTGTTTTATGAATTCAGAGAGAAACTGATAGCCCCTGTAAATACAAATAAATAGAAGAGAAAAAATTGCCAAAATTAACATTGAAACGAAAAATATTGTGAACCGCCATGTTATCATCACGAAAAGCTACAAAAGTACAAATATTTGATTTTGGAGGCAAATGTTTTTAATTCTCTCTTCTTTAATTAGCTATCATCGAAATAACGTCATACATGCTTTAATGTTTTATTACAAAAACAGATGTAGCTAATAATATTTCCTCTCCTTATGTTCATAAGGTTGTTCCGTATCCGTCTTAGGCATCAATTAAATGTACCTATATGCTCATACGATTGATCCGTAACCGTCTGGCATCAGTTAAATGTACCTATATGCTCATACGATCGATCCACGTACGTCTGGCATCAATTAAATGCACCTATATGCTCATAAGATCGGTCTATAATCGTCTAAAATCAGTTAAATGTACCTGTATGCTCATACGATCGATCCATAACCGTCTGGCATCAATTAAATGTACCTATATGCTCATAAGATCGGTCTATAATCGTCTAAAATCAGTTAAATGTACCTGTATGCTCATACGATCGATCCATAACCGTCTGGCATTAATTAAATGTACATATATGCACATAAGATTGATCCAGGTAGTCTGGCATTAGTTAAAAGTACCTATATGCTCAAAAAGATCGATCCAGGTACGTCTGACGTCAGTTAAATGTACCTATATGCTCAAAAGATCGATCCAGGTACGTCTGACAGCAGCTAAATGTACCTATATGATCATAAGATCGATCCATAACCGTCATAGGCATGAAACCAATAAAAGAGACATCGTCTTTCATATTCTGCAGTCTGAAAAGTCTCGCCATTGCAGTCAGTGTAAAAATTACTCTTTCTACAAATTAAAGATAACAAAGTTCACAAGACACTTGTACTTTGCTTTCAATTTTTAAGAAATCAGCACAGAACCTGTCATGAAGTCATGTGTAAGAAAACTCTGCCCAGCCAATTAACTGCCATATAAAGGCACCACGTGCAGCAGAAACCTCGACTTCTCACTTACAATGACGTCTTGTGTACACCCACCCAATTAACAATGGCATATTTTGATGGTGTGTGCACTCGTGCGCGTGCGTGTGCGTGTGTAACATCAGTAACAATATACTCGTCATTCCTAAAATGGATAGAATAATCCTAATTAAAACATTGAATCATGTGTATGACTCCGGAAAACTCGAAATTATGCAAATCTCGAACCAAACATCTGGTCCCGTAACGCTCTGAGCTTCCCAAGTTCTGATTTAGTAAGAATACACACGTTAACCATAAACGCACAGTTTCAACTTGAGTTGTAGAAGTAAGAAGTAATTTAGGTCTTGAGTATGAAGGCCTCTCCATCATGTACAATATTATTAGGCATTATTGTAACAGAACGGTTACTAGTCCGAGTTTCCTCTGACCCTTGCCACCCCATTTTTTTATATTTGGACATTTATGTTGGGGTGTAGGGTCAGAGCGCATTCCCTATCGAAAAGTTGGAATTCGCCGACACCATTTGGTGTCGGCATGGGGTAGCCGCTTTCTAGCCGACCCAGCATACTTGAACGACCTTTCATCGAGATACACCTGCATGAAATCGATAGGAGTATGATTTATTTTCTCTAAAATCGTGAGCATAGCATTCGTCATGTCTTTAATCCGCTGACAGACGAGACGAAAGTAGGTCGTTGCTGAAATTTGACCTGGATATGGCTATTTGCATTCCGAGTCACATGACTATACAACTCTCGTAACCTACATGTCAATGACATCAGATGTCATATAGTCACGTGATATCGACAATAAATAAATTTCCCAAGTTGTTGTACATAGAATTTGGACATATTATATAGAAGTCACTTAATGTTTGTAAATAAATATAATGCACACTTAATTCTCAACATATTTGTTCTGAAAACAACGAACAGAAACCTGTCGGTATCGCAGCAAGGTGGAGAAAACCATTTTCAAGAAGTACCGAGCACGTGTCAGCGATGTTTTTTATTTGTTGGTGTCACGTCACTACCACATTGACACGTACCGTTCGTAGTGAATCTGGTTTTCTTCAAATTTCTGTAACATTTACAGATTTCCGTCGTTGTTTTCACAATAAATATTTTGAGAAGTTTGTGTATTTTCATTTTTTCTATAAAAATTGCATGACTTTTATTTATATGTTCGATTTGTTTTCCTACAGCAACACTAGAAATGGTCTGTTGTGTATGACCTCTGATGTCATTGAGATGTAGGTTACGAGATTTGTGTAGTCTCTGGACTAGGAATACAAATGGCCAGATCCAGGTCAAATGTTAGCAACAATGTACTTTCGTCTCGTGTATCAGCGAATTAAAGACATAACGAATGCTATGATCGCAATTTCTAAGAAAATAAATCATATTCCTATCGATTTCATGCAGGTATATCTCCATGAAAGGTCGTTCAAGTTTGCTGGGCCGGCTAGTAAGCGGCTACCCCATGCCGACACCAAACGGTGTCGGCGAATTCCAACTTTTCGATAGGGAATGCGCTCTGACCCTACACCCCAACATAAATGTCCAAATATCAAAAATGGGGTGGCAAGGGTAAGAAGAAACTCGGACTAAACGGTCACATATTTTCCGTCGCATCTTGAATTGTGTGCTACTTCGTGTATGCGAGGGCGATACAAAAGTACATACTACCTTTATGATCGTTGAAGGAATTACCTACACTTCAGGTACATTTTGCAATTATGCTTCAGGGCAGACGTGGTGAACTACCCAATTTAGTATTCTGTACTGTATGTGATATTAATTAATTTGACATACGTGATGATACAAGTATAATTAAACCAACGGAAATTTCGACCCAGAAGTATAGTTTCTAAGCATACTAAACTATATAATATAACTGTCAGTTGTGGTTATATTTGTCAGCTATATTTGAAATTTATCACTTAAGCAGTCGTCTGCTATCCAGACCTGAACGGAAAGTAATTTTCTTTGATGAACGCGAGGACAGAATAAGAAACGGAAATAAGTGAATGGGAGAGACAAGCAGAAAATTTTATACAAATATTATAAAGATGTTTTATTCAAACTGCATTTATTTTGGAATATGTGGTATATGATTAAGAAAACGTGATAAAGTTTTATTCTATTTCCATTACGTTTGTATGATTCTGGGTATTTTTTTTTCACTGTAGTTTCATCCCCTTTATTTTAATTTTATAGGTCCAAGCTGTTTTTATCTTGCACGTTGTATACAGTAAATAAATACCGACCTGAAGTTTACTTGCGCGAGCAACCTCGTAAATCAGGCTGCACCACCTACTAAATAAAGCATTTTTTAACATTGCACTTCCTTTTGACGATTTTAATTTTCCAAATTAAACAAGTTTTCGCTGATGGAACAAAGTTTGGTTTACAATTGTTACAGTTTGACGAAACTAAAGAATCATCAGCTAGATTGTAACCGTATCAGGCAAGCACTTTCGAAGACAGGAGGTGCAGCACGATCCATAATGAACCGGATGCAGCACGATCCATAATAAACCGGATGCAGACAACCCTTGTATAGTATTCGCACACCCTTACATTTGTTTGTACCCGGTAAATATTTTATAAACAAATGCATCACGGATATAAGCAGTTAACAAACCTAAGCATTTTCATTCATGAATTTCTAATTTTTTAGCTGATTTCACCCAGAGGGTTCCCAAACACTTTAACTTGTTGGCGTTTCATATCGCACGGGAGTTTGTTTAGTAACACAGTAACACGATCGCCATATTTGCACCGGTAAGTCTATGTTTTCAAGTAACAGATGTGATGTAGTTAACAGTCATTGATAATCTCAATAATTTAGTAAATTCTGGACTTACATTTCTTTGAACACATGCATTCAAAAGTTAACTTTTTTTATTTATTCGAATTCGTTTTAATAATAGCAATTATATAGTAACGCAGACGACACCATATTTGCTGAAACGGATTGTTCTAGAAAACAGAAAAAGGCAAGTCTGGTTATTTACATCAAGATATTCCGCTTTCTATTTGAATCGACAAAAGTTGTCTGTGTTAGGGACTCCCTGACGACAACCATGTTAGAATTTATAAAATGATGACTGAAATTACTAAGTTCTGTGCATTTTTTTTTCTTCTTGATGCTTTTCTGTTGTTTTTTTTTGTGTAATTGGTAGGGGTATAAAAACGGAAGGAAGTGCGAGTACTCTAGAGTGTTCTTTTAACTATATGGGGAATTTAATTGGAATTAAATTAGGCTTCATATTGTCTCATGGCTGTGACATACATACATACATACATACATACATACAGACATACATACAGACACACACACACATACATACATACATACATACATATAATACACACACATACACACATACATACATACATATATACATACATACACACAAATACATACATACATACATACATACATACATATAATACACACACACATACATACATACATACATACATACATACATACATACATACACACATACATACATACATACATACATATAATACACACACACACATACATACATACATACATACATACATACACACATGCATACATACATACATACATACATACATATAATACACACATACATACATACATACATACATACATACATACATACACACATACATACATACATACATACATACATACATACATACATACATACATATAATACATATAATACACACATACATACATACATACATACATACATACATATCTACAACATAAAAATATGTTCATCTTTACCACATGGCTGTGACCGGCGTTTCTGGTCGCTAATGTGGCGAGTGGCGATTTTATTTCCAAATTTTGGACAGAAATTGCAAAACAGTTCCTTTATTTGTCGAACATATTGTGAATTTTAACTCATCCCATTTGTCCATATAACTATGACAGTATATACTGACGATGTGAACAAGTTTTCTTCAAGTCTAGTTTTGGCCTTTAATACGACACGTGTGTGTGTATGTGTGTGTGTTGTGTGTGACGATATGACGCTTCAGTGGCCTAAAAACCAACCATTTAAGTGACCAAGATGTGATATATAGGACACGCTTGCCTTACTTAAGATGAGTTTGAAGTCAATAAAGCAAGAATTATAAAAATCAAAATGAATTATTTTGGTGGGTTGGTGCTGCAGCACCACAATGCCAGGAAACCTGATCTAAACGCAAACTTAACCAATGCGTGACAGAGGATTGTAAGGGACTGACTTACTAGGTTAGATGATAACGATAGAGGATGTATTGACTGACAAGGTAAACGGCATCACCCATTTTAAAGATTGTACATACTGATGCGATACTCACTCTATTGTTTGTAAAGGTTAGGCTTAAATATTCAGCTGCGTGAAAACGTTTGCCGTATTCAGATTTTATCGTGCATTCTGTCTAGACTCTAAAGTGTTTTGAACTACAAGCTTCTTACAATAAATCTTATAATATCCTAAGAGTTAGTGTTGACAAGTTATTTACGACACCTACTATGCCTGAACACAGATAGGACACCATTAAGATACCCAATCATAAATTGATGATGACATAGGCAAACATCCAGTAAATCACTCTTTCGAATAAACGAGAAAACTGAATTTAAACTTTGATTGGTTGGATACCAGTTACGGTATAGTTTTAAAATTATGGGAACCTCCAGAATAAGGTATCGATACCCTACTGCAATGAGGTTCACACTGTATATCAAAGTGTACGCAGTAGTTAGTCCCTGCGTGCTATTTATTAGGTGTAGTACAGTAGGGGCGTCATATCACGAGATGAGTGCAGTCACCTCAAGACTCTGCAATCCAGGTATGCTATGCATCTCCTTAAATCATCAGAAGTGACAGACATTAGAACTGGAAGATAGTCTCTCTCTCTCTCTCTCTCTCTCTCTCTCATGTACCACAATAATCTACGGCGCACTTTTTTTTTTTTTACAGATCAAACACATACCCATTTCATCTTTGTCCGCTTGAATTCGAGCGTCCTGGCACGACCGACTTTGATATATGGAAAAGCTTGCTTAGTAGGTTCCATTTAGTCGGTTGTTCTTCACTGGGTCTTCCAGGGCTTGTCCTCCATGAAATATATGTAGAAAAATGCCGTTAAACCCAAAATTACCAAACAAATCCAATCTCTCTGGCCCCCCCCCCCCCCCCCGTCCCCATCTCTCTCTCTCTCTCTCTCTCTCTCTCTCTCTCTCTCTCGTTTTAGCATACATTATTTCATTCATTTATTGGGTTACAGTGGTGTATCGCATATTGGCATGTACGACTCGTTAATTTGGGCGCAATTGCGTGCTACTTATTTTGTCTTATGTACTGCTACCAGCACAAACCACAAAGCAAAGACGCCCATAATGTCACCACTGTCTTCTTCCGTACAAGGCGGTGACCTTTCAAACAAGAAACGTTAATTTCATTTATTTTCAAATCAATACCCAGTTTCCTATCTTGTGCGGGGCTGTCCCCAAACTAACACCAAACATATGAAAGTCACATCCGATTGGAATATTCCTAACTTGCGAATTTTCTGACTATGTAATAGTTTATCATTTTTCGTGTACTATGCGCGCTTATATTTTCCGAACGATTTACCGAATCATTTTGGCTTACAATAGCCGTTGATTTTTGGGATCTGTTTTCTGGTGTCT
The DNA here is from genome assembly GCA_028554795.2 of Sinohyriopsis cumingii. NCBI lineage: Eukaryota > Metazoa > Mollusca > Bivalvia > Unionida > Unionidae > Sinohyriopsis > Sinohyriopsis cumingii. The sequence continues at coordinate 123,390,335 of CM068831.1, read as the reverse complement.
CTATCATCAACATTATATCTGTTACAGAGATCTACAACTCAACTTGCCTGATTTCCCAGACAAGCTCAAATTCGGCTCGGGCAAGCTGCTTCCAAGTATCTTGTCCACCGCACGTATTTGGGTTTGTTAGTACTCCGTTACTAATCGAAGACAGTTTTGACAAATGAATTATATATATATATATATATATATATATATATATATATATATATATATATATATATATATATATATATATAGTCACCCATAAATATGTTCTGCTGATGTTATAAAAAGTAATAACAAAAAAGAGAAAACATCTAAAAAGAAAAATAAGGAAAATAAGAACTGTATGCTGATATTAACTTTTTATAACCGTCTGACAGGACTAGCCTTAGAAGCTGATTACATAGAATTTTATTGAATATCTTAAAACCTTTCGATCATTGTATTTTTTCAATTTTTTTCATGTCGTGCAATGTTCTTCTCACTGTAGTATTTTACTTTTGTCTAATATCTCGCATGGATTTCTCATTGTATTTTTTTAATTTTACCGACTGTCTTAATAATGTTATTATCATTGTATTTTTGATTTTTCACATTCTACCTTCTTTTATGAATATAACTTTTTTCTCTATCGGGCCTCGAGGACTCGACTCAGATGACTCGGAGGGTATTATTTAGACGGGATTTTTGAGTAGAAGTATTAAAAGTAATTTTTCATTAAATTATATTGAAAGTAATTTTCCACTAAAATATATTGAGATAAATTTTATACATTTCTGTACTACAACTGTATAATATTTTAATAAAGATTGCGCTTTACGAGCAAGTGCAAAAACCCGTAAAATACATTTCTCTTTTATCCAAAGGTCAGCAATTTAGACTTAGTGGGAAGCTGATGAATAGGCAAATTACTAAATCCCAAATGGATGAATAAGCTAGATGATTCATGCGTTTCCCGTGGGAAAGGACGAGAGCCTTGTTCTGATTCGAAATGTACGACACAAGTACTGCGCATAAATTGAGAGCAAGCTTGCGCAAAATCAGTTTGTAAATCGAGAATCAGAGAGCTCTGTCTTTCCTTACGGTAGCTCCCGTTACCTCTTGTTCAGCCTCCCCAACAATGTAAACTTATCTACACCGTTAGGAGTGACACCTTTTCTTAAGTTATGTGGGAAATCTTTTCATAAAACATGAACTGAATTTGTATTAGATAATTAGAATGCGTTCGATAAGGGTCAGAAAAAATGGAAGTGATAAATGTTAATGTAAGGTCAAATAGTGGAAAATGACAGTTGAGACAAACCTGAGGAAATATTTCAAGAAATCTTGGACCATTTGAAACAGGTGTCATAAAATTATATTTTCCAGAATAATTATTAATAAAGGCGGACTAGAATGGATACGTCTTAGTTCGACTGGAGTGTTAACAAATTTTGGCAGTTAGAGAACGTAATTCTGATTGGATAAACTAAACCAGGATGTGTTCCCAGATAGAATTCGAGGTTTAATAAATTCCCGTCGCAAAATTATCTAGTCTGAGTTCTGAGGTAAGCGAGAATGTTACTCCGAGGAAAATTAATAAGTAATTTCTCTCGTTAAATAAATTTTCTAAGCGACAGGACGTCTGGAAATTTGAGAGACCCGGAGCCAGAGAAGAGACAGAGGAAATTTTCTGATTATAAGCGAGCGAGGACTCGGGAAGGCACAAAAGTATAGTCTCAATTACATACAATATGCATTAATGTAAATATGTAATTATTGATTGAATTTATTCGTTTAGAGTCATGCATCAAATTTTCCTTAAGTTCGGAAACGTTGTCTCTAAACCACATATAAACACTTGAACCGTTATAACGCGGGTCTGACGGCACATAGCGCAGACCCAGCTCTGTTGTCATATATAGCCCAGGCCTGTAAATCAGAACTTCGCTAACCGTTGTAGATATGATTTCAAGCGTACCAGGTTGATCCATTGTACTTTTGCATTATACGGTGTCAGATCTATGTTTTAACTGTAGCTGTAAGATGCGTGTAATACGGTTTGCATAAAGGCTCTCACGGCAAGTCACGTGCTGCAGAATTTTCATTTATGTCACGCTATTAATAGCGGTGGTGAAAAGTATCTGACAACTATATGATATACCACTATATTAATGTCACTAGGAATGCAGTTGTCGACTTTCCTGTCACATGTCCTTTGGTACAATGCCAGATGAAATTACCGTCTTTACTAACTTAAAACACATGCTGGAATGCTCACAACGGGGATCTAGACATGTCCGTTATAAAAACATGGCACATTTTCTACGATACATTTGTCATCATACTAAATATTACGCGAGTGAAAACTTTGGAAACAATATTGCTAAATAAATGTGTACATCTGGAAAACTGCACATTGTTGACAGAAACTGTTATTATTAAAGCTGCAGTTTGAGATAATGGTAAACTATGATCCAGTAGCTCAACTTACACGTCAAAATTTAAATAAAAATAGAAAGACCCACAAATAGCCTAAAGAAAAATCAAAGGAAATTCCCTTGTTTTTCCCGCAACGTCAATATGATATGTAAGTTATTGGCAAAGAAAACAAATTTTACTACCTCTGTTCGCGGGGGCTTAAGTATCTGACTCGGTCAATATGGGCACATGAGAAAGCTTGCCACTTAATTTACTGTGGGCCGGTAGTTCTTATCCGGGTTTCCCGGGATCTTACTCCACCGGTTATACTAGCCGATATGTATAGCCTAGCATATGCAGGAAATGTCGTTAAAACCACAACAACAACAACAACCGAATCGTCCTCTTACAAGCGTCAGTTCGACCGGTTTGTGGTATGTGGTGTTGTGGTTTGATGCCATTTTCAGCACATGATATGACATACATGGTGGTGCAGTATATCCATTGGATGACTTGCATAAAATAGACTATACATAGCGGTGCAGTATATCTGTTGGCGATCATTTTCAACTGCTGCCATGGTTCGAATCAGTAATAGTTACTTTTTTGGTAAAGAAGTTAGTGTGTTCCATTTATTGATATCGCCATACAAGAATGACAGATGATAGATTTTTGTGGTCTCGATGGTGTTCAAGGCCGAACAAAATAAGAACATGATCATACAGACCTAATAATGTGAGCAAGAAGCGATTCTCCTGGTTCCGTGTGTTGTTTCTGTCAATTATTTTGCATAGCACCAACCCATCCCACACACATACCAACAAATCTAGCATTGTTACCGGTTGGCACAATTTATCTGGAATTGATAAACTTATGTTCCCCCCAGACCGTATACTGAGACAAGTTTTGTATTTAGGTGATTTACATACAGAAACAAATATTAAAGACAAAACATTTCAATCCAGATGCGTCTTTGTGCGATTCAATCCAGGGGCATCTTCGCTAGCCAAGGTTTCGATATGTTAACCCTATCTACACACTGGCGGATCGAGCAGATATTTCTATGCATCAGTCCTATAAATTTCATTGGATGCGTCGGCAAGCCACCGCATCGAATCAAAATTAAGTTGTTCAAATTTGAACACTGTTCCTGTACCATCGAGACAAGTGAAGCACACAACTTGAATAAGCAATTTTCCACTGTAGGTCCATGTTTGTACAAATACTTTCACTGAAAGACACCTGTAATGGCTTCTCTCTGGTATTCAGTAATACTTTCGATGTTAAACTTACAAAGTATCCTTTTGAAGTAATTTGCCTCCACCATTTTCACCCGTTGCACATTTTACCGCTGTTACACGCTATTGGTTAGTTGGCATTACATATTAAGGGAGACAACTCATGAAATCCCAAAGATGCCGCTAGGACAAAGCGCTAAAATATATGTTCAATCTGCCGAGGTGTAGATATGGTTAACATATCGGAACCCTGGCTAGTGAGGATGATCCAGGGGCGTCTTTGTGTGAGACGGCTCTTGACGCTTGAAACTTCTGACTCGAACTAAAAAAAAAAACTTTCATAGCGGAAGCCATTCTTGTAGCTAAGAAATTACGTATCCTCCAAATAAAAAGAGAACAAAGACGGCTAAACATGCTGAATGTCCAGTGAAATATTTTGTCGCTCTGAAGCCAACAGTTAGGGCATTTTCTAACACGAGCATCAGAGGGCATCTGGGCACACAATCTTAACATTTTGAGGGAAAATTTCATGCAACGACTCAGGATACCTGATGTGAAATATTTATGGAAAGAGTAAATACGGTAACCAAAAACCGTGTTTTTGCCTCGTGGTTTGCCAGCTGTGATTTTGTTCGGCATAAATCATCACTCACACATTTTGGTAACATTGTTTCAGCCTAATTAAAAACAAAAAGTAATTTCCTTGCATGATACGTACTAATACACACACGAGAACAATTACAATTTTCTGGTCACTGCGCAAAACAACTCGGTGTCATTTCCAGGGAGTGGTATTTATTGTTACGAAAATGTTCTTTAGAAAACAAACTTTATACCGTATATGATGCAAACCTCGCTTAAAAGCATTATCTAGTTTTGTTGTAAGAGAATTCAGGACAGGAACGATTTGGTTGTCCTTTCTCCTTCAAATCTGCATGTACTATTATTTCTCTAACATCAAAAGGTTAATGAATTCCGTTTGTCAACGGAACTGCATTCCGGTCGCGTCATGCTTATCACGTGACCGGTACATTGACAAACGTAATGTCATTACGTCGCATACACATGCTAGTCGGTTGGAAAAATTAATACCGTTAACACGAGCTTAACATGTACATGTACAAAAATTGTGTTAAAGGAACATTCAAAATCATACTTAAAATACCACTTCCTTTATTTATACTTTCCGTAATTGTTTTAATTGTCTCTTCTTATTCCTTAACCTTCAATGTTTTCTATATTTTCCATAATTCACTGTGAATTTGTTAATTTAAATGATGATATCTCTTACGGCAATTCTTGGTGAAAGTTGTGCATGTATTGCATGTGTTTTAGGATTTCAAACGTAGCTTTAACAATTTTAATTATATCGCTACGATGTCTGCAGTGTCGCAATTTATAGTGATGTCTACGTCATGCCGCAGACATGTAGCATTGTGTCCCGCGCAGTCACATTATCTTAACGCCGGGCCTACCAGTTTTAACACTAACCTCTTAACGCTGAGTGGCAACCACGGCAAATGCTACAATGTAGTACCATTTTATACATCTTTGGTATGACTTGGCGACCTCCCGCATCCGAGGCAACGTTCTAACCACTTAGGTCCACCGGAGCGGTTGGTGAAGTGAGATATGAAGATAAATGAATCAGCATCTTCGCTAGCCAAGTTTCCGATACAGGGTAAACATATCGGAACCTTGGCTAGCGGAGATGATGAATCAGGGTTACATAATTTATTGGGGTTAATGCAGGAGCAAAAGATGTTGCCTATCAGGTCACGAGGAAGTTTACACATTTAGCTTACTTTGTCACATGTAAAATATGATTCTCTTCACTTGTAGCTCACGTAGATAAATATTCATTCACACACGCACACAAAGACATGTATGTATGTATGTATGTATGTATCCTTTTTCATCACAAGTAAGATGTCTTTCTAAATTGTATGGTTTATTCTTTGAAAATATGAATAGATAAGAAAAGCTTGCAATTTATCTGCAGTCTTGTAAGATTGTGTTCATTAGGCTATTTGCAGTATCACTGATAGGTTGCCATTCTCTTTTAAACTCGTTCCTGCTACTTTAGTTACGCGCTGCTCCAAAAACGGCGGTACTCCTTTTTTAAAAAAGAAGATAAATCGCCATCAATTAAAATATAGTTAAGGGATTCGGTTATGTTGTTGTTGTATGGTTTAACGCCATTTTTCAGCACACGATGTGCTATACATGGCGGCCAGTATTAATGGTGGAGGTAGAACCTGGGAAAACCCCGAAAAGAACTACCAACCCACGAGTGATCCCGTTATAATGGGAAATTCAAGAATTTGTACCTAGGGTTCGGATGTGTATGTGTGTGAATGAATGGGGAATAAACTGTATAGCATTTTCATCGCCAACACATACTGTATATCACAATTAAAGAAATGAGCAAGTCATATAAAAACATGCATCTTATTCAGTTTATTTTTAGATCGAGTAGGTCAGTATTATGAATACAAGACTTTTCTCGGCAGCTGTAAACTTTCCAGCCAAATGGGCTCTTTTCTCATCATATAGGTTGCGAGGCGTCCAACGTGGCCGAGTGGTCAAAGGTGTTAACCTCCACGGATCACTCACATCTCGCCTATGTACGCGTACGTTCGAGTCTCGGGCTCGGCCAACGTGAACATTGGAAAGTTTGCCAGTAGCTTCTCGTGGGTTGAAAGTTCATCAAAGGACCTTTCTGGATTCTTCCTGTGCAGACAGTACTGGCCAAAATATATAGCCTATCATGTGCTGAAAATGGTGTTAACTCCAGAACTACAAACACAACAATCCTAAAAGTTGTTTGACATTTTATCAAGGAGTTGCCGTTCCACATGCATTATTATTTTGATAATAATGCACAGTAAAATATACATGGACTCTTCATTATATTTTAGCTGAAAATAGTTTTGCAAAGCATAAACAGCAAACATTACACAGCTCTGCTACATGTATATATTAATACACAGTATTATTGGAATTCTTTTAAATATATTTATTTAGAGTTAATTTAAACTCACAAATGTGGTTATTCTGCTATGTATTATTTAGTAAAATATCTACCACGGGGAGAAAAAAAAAATCCTTTGTCAGAAAGGGAAGCAACTTCTACAATAAACATAATCGAAAATAGGTACTTACCTTGTCTGCATTAACGCATTCCCATACAGAGGCTGAGAGGGGCCCAGGCTACTTCGAGAGTTTGAGACCCATAGGCCCTGGTTATGTTGAAATTTGGAAATGAATCGATCGCCAAAACAAGCCTATATAATTTACTACATGAAGATTTAAGTACGCAACGAAGTATATTTATTATTTTCAGAATTGTTTATCTAAAAAATAACTCTTTTTGAGGCCCCTTAGCGGTTGAGGCTCAGGTCATATCAACGCCCACCCACCCCCACCCCCACCCCCGATCTGATTGGACTTGCATTGACGTACGTCTCGGCTTTAAGAGCGATCTGTATTAATATATAAGGGGAGATACGGCGTATTATTACAACGAAGGCTTGTTTCGGCTTGTGCACCTGAATGACTAATCTATCAAATATCACGGTTTATGTTAATGAAGAACCTTCCCTGTTGTAGACATGATCTCGTGTAGAGATATGTATGAACTGGCTTGAGTGTGTATTTATAGGATCGTGATGCAACATTAAATATATTTTTTATTCTTTCTGCACGAGATTTCAGTCATGGCTCTCTGCTGGTCAGATCTATTAATTTCTGTTCACTTATTTTGTCCTTACAAAACGATTCAACAACTTTCACAGAGCATGGTTAAACAGCATAAAACATAACTGAGGGCGATGTCCTCTCCTACTATGATATGATGAACATAAAGGTTATACCCCTTCATATTTTGTGGATCTCACTCATTATTGTATACTAGCTCACACACTTCGCTTAATAAACACAACAACCAAATATATAGCAAAATCAAAGAAGGATAGTGGGGAAAGATGAAACTTAAAATGTAAATAAAATCATAAAATACATTTTAGTTAAATTTGCAGTATGGTCATAAAGTAAATTAACCAAAAGCGAGAAGATACATGTGGTAATAAATAAACAGAGATTTAAATAAATCTTGTAATAAATTATCATATAAAACACTAATTTATTCAATTACCGGTTTCAACAGTAATGTTCAAAGCAAGAAATATGCATAGTAATATAAAATATGTTTGTCTCTGTCTTATTCTCCAATGACGAAGTAAGCCATTATACACGTATGACTTGTTGGTTTTCAGCTTGTAACCATACTCTAATGAGAAAAGTACTGGACTAAATCATGGGTGTTTTCCTTTTTCTGTTTCCTCGTTATAAGTAAAATCCTTTGATGTCAGTATTATATAGATATCACGGAAGACCCACGGCACAACCAGATAAATGGGTATTCGTTTACACGACCACATTCTAATTTCAATCGAATATCTTAAGAGGAACCACTATATCAAACAAATCAAAATAATAGATCCAGTGACAATCTCCACAATATTTCTGAGATCCTTCCATCTTTGTTTATAGTGACATCACACAAATATCAGAGCTAGTTTAAACAACCTTTGATAACCAACACTACAAACACCCTTCCTTGGCTTGAGCCACATCTGACCCAAAAGGTCACCTGCTGTCAGTAGTGGGGCCTTGATGATGTTTGATACATTCCATGTGACACAGTTTGGTATGTTTGGTGCAAAGGAACAAAAACATCATACTATGTTGTATTCAATAATTATTCAATGTAATAATCGAGTCTTAACATTAAATATGGCTGAATCATTTGTCATTTATTTTTTCTGTTCCACATCAAGCCCAAAAGCTGCTACTTTTTGTGCTGAACCAGTTGGATACCGGATCGAAATCCAGTGGTGTATGTGACGATTCACGAGTTGTTTTTGCAGAAGGTATTGAGGAGAATCTGGGTAATCACTTTTCTTAAGTTTGGTACGTGCTGTCAGGATGGGATCCTTTGTAATGCGACATAAGTTTAATGAACATACTCTTTAATGGAAAGTAATGACAGCATTTTCAAATATTAAAGAAAATTTGAAGAGCCTTTCAAAACAGCTCTTCAGTGCAATCTATACGGATGAGAGAGCAAACTAGGAGGAGCAATTTATCATGAGGATATTGATAGGTAGTACATTATTATGCTTGGCTTATTCTCACTGAGGGACAGTACATTATTAAACAAGGCTCATTCTCATTGAGAGACAGTACAGTATTATGTTGGCTCATTCTCACTGAGAGACCGTACAGTATTATACGGGACTCATTCTCACTGACAGACCGTACAGTATTATACGGGGCTCATTCTCATTGAAAGACAGTACAGTATTATACTGGTTTCATTCTCACTGAGAGGCCGTACAGTAAAAAGTCAGGCTTTATACATTATTGCTAGCACGAATCGATTGATGCGATGTTAGAATCAAAGAAAGTTTCAAATGCTCTATTTTCAATACTATTACATTATTATGCTGTGATTCTATGCATTGAATAAAAAAACGCGTCTGAATCAAATACTCAAGCTATAAGCTTAATAGCATTAAAAGCTGGCTGATTTACTTACTGACAGTTTCATCCGCTAGTTCGTAACGACAATAAAACACATTGAAGCGCACTACGTTTGAAAGGGAGCTGATTCTATTATCTGTCAGTGCGTAAGTAAGAAACAGTCCTTCCCCCTTGATAGAACTCTTGAATAAACGGGTATGCATCCATACCCAACTCCAATACCCCTTCTTATACTTTGTTCGTGCTTGACTGAGTGAACAGAAAGCAGTATCTCGAACTCGCCAAGGCTAATAACCATACACCTTGAGTAACGCTGTACTCGGAAACCAAAACCGTCTATATTTATGTTTATACATAATACAAAAGGTATTTTCGTGCACACAATTATGTATCATGCGTACGACTTAAGGAGAAGCCCCCTGTCCATATTTAGTAGCCAGCCTCGCGCCGATGTCGTACTCTTTACCTAAGGGAAAAGTAGTAAACCTACACCAAAGAAATAGAACATCATCTACAAGCAGGATTTCGTTTCTTATTGATTTCAAACTAAGTAAGCATTATATGTGTAAAAACAGGACAGATAAACGGATGGGAAAAGAGATGGACTGATGAAATGATAGGCGCTTCAATGATTCTTTCATTCCTACTTTTATTTATTCTAAGTAGACTTAAGGATATAGAAGCATTCTGTTTCTATCTAAAACAACGTCGATTTACACCATATTCTCTTTACCTATATTAAATACTCTGGATGGGAATACAGTTACAAGAAGGTCTTTTTATGTTGAACCCCCGGAAGAAACATATTCCTCTTCCAAAACTGATCATTTGTGTGTGTGTGTCAAAACTGATTACGGAACCCAGAAGCACCAAGGTACAAGGCCAGTCTTATACCACTTTGTTATCCATCATTTTCACTCAAGTACCCAAGACTATTCTGAATGACGGGTGCGAAAATTAGATCTCATTCACGTAATATTAATAATTGTTACATATTCCTACCGCAACATCCCACACCCTTACGTATGAGCAGGAGGGTCGGTGGCTCGTCGTTCGATAACGCGCGAGTTAAAAATTACCAATATTATATCATCAAACTTTTTTTTTACACATAAAGACAGAGGATCATTTCACTAAAAAGAATTATCAATCTCATGCCTGGTATTTAGCAAAACCTTCAGTTGTAGGTATTGTTCACTCTTCATTGTGCTTCGTTCGACGTATTGACTCAGTCATAGACCGAACAAGAAGAGGCCAATGACAGGTCATTTCGTAAGGACGATGTATTTCCATTGTGGAAAGGTAAAGCTTAATAATAGTGAAAGCTTAGGTACTTCTGATATTTAAATTCCAAATTTTAGGATGGAGTCTCCAACATTTTATTGTTGGGATCATCTCTTAAGTTAGTCCTAAAGTAAGACCTCGAAGCAGATATTTATGTTTTAGGCGTCTAGGCCTTACTGCCCAAATAACGGCGCTGCATAGCGTGTTCCGATGACGCTTAGTTTAACATCGGAACGACAATTCAAACTTTCAGAAATATCTCACGCACTTGGCAGCCAACATCGGCACATTTCTTCAAATTAAAGTTATAATGTTTTAGTCAAACTTTACTTACTCTGATGTCTTCTCCCTACTAAATTCAAATTCGCACACAAGCAAATGGACATGTTTTCAAGTTCCGTTAGCCTACATTTCAGCAAGCTGGAATGCGATGGAAGCCGGGAATACCGTAATTGGTTAAAAGAATGATAAGAATCTTGAACGAAACGAAGTTATCTAAACACTTTGTTCAATATTAGTATATTTTTATTAGTTTCCTTAAAGAAGTATACTTCAACTTAACAAGAGATATCAAATTACACAACGTACCGTTTTCATCACTCTCTTCTGCAAAGATGACATTTTGGATATTTAAAATGTTCTTAATTGGAGCTTTTGTTTTCTTAAATCGTCAGTTAAGAAGTGTTTTTGGCAGCTAAGAGGTACAGCTTGCTTTGCATCACTTGTCACTTGAGCAACGTGTGAACGTAGGGGGTCTAAAATCAAAGGCCCAAAATAGATATGGCCAGACTGACAGCTGATACTACTGACTCCCCTTGATACAAAGAAATAGTATAAACGGTGCAAACAAAATTTATAACTGTACAAAACAGATACTACATCCAGGCGTTTGAAACTCGGGTCAAACTGCAGTCATATTACAATGTCAAAAATGACAACAATAAAGAGGAAAAACAAAGGTTATTTTAATAGAAGCAAATTTAATTTCAAACCAGGAAATATTGCTCATAACAAGGGCGTAACAAGTGATAAAATGTACAGAAGGATGGTACAATAACTACAAACAAGATAAAAGATTTTGGAGGGTAAACACAATCTTGAAGATTAAAACAAAACAGGTTCAGACGTTGCTGCTCAGAGCTTTGGTGCAATGCAAGTTCCTAAGGCTGATTAACAACAACGATTCATAAGCTGATCTGCAAGAAGGGAATCCGAACAAAGGTTGTAAATAGAAATGCATCATTATTTAATCTTACAAAAAAACATAAGCTTTTAATCTGCATGTACAGTTGTATGAGGCAGTTATTGTAATGTAAACAAAATTAAAAACAACAGCAACCCATACAATGAATATTAATAAAAAAATATCAGCAATAATACAGCGGATAATATATCGAATAAAAGCTCATTTGTTCTGAGAGACTGGGTTCTTCATAGAGTCTGTAATTGTAAACTAAAAATTGCAAAATAACTGAACCATTTTAAACATCAGGGGAGGTAACCTATACAATCCATCTAATGCCAAGGCACAGCAAATTTGTAAAGTAAATTACAAATTAAGCCATTCTAAAAACACCGTGTATCATGTGACAATGACAACGACAATAGCTTCTGGATAATGTAGGTCCATAGGCCCAAAGTGATACAGTTACATAACGATATTGCGGTGATGTAGAACGCCATATTATAAATAGACTGAACACAGTAAGTGATGAAGGAAAGAAAAACATAAAAACATGTGGAAGATGAAACAGAACTAGAATTATATAACTACATAGTCGTGATCTTCCATACAGGTCGAGAAAAAATAAAATAATAATATAATTACATGTACATTTGATCTATTTTGTGGAATAATGAAAATACGAACCGTGCAAGTTGAGATATTATGATATGGTTCTTTAACCTCATCTGAGAATAGATTTATTCACGTGCATGGGTTTTGCTAAAAAAATTTGGTATGAATCTGTTTCTAAGATCAGCATAAAAACAGCATTGTAAAACAAAGTGATATTCATCTTCTATGTGTCTTGTCTTTTATTACATAACATGCATATACGCTGATTTGTTTTTTTTACCGCTCCGGTGGCCTCGCATGCGGGAGGTCGTGGGTTCGAACCTCGGCTGAGTCATGTCAAAAACCTATAAAAATGGTACTAACAGCTGCCTCGCATAGCGCTCAGCATTAAGAAGTTAGTGTTAGGACTGGTCGGCTTGGTGTCAGGATAATGTGACTGGGTGGGACATCATGATACCTGTCTGTGGCATGATGTCCTAGTGCTATACATCACTATAAACTGCCACATCGTATCGATATGACTGAAAAATCGTTAAAGCTACGTTAAAAATCCAAATCACACACACACACACACAATCACACATAGACTCTTTTTTCTGGAGAGGTGGAATGTCATTATGACGTCATTCCTCTATAGTTAAGTTATGAGTGTTACAATGGAGTCTGCTTAATACATTTTGTAGATGAGTGGGTAAATTAAGTGTTAAATTGTTGAATAAAACTGAACGGATACAAGTATAATAAAATTTACTAAAGTGATATGCCTTGTGTGATTTATTTACGGCTGAATTCGAATCCCGAATTAAATTGTCTTCAAGACGTTGACTGAAATTCAGCAAAAATACTTTTTTTTTTATTATCTCCTACATCCTGTGCGAACAAACTATAACCAAATCCATGTCTGAGTAGTATGTCTTTAACTTTCAAAACGGATGAAACTTTACTCGACTCAACCATTTTTTTTTTCAGCATAATAAAACATGGGTTTGCATATTGGTTATCATCGATTCTAATCAGCCGAATCCAATACTTAATACATTCATGATAATAATAATTATGACATCGAGTTAGTCTTCCACATTCTCCTCGTGGTAGAAGGGAGTATGTATGTCTCAGGAGGATTATAAATCTATTGCAGAAAATATCATGTACGTTTTCATTTGTATGTGTATATTCATACCCTCAAATTTTATCAGTATTGGTTAATACAGATGCTATCATAGCCTCAAATAGTTTGAAAGTTTCTCTCACGGAAAATTTGCCTAACTTATTTTGAATAATGCTTACTGTATGTAGAAACTTGTTTGCTTGAATTGCGAATTCTCGCTTTGCTTTGATCCAGATAAGTGTAGGTGTGAAATATAATCTCATGTATTTATACCTAGATATTGTTTCGACTTGTTTACCGTTATACAATTTTTGTTACTCCTCAGAAACCCGCCGTTTCTGAATACAATACTTTTAGTTTCATTTAAATTAACACACATTCCACTATTTTCACAAAATGTCTCTACAATCTTAATTTACCTTTGTAAAGAACAGATTGTTTCAGCAGAGTTTGCGATGTCATCAGTATTCAACAGCGCAATAAAGTCAGATATTTCTTGTGTAATAAAGATACCAATATGACAGTTTTGTTAGTGGCCTGATACTAAATCATTTATAAATAGATTGAACAGAAGAGGGCTTAATATATAGCCTTGTCTGGTGCCAATATTACAGGTGAATAATTCTGTATCTTGCCCTTTCATCTGCAATCACGAACCGAGATTTGTGTACATCGAGACTCAAACTTTAAACGGCCTTCCACCGATACCTTTCTATGATTAAGCAAGTCAGTAATTTTACACGATCAATAGTCAAAAGTTTTGGAAAATACGATAACAACGACCTCTTTTTTTTACTTAAATATTTCTGAACCATTGCTTAAAGCTAAATAAATATATATTACTGAGTAGCCTTTGCGGAATCCCGCCTAAGTTCTTCAATTTTGTGGCTTATTAGCTTCGCACCACTTAATGAGGCGTAGGTTTAAAATATTGGTAATTTTTAAATTCAAGATACCAATGAGGGAGATATCCCTGTAATTGTTATGGGAAGATAATGCTTTCGCCCCATTATTTACGTAAGTGCTCGGTGTAAAAAAAAAAAAATGCGTTAAATAATTTGACTAAACAAGGACACATTTGGGTTAGATTTCTTTTTTCATTTCGGTTATTATTCCATCTGGTCCACCAGACTTTCCTGATTTTAGGGATCCAATACTTTTGAGAACTTCAGCCTCAGAGATAGGAGTTTCAAAAATATCATCCAGGCTTTCAGGCATAAGACTAAAACTGATTAATTTCTGAGTCATTACGATAGGTAACCATCTGAAGTACTCATACCATTGATGGCACGAGATCGTGCCGTTACTGTACGCTTTGCGCGCATGTGTTTGTTTAATCAGCTTCCAAGCCTTTGAGACATCTTTGATTTTATTAATTCCTTTTTGTTTTAATACTTATAATTCTCTATTTTCCTGCGATTCACACTTTCGAACATAAATCTATTTTCCATTTGTACCTGTCAAAACTTTGACTAATATACCTTTCTTCCGATATGTGCATGTTTCTAATGTTGGCAAGTGGAAAAGAGAATTCACACATGCGAGGGAAGTGTACAGATTTCACTCCAAGAGCCAATTTCACAACCAGACCAAAAATAAAAGAGGGTGGTTGAAGCAATTATGTAGTCAGTTATGCTAGCCCCAACATTAGCAATACATCTCTCGAGATCTTAGTGCATTCTACGATCTATGATATATACAGAGTATGTATTACGTATGTTAATCAGTGAGATATCGAATGCATTACCAACAGAATCTTTTCAATTTTCTTTCTGGCTCATAGAAATAATTTGTTCCTAACATAGAATCAACAGCATCATTTTCTAAAAATGCATTTAGGTTACTAGTTATGCTCTAGGGGTCCTCAGCCAAAAAGAGAACAGAATCGGGACAAGAAGCTACAACTTTTGACAAAACTCTTCAGTGGCAAAAGAATCGTATATTGGAGACCCTTGTGGTGATAAATATTTGAAAACAAAGGTATCAAATATTTATCTAAATCTAAATGGTCTCCTTTAAAGTGGAGACAGACACAGTCCTCTGGTTCTAAGCAAATTCTTTTTACAATACCTCTCGTGTATCTGATGAATGTTTTATTCTTCTGCAAAACCACTGAACTGACTTTTTGCAACACATTAGATTCTGTGTGACAATAAAGCTAATACATTCATAAATTTCAAGGTCCTGTGATAAGAGGACAAACAGGAAAGATGGTGAAGATCTGGGATGAAACAAGAAAAATTAAATTTGTTGTGATGCGATATGAAAAATATTATTGGTATTTTAATACACTAGTGATATGTGCAATAACGCAGTGAATTTAGGAGTTGCACTCTGGTACAAAATACTGCATAACAAAATATAACGAGGAAATTAATGTGGCAACCAAAACCAAAATCTACCCCGATGGTCAATTTCATACATCAAGAAGCTGTTTACAATACTTGTAGTGAAAACTGTTCTAATGGATATGGATGAAAAATCATGGCCAATAGAATTAGAAGGTCTATTAGTACTTAAACTCCAATCTCACATGGATGTAAAAATGTGAAAATTGATCCAGATAGTAAGTACTGGGCAGCTGTTGAGCTTTGTGAGGTTCATCTTCCATAATTATATACATTTTTATTCGTGGGTTTGAACCCCAGCCAAGTTATACCCAAGACTTATAAAAATGGTATCAGAAGTTGCCTCACTTGGCACTCAGCATAACAGGCTAGTGTTAAGACTGGTCAGCCTGGTGTCAGGATAATGCAACTGGGTGGGACATGATGCCACGTGTATGTGGCATGATGCCCAAGTGCCTGACATCACTTTAAGCTGCCACTCTGCAGACACCATAGCAATATGACTCAAGTCGTTAAAAGCTACTTTAAAAATCTAAATCACACACTTGTACCAGCTCTAAATTTCTAAAGAAATGACTACCATAATGTAATTTCTAATAAAGCAACTAATGACACTGAAAGAAAAGCAGAGATGCACATAGTTGTCATGAATACACACACTAATCCCACCCTTATTGGAATCATACTACTATTTAATTTCCCATAGAACAATGTTATTGTATAAACAACATAAATTTGTTCATTGGATGTCACACATGCTTTCTTTCATAAGAGCTTGAGAATTTTTTTCCAGCCTTTCAAACGTGTGTATTGCAGCATATTCTTATGCCTCATGCTGCTTAAGCTATACTGATGGTAGGAAAATTAAACACAGGAAATTAAATATTTTGTTGTAAATGACAGCACATAGATTTAAGATATTGGAAAAAATTAAATCTATTTATAAGCTAACTGGTGTATCTCAAAACATGTAATACTCTACTTTTTATTCCTCCACGAGCAGACTGGTTACCTGTCGATAAAATAATTAGTGGTCCGATACCTATACGTTGATAATGGTGTCCAGTATAGTAAAATATCTCCCCTCTACATTGTAAAATTTCATGATCAATAAAAATTAAAAATATGACTCAAAAGAGCACACAATCTGAACACCTTGACAATGTGTATGACTAAAAACGAATTTGGCTTCGCAAAAACTGCACACTAAATAGTTATTAAAAATTTAACAGAGACAGCATAGTTCCATGGTTGGCATAATCAACTCTTGATCATACAGATGAGTACGATACCTCAAAAAGAAGTACCCTCAAATGTGGTATTCCTACCTATTACCAATAAGCTGCCAATTATTCAGTGTTTGACAGGCGTTAACCAACAATTTTATCCTGGACCTAAAGTGTAGATTTCAGTAATTTTGCTGGACGACTTTTAGTGCAACCAAGTGATGACTTAAAAGTCAGACCTGAAATTAATCCTGTGCCTGTTTCACAGGTGAAACATTAGTCTGACTTGTTTTATCCAAAGGAATAAATTCATGAAAAGTATAGCATACTTAAATAGATGCCATTTTTATGCTATGCTATGAACACAAGATAAGCTCGTCTTATCTGCCATTAAGTAGTCTAGTAAAAAATTTTATCCAACCATTTTAGTTTGACAAAAACTGAACAGAAATAAATAACACAAACTTGATGTGATGAGTGATCGTTGTTACTTTATTTTAGTCAGCCATTTTAAAACCAGCTTTTACAATTTGTATATAGTAGATGGTAAATCCATTTAAATGTAAAAATTGCTAAAAAAAAAAAGAAAGTATGTAAATATAAAAAAATGGAATTGTGGATAAACCAGCCAGACAATAACCACAGACTATTTTTATTTACATACTAGAAACATTGCACCACATATTGCAAAGACTCTTTTCTTTTAAGATAACAATGTCAAAATGACATAATTCATTCTAAAATATCTATTGTCATTAAATTTTAAGATTTAAAAACCAAGTTTATCATTTGTGCCTTGAATCATACCTTCAAATGATGCATAATAATGACATCCCTCAAGAAAAATGCACACTGGTTGTATTGCAGCAAAGCATATTATTTACTTCTGTATCATATAGCCTGCAATGTGTTCCAACAGCAATATTACCTACTTTCCAAAGGAAAAATGCGCTGGTCAATTTTTTTTTCCTTACTCTTTATTCATGCTTGGATGAAGTGGTGATACAACAACAAAATGTGTACATGCTTCTAGATTCTGTCCCCATGCAATATCTTCATATGACTGGTTTCCTTTATATTTTGAAAACAAATTTCTTGATTAATACCTTGAATAGAGAAACTAAAATGATCCTATTATCGTCAAATTTTTTATAGAGGCTATAATGTACTCTATGGCTATATGAAGCAGAATCTTTAAAATCATGAAAGAATCATAAGAAAGAATATTTATATGATGCTGATTAAAAGGTAAAAAGGAAAAAGAAAGATAAAACTGGTTATACACTGGAATCAAACAAAAACAAACATTCTCTCCTGAGATAAGCTATCACCTTAAGTCTAATGGCCAATAAACTACATATAATTTCATTCTAGATGAATGCTTCAAGTATTATGAATGAATGTGAACAATCTGCTGACATTCTATACAAAACCTACACACATGGAAACTGGACATAATAATGAAGCAACATAGTGGAAACTGGACATAATAATGAAGCAACATAGTGGAAACTGGACATAATAATGAAGCAACATAGTGGAAACTGGACATAATAATGAAGCAACATAGTGGAAATTGGACATAATAATGAAGCAACACAGCCACCTTACTGAGTCAACTTGATCTCGACTATTAGAATTTCAGAGCTCTATACAAGTTACATTATATATTTACAGGACAGTTACACTAACAATGTCTGAAGTAGAAACTTAAAAATATTGACAGAATCTTGAAACTGAAAACTGATTATATCTGTCAACTCTCATGCCGGGAGAAAAATCTATCTCAATTTCTGGGGTCGTTTCATGCCCACCTCCAGATTTCATAATATCTCCCGCTTTTTGCTGAGAACTCATGACTATTTCATTATGTCTGTTGATTTTCATTTCTCTCAAAAAAGTCCTGCATGAATAGACATATCTCATGCAATCCACAGAAGCCATGTTCTATTTTATCACCCATGAATATTATTGTAACAAAATAATTAGTGTCACACTAGAAATAATTTGCTTCTTCAGTAAATAGAATGTTAAGTTTAAAAATTATTCACAAAAATTTACAAATCTGTTATAATCCTATAACAATACTAAAATCAGAAAATAAACCAAAACAATAAAATTGTCAGCAATTAGTTTCAATCCCAAAAATGATCACTTAATGCTCTAGTATCTCCATTACCACCAAAGAAACTTATACGAGTTAGCACCTTGCATACCATATAAACAAATGTTAATTACCATCACTAAATTAAAAGGAATAAGAAACATACCAAGCAGCATATGTTTTCTCAAAAAACTAATTCAGAATAAATGTTAAATGCCTTTTGAGTTGAGAAGAAGGAAATAATATAAAATGTGGGAAAAATAGTTGCCACAAGTATGGTTGCTTGAGACTGCATATTTAGGCACAGCTAGTTACAACAAAATAGGACATCATTTATTTGCCAATCAATTGCTGGTGCTTACTTAACACACACTATAGAACACGGTTTCTATCAATTATGTTGGAGGGCCAGTCCTTTTCACAAGATAATTGTAATGATTAGTCACACTGGCTTTCTTGCTTGTTTACTTAAGACTAATCTTTAGCTATTGTGCAGTTTGGCCACAGCAGACCAGAATATGAAAAGATATGTCCTGGGGGAAAATAAGGTGGATCAATGGAAGAAACAGCACATCCTTTGAGAATTTCATGCATGTTGGACCCAGTAGATTGGTCAATATTTAGTGAAAAGGAGGCTTAAAAAATGCAGTGAAAACCTCCCAATTTTAGGTTCCAATCTCCCCGTTTTTTCATTCAATCTCCCTACTTGACTTCTGAAAAGTTGACAGGTATGGCTAATATGATACTGATAAAATACTGATACTGATAAAAAAACTAAAATGGAAAATAAAGAAAAAAACCCCACTCATAAATAGGAACCCTGAACATTGCCATTAAGCAAGAACAAACATTATTATATGCTCATTTTCCCCTGCGTTAACTTTACATTGTCAGAATCATGCAGTATTACCCAATACTGAACCTGTGCACCTATACACATATAGCATTCACGTGCATAAAGGAACTACTTTCTATTGAAAACAAACAATGGACGCAGACGCCAGCACTTTTGATCTGTAAACAAATCATGTACACTCCCGGTTGTTTAAATTTGAACTAGAACATATGTTTCGTGGACTGCCATATACCAGCTACTTTGGCACATTCCGCATTGATACAATGTTTCGGATTTAGGCTAGCTACAGTATACAACAGACGCAAGAAAAGGTCCACGCAAGAAAAAGTCCTTACAAACAACATACATGTGACAAGTCCTATACTGTCTTCTTTAGCTGATGATAAGAATGGCAAAAAAATATACTTACAGTTTTACATCCTGAATTTCCTCAAAATGTACTTTCTTAGTTCTGCAAATCTGAATTACATGAGCCATGTCATAGTTTCTCAATCTTGATTACACATTTCGAAATTGTACTGTAATTTCGATGGTAAGTGCAATTACATCCTCCTTAATGCATTTAAAAAATGAAATAAGCATTAAATTCCATAGCATTTTTGATAATTGCAATTGAAAGACTTCATATTTTTCCCACATTATATCAAACATTCAATGACAGAAATAGAAACACATTTGCAGATGTCAACACGCTTCTCCCTAGCTTCTTCAATCTGATGTATTTCATGTGGAATTGTTGCATAAAAATCTAGTCCATAATCATGAAACTTCGTAGAATCGAAAAAAATAACAAAATCTATTCATTACAGATCAAATGGAAAAGTTGTTGCAATGCACATTCATTCACAATATGACTCCAAATTTCAATTTTAACTAGACACGCAATTTTCTTTCAAAACTTATGTCAAGCATGCGACAAAGTTCAAATTTATCTGGGCAGAGTTATGTGTGCAGTAATAATATTGTTGTTGTGTAATTACAATTTCGAAATGTATAATAGTGTATTTTGTTGATATAATTAAGCCTTAGGTAGATTAGGAAAATGAGCATATAATAAAAAGGTTACTGCATTTATATGGGAAAATATGAACTTGTTTTGTTGGATGGATATACTGCACTCCCAAGGTCGTGCAGTATTCTATCCAAAAAACTTGTTCATATTTTCCCATACAAATGCAGTAACCTATAATTCTCTCCTGAGATAAGATATCACACCAAGTCTGATGGTTAATAAACCACACAAATTTTATCATAGATGAATGCTTCAAGTATTATGTATTATTGTGAACAATCTGTACATGATACACAAAACCTGGAAACAATATAGCCAATATGTATCGAGTCAACCTGGTATTCTGTGCCAATCAAATTTACTGACGGTACTTCTCAAAAGTTGTTTGTGAAAGCCATAAAATAACTGTGTTTACAAAAACTTACAGGGAAAAGGTTGCAAAAAGTTGTCATCAATGCCAAGCTGCTTTAAATGTGGCCACAAGATTTAGGTTAACATGATGATACCACAATTTACATGGAAACTCTACTTCATAAATGAGTGCAAATGTTAGGATTGTAGTTACTGTGAAGAATTTGCTTTTTATACTCCCTTGCTATGTGTTCCATGATGGTAAATAACTCTTACCTCAGTATAAATTATGGCTGTTGCAGATTATAACTTTAAGTTTTAGATATAAAAACATCACAAACCTTACTAAAATTTCAAAACTTCATAAAACATTTTATGGTATCAATATTAACAGGAGTTGGAATTGAATTTAAAAATAATAAAAACAACATTACCAATATATCTCTCTTTTGTATCTAACACATGTTCATAAAATGCATGTAAATGTGGACGCATACAAATATTTGGAAAGTATGAATAAAGAAATCTATCAAACAATGCCAAGTGTAAATGCATAGCTCCTATTAATAATATGTTTCTCTCTCTACAAATCCTCCTGGTTTTGAGTGACGTAATATAAGTTTTCGGCACTCATCATAGACAAGGATCAGCAAACTGAAGGGGAAAGCTACGAACCACCAAGTTGCCCTGCAAGACAAAAAATGAATATGGTACACGTAATAAACTTGAACACATTTTTTGGTACTAATTTGCAACCCAAAATATGTCATTGTAAACAAGCAGTATGCTTAGTATAGTCCTGTCTACAAATCAAGTCATGATCCAATAAACAAGCATTATGCTTAGTATAGCCCTGCCTACAAATCAAGTCATGAGGCAATAAACAAGAATTATGCTTAGTATAGCCCTGCCTACAAATCAAATCATGATGCAATAAACAAGCATTACGCTTAGTATATCCCTGCCTACAAATCAAGTCATGAGGCAATAAAAAAGCATTATGCTTAGAATATCCCTGTCTACAAATCAAGTCATGAGGCAATAAACAAGCATTATGCTTAGTATAGCCATGTCTACAAATCAAATCATAATGCAATAAACAAGCATTATGCTTAGTATATCCCTGCCTACAAATCAAATCATAATGCAATAAACAAGCATTATGCTTAATATAGTCCTGTCTACAAATCAAGTCATAATGCAATAAACAAGCATTAAGCTTAGTCTAGTCTTGCCTACAAATCAAGTCATGATGCAATAAAAAAGCATTATGATTAGTATAGTCCTATCTATAAATCAAGTCATGATGCAATAAACAAGCATTATGCTTAATATAGCCCTGCCTACAAATCAAGTCATGATGCAATAAACAAGCATTACGCTTAGTATAGTCCTGTCTACAAATCAAGTCATGATGTAATAAACAAGCATTATGCTTAGTCTAGTCTTGCCTACAAAACAAGTCATGATGCAATAAACAAGCATTATGCTTAGTATAGCCCTGTCTACAAATCAAGTCATGATGCAATAAACAAGCAATATGCTTATTATAGTCCTGCCTACAATCAAGTCATGATGCAATAAACAAGCATTATGCTTAGTATAGCCCTGCCTACAAATCAAGTCATGATGCAATAAAAAAGCATTATGCTTAGTATAGCCCTGCCTACAAATCAAGTCATGACGCAATAAACAAGCATGCTCAACACTTTCTTGCCAACAAATAGGGCAATAAATGAAATGCATGAAACAATAGTTAGCAATTTTGCCCATAAATCTAGTCATGTTCTATTTTACTCCTTTCAACAACACCACAAAATCATTGATAATGATACAAGTCCACAAAGGTAAAAAAAAGTTATAAAAAAAAAGAAACCCGACGAGCCCATTGTGGACTGTAAATCTATACATTGTGCCTATGTTTGTATATCAGTTCCCTGTGAAATATGTGTAGCCCATGAATTATGTATGGTTCCAAATCTAGACAGATGTCAACTTAATGCTGATATTTCCACTGTCCTGCAGGGTCAGCTCTCACACCAATCAACTAGCCCTGCAGAAACTTGAATGACCATGCCAATATAATAATAAATAAACTATGGATAATTTATCTGGCCCCGAGGAATTACAACTATTAGAATTATCTGGCTATCCTCAAAGCCCACAGCCTGGCATCTAATCTGACCTATCCTCTGGTGATGGTATTGCTCTTAATAAACCTTAAGTTATCATTATAGAATTAAATGAAGGAAGGAAGGGCATGAATAATTGTTACATGTGTATGGTCAGAGACACCCATTGTCAACCAGGGAAATTAGGGACAAAAGGGTAAAAATTTGTGATTCTATTGAAAAATTCCTGACACTTACTGCAGCAAACTAAAATTCCACGTGGAGGCCAGAAGAATGATAAAATCATTTAAAAACATTACAAAATATGTCTATGTGTAGTTACACAATACTATTTACAGAACATAGCTCTGTGCATTCTTTTAATTGTCCTCCAAACTGCTACTTGCCCTTTTCAGCTTTGCCATAACATCCTTTTCCACACAGCAAAGGTTGGATTGCTGTTTATCACACTGCATGGCTCCATTCTCAGCTCCTCAATGTTTTTGATAGATTTTCATATCTTTAAAACATGGACACATTTTTTTAAGATAATGAATTTAATTAAATTTTATTCTAATATTGCCTTCAGGATGGGCTTAAAATCACTGTCAGACATTTTAAAGTCAAGGCATACATAAAAGTTTCAAAGAAACACTGCTGATTATAGTTCACAAGCAAACACAGAAATAGTTCACAAGTAAACACAGAAATATAATTTGAAAAAACCCAAAACAAGCACAGTACATCATGAAGAAAACACAAGTAAAATGAAGCATTCCAAACAATGGCACAAAACTGATCACATGATACAAATTACCAGATAAGACTGGGCAAGAACAAAATAAACTGTTCTTATTATAACAGCACGTTACCATACAATTGCCATGTCCCATACCTCAATGGCACATTGCAAATTACCATTAAAACAGGAAAGGACTGAAAATGCTCTAGTTGTACGTAAGAAACTGAAGATATGTTACAAATTTCCGGAAAAGATTTAAAAGGACCGAAAATATTTGCATATGACTTTAACTAGCAACCAAATTTTCTTTTGGTTTATTTTTTTGTAACGTAAAAAATCTTGATTTTTTAAAATGGTGGCATGATTCATGAACAGGCTCGGCAACTCGGGACATTCAAACCAAATTTGGGATGATGGGCATCTCTATATACAGCACACCTAACTGCTGTCATATTTTACTCTTCAAAATCAGGGTCTATGTTGTTTAATGTGAACAGCACAGACCCAGGTCTGCTGTAATACACCAGGCCAGTAGATCAGTGCCTGTGCCCTCCTATGTGAATAGCACAACTCAGATGTTCTGTAGAATAAAGGGTCAATTGATCAGGGTCAATACTGTTTACTGTCAACAGCATTAACTGATTAAACAAACAGATGACTGACTTTTATTATCCTTTGTTGTGACCTTGAACTTGACAGCAGCAGTATGAATACAAGAAACTGCCATGATATATAACAGGTTAGAGTATCATTAAAATATCTTCAAATGTTGTACACATAGACAGAAAGAGGTCACTGATTTTCATCTTCCTTTGTTTTGACCTTAAAGGGGCATTGCTAGGGTAAGTATCTTCTGTGGTTCAGAAGTTTTACTCTGGACAATAACACATCACAGAATTATATTTTCCCTTATAGTACCTTTGAAATTGAGGTATGGGACATGGCTATTGTATGCAACACATTACTGAGTCCAGATGAATATATCAACAAGATTTCATTAAAATCTCTCAAACCATTAAGTGTTTATGGTATAGATAAACAATTTTACTGAACTGAGTGTTCAGCTGTCTTGAGCAGGGCATTTGAAAAGTGACAACTGTCTTGCTATCTGATTATGGCTGTGCTATAAATAAACACCAGGTAGTGAGGAGTAAAAAAGCAACTTTTCAAGGAGTCAACCACCCACCAAAGTTCAACTAGATTGGTCAGCAAAGAATAGTTATATTACTTTTATAACTAACTGCACCCCAAAATAATTATAAATGAGTGCCTTCTGAGCTCCACACACCAAGCAATTTATTTTCTTGCTGGAACAGTTCTAATGAAGCCATGATAAAGTTCCTGGTTAGAAAGTTTAGGATGATAGTAGTAACAAGCCATCTGTCCCCAGTGCTAGACATCACTATAAACTGCCACAATGCAGACATCGTAGTGATATGACTGAAAAATTGTTAAAGCTACGTTAAAAATACAAAACACATCACATGTCCTTACCGAAGGTTCTGCATTCTAAGTCCCTGATCCAGACCTGGGCAGTAGGTCAGGAATGTAGCCAGTGCAGTCTCAAAGAATAATCCAAATGTCAAATGATGATTCCTGAGAAAGAAAAACATAAAGCATATACTCCCATTTTTATTATACATTAGAAACTCAAACACTTCTGCACATGATCAAGACCCATGGGTTAGAAACCAAATCATGTACATATAATTTGTGTATTTCTGCTATGACAGAGTAAAGGACGATAAAGTTTTATGAATTTCAATACCATGGTTTAAGACTTTAGCAAGAGACATGGATAGTTATAGCGTGGGAGGGTACACAATATACCTAATAATAAACTTTCCCAATAAGCAAATCTTTACTACCTCGTCTACAAACAGAGACTTTATTTTATCAAATCTACCAGTGCACACTCCAACACCCTAACTTGTACAAATATGAATCTGAACCAAGTTTTTATTGTTCAAGCTTTTTCAAAAGATTCCATATATTATCTACATCTGAAAGAGATGTACAAGGCAGTCCTGAAATGATAATCAACAGGACACACAACTTTTAATGATTATAAAGGGTTTTATATTGCTCCAGATCACATGCTAGCACACAGTATCAGATAAATGTGTTTCATACAATTGTCACTTACTAAACTGATGCATTGTGAATCATTCAGGACACAAAAGAAAAAAAAGAGTGCGATGTCTTGAGGTACTAGTTATAATAAACATGAAGGAACAAGTAACAAAATGATCTGCAAAGATTTATTAATTATTTTACAATATGTCATTCAGATGAAACTGCTATCAAAATACCTGTATGAAATAAATACACATTTTATTCTCTGCAATTTTCTGAGTTAAAATTTAACCCTTCAATACCCCCACCCCATGTCAAAGGAGACATGCTGCTACCATCTGGTGCAGTGAACATTCTGTGAGGACTTAAGGTCTCTCTGTGAGCAGGCTGGGATAATTCTCTTGCCCAGAGTATTGCAGGTTCTGGAAGTAATCCCCTCCAAAGCTGTCCACTGGAGAAGGTTCATGACTTCAAAGAGATGGAGGATGCTGCCTTCTTGACAACTGAGGTATGCTATGCCTGAACTTGAACCTGAACCTGATACATCCTGTAGTGTTGGAAAAAAAAGCCTGCATTTTCTAAGTTGTTGATATATTCTTGGTCATCTCTTTGATAACAAAGCTTCCTCTTGAGTTTGTGAAAACTGGTCATGGTCAAGTAGTATTGTCTTCTTGAAGACAGTAGTCTTGTACTCAGAATAAAACCTTTGAACTGGTTTGGTGTTTTATGGCACATCACACGTAGGCTATTTAGTGCAGAGGTAACTGGAGTAAAATTCCTTGCACAATGGATACACCATTATTAGCTGACCTGGGATGATTCAATGGTAGGATTCAAACCTGCACCCTTTCAGACATGAGTCCTGAATGCTATCCATCACAACAATGTGCCTCCTTGCATAACAGAGTGTAATAAATGATTACATACTGCAGCTCTACTTTCACTAGTTACCTATTGCTAATGTAAACACTATCATGCAGAAAACAAGTTCAGATTAGACTGAACATGACCCCTATATAACTTAAGATTTGTTTTGCAATCGGTTTTCTTTAGACTGAAACGTCATACAATGTGGAGCCCATAAAATTTGAATATTGACCTTATAATTGGCACTATATGGACATATTGTGAAACCACTTATCTACCCACCCACCTTCCAATCTACCACAATATGGCATACCACAAAAGAAAAAGAACATTCTTTTCAATCACATCAGAACAGAGGTAATAAGCTGATAAAAATACAATGGATTAATGTTTTGTATCAAACAATTTAAATCAGTTTTTAAAACCTGCATGAAAAGATTTTATCATTGTCCTCCCATAGAAGACAAATTTTACTGGGTGAAGGTCACAGGCGTGAGTACCCTTTGTGTGACATTACATAGCTCATGGGTCAATAATTATGCTGGTTAACAATTATAAATGAGGCCTCACCTAATTCATATAGTCATTCGCTTTTACCATATATATGGTACAAACAATTGTGTCAGTCATGTACTAAGTGCAAATGTTCAACTAAAGCCAGTGAAATGTGACAAACGTGTGGTACGGAGTGGTACTATTAGAGATACATACAATCAGGTAGTTCTTCAATTTTATCATCAATTGAGCATTCAAAATAAACTTCAACCACAAAATTTAACCCAAGTCATTGAAGCATAAAATATAAGTCAGTGACCAGCATTTGTGATGAGGTGTAGCACTCCTCATTATTATATTCTCATTTTTGTCTCAATTAACTTTAAAGTGTAAGAATCGTGCAATATTTTACAATAATGAACACCTTGATATTGCAAGCACATGCAAGACACATGTGCTTAAAATAGTATAGTGTATTAGGAACTACTTTGTAAACAAACCATGTACACTCATGTAGTAAACGCTTTAGGTTTTATTTGATTAAATTTATTTGTGAATGAACTAAAGAAGCTGTTTCATTTATTAAAAGTATAGATAATAAAGTTAATTTGGATGAGTTCACCGAGACAGAAATTAAACTTTCAAACAAGCACATAAATGAACATGATATTCACAACGTCAACAACAAAATTGTGAGACGTGGTAATTGAAAATACCGTTTTGATAATTGAAACAGTTATTTAAGAGATATATTCATATCTTTTTAAAAATAGAATTTTTCAGACTTGGACCAGTGCTATCTAGGGTCCTTAAAAATATAACATAGAAAAGCATATTGAGGCCAAGGACTATCACATATCTATCAGTGACATGCCATTTTACAAGTCTCTCAAAATACTAGATTCGAGAAAAAAATGCAACTGAAGGTTTTGATAGGAAACTAAGAGCCTCAGAGCCAATAAGTCACGATGACAAATAAGTATTATTTCTGCTGCTGCTGGCTAAATGGACTGTTACATAACAACAGCTTTGCAATTTTCCGTGTAACTATGCTGATACAATTTTAGGCTGGCTATACACACACTGTATGATACAGTTCATAGCTGGGGTCCCTCCAAGAGCGAGATGCAAGTGACTTGGCATAAACATGTCTTCTTTAGCTGGTAATATGAATGGTAATAAATATACTTATATCTATGCATCCTGAATTTCCTAAAAATGTACTTTCTTAGTTCTCCAAATCTGAAAGACATTTCCTGCAAAACCAGAAACACAGAGAAACTACTAAAATTTCGAGTACATTTCCAACTGAAATTTGCACTGAATTGACCCAATAATCCAGTCCATCATAATCAGAAAAGCAGAACTGAGTTGATAAAAACAAAATTCATCTATTTCAGACCAAATGGAAAAGTTGTTGCAATGTACATTCATTCACAATATGACTCCAAATTTCAATTCTATGTAGAACAAAATGATAATTCCTTTTTAAACTACCATCAAGCATGTGACAAAGTTCAAAGGTCACTTTGTGGTACTATGTGCACATTAATATTGTTATTGTGTACTGATTAATCTATGGTTGAGTATTTATTTTTGAATACAGCATAAATTCAATTACTTTGTTTCTTGTAGTGCATTTTTTATAATTAAGCCTCAGGTAGAATAACAAAATGAGAATATAATAAAAATGTTACTGCATTTGTATGGGAAAATATGGACTGGTTTTCTCTGAATAATACTTCACTCCCAAAGGTTGTGCAGTATTATTCCGAAAAAACTCATTCATATTTTCCCAAACAAATGCAGTAACCTCTAAATATGTATCACCTCATAATTCTAGGTATAAAAAGCAAAAAGGCTCAGGTAAATGTGGAAATGTGCCCAAGAATGTGGCCTCTCAGCTCCTTCCCTTGAAGGTAGGTGCTATGCAACCATTCCAAACAGCTTCCAAGGATTTTGGGAAAGAACAGTGGACATTCAGTAAGGATGTATAAATGAATATACTTTTATACATGTGGACACTGATGCTGGGGTGATAAAATACTTTATAGAGGGGGAGCAAAGGAATGTTTCTTTCTCTTCTCACCAAGGTGCTAGAACAGATGTACAAGATCATCAATAGAATGATATGGATAAAGGGCAATCTTCTGGAACAAACAGCAATTCGAATCTGATTTAAGTGTAAACCCCACCAATTGTAACAGTCATAATAATTTACATATTAAATGTAGACACACCATCTTGCGTAATGTTGAATCCTGTAAATACTCCATGGGGAACCTTACTTACAAATGCAACTGTTTTACCTGTAGTACTGACCATTCAGACATAATTGGTCAAGTGGGCAGTCACTCATAAAAAACAACTGAAAATGACTGGATGGTTTTTAGGAATAGAACACAAAAGATAAAATTTGTGCTGTAGCAGGTTAGTTCTGCCATGCTTACTCACACAAAATCTGGAACCACTGAAACATCATGGAAAACAAGAAATATAAGGTATGTAATTTGGCATGTATAGAAAATTGTTTTAAAGTTTATGTTCACGATTCTAAACAGAAGTCTAATTTGTTCTTTGAGAATAGAATTTCATATTTTATTATAATGGTGTAGTCAGTAAGAGCCCCAATGCTTAATTATTATTTACAGTATAGTATTTTGAAGTTAACTGTAAACACACACATAAAATACTGTTTGCATTTTTGGAATTCAAGACATAGCAGTCATACAAATAGGGTAATTATAATTTTTAATTACATCATGATCAAATAATTTGTCATGCTGCTTGAAGAATGAATGGCCATAAGTATCTTAGTTTAGCAGTTGAATATTATTTCTTTAAATAAGGAAATAACAAAGCTTTCATATATGTAGATATGTTCAACAGTAAAGCTTGAATGTTTGATGATTGTATAGTACCAGCCTATCATGAAGTGCAGCTGTAACGATATTTCAATGCCATATTCATATTTTCTATATGTAAAAAGAATTTACCATGTTCTTTTTAAATTAAGTATCTGCTAGCTGTTCATGTATCTTTCCTTATCATATCTTTCCTTATCTGTCCATCCTTAGCATGTTCTTTTCTATTTCTAAATGACAGGAGAATATTCCATCCTTACAGGATGGAACACTGTGAGTTAGCTAGTATTCATATTAAAGTATTTAATATTCTTTTATTCCATTTTCAGGGTTTAGTTTAATTTAATGTAAGTTAACTTACTGCAATGTAATTTGTGATGTCAATAAAGTCAACATGGTGAATCCCTGAGTGTTTCCCTTGTATTTGTGGAATTAGTGCCTGAACCCAAGTATGTGGAAAAAGCGGAAAAACACATTCTGCTACAACTGTTCAATGCAAAGTCTTAAGCACAGAATATGAACACTTTCAAGTCCTAGATATGGATTTAATATATACTTACTTCATTCCCTGTTGGAATAGTGACAGTCTCCTGGTTTTACAGATGAGCAGATCAGTCCACTGCACAATCACAATGGAAACAAAGAAAGCTGTATGACAAGTGTATTCCAGCTTCTTTCTCTGGGCAAAAGTCTATTGAAGACAAAATAATCTATTTAAATAAAACGGAATATATTGCAACATTTTTTAACTCTAAGTGATGGCAATCACAAATTAACTAAAAGACTGAGGGAAAAAGAAACCTATGTCCGATAAAAATTTACAATCTGTGAAGACAGAATGTTTCATCAAAACCGATGTTTCCACTGTGCCTTTCCTGTCACAAAGGTCTGAGTTTATGAAGCATTAAATTGGGAAAGATTATAATTACTTCAGAACCTTTCAATAAGTCTGAAATTGAAACACGTCATTTTAAATACAGTCAAGAGTACCACCAGGCATTATACAGCACCACTCAAAGCATCACCGGGAAAAGATACTATAGTTGCTGTGGTCAAATGGGTAAATCTTTCCAGTTTTCTAAGAAAAAAATATATTTTAGATTAAAAATGACAACTACAGATCTTGAAAACATGTGTTCATTCTTCTGAGGAGGTAAATGAATTTCAATTTCAGAGTAGGATTTTGTAGCAGGCAGCAGCCCATGTAACAGAAACTCCAGTACAAGTTGCAGCCATCCTTACAAATCATGTGGCAATTTTTTGCAAGACATCATGGGTATGACATATTTTCTCATATGCAGTGTTTTGAATTTATATTGGGGCACATCTTAAAATATATAGTACTGGTCTTACCCACAATGCCTTGCAGAACACTGTATACAATTACCTGTAAAATATGGCATATTTATACAGAAATTTCCACATTTTCTGTTGTCTGTAACAAATCATTCTTTTGACACTGAAGTTCATTTAATGCTAAAAATAATGTGACCCTTCTGCACCTGAGCTAAGAGTACATTTTCTTAATTTGATGAGGTCGTTTTAACCAGAAAGTGTTAAGAAATGCCTTGTCTACAATTTAATTAAGACTTAAAAATGGACAGTCACTCCTTGTGAAAACAACATGCAAGGCTGCAGAGGTGAAGTAATGTACAAGATCTCAAAATTATAAGAGCAAAGTCACGTTATTTCTGTGAGATGCCATCTTGGGTAAATGGGGACACCTTTACTGAAATGTTCAAGTACCTAATATGTGTGGTAGATGTATAATCACTTCCACTTAACACACCACTAAAAACATGTAGATAGATAAAACTGTAAGGTTGTAAGAGGTTCAGAAATATATATAAGCACTCCACAAAGATATAATGATTTATATAATTTATCACTCAAATATCTGTAATTTTTAAACCTGAAAAACAATCAAGTGAAACTGTCTGTCTCATGGCTACAAGAAAGGTCACATTCTGAAACATTATACATCTGTCTTTAGTTTTTTCTGCACGATAAATATAAGAAAAAAAACAGTGTAGCTTAAACTATAAATAAAATAAAATTATATGCAAAACCAGGATAAAATGTCCTAGGCAAGTCTTTATACCACAATGCTGCACTGTAGTTTTTACTTGTGCTAGACTGTAGTATTCAACAACTCCGTCTGGTAGTTTGTAACCTTTATACAATTTAAAAATGAAAAACCTGAGGATACAAAAGTTGTAATTTCATTCATTTATAATTCCAAACCGAACGGTCATCAGGAGATCGTTGCATTTCATAACAAACAAGAGTTTTGATACAAACAATCATGTCCATATTTACATTGGCATGTCCATTTTGAAGAATTTGTACAATAAATTTGCAGTTCTTGAAGCTACTTGCTGTGCATGTTTTCTAATTTGAGGGCAAATTTTTCCCATTTCTGTTTTTTAAATTGGTATAGTTGGGGGTGGGGAAAGGGGGAAGAGGGGGAATATTAGAACTAGAAATAAAAAATACTGGATGCTGACAATGCAGTGTTCTCCTTCCATCTATGGGTAGTCCAAAGACCCCAAGCTACAAATTTAAGTAGGCCAAAACCAAAATTCCTGATTTATTCTCCACTGCTTCAGTAGACAGGACCATATGTATCCACACGGCACTTGTGTGGAGCTCAATTAGAATAGCATGCCAATCAATCTGAATTCAAGTAAAACACTGTTACCCATTCTTGTCCATAGGAGTCCTGCAGATCCTGAATCCCCATGGAATCCCACTGTTCACGGACACCAAAAATACGGTTTGGCCAGAAACCATTTTCTCCGAGGATGACAAAGTACACAAAGAAGCCAGCTGAGGCCTGCATCATACCAATCTGTCCATAGGCCATACTGATCAACCTATAAAAATACCCAAGTGGTAATGAAATTTTTTACATGCATAAAATTCTTAATCCCATTAATGATCAATGGGAAACAAAAATTCCTATCAACTGACAAGACCTAAATTAGGAAGATGACTTATGAGAATCCAACAGATGGTTCATACTGTTTTGAAGAGACAAAATCTAGGGACTTTTTGAGGATTATTTAAAAGCAGTAGAAGTATTTTGAAATAATAGAATCATGCACCTGAATCGGAAAGGACCGGGACAAATGAACACAACTCATGAAAATCTTGAATCACAAAAGTGCATGGCAACTTTCCACTCAATATTCCTAAATAAATATCTACTGTTTTTGTTCATAGTGTTATCAAACAACAGAATAAATTAATCTTGATGTTTTACCCGCTTTCTAAGATGTGACAGCAAATATGGCACCAGATCAAAGTTTATCAAATATGCAGTCTTTATTTGTCCACATGAATACTGTTGATCTATTTTTGCATCCAGAAAAATTTTCATTAAAACTAAAGCATTGTTGCCGCACGAGTTTTAACACCAGTGGCTATCATCCACCTTTAAACTCCACAGTATTTCTGCTTTTAAAACTTAGTTTCCAGTTAAGTATGCAGACAAAATGTTGCTTGCTGAAGCATATGTAGCCAATAAACTTTGCAGAAATAGCAGTGTTATTTGGTTTTTGTGGCTGAAATTCTAACATACAGAAACATGGAAATAATGATCTAGCACTGGTGCTACATAAAAAGGGAGCTTGTTCACTTTTGTAGTGTACAAGTCCACTAATAGACCCCACCACAGTTGAAAAATTGCCCCTGCTACTGACTGGTGCATAAACCATTCCATAAGGACAAGGCCCCATCAACATAGGTTGTACACCAGGAAATTTCTTTTGCCTGGAATATGGTGGACTTCATGATCTCATCCAAGACTGCCCACTGGAGGAGGTCCCAGTCTTGTACACAAAATGATGCATGTGTGCCTACTTGATGCCCATGGTATTCTACTAGTTACATGTTGTCTGTTGTGACCATAACAATGGCTCCAAATGAGACTGGCATACCCATGTTGGATTAAGAACAGTACCTGTGTTTCATGGTTGTTTATATGAAGGGTTGCTTCTTTCCAAGACCAAAGTCCTTGAAAAGATACCCATTCTGGCTGCAGGTAAGCAGCCACCCTCAATATTATTTGTCTGTTCAAACAGGAATAGGACACCTTTCAGGAGCCAATCCTGATTTAGTCACAAATTCAGAATGACAGAAACTGGATCCCAAGGAATCTGAGCCAATACCAGGTCCTTGTGTAATATCCAGTTTGCAAGAAGCAGGAATTGGGAAGAGTGCAAGTGAAATCTATCTATCCCTAGTGGAACCCGATATGCATCAGTCTTCAGAACTCCAAGTAGAGAGGTAAATGAAGGCCAATATTTTGGCCATAAGACCCACTATTTGGGACAAATTTGAGCTGGAAGAGGTCTTGAACTGGTGCTGCTTGTGCATCTGTTCAGGCTGACCCTGTATGAAGAACTTGTGATGAGATCCAAGTGGTCACTCAACTTGTGGATGCTTCTGGGTCAATTTTGACAGGCCTGGAATTATTGCCAGAGACAGATTGCTGGTCCCTCAGATCCTGTAAAACTACCATGGGGAAAAGACCCGATAAAAATGTCTTTCCAGCAAGACCTAAGATGTATCCAAGGTGGCATCCCTGCAGAGGTGAAGAAACTCCAAAGCGTGCACCACTTAAAATGGAGACTGATGCATTGAAATGGGAGGTGCACTTCTTAAAATAAAACACTTAAGTACCACTAAAGAATGATTCTTCCTTCAACAGACTGAAGGAGGCAGCTGAAAATAGATTGGCATAAGAAGCAGTCATCACTAGGGGTCAAGCCTTAAGCTCCAAGGCATACAAATCTTTGAATGGGAGATGAACCTGATCCCAGCCAATATCCCCACTTGGGATGCACCAGAATCCTGGGCATGGGTACCTTAAATTCAGCTGGGGAATGAACTTCACAGCTGCAGGCAGTTACCAGTTTTCAGATGGCAGTGAGAGACCTCCCCTTATGTTGCCTGGCAGACTCCCTGCTCATGGCAAGCTGCTGTGCAAGCTCCTGAACCATTACATAATGTGGGAGCAGCAGATCTGAACAATAGTGGACTCCAGAAAGCACCCCCCTTGCAAATTTTTAAAAGAATCATAGCATCCTCTGCCCCAAAAGGCTTTAGGCACAAGACTAGGGGAAGGAAATGTAAAACTTTGTTGACCAATACAACCATCTAGACTTCATGCTCTTCCAACACCTGACAAATAGAAATGAACAGGATACCTGGAAGGACCTGGTGCAACTGGTTCTCCTTGGAACTCCTTTGAGTCCACCAGGATGGAAAGGGCATTATGGTCCCAGACCTTCTTCTGAGGCAAGGCAGGACAGTTCTTCCCAGCAACAAATTATGGATTTTATTCCCATAACAGTTTATGCAGGGTAGTGGTGGCAGGGGTAGCTATCCCAGGCAAATGAAATCACTGATGCTTTTTCCAGTCTTGAAGATGTGGCAGTCAACTTTTTTCTTGGACATAGTTGGAGGTGATGATACTATCACAAGAGTCCAAGGAAAAAGATGACAATATTCCTCAAGTTGGCTACAAAAACGGAATCATTCTTGGATCATATTCAATTCCAGGCTTCCATTTACTAACTGCAGAAGGGAATATTTAGCTTGACTGCACTTGGCATCTAGTAAAGGAAAGCAATGCTGTAGTAACATATATATATATATATATATATATATATATATATATATATATATATATATAATTGTTATTATAAAATAGTGTTTATAAAATGTGTGAAATTTAATGGAGGTCATACTGGCACCATTTTTATTAGGACCAACATCATATAGAAGCGCTTTAGTGAAAATCATGTATTAACATGACCATCCCTTAAAGATCCCTTAAACAGAACTAGTGAAAAGCACCTGTTTTATTTAGGACCAACTAGATATGGCATAAAGTCTTGGATGTGTTCTCCACAGTCACAATTAAGGATGTGTCATGCTGTTGCCGATAAATAAATATATGGCGCAAAGTATGTCACAGCATCTAAGAAACACTGTAAATATGGGTCAAGTTTGAAATCAGCATGCAGGGAAGGGTTAATGAACAGGCAATTTACATCAGAGAAGAAAAAACAAAACAAATTGTTATCTTCCAGAAATTCAGGCCTCGGGTGCTTTGAGTGCCACATGAATCCAGTTGAGTAGGTCACTCAAGTAGGAGAAAAGGCAACTAACAAGGTAGTAGTCAAATTTTATTGGCCCAACATGGGTAGCAAACACATCACGATTCTGTCAACTGGCAATGTATGGGGATTCTGAACATAGCATGTGCTGCGATCATCAAAGACAAATCAACAAACCGAAATCAGACCCTAGTACAGAAACTTCCCTTGAGTACACCATGTGGGTGGGAAAATAGGGAATAGATAAGGTCAGCACCTGTTCAGTGTTATCTGAAGGTCAGCATCAACAAAAGAGAGATTTTAAATAGGTAATTACAGACCCACCATGTCATACTGGATTGATAAAACATACAGCAAATTTAAATGCATGTCAGTAAATAGCTTTTAATGCTCTTAAGGGAAAATTTATCAGTACACCAGTCATAAAGTTGCCAGAGGTGAATAAATCGTTTGTTTTGAGAAATGATATATCCAACATGGGATAAGGAGCAGTTTTGCTACATAAGCAAGAGGGGTTAAAGTTACCCACTACTTATACTAGTAGGAAATTGCTACCTCCGGGGCACAGACATGATTTTGGTAGTCCACAAAAAATGCTGAAAATTTGAAAGGAGGGTTTAGAGGCCTCCCCCAATAGGGTCTTGAGGGGCAGCGCCCCTGATCCGGTGGTCCAGGCAGCCTTTGGCCCCCACCCAAAAATGCATTTTACAATCATAAAAAAACTGCTCCTGGTGCAACTTAAGCTCATAATATATAACAAAATAGTCATTTGAAAAACTAACAAACTTACCAAAACTTTTCAACATGACTTGAATAATTTCACAGTATTTATTGTCACCTAATTTGTTCTCCAATACTACTTGTGCTTAAAGTTATTTCATGTGCATGTCAGTGTTCACATCGTAATTAAGTCACAATAATTTCACAATTTTTGCAGCAAAAATATTTTTTTCTTTTCATAACAAATCTGTAAAATAAACACCCAAGAACATCAACTATATGCAAATAATCCCATACATTCACTTGTCTTTTTCTCCAATGGACACAACTTGTTGATATGCCAGTCAGGCTCTTTTTGCGGCTTTGGCAAAGATTTCTTTAGCCTTCATTTTTGACTGACTTTTTTGGCTCAATTGTTTCTTTTCCTTCTCAATGAGAACCTTTTTCTTTTCAAGCTGGTGCTTGTACTGGTGACATGCAGTGCACATATTCTGACAGAGAGCTACATCTGTTCTCTCATGCAAGAAATCTTTCTTCTTATAGTAATTAATTGCACTTTTTCCAGTTTGAGCTTCAATTTTGTTCATATGCAGCTTCTTTTGTAGGTGCTGTTCCAAATGCTTCCAACTGTGATTACCGTAGAGCAGAGGTCACAAAATGCCAGTCTTCTAGCGTTCAGTTTTCTTATAAAGTGACCAACTAAATTTCTGTCGACTTTTCGCTCCAGCCATTCCAATTTCCATATGGTTTTTAAACCTTTATATAAACTTCTCGTGTCATGGTCTCTCTCAACAACTCGGGACACCATTTTTTGCAAGCACACTTCTTCTTTCATTGCCATCAGTTTCTATTACACAAAGATTCCTTGGATGAATTTAAACTTTTGACCAATCAGAATACTCTTTACAAGTCATGTGCAAACTACTATATGAAACGAATACGTTACAAGGGTCATTGTGGAATGGGACTGAACAGATCGTTTTTAATAAACCGGATCAGAGATGATATAAAAACAGACTATATCAAGAAAAATCGGATTCAAGACAGGAGAAAAGAGAAAAATCATGTCTGAGAGCAGAACAACTCTGTGATTGAAATAACTATTTGGCATTGGTGTGGGGAACAGGAAAATTTCACATGTACCACTTTGGAATGGAATTTGTCACTGAAACAGCATCTTATTTATCTGAACAAAGCAAAAGTCGCAGGCTCAAGATTGATATGTTGGACATTGACTTTACAGCCATTTTGTTTCTGGATCATCGCAATTTGAGGTCTGGAAAATGTAGGGCCAAATAATGGAACAGAGTGATTTCCAGATCTTTTTACCATGATATTCTGAAATTGTAAATAACAAGTTTCAGTACCTGTTATTCTTTTTACATTGTGATTTTCTAAAAGTGTTTCACTTTTGTTAAAGCAGGGATGTATTGTCATGGAAATGTGTGTAGTAAAATACTGAAGCATTATTTAAGAACAAAATGTACACGTTTTGTTGCTGCATACAGTGTTCTCTAAAATTGTTTTAGTAATAGCAGCAACTATTTCAAAATACTGAGTTCAGTTGAACAATTTCTGAACGATTTGCAAAGTGCCAGCTATGAGAACAATGATTACCTTGAGATCTCTGGGTGTGAGCTTCACCACAGCCAGGTTAATTATAGAACAAATTCTCATTGTTTTATCACACCGTTTTGCCTGGAAGCTGTCCACTTTACGGTATTGATATTCAGGGGACACTCACCAGTTATTATGTACTTTTGAGGGAGTGATGTATGTAAGGTGAAGTTGTTTGCATTTAAAACATACACAATGGAGAGAATGTTGGCATACCTCTATACTACATTAATGTAATGTGGATGATATTTCTTTGGATATTGTACTTTTGGAAATTGTACATGATTTAAGTATACTGCTAACTAAAATGACTGCTCCCTTGTGCTAAAAAATCAGCCTGAATTAGCCTAAAGTACACTATACATAGCAGCTATTAAAATAGGGAAAATGAATTTTGCCAGACTAGACAATACCAGCTTCTGAAAGTGCAATGAATGAATCACCAAATATATAAAATGTAAAAAAAAAAGTTATCAGCTCTTTTTTTATACAATTTACCTCTGAAGTTCAGGAAGTGAAAATGACCAAGTGGAGCTAGCACTCTTTTGAAAGGTGCACATCTGGAATAAGGCCAAGCTGTATAGTCTATAACCCATATTACACCCATCAATCATAAGCAACTGAACCAGTATGTATCTCAGCATAGATTGCTAGCGGTGAGACACACTAAAAGCACGGTTTTCTACCCTTACCAATACTCACTCTCCTGTAGATTTAAGGAAAGTTTGTTTTCTAACTGACACACTGGTTGTTGGATCATGTCAAGGAGTGAACGTTCTCCATTTTTGTTCTCCAACCATAAGGGTGAGTGTTACATTTGAATTTTATTTGATATGTGAAGCATATTCAGTTTTTAATGTTGTATCATGAAATGATGCCTTTACTACTACACGGATTTGAAATGTTGTGAACTTTTGAATTGTTACAAATTGCGATTAGGGGTTTAATTAGAATGTATCAATTTTAGTAGCATGTATCTATAGATTTTAATTCCGCACCTGTTATTATGACCAGTTTGGTTTTATTGTAGCTGTCTGTACCTGTCTGTACATATGTCTGTGTGCATGATGGATCCATAAAGGGTGGGTGTGGCCAATACAAGTGGGCCAACCCAATTTAGGAGAACTGCGTGCTCTCAGTGTGTATGTGTGTGTGGGAATATCAGGCTGTCTGTGTGTCTATAATGATATGGAGATGATGTAACCATCAAGGCCATACAAAGACGAAATCGCTAATTTGTTAACTTGTGTGCATGGTGGATCCATGAAGGGTGTGTGCGGCCAATACAAGTGTGGGCCAACCCAAGAATTCGGGAGAACTGTGTGGTTTGTCAAAGGACACATTTGCATGTTTTTACAAATACTTATGAATCATATGGCTTTACAAATGACCAAGTCATATGTTTTCTTTCAATTGACTGTCGTTTCAATTGAGTGCAATTGGGTCATTTTGATTGCATGAGATTATTTGAATCTCACTTTCATTACATGAAATTACATGAGATTAAGTGAATCTCACCTTCATCACAGATTATCCAAATCTTATTTTCATTTCACAAGATTATTTGAATTTCACTTTCATTACATGAAATTACATGAGATTAAGTGAATCTTACCTTCATCACAGATTATCCGAATCTTATTTTCATTCTATGAGATTATTTGAATCTCACTTTCATTACATGAAATTACATGAGATTAAGTGAATCTCACCTTCATCACAGGACATTATTTGAATCTTATTTTCATTTCATGCGATTATTTGAATCTCACTTTTATTACAAGACATTACAAGAGATTATTTGAATCTCACTTCTATTATGTGAGATCATACGACTCTTACCATCATACATTTGAATATATGAATCATTTTTTGTTTTCTTATTTGTGTATGTTTGGGTAGAGTTATTGAAGGAAACATATGTTTAGAGCGTGGAAGAATCACTGTATCTGTAGTGCATGTATTTTTATTAATTCGTACCATAAACTTCCATCTTTCATCACAATGTGTTGTGTTGTGATTGATCCAAGTACCCATTCAGGTCTATCCTTTTACAGTAGCGATAACAAGGTTTTTAAGATGGCTGCCACATTATATGTTAGATCAGCACCAGTTTCATTTAAAACAAGCCAGAGATGTCTTAGTGAAAACCCCATGTTCATATGGCCATCCATGCAGGAGGAGTATTTATTATATGCTCATTTTTTTCTCCGTTAACTTTGCATTATTAGAATCATTCAGCATTTTACGATACTGAACTTGCGCGCAACTTCATATTGCACTCATAAAGGAACTACTAACTAATGTAAACAAACAATAGATGCAGATGGCCAACACTTTTTGTAAACAAATCATCAACACTCACATAGTAGGCAGATTACATTTCGGTTGATTACATTTGTTTGTGAGTGAACTAAAGCAGATGTTTTGTGGACTGCCACATTCCAGCTGCTTTGCTACATTCCGCATTAACTTTTTAGACACAATGTTTCGGATTTAGGCAGAAGATGCCAGATTTCATAAAATTGCTGGGTACCTACAAATAACATGCAAGTGACAAGGCATAAACTGTCTTCTTTAGCTGGAAATAAGAATGGCAAAAAATATACTTACAGTTTTACATCCTTAATTTCCTTTCTTAGTTCTGCAAATCCGAATTACATGAGCCATGTCATGGGTTCTTAAGCTTGATTACACATTTTGAAATTGTACTGTAATTTTGACTATATTTCAACTGCAATTACATCCTCCTTACTACACTCAAAATGAAATAAACATTAAATTCCATAGCGACTTTTTGATAATTGTTGCAATTGAAAGACTTCATATTTTCCCCACATTATGATTTCAAATACTCAACGACAGAACAGAAACACACTTGCAGATGTCAACATGCTTCTCCCCCACTATTTCAATCCAATATATTTCATGTAGAATTTGCACAGATGAATACAGTCCATAATCATGAAATTTCATAGAATCGACAAAAGTACAAAAATCTATTCATTCCAGATCAAATGAAAAAGTTGTTGCAATGCGCATTCATTCACAATATGAATCTAAATTTCAAGTAGGCCAAAATGCCATTTTCTTTCCAAAGTTTTGTCTAGTGTGGGACTAAGTTCAAATTTATCTGGGTGGAGTTATGTGTGCATTAATAATGTTGTTGTTGTGTAATGATGAATCTGCACTAGTGTATTTAGTTTGGAATCCAGCATACATTCAGTTACTTTGTTTCTTGTAGCGTATTTTGTGTATATAATTAAGCCTTAGGTAGAATAAGAAAAATGAGCATATAATAAAAAGGTTACTGCATCTGTATGGACTCGTTTTGTCCGATGGATATATT
Source organism: Sinohyriopsis cumingii (assembly GCA_028554795.2). Classification (NCBI taxonomy): domain Eukaryota; kingdom Metazoa; phylum Mollusca; class Bivalvia; order Unionida; family Unionidae; genus Sinohyriopsis; species Sinohyriopsis cumingii. The sequence continues at coordinate 123,348,109 of CM068831.1, read as the reverse complement.
ACACGACCTTGGGAGTGCGTATATCCATCCAACAAAATGAGTTCCATCTGAAAAACTTGTTTATATTTTCCCATACAAATGCAGTAACCTATAAATACAAGATTTTCAAGATGGCCACTCTTATGGCCATATTGGCTTTCCAAATAGCACCATTTCCATTTATGGCCAACTAGACCATGGGATGAAAGTGTGTACAGTTTCATGACTATCCTTCAATACGTTTAGGCAGAGAAGTGATAACTTGTGCTAACTGACAGATGACTGATATCCAACCATCCCATTAACTTTCCTGGTCAATGACCAGTAGAGCTAAATGCAAAGTTACAGCCAGGTTTGAGATAAAAAGAAATGTCCCTTTGATTTCAAAACATGGGCCAACAGTATGATCACAATGGGTCAACCTTATAATAAAATAAGACATAATTTACAAGATAGATTCTCCTTCCTATTTCTAAGAAAAATCAAATAAATTAACTTCTTTACTGAAAGAGTCTCCAAGCTGATGCCTTAGACTATAATCTAACAGTACAGAAACAGTTAGTCTTCAATTTCATGCCCCTTCAGCAAAATATCTTTAAGTCTCTGCATAGTTTCAAAGTGATTTCTTGAGGGTGGAATAAGTTTTTTTTTTATTTGGTTCCATTATTTTAGAACCCAATTCTTCATTAGAAATTTCAAGTTGCAAATGACTGTTGTGGCTTGTTTTCAAATCAGTCATTTTTATTACCTTCATGGGCAAAGCTTGATAATGAGTAAAAAATTAGTTCATCACTGTTGTCATATTTATCTCTGAGCAAAACTCTACTGCCTTCAAAATGCAAATGGCAAAAGATCAGAATCACCTCTACATGTAGTACTGGAAGCACACTACTTGTGAAAATTGCCAGGAAGACAAGTTATCTTCCAGTAAAAAGTGTTAATAAAGCACATGTGGAAATAACATGATGTCACTTAAATTTGTCTCATATTTTCACTTAGGCTTTTACAATCTGGCACCATGCCAAACTTATTCTCAAAAAGATGCATTACAGGATGTAAACATTTCCAGATGATCCAAGTGCAAAAGAGGACAAAGAACAGCAAATGGAAAATATCAGTAGATCCATTATGTTCATTTTTATGACAACTGTTATTGAGTCATCCTGGCATTTAATGGCTGGCACATCTATCAGATCAAAGGTAAAATAAACCTTGTTCATTGGCATATTCAATCTCATTTATTGAACTTGGTGTCTATTTTGTGCAAATACCACAATGGGCATACTGACTAAAACAATAAGGAGTCTTTTAGTGAAAAACCCTACATCAACACAACCATATGTTTGTGTAAAGTAGTGATAAGAGTTTTCAAAACTAACTACTATATTAATTACTGATCAGTACTACTTTGTTTTACTTAGGACCAACTAGACATCACAACAAGTCTGCTGGTAAAAAACCCTATGTCAATATGACTACTGATTAAGGGTTAGTGGCAATAACAAGATTTTCAAAATGGCTACAATGAATGTCAACTTGGCACCATTTTCCTCTGGGACCAACCAGACCTTTGGGAAAACATGCTGTAAAGATTAGTGGCAATTCTCAGTGGTTTAGAAACAGTGATAAAAACATGCGCTAAAAGATGCAGAATGCAAAACCAGTGAATAAGCTCTGATGATCTGTGAATGGCAGGGCTACAAATATCCACTGGTTTTGTCATTTAAGATATATTTTTGTTGGTCCAATGGTTCAATACAATGCAAATTTAAAAAAAGGACAAATTTCCTCATGTCAAGGATGAACATTAGATCAACAACTAAAACGAAATACAACAAAGCCTTATCAGACATGTACATAGAAATATAACAAGTCACAATGACCTCTCATTCACAAGCTTGTCCTTGATGGGATCACGAGGCATTCTCTTCATGATGTCCGTCTCTGCACTCTCATAAGCCAGGGAGATGGCAGGTACCATGTCAGTTCCCAAGTCAATGCACAAAATAGTGATAACTCCCAATGGGAGTGGCATATCAAAAAGGATGAAAGTCAAGAAAGGACTGATCTCAGGAATGTTGGAAGTCAGGGTGTAGGCAATGGATTTCTTCAAGTTGTCAAAGATCAAACGGCCTGGGGAAAAATAAAATCTAAACAATAAAAAATCTCAACAAAATCATCATGATCAAAATTTCTTAACAGAGATGTGGACAGAAAACAACAACAAAAAAAACATGCATGCATATGTATGTATACGGTTGAATGGTAAATCAGCACAATGCTGGCTATACTGTGCAAAGTTCAGGTAAAAATGTCCCCCAAGACCTCAAAGCACAAAGAAAAAGGACAAAATAAACCAGAATTTTATCAACACTCTTTATTAGCACAAATCCCTCATTTCAGTAACATATCAATGTCGGCCATATTGCATGCATCACAATTTCATGCTAACTGTTCCTTTCTCATACTCTTTTCATGATTTTATATAGGATAATATGCACATAGCATGCCAAAAAGATAATATGCAGACAGCATGCCAAAAGGATAATATGCAGACAGCATGCCAAAAGGATAATATGCACACATCATGTCAAAAGGATAATATGCAGACAGCATGTCAAAAGGATAATATGTAGACAGCATGCCAAAAGGATAATATGCAGACAGCATGCCAAAAGGATAATATGTAGACAGCATGCCAAATGAAAATTATGCACATAGCATGCCAAAAGGATATTATGCACACAGCATACCAAAAGGATAATATGCAGACAGCATGCCAAAAGGATAATATGCAGACAGCATGCCAAAAGGATAATATGCAGACAGCATGCCAATAGGATAATATGCAGACAGCATGCCAAAAGAATAATATGCACATAGCATGCCAAAAGGATATTATGCACACAGCATACCAAAAGGATAATATGCACACAGCATGCCTACATGGTCATATCTAAAGGCATCATATTAACCTAGGCCAATAAGTTAAGAAATATATGTCAAGCATAACTTTTTCATATGGGTAATAGGAGTGAGATATATAAAATCATTTAATGATAAGAGCATGAACAGTAAAGTCTTAAACACAGAAACAAAGTGAAATGTGAAATATGGGTCACAATGATCTATTTGTAAGATGAGGCTGAAGTCCTCATCAAGCTGCATTCTCTTGTCATATTTCATAATACCAGGTACAGCAGTATTAAACAGTGGATAAAATATTGTGGTCATGTTCTTGTTTTGTTGATAATAATGTTCATAATAAGCTAATGGTTGCCAGTATAGCTGGTCAAGGAAGAATCTCATCAAAAGCCTGGTTAACAACCACCTACCCACAGAAGTTACTGGCAAGCTTTCTCACATACCCACATTGGATTAGTTCGAAACTCGAACCCACGTAAACAGGTGAGATAGCTGTGATTGGTAACGGTTGGCACTTTAGACCACTTGACCCCCCCCATGTGGTCATTTGTGTTCTTGTAATGGTGTGGCACTATGAGTCAGATGGCATAAAGATCAAAAGAAAGGTAGTGATGCAAGAAATATGGGTCACAGTGACCAACTTTTGTGATGAAGGTGTACTACTAATTAAGATGCATCCCCTCACTAAGTTTCATGAATCTAGGTATAACAGCTTATTTAAAGGGCACTGAGCCCTATTTGGTCAGAAGCTAAAAGTGAGAAAGTCATTAAAATGTGACAATGTAGGTCACAGTGGTATTCTTTTTTGGATAGTGTATGGAAAAGAGATTGAAACAATGATCTTATTTAACAATTCTAGCATGAACAGAGCAAACAGGGTTCCCATGCTTTTTTGAAACAAAAATATCTAGTTTTTTTTGGGGGGGGATATATTTTTTTCCGAGGATCATTTATGACTCTTACTGAACAAAATAAATACTGATTTAGAAAAAAAAGTGCATTTGTAAAATCTAAAGCAATCTTATTTTGAGATTCTTCCATAATATCCAAATTCAAATGACCATGTCTCAAAACTCAGTATCACTACAAACAAGCATAATTCTTGAAAATCATATACATTTGCATGTATCTCATTTTAATATAAATAACAAAAATATTAGCTACACTCTGTTTACTTCATATGCCAGTATAAAGAAAGTCTTTTAGGGAAGGATCATTTTGAATTTGGACAAAAAGCCCTTAAAAATTATGTACCATGTATACTCAATTATGTACTGAAAATTTTATTATTGCGGAGTAGGGGTAGTCTTATAAGCACAATAACAAAAATGTTTGATAAATCTAGGAGTAACTTTGCAAACTAGAGATGCTTGCAGTAAACAAAATACTAATTCAAATATTGTTACGTTTTCAAGCCCATGAGTTTAGTGTCAGATTCAATCAGAATATAAATAAACAGCTTTTGTTCACAAAATTGCTTTTAGTGTCTTTGCTGTAATCTAATTCCATCCTGGCTCATCCTCTTACATCCTCAGATCATGTTCCTCACTTATTATATTTTTTTAACAAGCTGTTTTGATAACTGACAATACATACTGGTAATGATATGCACATTTTGTGCTTGAAGTACTAAATTCCACACATACCAGAGGTCTGAGATTCTGTGATTCATTTGCCAAGATATACTGGGAGTTGCATGGTCTAGTGTGAAACACTAAACAACTCTTTCCAATACTTGACTTCTAATGAAACAAATTATATTTTCTATGAAATTTATTTTGATGTTTCTTTTGCACTGTAAATACAGATTTTAACAGTGACAGTATTCTAATCTGTTGACTTGTCTGTTTGCTATGAACACAACAACTACTGACGATTTTAATGACAGAACTAATTTTGATTTACATTATACACAAACCTTTATAATATTAATTTTTTAATCTGCTTGAAAGGGACATCGTGAAAGAAATTCCAACAAAAAAATAGAATGAGGAATTGGGGTTTAGAAACTATAAGACTTTAAAAATATTCCCCCAAATATTCATTTGAATAATTCCTGAAATACTTAGCAAGGCTTGAGAGTGATATTCACTGCAAAGGCAAGATGGGGAGGTGAATTTTACTACTGACAACTATGCTCAATACAGTGTTACTAGTGCAAACTTCCAGTAACAACAATGATTTATAACAATAACACTCAGCATAATCATGTATCACAGATGTATTAATACAATATGACACAAGACCAGTCTTCATACCTTCTACATTAAAAAAGTATACCAATATGGAACAGACTAAGAGGTAACAAATCTACTAGATGCCTAATCAATTGGATTAACTGTATAAAAATATTTAGGGCAAGCACATATATGATCCATTCCTTCCATTATAATATTCTACTAATGGAAGGCACTGACTGAAGAAAATGTGCCTCATTCTTTCTACCCTTTGAATTAAATGCAGCTAATCATAGGTAGATTGCTTCTGTTTTGAATTCATTAGCACACTGAGAGAAACTAGCTCCTTTTCATACATATCGGCTTTCCTTTTGATTAGAACATGATCTCAGATCACCCAATCTTATGCAGACTCAACAACCCCTACACCTTTATGAACAGGCTTAATAAAATGAACCTCAAATTATAGGCTTATGGAAGTTTCCTATGTAGCCTGGATTTTCACAGACTGTGGTTGGTCAGGAAAGTGAACAACAAACAGTGGGTACCTCACACACTTTAATCTACATTGTTCATGCAAAATTTCCATGCCATTTTGCTTTTATTTCAAAGCATCATCTGGAAAGGTTATAAAACGAAACAATATGTAAAAGGTCAAGACATCTTTCAAAAAGCAGGAAAGATAACAACTAAATGTACTGCACATTATGTTCTGTTGACCACCCATAATAGGAAAGAGAATTCCACACTCCATATGAATAAAAAGATACAAACATTATGTAGTCTAGTCAATGGGATCAGAATGGAAATTCTGAATTTGAACTGTTGGTCAAGGGTGAAGTCATTACAGTTTAGCACCTGATGTCTCAAATGTCAAAATTTGGCATTTGTTAATGTTATAAAATTACTGCAATTTCTTCCATGTGATTCCCATTAACATTTAAAGTGATAATGCTGTTATCCTTTTTACACATCTGTAAATTCTGGGGACTACTTCTGGGCCTCAATCAGTCCATAAAAATAACATGGACCTCCACTTGTCTGTGACGTCAAATTAAAAATTACAACCCCAGATAAAATCACCAATTAGAAGTTCAAACACTGCAATAGCATCATCCTTCCTGTACTGCAACACTGAAATATGTTGCCAAACAAAGCCTATAACAGATTTTACAAGCACTCTCTTACAATATTTTTCATGTTTGGATTGACAATGTGTCATTCAGATAATATTCTATGTCATGGTACTTTGAACTTTATTTACTTTGTGAGTGATAAGGTAAAATGGAAACTTTAATAAATACACAATCATACTCATTTAATCCATTAGTAATTACATTGTAATTCTGAAATACTGTTGATTTGTTTGTTTTCATAGGTATCATTTCTCATGGTATTGTGAAAAATTATGTTTTAGTCTGCGAATGTGAGCTTATTCCAATTGATTTTGAAATTTTGTATGGTACGCACCTTCTTCAACACCAGTCACAATGGAAGCAAAGTTGTCGTCCAACAGAATCATATCAGCTGCCTGCTTGCTCACATCACTACCAGCAATACCCATAGCAACACCTATAGAATTACAGAAATACTATCAAGGGTTAAAACTGTGCATGAATTTAGACACTGCATATACCTTATGTACCTTTAAAGAATTCATTGCTAATGACAAAAAGTGTGTTGCCTTTAGAAAGTTTAATCTTACTCATTATCTTTTGAAGTAGCCAATGCAAAATAGAAGTTCATGGATAAGCAAATGCTAATGTATAACAAAAACTGTTGGGATTTTGAAAATGTATATGGCTCAGCTAGGAAAATGGATAATAAAGGACAATGAAAATGTTCCATCTAGCCTTTTCAATACATCAGTGATACAGTCTACACCACAAAATGTGTCAATAACTTTTTAAATACTTGTTTACTAAAATACAGAAGAAAAATTCCTAAAGGCCAAAAATGTAATCTTGTGAAAAGCAGAATTAGTAAATCCAAAATATGTTCAGCTCTTAGATTCAATGTACAGAAGCAAGTTTGTTTAATAATATTTTTTATATGTGAAAAATAATAAAAAGTTCTGATTTGTGCCTGAGATATGAAATAAATTGTTTTGCTCCTGTGTATAAAGAAATACAGCACTTTATATCGTTACAGGTATGTCATATTGGATTCTATTGCATCTTTATCTATCTGGGAAAAAAGTCACACCAATATCAGCCTTCTTTAGGGCAGGCGAGTCATTAACACCATCTCCAGTTACAGCCACAATTGCCCCCTGTCGCTGGCAACCCTCCACAATGATCAATTTCTGCTGAGGTGAAGTTCTGGCAAACACAATTTCTGAGTGGTTTCTCAAGAATTCATCAATCTGAGCTGGGGTCATGTCTCTCAAGTCACTTCCATGGAGTACAGCAGCTTTAGCATCTCTGAAATTGCAATTTAGTTTATTACAAATAGAGCTGGGTATCATAAGCCATGCTGTATCACAACACGAACAACATACATTAACTGTACAGGAGTCCTCAAAGGGACTGATGCTCAACTGTTTGAGAAAGAACTAGACTAGATCATTTCCTTCTATTATTTGCTAATTGGTGAAACCATCTGTCAGATGCCATATTGAATGCACTACTGTTATAATTTTCAATTATATCCAACTAGACGTTGTATGAAGTTTATTGCTGAAAACCCCATGTTGATACAACTACCACTGAAATGGAGAAGCAAATTTTTTTTTAAAGATGACCATAATGATTGCTTTTTTTAAAAAATGAATGTTAGATGGTCATCGTTTTCTTTCTGGACAAACAAACCACTTCAAGAAGGCTTCTGGTGAAAACCCAATGTTGAAATGACTTTCCAACTAAAAATATAGTTTTCAAGATGGCTGTTATGGTGATCATATTGAAAATCACTGGAACCATTTTCGTGCAAGGTCAACAAGACATCATAATTTTTCTTCTGGTGAAAACCCCTTGTCAATATTAGTGATTAAAAAGATTTTCAAGATGGCTATCATGGCAGCCATATTGAAAGTCAGACGATCAACTACATACAGGAACAATTTTTATTTACAGCCATCCAGACATCTTAAGAAATCTTTTAGTGAAAATCCAATGTCAATATGACCATCCACGAGGAAATAGCAATGGAATTTTCAACATGGCTACATTGCAACTATATTGGATGTCAGATGGGCATCATTTTCATTTCTAACCATCAAGACAATATAAAAGTTCTGGAGAAAAGCCCATGTCAATTAAACCATTTAGGAGTAGTGGCAATGACAACTTTTAAAATGACTATCATGAAGCCTATATTGGATGTCCAATGGGCACCATTTTCATGCAGGACCAACCAGATCTTGGGATGAATGTATTTGTAAACTCCTCTCTCAGTAGATTAAGTGTGTACTTGTATCATTTTTATTTTCGACACAGCTTTAATAATTTTTCAGCCACATCGCTGCAATGTCTGCATTGAGGCAGTTTATAGTGATGTTTAGCACTTGGGTATCATGTCTGCAGCATGATGTCATACCCAGTCACATTATCTTAACACCAGGCTGACCAGTCCTAACAATAACCTCTTAATGCTGAGTGCCAAGCAAGGCAACTGCTAGTACCATTTGTATAAATCTTTGGTATGACTCTGCCAGGGTTTGACCTGGTAGTTCAAGTTGGTAGTGATAATCTTGTGCTGAAGGACACCAGACAAAGACAAAAGGAAATCATGCACAATGTTCGAGTCTATTATCATGAGCTAAAAATATAATAAACCTTAAATGAAGTAAACAGTAATGGTCATCTCATTACAACAAGATATTTTAACGACCTACAGATACTTTATACACTTTAATGGAGATAAATAATAGATCTTTTTGGTAAGCATAAATATGGTTGTGTCTTATAAATACTTCCAAACCTCATGAGAATTAATAACTGCTATCTCCAGGTACAGTAACGTTTTTTTTTTGTTAAGCACAATTTAAAAGGTATGTAGAGATTCAGTAAAACCAGTCTTAAGAAACCTCTGCTATGAGACCACCTGGCACTTACAACCACAACTGTCACTCATGGATTGATTTTATTATATAAACACGCCACCAGGAACCACCTGCAGAATATGACCAGTGACTATGATTTTCTGACCAAATAAATGCATTTTGGAATTGCTATCAATGACTGTTTCCCTGAAGCAAATGAACACTGATGATGTTTATTTAATCCATAGTAAACATGACCACTTAGGTGTGTGACTGCAGTCAAAGTGTGGATTCTTCTAAAACAACACTGCTATTCATGACTGCATCAAAATACAGAAAAAAATACTACTGACTTTATTTAATTCTTTGAAGCCTCAATCATTTATGAGTCTGTGCTAAAAATAGTGAAGTCTGACTACTGGTTTTTAAAATCTATCTAGTTGGTCCAGGTAGCCTTTGTATGCTGCAGACCATACACCTTACTAAAGTACACATCACTTTGTAGTGTCAAAGTCCTGTAAATCCCAATTATGATTTGATATGTAATTTAATTTGTATTATTTGCTGGCTTTTCTTAATGATTATGTCATATACACTTGTATTTAGTACCTGACCCTGTCCAAAATCAAGATCCCTGTATATCTGAACAGGGACTTTTATTTTGTAAACAACATAACACATAGCTAAGATTTCTCTAAGAGTGTGGATTAAACATTCAACTCATTATTAATGTAAACATGTTTACCAAAATTTGAGTTAAAAGATAATCTTTTAGAATGGAAAATTCCATTAAGTGACTGATTTCCAGAAAATGGTAACTGTGTCCTAGGTCAAGAGAGGTGTGCATAATCTTTTTTTATCTAAAAATTACTAATTCTTGTCTTAACATCTTGAGATAGAATCAGTCTTATTTTGGTTTTCAGTTTTTCATTTGGGTGCATTTATTTATTCAAATTAGTATTCACTGGAATTACAAGGTGCCTGGATACAAACATTAATTTGGAATTATTGTGAATTAAGACAAGGGCAATTTTGGGGATTATATTATTGTTATACATCAAAATTCTGTTAGGACATCACCACAAAACAGAAACAGGCCACTGACTCATTAGTACATATGAGACTACAGGCAAATCAAAGCATTCATTATTAGAATTATTTGGAATACCGCTGGAATTCAATTGGAAGCTCTTACCTTTGGACTTGTTATAAAACTTTTAGGACTATTTGGTATTAAATTCACAATATTGTAAGTTCTTTTTACATTTCATTTTTCTGTTACTTAGTTTAAGACCATAGAGTAGTAACAGATTAACTATTCCATCTTTGAAAGGAGCTGTCACAGATGTACATAGTCCATTCAAAGGTTTGCATTTTTTATTTAGTCAGCCTGGTGTCAGGATAATGTGACTGGGTGGGACGTGCTACATGTCTACGGCATGATGTCCCAGTGCTAGACATCACTATAAACTGCCACACTGCAAACATCATAGTGATATGACTAAAAAAGTGTCAAAGCTACATTAAAAATCCAAATCGCACCCCCCACCACCACCACCACATCAAACCATTTCCTGGTTCAAAAATAACAAATATATCATCTTTTTACATTACTGAGTTTTTAATAGGAAGCCTGCTACTAGAAAGAATGACAATCAGAATAAAATAGATCTTCAACGTCTTATGTAAAGATCTGACAGCGGCCACTGTAGGGTCATGTTCTGGTGACCTAAGTTATTACCATAATTGCTATTTTTATTCGCCAGTCAGATGAAGTCTTATATGTTCAAGTTTGGGAAACTGGGCAATGTGCCTGAAAAGAATGTGTGCTGAATGATTTGATTCACTCTCAGATTTCTGAAAGCTGCATTTCCATCGGCTAATTCAAAGGTCACCAGAACATGACCCCTAAGCAGTTGATGTCAGATTGTCATTTAGGACAGTGGAGATCTGATTAGAAAAATAATAATAATGAGGAAACTATTCTTGTCAGATAATATATATATATATATATATATATATATATATATATATATATATATATATATATATATATATATATATTTAAAGCAGTTAATGTCTTCATTTAAAAGTAGCATTAATTATTAAAATGTTCTTTTCTTAAAAACAGAGTTATTTCAAGGTAAATTAAATTAATAGTTCTTATTCTTGGGCGCCAAATGTGAATTGGGTATTGTTGGCAAGCGCAATGGAAAATCACTCAAAAATGTTATTTAAATCTTGATAAATAAGTTGTTTTTTTAAAATAATCTCTTTCCATTTAATCCATTTTCCCACAGGGACAGAATATTCTTGTTATCTGTTACAATGTTGTTTATTTGAGTCTTCCCAACATAAAATTTTGAAGCAAGTGAACTCTCCCCACTATAGTCAAGTCGAATAACTTTTATTTTTTCTTCTGAATTATTATTTTTCCGCTTAGGAAATTACACGTTCAAGTTTTGTAACAATTTATTCCATTTTTCCTAACTGTACAGTACTGCAATTTAATTATGCAGATGAAACGTTTGTAGAGAAAACATAAATGCCTTGTATATAAAGGACGTGCGACATGTACTTACACACGGTTTTTCAGTCTTTGTCTGGAACCATGTTTTGTTCAAGGTTAATTGCTGTGTGTGTGTGTTAATCCACAAAATCTATATTTTGCACATGCTGACCATTTTAAGATCTTGATAATTATATCTGGTGATAATCATCAATTACATCAACAACAAAAAAAAAAACCCCACCAACCAGCTATGTTAAGCCAAATCTCTATCAAAACATTGCTGACTCCATTTCTTCTAAACAACGGTGTTAATAATACTAACCTTAGTGATGCATGTACTTTAGCCAACACTTCTTTGAGTAAAGAAATCCTTACATCCAGAAATAGACATTGGGAAAGATAATCAAATTACTTACCTTATCTTATGAATACAAATTTGGTTCTGAACATATATTAATAAAACGTGGCTGCTTGTGAGGGTTCATTTTAACATTTTTTTCACTAATATGTTGTCCACTGGTCATGTTAGAGGGGTGGCCTTTCTTGAGGGGTACTTTTGAACACCAACTCATCGGTGCTGAGGGATTCTTGCCATAAAAAGAGGGTGGCCACTGGTCAAGGGGGGCCGTTCATTAGGGGGACCACTATATATATATATATATATATATATATATATATATATATATATATATATATATATATGGATGGACATAAAAACTAGAACAGAGCAAATTGATAACAACTTTTTAAGTTAAACATGCCTACATACACAAAATAAACAATAAACACAAAATCCAGGAGAAATTCTGTGCTCCTCCATTTTAGAATCACTAGGTGGAAATCGCACTAGTGTTAGTCTTGTAATCTTAACATGTGTTATGCAAAATGACTGCATAACTGTAACTTATCCAGGATGTGAAAGAAAATCTTGACGAAAGGTTGATCGCAAGTTTAGTTTGGTGCAATGCTACCACAAATTAACACTTTTCACATACTTTCACTGGTATGTGAAGCCTGGATTTTATGGACTAGCAAATAAATAAATCTTTCAAGTTGTAGATTACCTATATAGATTACCTTACCTGGGGTCTACTTCCTCTGGTGGAACACCACGTTCAGCAGCGATGTCCTCAACAGTCATGCTACCCTCAGAGATGATACCTACTCCCTTAGCAATGGCCTTAGCTGTGATAGGATGGTCACCAGTTACCATGATAACCTGCTCATGCATAAAATATATTTTAGTCCGGTTCTGATATTGTCATTATTATAAAGACGGTTACGATTTTGTGTAGAGTAATCCAACATGTATCCTTGAAATGATCAACATGAATCAAATCCTCCAGCATGTGCATGAAAAGTCAAGCCTGTTCTGTTAAGACTCAATGTACCAGTGGCAGTTAAGGCTGTTTTGCTAAAACACAATGCTCCAGTGGTACTTAATATGTTTTGAAATATGATGTACCAGTGGTAGTTAAGGATGTTTTGTTGAAAAATGATTTTGCAGTGGAAGTTTAAGAAGTTCTCCATGATCCAGACAATTTATTACCTGGACACTTAACCAAAACTAAAAGTCCCAGTTTATAATTAATATCATCAGGCATGCATAAAGTCTTACACAGGATGGTCTGCATCTTAATATAGAGTAAAAGACGACGTTACTTCATGCCCATACCTTGATACCAGCACTCCTGCATTTGCCAACAGCGTCAGGTACAGCTGCTCTTGGCGGGTCAATCATGGACATCAGACCCACAAATCTAAGTCCAGTCATGGGGAAGTTTTCGTTATCTGGGTCGAACTCATAGCCTGGTGGAAACTGATCCGTGGGAAGGAAGTAATCACAGAATCCTGAAATGTGTGTTTGTTTTAATTACCTCAAGTATCTTCACCTTCTGTTCAGGTGTGCAAATCAGTACTTAAAATTTGTAGTTGTCGGCTAGCATGAGGATACTAATTTTCCTATCAGACTTATTTTTTTTGTAATTTTAATCGTCCAATGGCTAGTGAATATTCAGTTGACCAGTCAGCTAGTGAATAAGGATTTAGTAAAGATTCAGTGGTATGAAATCTCTCAATGTATTTGTCCTTTTGGCTTCAAAGAAATTTATGTTAGATTCTAGACCTTAAAGTAAATATTCAGATCCCAAAATATTCTGATTTGCTACATAAAAGTTAGATATTTATAGTAATGCGTGTTCAAACTGAACTCCAGAATTAAAAGAAACATGTTTTAATGTTTTTTTAAATTATTATTATCCATCCATGCCATTTTTACTAGTCCTTTATCTAGGCACTAGTAGGGCATGGTTGATATGGAAACTTTGGAGCAAGGTCTCAATGTCCTTGACCTTTGTTCAATGTATGTGGTCTTCTTATACTTGCCATCACAGTGACCTGTGATCTTTATACCTCAGGATCTAAATGATTCTTTATTAATCTAATGCAAGCAATATAAAAAGTTTAGTCAAAGATCTTACTCAAGGACAAACATTGCTTGCAAAATGTAGCTATCTGGTGGGTAAAATTAATTTTAATTATGTAATACTTACATGCCAATATATTTAGCTTACTTCTTCCGCAATGGAAACACCTCTTCTGTGCTAGATGCACCATCCTCCTGTTCTAGAAATTCTTAAAATGTGTATGAAACGTTCACAATAGTGCATCCTCAATCTTTTCTAGAACCTTAACTAATGACAAATATCAGAACTGGGTGGAAGGAGGTGAGCTCATCGTGAAAGGCAAATATTACATAATTATAATTAGTTTTACCCCACCCCCCAAAACTACATTTTAATATCAATATTATATTACCTGTTTCTGTCATTTTGCTGACTTTGTCAGTAAAAAGGAGGCTGATGGACTGTGCAGGAGTGAAAAGTCAAAAAATGTACCCTGTAGTCCCACCACTTGACTGGACAAAGAGAGGGAAATCTGAGTCAAAATTGAGGAGACTTATAAAAGGAGAAGACTGTAGAATTCATGTATGCTTAGTGATCTTATGTGTTCCGAGGAAAGAGAAGAAAAATACATTTCTTTCCTCTTTTATTACGAATAACTGAATTGTCAGGACATGACAACAAAATGGACAAACATTCATTCATGTACACTCTGTACATGAAATACATTTGGTGAGTGTCCCATGGGGCCTTTGTTGTTATATCCATACTTACCCATGCTTGTGAATCAGATTTCTGTGAAGTATAACATTAATATGGGTTGTGTCAGCCATGCATTTATAATTATTATGAATAAAGTGAAGTTTTTCCAATTACAAATAAATGGAAAAACCTCATTTTATTAATATTTTTCTTTTCTAATCAAGTTGTAAAGAGGAACATCACCTATGAACTATATTAATGCCAAATTAAAGGCTATAGATTTATTAGATATTAATAACACACACTGCATTAAATAATAGTAAATGAAACTAATACATGAACCCCTTTACAACATGTAAACAATAAAAGTGGAAGCAGATGAATGGATAATTTTGACAACCCATCAGAAATGTATACATATTCCAAATAACTTCTGATGAGTAGGAAGGTAGGTAATTCGTCATGCATAAAGCAATTAAAAATTATCACTGGACTACTGAAACAAACTTTTGATAAATAAGCACCGACAGTGTTGACTACTGAAGAACTATTAATATCACACCCTAATTCAATGTAACCATAAATGTGGTATATATCCTTTAAGCAGACCCATGTTATGATGACATCCTGAAAAGAATGAGAATGCACTTTTATAGAATGGGAGGATGGTGCATCTAACACTTCTTCTATTTGGTGATTTTGACCTCACAACATATAGGGTTCAAGTTAAAGTCATCAACAATGTTTTGTTAACTGTAAATGTTGGACAAGTGTAGTTAATGTGCACAAATGAAATTGGCAACAGATGGACATCACAACACAATATTTAATTAACACAATATTTAATGAACACTCCAATCCTCTGAAGAATGCAACTTAACTCACCCAGTACTCTCTCTCCTAGACCTCCCAACTCGAGGTAGGCGGTATTGAAGGCAATTCTGAAAGGTTCATCTACTTGATATTCTTTCCCATTCCTGAGGTAGCTGGAGCACCTGTCCAAAATTCTTTCAGGAGCACCTTTCATCACCAAAAGGTAGCGGGGATCATTAGGATCCTCTGTTTCATGGATGGATACTTGATACTTATTGGAGGAGTTGAAGGGGATCTCGGCAATCTTCTTGTTCCTTTGACGGAAGTTAGTGACGTTTCCAATGGACAACTCTACACACTTCAGAAGAGCAGACTCGGATGCATCTCCATTGCAATCTCTGAAAGGTTCAGATGATGGCATTGGAACTTTCAGAGTTTCATATATTCCTTTCAACACTTAAAATCTTGTCCCTCAAGGTCTGAGAATTCTTTATCCAACCCCCCAAAATTGAGAAAATTCCATCAATCCCTGCAAAAGCCTCATTTATACCTAGAAATACTGAATGTGGATGTGAAATATCTTAATTCAATATTGTATACCAAACAAACAGTTAATTATAAGCTCACAAATATACTGAGTTTTATATGTTCTTATAAGACAGTATTAGCAATAAAGGCTATGAATCTCTAAAACTAGTGAAATCTGCTTTGGTTTATTTTAATTGCCAGAAATATAGAAAATCTGTACTAAATGAATAGAATGTATTCCAGAATCAAGTTTTTCAGGACAAGCATATCTAGAATGGCCTTCATGAATTAGTAAATTGACTCACGCACAAGAACTTAAAGAATGCTGCTTCTCACCTCCATATTCTAAATACTCAGCTGAGTCAATGGAGCATGAAAATTGGCCATCATGACCTCCTTTGGCCCGTGATGAGCATTAACTTGAAGAAGAAGAAAACTCATTTCATGACTGTACATGCAATAGTGTCTGAGAACACAAGTTAAATGCAAAAATTTCAATAGTGACACCTTCACCAACAATGACAATGACATCAGAAAAGTGATCAAATGTCTTGTCATCTCTCTATATACAAGATTAAAAAAGTAACTTACCTCTTAAGAACAGGTACTTCTTCCTGACCAGTCTTGAATTCAGCTCGGTTACACAGCATAGAGATGCGAGCCAGGGCAATCCAAGTGGGATCACTGGGGCCATATGTAGCATCTGAACAATTAAAAAATGTTCCTTGCTGCTTATAACAATAAGTGTTCTGATGTTAAAGATGATAAAATCACCATACTTACATTGAGTGTTACATTTGGCAAATTTGATTTTAGTCACAGACATTGCTCATTTACACATGTAAATTGATACTACCACAAAGTCTGTATTATACTGTTTGACTTAACAGATGTTATTTTATCACAATTTTTATACAAAATCTATGCCAGAATATGACATATAATAGGAAGTAAAATACCACTGTCTAGCAATATTTCTGAGGCCATTACAATTCCACATGCAAATAATATTCATCCTATACAGGTAAAGCAAGAATATGTTCTTAATCAGTAATTATGACTATGCTTCCATAATCACTTTACTCTAGAAAGGTGATAAAATCAATCAATGCTGGGTTCATATGTAACAGAACCATTATATCCATTTTAAACAACCCTTTCCCAACAGTCAGCAAACTTGCCATGCACAGCAATATAACCCAAGAATCAGGAACCACAATTTATGTTTTATTATCACTGAAGTTTTGTAACAAGTCTTTTGGTGGGGAATCATGTACAAATGTTAAAGGTCCACAACTAGCACAATGGGATCTCTATTACCTGTTTTAGTCCAAAATTGGGGATTTCATTCCAAGCTGATGTAAATGTAAGACCAGTCTGCCAAGATGGAATTTTTACTTGGAGAATGGTGTGGCTACCATTTGCATAATATCCCAAAATAATAACCTGAGCTCCAGATAAGTATTTAATAAAATATGGCATTTAACCCAAGTCTGCAAAAAATTATTTTCAATGTTATTTTTGTTAAGTCTGCAAAATACAAAATTTACCTGATAGGCCAGAGTCTTAATTATTAAGATGTTGATAATGCCTTCTGACAAAACATCAAATTAGGAAATGGTTGGTGACTGGAAGCTCAACAGTGAATGAATATTCATCGATCCAGCTTAAAATGGAAACAAGAAGCAGAGTTGTCTTATTCTTCAAGTTGTCCATCAGAGCCAATATGGGAATTGACCATAACACCAGTCACAAGAAATGTCGATATAAAAAAACATCAGTTTGTGCAATGTTACAGCAGACAAACTTAGGATAAGGGATGAGACCTTTTTGCTTTGTTTTGTTTTGTTTTAGCTCCATCACATAAAGGGAAATTCTTAAAAGTCTTGTCTTAAAAGACATAAAAGTCTTGTTTACACTGTACTTCTTCAACATTTCTTAGTGTCCATAAACATAATGAACTCAAAATTATTTCTACTTAATGTAGTCCGGGGGCCCTGAGTGGCCAAGTGGTCTAAAGCACTCTCTGTTACGGACCACTGCCATCTCACCTCTGTCTGCGTGGGTTCGAGTCTAGGATTCGGCCAATGTGGGTATGTGAGAAAGCTTGCCAGTAGCTTCTGGTGGGTCGGTGGTTCTTTCCAGGGTTCTTCCTTCACCATTAATACTGGCCACCATGCATAGCCTATTGTGTGCTGAAAAATGGCATTAAACCCCACAACAACAACAAAAACTTAATATAGTCCAACATGGGACTTTCAGTTTTGAAAGTGCATCTGATGTATAAAAAAACAGGTCAGAAACTCAATAGGAAACTGAACTCTTTTTGAAAATGGATCCATTTTTCAGCAACAACATGACTCTGGGCAATCAAATAGTCTAATTTATTTTCTGGACAACCAGTCATTTACATGAATTTCCATTTATGCTGTTTTCTCCATCTAAATTATACAAAGTGTAAATGTCTTTTGCACATCTCTTTTAGCTTTTAAAGGAGTACTACTGCATACATTTTCAAACGTTTTAGTTTGCTTTTGTATTTTCTGTTAGATTCAAAATGTCGATTTTTTAAAATTAACATTGTGTTCGATTTAAAAAGGATGAAAATCACATTTAAAGACAGTCAAGCTTCTATGTACATTGGGCTTTCCTCATCTAAAAATAGAGATTGTCAACACATAATATGGTCATGTGACATGTCAAACTGGTAATCTAAGGCACAAAGAGTGCTGGTGGATGTTTATGCTTTCAATATAATTTATGTGATAATAAGAGTATCTACTGTTGTCACCCATGGGATGAGCGAGTTTAAAAGCATAGTAATCAATTATCCTGGAACTAAAGCAGTTTTTATATGCAGTTTTATAGCAGTGGATAAGCATGTAAATTTCTCATGTAACTATATCAAAGGGATTAATTTCAAAGTGTAACCAACTAAAAGTTTATGTTGTCACATCTCTCTCTCTCTTTCTCAGTCATAAAATAAAATTATCAAAAGATGAACCCTGATATATGTTTATGTCAACTAAAGCTGGCAACATGATGTGATTTCTACTCTTCACATGATAATTTAAAAAGGTAGTGAAATGTTTAAATTATGATACTGGACAGCAACACTGTCTTACATGCAAACATTCATACAGACCATCATTTTCCTCTTTCTAAGAACACAAATTTAAGTCCATTTTGTAATCAGAAATTAAACCCATCTATTGGATCTACTGTAGGTAAAGTATTGATCAGATCAAGGCAAAAATATACATAGAATCCTTTACCATCACAGCTATAGTTCTCTCAATGTAAGCTTAGTTCAAAATGAGTCTAAACTGGCAAAAGGGTTCTGGATTTTAATATGAGAGTTACTGCCAGCCATGCTCTCTTGAATACTTCTGATAAACAGTGATTTGAAAGGTCGTTTTTGTGATGTGATACCTGAAAAAAACCCAGATGAATAAAGATATAAACTAAAACAAATTCATACAATATTATGCCCTGATCAGTAATCCGCAGTACATACAATGCACAACGAGGTAATGTTGAACAAAGCAACTAATTTGGAGTTAGAGTAACAAGATTCTGAATTAAACAATATTAATTCAGTTAGAAACAGTCTAGAAACATGTTGATAGCATGCACTGCAGTCATGAAGTCAATTCAAGTTTAAAAAGATGAGTAAATTTTCACTATCCATGTTAATTTCCATTAACAATAGCTTTATCCATTATATCAAATCCATGTCCCCATCAGTAATTTAATGTACAACTATCAATGTGATTTAAATCTCCTGCAAATGTAGATTCGATATCATTTTATAATCGAGCATGTTGTTAATTGTTTTGAGATGACCTTTCTCTTGTGTCAACTTACTTAAAGTCATTTTCCATAGGTTGAAAGTGCATAGCTCCGTGGTATCTGTTGTACTTTCTGCTATTTATTCTTTCCCCATTTCCTTCATGAAACTAATCACATCTGCACAGAAGGTTTTTCCACAAAACACGTCTTCCTCTGGGATGTGTATCTTCATCATGATGATGTTTACATGGAATCACCGGCTTCTATGGCAACAGCTGCAGTTGTTTGAATATGTAGACTATATTCTTGTTCACTATTTATAAACTCAAAAACATTGCTGATGCTTTTCAAAAGCTGAAAGTCTGACTTCAATTATCTATGTATACCCATATGTTTGACTACTTGCTTGAGTCAGAAAATTTTGTTTTTACAAGGATTACAATTCCCTAAGGTTTCTTGGAATTTAATATTTTTTCAATATTATGCAGTAGTGCTCCTTTAACAGATCATATCATCAGAACAGATCTGAAAATGTACAAATACTAGATATCTTGTTTCACGTAAGACTTTTCCCAACAATACTGGATAAAACATTAAACAAAATTCTTGATTAACACAGCCTATCAGAAACTACGACCAATTTGATTGTCCATATAGTAACATGATAAATGATGTAAATGTATTGAGGTGGGAAATATAAAGTACAAAGATCATGTATTTTAAATTACTGTGAGGAATTGGTCGTGTCATTCCAATAATAACTGGAATGGTGATGGTGTTTGGAAACTAATTTCAATACAGCCACAACCCATAAAATTTTACTTTGAAAAAATACCACACACTTTCATGCTGAGAAAAGGAAATTAAATTAAAAACACCCAATTCTCCCCTCTCCATTAATTCCATACCATATTGTTGACATGTGATTCATCTTAGATTTTTGTTATTACATATAGGGTAATAAACAATTTCTAAATTATTTCCCTTAGACAATACCCTGGTGTCCTTTAAGACTTTCCTTGGTCAGTGACAACAACAATAAACAACATGGACAGCTGTACTGTATGACTTTCTAGTCAAAAAATAAAATACCCCTGTGACCTACCATGTCAGCAAGCTGTACTATATGGCTTTCCAATCAATAAGTACAAAACGCCTATGACCTACCGGTATCATGTCGGTAAGCTGTATGGCTTTCTAATCAATAAGTACAATACCCCTATAACCTATCATGTCAGTAAACTGTATGGCTTTATAATCAATAAGTACAAAATGCCTATGACCTATCATGTCAGTAAGCTGTATGACTTTCTAATCAATAAGTACAATACAGATGTGACCTATCATGTCAGTAAGCTGTATGGCTTTCTTGTCAATTAATACAATACCCCTGTGAACTACCATGTCAGCAAGCTGTACCATATGGCTTTCCAATCAGTAACTACAATACCCCTGTGATCTATCATATCAGTAATCTGTACTATATGACTTTCCAATCAATAAGTACTATACCCCTATGATCTATCATTTCAGCAAGATGTACTATATGACTTTCCAATCAATAAGTACTATAACCCTAGGATCTATCATTTCATCAAGCTGTACTATGTAGTTTTCCAATCAATAAGTACTATACCCCTATGATCTATCATTTCAGCACGCTGTACTATATGACTTTCCAATCGATAAATACAAGATTTCACTTGCAAGCTTCATTTTTACCATTTTACCATTTATCATGTGACTGAAGTGAAGCTTAATCAACCCAAACATTTCAGTGACATAAGAACAAAAAAAACAAGTAAAGTTAAAATGATTTAATGACATCAGATAAGTCCGAGGATTACTGTCCAATTTTTAAGAACACGATTCAATTTTACTATATTATACTGTGGTATCATTAAAATCAGAATCAGAACCATTTTATTAAATAATAATAAACATAATCTTGCTCTTGTTATTATCTCATAATAAGGATCAAAAACGATAAAAATTAAACTTGTTTCATAAATTTCCGGTAATAAGTGCTGATGAATAATCCTCTGCAAATTTTCTTATTACATAGCTTAAATAATGTAAAAGATGCATTTTAATGCCTAACCCTACCTGCAAATAGAATTAATAAAAAAAAAAGCTTTTCTGTAAAAGCAGTGAGAAATATATAGTTCTGTGAAATTGTGTAAGAAAAAGTAGCATAAAAAAAGATTAAATAAAATTATGCAAATATAATATAGGTGTGAATTCTAGTGTATTGGGTTGCTCTCTGTCCAGCCTTCCTTTTATTTATGCACGAAGTTTAAAACTAACAATGAGTTTAATCAACACAAATTTAACATTGACCTCAATTGAGGTGAAGATGGGCATACTGAGATACACAGATGCCAAAGTAATTGCTAATTTCAAGCATATGCCATGGAGGCTTAACTAAAAGGCAAAGATACTGACAGTCTGAATTAAGTATATTCAACTTGTAATGCAAATCCATTCAAAATAAATTGTGCACATAACAAGAAAATATTTTACATTATAATCTACATTATCTAGAAAAATAATTAGAAGAATTCTTCTCCAAAACTTAAAAATTTGAAATAGCCAATACTTAAAACATTAATGGCCAATTTTCTGAATCATGAGATGGCTGTTAAAATTAAGGTTAATATCCCTGAAAATGTGCATTGAAAATTAGTATTATAAAAAGGTGAATTTTGTTCAATTTTCAGATGTTGGCATGTTTCATGTAACAGAAATTATTATTTTTAAACTTCTGACTGAATTACATTACAATAATTCATACAAACCTTTGATTTTTGTCTTAAAAGTTTTTGGGGAAAAACATTGTTCACTCACCAGACAGATGTCTACCTCAAAAATAAATGCCTCGTCAGTTGGCAAAGAAATATGGTTATCATGAAAACATACAGGATGGCCAATTTGCATCAAATCACCAAACTTGAAAGACATTATGCCAGGATGCTTTCAATCATTTAAATAGTTTTCTTCAACTTTTAGTAATGGTGGCCTAATCTGATGACAAGATTGGCACACATTTTACGAAATGAAAAGCTATCACAGGTTTTAAAATTTTGCTTTATTGTTTTTTAGATAAAAAAATAAATTAATGATTTTGACATAATAATGGTGGCCATATCTAATGGTGCATGGCATCAAGTTTAAGCCTGAAAAGCCCTCGTGTCACCATGCTTATCAAATCTGATAAAACATTTGTTGGCAGTTTCTGAGAAGTCAGTTAAATGTTTGCTAATTTTAGTAACATTGACAATATTGGATGATATCATGCACATCATATGCATAAAATGTCTGGTTTTGTTTTGTTGGGTTTCATGCACATCATTTGCATAAAATGCCTGGTTTTGTTTTGTTGGGTTTCATGCACATCATATGCATAAAATGTCTGGTTTTGTTTTGTTGGGTTTCATGCACATCATTTGCATAAAATGTCTGGTTTTGTTTTGTTGGGTTTCATGCACATCATTTGCATAAAATGTCTGGTTTTGTTTTGTTGGGTTTCATGCACATCATTTGCATAAAATGCCTGGTTTTGTTTTGTTGGGTTTCATGCACATCATTTGCATAAAATGCCTGATTTTGTTTTGTTGGGTTTCATGCACATCATTTGCATAAAATGTCTGGTTTTGTTTTGTTAGGTTTTCATGCACACCATATTAGGCTTTACAGAGCAGTCAGTATATTTGGCGGAGAAGAGCGATGGAAGACCCCAGAATGAATCACTGACTCATAGGAAGCTACAGGCAAGCTTTTCCACATACCCACGCTGGTTGATCCAAGACTCAATCCCATGCATAGAGTTGAGATGTGAGAGTGAGCTGTAAAGGTCAGCACCTTAGGCCACTGTCAAGCAGAGCATCAGTACAAGATGTGAAGGCCTTCATGTCAAATTCTGAAAATTATTTTTTTCAGAAGCCATTTATAAAGATATTTCTTTCTATAAAAATGGCACAATATCTGATGGCAGATCAGGATTATCTGGATAACTTCAATGGATTCATTGCCAGGATACATTTGCCATGTTTGGTTGAAACTGTCCCTGTTTTCTAAGATGCTGAAAATAGCTTGTGTAGATGATGATGCACAGATGCATGACATGCGCCTGAAGCAGGACCACACAGTAAGTTCAATTAACCTTGTGGCCAGGTGGGAAAACAAAATTTACCTCTAACCTTGTAATTATGAATGAACTCATCTAACCTTGTCCTGAATGAACTCAAATGTAACACATATATGAAAATTTGAAAAGTTTGTAAAACATGTACGATATAATTTAAAACTCAGAAGCATTTAACATTCATGCAAGTGAAAAAGTATTGAATGGTGTACCAGAGTTCTTGTGTTTCAACTAATAGCTTGAAGAAAATTTTTACTAAAATATAGCAATGGAAATAAAATAAAATTTGAAAAAAGAAATTTAAACAAGAGTCTTAAAAAGAATTTCCAGGAATTCAAGACAAATACACTTTTTCCTCCTAACTGCTGTACTGAGATCATCTGATATTTTTTAAGCAATACAGTAACAATATTTCCAAATCAGCTGCTCTAGTGGGCATATTATAATCAGATTGGTGCCATTTTCATTTATGACTAACAAGATATCATTAAAAGTCTTCTGGTGGAAGCTCTACATTGATATGTTGTTGTTATGGGGTTTAACGCCATTTTTCAGCACAGGATAGGCTATACATGGCAGCCAGTATTAATGGTGGAGAAAGAACCCGGGAAAACCCCGGAAAGAACCACCGACCCATAAGAAGCTACTGGCGAGCTTTCTCACATACCCACATTGGCTGAATCCAAGAATCGAACTGGTACAGAGAGAGAGAGAGAGAGAGGTGAGATGGTAGTGTTCCATAATGGAGAGTGCTTTAGACCACTCGGCCACTTGTGGCCCCCTTAAATTGATATGAATTTCCATTTTGAACAAATAAATACAAGAACTTCAAGAATGCAGCCATAATGTCCATATCAGATTGGCATCATTTCCATTCAGTAAGTCTCCTGGTGAAAGTACAGTATCAACATAAACAGCCATCTAGAAGTAGCAACAAGATTTTCAAAATAGCCGTTGATGAGCAATCAGACTTTACAGCAAGTTTTTGATATAAATAAAACACCCATGTTCAGTAGATCATTCATTCTGAAGTAGACAAGATTTTAAAGATCACCACTTTGGTGGCCATATTGGATGTCTGAGCAGACCCATTTTCACTTAGGACCCACAATACATCATGAGTAGTTGTTCAATAAACCCCTTGTTGATGAAACCATCCACACAGGAATAGTGATATAGTTTTCAACACACTGCATGTGTAAATGACACCATTTTTGTTTCGGACCAGCTAGACATACGGTACCCCAGGAAGTCTTCTGGTGAAAACCTCATTGCAATATGTTGTTTATTCAGGAGGAGTAGTAATAAATACATTTTTAAGATAGCCACTGTGGCAGCCATATTGGACATTAGATTGGCACCATTTCATTCAGGACCAACCAGACATCACAAGAAGTCTTCTGGTGGAAATTCCACATCAATACCTCTTTTCAGCCATGAAAATTAACTATTACAATAGTTTCAACGTGGTTTCTATCGTGGACATATTGGATGTCAGATCATCACCATTTTCATTTAGGACAAATCCTTGACAGCACAAGATGTCATACTGTGAAAACCTAAAATATGACCATCTATTCAAAGACTAGAAGTACCTGGGTTTTCAAGATGGCCATGGTGGCCTTCATATTGGATTCGGTACAGTTTGTATCAGTGACAACCTGGACCATGGGATGAATGTTTGTGTTAAGTTTCATTGCAATACTCCAAGTAGTTTAGGAGGAAAAGTGAAAACTTGTGCTAACAGGCTGACAATGATGACCAACAAGCCATCCCATAATCTCTCCTAGTCTGTGATCAGTTGAGCTAAAATGTAGTTGATTTATTTTGGTAGAATTTATGTCTTTCTTTTATCGACCATGCAACTCAGGATTTGTTTTCTTTTTCAAAATTAAAAATGGATTGCTAAGTTAGATGATCCAATGGTGAGTGATTTCTGATGCCCTTTATACATTGTTTTTTAAGTATTACATCAATTACCTGATTTTTCACAATGAATACACCATGTCTATCATAAACTTGTGTTTCACTCTGATGGTCATGGTTTTGAATTTTAGCATTGTTCACTTTACAATTTCATGTACTACTACTTTCATCAAAAACAGTTTCTTGAAGGTGTTTGTCTCATGAAAAGATGACTTTCAACACTGGCATGCTGACCATGTCACACCTTGTCTTGAAATCATTTTAAAAACATGCAACAAAGCAGAATATGAAACATTTGTCTTTCCTTTCTTACTTACTTTCCAAAACAAAATCACATCTTACAAATGATTGATAAGCTTCAAAACTACTTCAAAAAGTTACTCATCTTTAAAAAATACAAAAAAAACAAAAGACCATATAGGCATGCCACTCATTACTTGTCGCTGAAATCTGTCTCAGAATTAAAGTCTTACCAAATTCTTCAGTCATTTTTAAATATTTAAAGAAAGACAGATCAGTAAAAATTATGAATATGAGATAGAAAGAAGAATATGACATCATCTTTATTACACTATACAATATTCATTATAGAAGTAGAAGCTGTCCAATGAAAACATTACTGTAGACTATCAATTCAAGATTATAACTGATTAGATTTTAACTAGAAAAATATTCAAGGAACATGGATATACCATGTGCCTGAAATAACCCTAAAAAAGAAACTTTAAGGTGTGATGGGCACACATATGGATCAGGGTAACATTATATGGCTCTACTGCTGTTTTGACGTGGTGGAGCATACAGAACTTTATGAACTGGTACTTATATTAGAAATCATTCATATTAACTTCTTCATTCCCACAAAACAAACATTTATAATATTTCCTGGTAAACTAAGTAATAATCAAACATCTATAATATTTCCTGTTAAACTATCTACCTAATGGTTGGCACATAATATCCAATGATACTATATTTTACAGCTTCATGTAAGACCCATCTGTACAACTGTATCCACATTCACAACTTTTAATTAAATTCCCTCAACCTAGCAAGTAAATTCAGCATCTAAATGCACAATAAGTTTTCTCCAGAATGCAAAATTGTGGTTATTCCAGGAAAAATGAACCATGTCAGCAAGAGCAAGGTGACTGGGCTATTGTTTCATTACCAAAGCGTGATTGCTTAATAAACACCTGACTGCCTAATTGTGAGCCATTAACAAGTGTTTACTTAACGGGTACTTTGTAATGAAGCAATGGGAAATGCTCATCTTTAAAGTACCCATATTAACAATACCACGAATAACACATTATACACCTGTCCTGTGTTTAACAGTCTTCTATGTGGGCTCTAATAGGGTATGGTTGGAGATTATTAACCAATGGATTGCAATAACCTCAAGATTTGGTTAAGGTATACAGTATTTAACAAAATGTGCAGAAACTATTATTTTCTTATTAGATTTTCCATGGCTGTGACCTCTAATCATTTGATTCCAAAATCTAGCTTTTTATATTACTCAAAGTTCAAGATATCCACAAAGTCAAGGAACTTAATCTAAAACAAAAATTATTTGTAAGTCCATTGTTCTTTTGGCCAGTTTCAATTTATCCACAAAATCAATAGGTCTCATCCACGAATTTGATGCAAGCCGTCCAAGTGCATAATCTAGAACTAGTTATTAAATTAATGTCTCTTCTTCCAGTGACCTTCACTTGGATTGTTTGACAACAAAATCAATAGGCTGCTTTTCTTACACAGGATGCAAGTCATCCGCAAGCTTTAATGATGGTATGTGGTCAATAACATTTATGCAGAAACCACATTTCTTCTTTCAGTCAGTAAACCGGACTTTTAACTTTCTGAATATAAAATCAATAAGTGCAATCCATCCAAAGTTTTGTACAGGTCTGTGACACTGAATTTTGAACCTAAAATGAGCAGGGTTAATCTTTTCCAGAAGTGCAAACCTTTAAGAAAGTCTGAAATAGTGGTGAAGAAGTTAATGTGTAGAAACCATTTTCCTTATTTCAGACACTGATCTTGACCTCTGACACCCAAAATGACCAGACTGTTCATTACTTCAAGTGCAAGCCATCTACAAAATTTGGCAGCTAGATGGGAGACAAATTCAGTTGATGTGAGGAAACAAAACTAAGAAGAGACAGACTCAGACAACATCATAATATATTCCACTTTATGATGGACATATAAAAAAGTGATTACAAACTATTCCATATACTCCACCTTATGGCAGATGTTTACAAAATACATGTCACAATGCTGTGAATGATGAAAATGAGTTATTGGCAATTAATATCTCCTACTACATGCAATTCTGCGCTGTAATGCATTGCATATCTTCTCCTACTGATGATGATGGAATTAAAAGCTTTTAAGGATTATCTATCCCAATCTTTGCAAAACCATGCCTACTATTCTCTAGTTTTGTTAGTTCAAAATAAGTTTTGCCTATTAAAAGCAACTAGATTGCTGGATAAGCATATTTATGTTTTTTTTTAAATCATTAATAATCCAATTAATAATTTCTCCTATTCATGGTTATATGAAAGTCATTACACATCCATACACACACCACACACATTGCAAAACCAAAACATGTCCCTTAAGGCTAGAAATGTGATATTTTGACATCTATATCTTGGAAGGAAATGTCGTTTCTTAACATAATGGAATTTTATTTAACGATAACATGAATATTTTTTCAGACTGATGTAGCCATCTAAGGTACTGCAGGTTTTCTTCTATGACATCTTTGTACAATGTTTCAAAAGGTATTTTGCACACATCACAGCTTATATATAGGAAAAGGCTTTAATAACACTAACCCTAATGCTAATAAAAAGGTACTCACTGGACTGATCATCACTAGTGTCTGCTTCTACAATTCTTCCATCGAACCACATGTGAGCGACAGTCATTCTGTTCTGAGTTAGGGTGCCAGTCTTGTCAGAGCATATTGTTGAAGTGGAGCCAAGTGTCTCTACTGCTTCTAGATTCTTCACCAGACAGTTCTTGCGGGCCATACGTTTGGCAGTCAGAGTCAGGCACACCTAGTAGGGGAAACAATTCTGTACATGTATATTTGAAGGTAAAAAGAAAAGAGTCCTTCAAAAGGACTGATACTTACTGGTCAAGATGCCTTTCCAGGAATGGACAATAAGACCATTACTTGTTTTTTAACTGCCAAGTGCTAAACCATCATGATATCATTTTAATTGTCAAATGTTGAAAACATGTTTGGTATTCTTCAACAATGACAAGATTTTCAAAGTAGCTGCTGTGCTGGACATAGTGGACCTCAAAGTGGCATTTTCATCTGGTATTTATGATTGGCACCATTTTCATTTAGCATCAACAACATATGATAAAAAGTAGATTGGTGAAAACCCGATGTTGTTATGCAGACAAGATTTTAGTTCTTTAAAAAGAGAACTGAAGATGTGAATGGTGGTTTGGGATCCTCCAGGGGTATAAAGGGGTGGGACCCCAGTCCATGGGGGCGACAAAAGATGCATTTTAGACCCAAATGATACAAAGCTGCTCCTGTTGACCCTTATTACCATTATATTTTGCAAAGTTAGTATTTCAATTCAACAAAAAAAATTGAAAAATAAAAACTTATCCAACTTAAAAAAATACTTGATGTTTAAAAATGTTAATTGTTACATCAACTTGCTCTCCAATAATATTAATATTAAAGTTGTTACATCTGCATGTCAGTGTTCACTCAGTATTTCAGTATTTCAGCCAAAATATTTGCTAATTCTTGCAGTACATATTACATGCATATCACACTTCTCTACTTTTATACAAAAATCTTTTTTTCTTTCTTTTTCGATGGTAAGTTATTAATTATATACATCAACATTATAAAAGTTTTTACATAAATTCAATTGTCTTTTCCCTAGTTCGACACAAGCTGTTAGTATTTTTGTACTAGTCTTGCTTTTTTTTGCAGCCTTGTCAAAGATTTTTGTTGCTCCTCTTTGGGTAACAATTGCTTTTGTTGGCTAAATGGTCAATTTATTTTTCTTTTCATTCTCAACAAGAGTTGTTTTGTTTCCTTTTTAGTATGTTAAAGGCAATTCTTGTATTATCTACATGTTGTTTGCATATTTGACACATGGTTGTGTTTTTCTCTCTGTAAAGTGTCAGGGTTTTCACTTCTAGACAGTAGACTTGCAAGCGGTTTGCTTGGTACGTGCCACAGTGCTAAAAAAAAATGGTTGCTAAAAACAATCGTCCTTCTCAAGAATGAGTTTCAGAATTGCTAATTCAAGATGCCATGTTTGGCACACAAACTTATTTTCACCATTTTGTTATGTTAAGATTTTCAACATGTCTGATGTGGTAGTCATACTGGACATTAATCTGCACTGTTATCATTTAAGCCCAATTATACACAAGAAGTATATTAGTGAAACCCAATGCTAATATGACCATTCATTCAGAAGAAGTAGTGGGTAGATTTCCATGCTGGCCACTATGGCAGCCATACTGGATGATTGAGTGGCACCATTTTCATTTAGGACCAATTACACCACGGGATGAATGTGTTTGTCAAGATAAATGACAATCCTCCAAGTAGTGTAGCAGAAGTAGCGATAGCAAACTTATGTTGGGGACCTGGGTGGCTGAGTGGTCTAAGGCACTTGCCTTAACTGATTACTGACGTCTCATCTCTGTCAGCATGGGTTCAAGCCTTGGGCATGGCCAACATATGCAAGAAAGCTTACTAGTACATTTAGCTTCAAATGGTTTGGTGTTTCTTCCTGCGTCTTCCTCCACCAAACTATCTGGTCTTCTTGTATAGCTTATCATTGCTGAATTTTTTTAAACCCACAAAAACAAACTTGTGCTAGCAGACAGATTGACCAAGACAATGGATGAGACCATCCCACAAGGCAGTAGAATGACTATTAGATTAAATTGTTCTGGTGGCCTAAGTGGTTAGGCATCTGCCTCGGAAGTGAAAGGTCGCATGTTCAAACCCTGGCTGAGTCATGCCAAATACATGTACTTATAAAAATGGTACAGACAGCTACCTCATTTGGTGCTCAGCATTAAGAGGTTAGTGTTAGGACTGGTCGGCCTGGTGTCATGATAATGTGACTGGGTGTGATATGATGCCACATGTCTGCAGCATGATGTCCCAGTGCTAGACATCACTATAAACTGCCACACTGCAGACATCATAGTGATATGACTGAAACTTTGTTAAAGCTATGTTAAAAGTCCAAATCACACACACACACACACACACTATTCGATTGAACATTTAAAATAATCCACTATTTATGAATCAGCAATTTCTTGAAAAAAATGGAATAACTTGTTCATAAAATCTTCAATTTCTGATTTTCAAACTTGGCCCTTGTTTTCATGTGACATTTTATTGGTAGAAATTAAATCTGACCATAGTGTGTATAGATGAATGTAAATTTGGATGGTCATATTCATATGTGTACAGATACCAAAGTGATCACTATGTCAAGCTTCTGCCAAGACATTAGACAAGCTTCCTCCATTGCTGCATGCAAAATTTCACCAAAGAATTATGCCAAGCAAATGCGATGATGTTGTGTCAAGTCTTCTACAAGGTGCAATAGCTTCTGCCAAAGGTAGAATGTTGAGATTACACAAAGTCTCATGTCAACCATCTGCCAACATGCTTTGTGGAACTTGAGCTCACCAAGGCATTATGCTGAGCTCACGTTCACCAAGGCAAGATGTTGATCTTCCACATAGATTCTATTTCAAGCTTCCAACACTCTTTGTCAGGCTTGCAGTCAGGCACAATGTTAAGCTTGCTTCCAGCAAGGCACAATGTCAAGCTTGCTTCCACCAAGGAACAATGTCACGCTTGCTTCCACGAAGGCACAATGTCAAGCTTGCTTCCACCAAGGCACAATGTCAAGCTTGCTTCCACCAAGGCACAATGTCAAGCTTGCTTCCACCAAGGCGCAATGTCAAGCTTGCTTCCACCAAGGCGCAATGTCACGCTTGCTTCCACGAAGGCACAATGTCAAGCTTGCTTCCACCAAGGCACAATGTCAAGCTTGCTTCCACCAAGGCACAATGTCAAGCTTGCTTCCACCAAGGCACAATGTCAAGCTTGCTTCCACCAAGGCACAATGTCAAGCTTGCTTCCACCAAGGCGCAATGTCAAGCTTGCTTCCACCAAGGCACAATGTCAAGCTTCCCCTTTAGTACTATACTGAGCCTCCACCAAGGCTCTGCAAGCTT
Source organism: Sinohyriopsis cumingii (assembly GCA_028554795.2). Lineage (NCBI taxonomy): Eukaryota > Metazoa > Mollusca > Bivalvia > Unionida > Unionidae > Sinohyriopsis > Sinohyriopsis cumingii. The sequence continues at coordinate 123,315,954 of CM068831.1, read as the reverse complement.
CCTTCAAGATACTATGTCGAGCTCTGACTAAGTAGGGTTCAACAATATCCTGAAAACATGGACAACTGATGATCTAGAACTATTCAGGCATTTCCTAAGAACTTTCATTGTCTTCAGCTACTTTTCAATCATGTGGTCCGAAGAAAAAAATGTGCAAACAAATTTTGTCACGTATCACAATATGTAAGGAGACAAAATTTGATCTTCATTAACATTTTTTTTTATTACTGACAGATAATCTTACACTGCACAAAAAGAAGCTTAGCACTTTTTTGTCCATCTGATTAAAATCGAGATGTTGAACATATAAGATATCCAGCAGACAGACATAGGTTCAATTTGGTGACCTCTGCAATGTCCAGAAAACTTCTTTTTAGCAACCTATGAGATAAAAGTTTAGAGTTGTGCTTAGTAATAACATATTTCAAGTGATGTTTTTCAGTTTTAAAGTTTGAAAGCTGCAATATGAACATCATATTGGTTCCCATCAAATCCACTGGGAACATATTCAAATCAGATCTCTGCTTTAATCAGATTAACCTTTGTGTGTGGCAGTAAATATAATAATTTTGAAAATTACATGCAACAGTCAAATGTGCTACTTACGGTTACAGTGGCCAAAAGTCCCTCTGGCACATTGGCGACAATAATACCAATCAAGAAGACAACTGCATCAAGCCAGAAGTATCCAAGGATGAAAGCAATGATAAAGAAGGTCACTCCCAGAAAAACAGCCACACCAGTAATTATATGAATGAAATGGGCGATTTCCTTGGCAATGGGCGTTTCTCCAACTTCAAGACCTGAGGCCAAGTTGGCAATGCGACCCATTACAGTTCGGTCACCTGTCTTGACAACAACACCACGGCAAGTACCTGCAGAAAATATGACAACGGCTATTCTTTAACCAAATAATGAGTTAGTCAAACTTTATATAATTTTTTAACATGCAAAACTAATGATCTACATTACTGTATATATAACTGCATCATATTCTGCAAAACCATATTAGGGTTAAAAAAAAAACTAAATAAATAAGAATGAAAAAAAAATGAAATTAAAAAGTAATGATATTTACTTGAATACCTCTGTCTGCAGAAGCAGACTATGGTATTGATGGACTACAAACCATAATATACCATTATGGAACGGATAAGAGATCTGGCATAGTAGTAAGTAAACTACTGATACAAGAAAGTTTATGTTAGTGAAAAATCCTATTTTGGTGCAGATGTATTCACAAGATACATACCAGCCGTAAAGACCAGTTTTCCAACATATTCAGGCTGACAAAGCTAGCTATGTATATGCCCCTTCAGAAGGAAGCACAGAATAATATTCATATACAGATAAGGAACAGTATGCTCAGAAAAAAGAGATTATTGCTTATACAACTACAAGTGACATCTTTTAAAAATTGATTTCAGTAGAGCTCTAAGAAAGTGGAGCAGGAAGGAAGAGTGACATATTCAAGTGTTAGGTAAATATTGATCTATTGCCATTTCCTCCTCCCACTCCTGGTCTACTCTCCCGTTATTTCATTGACAAGGATGGGGTTCCCCTTTAGATAAAATCCTGGCAGCAATTCTCCTTAAATTGTATATGTGGAACAAATCTGGAATTTCTCTTTTCATGCAGAGATATTTAACCAGTGAATGAAGGTACTGACCGAATCAATAAAATTAGCACAGAATCTGCGAGGATGCAGATTTCAAACCGGTCGTGTTTATCACATTGTGTAAATTTTAAAAAAATATAGAACAGGATTGGGTGTTGAAATAGTTTTCCTTTTTCACTAACAAAAGCAACCACCTTTAGTCGCAGCAGTCTTTTGCATCTCAGGAAGTGCAATGTGATAGATTTTTTTGATATTCATCCTCATTTCCATTCCCATTTTTGTTCTAGATGAGATTTTCTTTGCACCAGGAAATTTCATTGCTTCTTCTGTTTTGAAGATAACATCTTAATGCCATCCAAATATAAGTAAGATATGAAACTGTTAATAAGATGTTTTCAAAGCATTCATGTTTTGCAAAATAAAGGGCCTGGTGACTTAAGTGAGTTAAATGGAGCCTGTATTAAATGACCTAAAATGTTTAATAAAATTCACTGACAACCAACAGGTAGTCTGTTTGAAAGTATTTGTGTTATCTTGTCATCAATGAGAATTGCTCATAAATATAGGATAAGTATATGTCTATGTGAAATCTGCATAATGGAAATACAACCAGTATGTCAACACACAGAAAAGGGCACCATCAACCTTCCAATGGTGGAAAGACCATCAAGTTTATATGTGTCATGTCGCAGGCTGTGTATTATGAATCATATCAATACGTGGCACAGATGTATCATTTCATCCATGGTTGTAATGAGTAATAAATGCTTTAAATTCTACATGCATCACGGCAGTTAACTTAGATTGGTTTTAAAGTACTTCAAGTCAACAATAGAAATTAAAATTTAGTCCTGATGAGGACTTCTAAAATGTGCATTCTGAGCATCAGCCCTCCTCCCCCCACTTTTTTCTGGAACAGCTCTGGAGTAAATTAAACAACTCATGTGTACAAGCAAATAAAATAGAGAACAAATGTACTGACCCAGACCTTCCAACTCTGACGAATCCATCTCAGTAAGGCAACTGATTTTTTCCGTAAGATTGATCAGTTTTCAGTAAGGTGTAACAAAATATCAATAACTGCTATTGTAAGGCTGGAAAACATAATTAAAAGTTCGAAGCAGCAACGATAAACATTATGTTCAACTGAAAAGTTTGTAAAGTACGCGTAGACTTTATTTACAAGTACAGTTGCACAAACTTTAGTTCCGAACCCTATGCAACTCAATGGCTTGTTGCTATCTCTCAACTTGACGTATTTCTTGGAAATTCTTTTTCCATTTCACATGACGACGGCAATCGTATCTCCTGCCGTGAGACATATTCAAATTGGCATGTGATGTCCAATAAATGTAATTGTGTCCTTTCCAGCTTTTATTCACATGAATCTGAATACTCCTTTTATCTATCTGTATTGATTTTTAACACTTTTTTTAGAAGCTTATTTTTCCTTTCATCTTAAACATGCATCGCTTTCTGGATGCCATTTAAAAAACATTCAATAATCAACAGTTTGATCATGCAGATGCTTTGCAGGAATAAATAGGTGCAGTTTACAGCATCTGGGGTACTGCTGTAAAGTTAGTCTGGTTTCCTGACTTATTTCACTAATCTTAATATGAAACCCGGATCCAAATTAAACATGGATGCATCGATTATCCGGATTTTTCGGCAACTATCATTTTACCTTAGTTTTTGCTTAAATGTCATAAGTCTGTATTTTAAGGGTAATTTTTGTAACAATTATGGCAAAATTGTAAGAGTTGGCTGGTCTGCTGACCCTGCTACTGTTATGTATATTTAATTTAATTGTTTGTTAGTTTTAATTTTTTTTATTTCATTACATATTATTGTAATGTAACAATGTTTGCTGGATTTGACCGTGTCCAAAACTGAGTTCATTTCTGCTTGACCTGACTGACTTTTTCTTAATTTTCTTCATTTCATCTATGTAAACAACTAATAATAGTTTTATTGTTCTCCATGTGTATGAGCTTATTAACTGAATTATTATTCAGATAAACAAGCAGGAGTAAATAGGTTGATCTGGGTCAGGGTTTTGGAGATTCCTAAGTGAATTTTAAAGGCTATTTTCCATTAAGTAATGGTTGTTTTGGTTTTAGAAAATGATAATGTGACCTGAGGTCAAGCAGAGAACTATATAACCTTGTGACTGTGAGGATTTTACCAGTCATGCTTTAACATCTAGCACTTTAAGTTGTATTATGTTATGACCAGTTTGGGCTGAATTTAATTTTCTTCAAATTATTGAATTCAAGTGATTATTTTCTCTGGAAATACAAAAGTGCTCTGACAAAATTCTTGGATAAGACATTGGAATTTATACCGAATTCAAACCTGAATAATATTTCTGTGATTCAACAAGAGACTGTTGACATATCAGTACTATGTAGGCTATAACAGACACATTATCCCCTTCAATACTGGATCTCTTTGAGACTTGAACTGAGTTTCATTTTAGGACTTTTTATTACTAGGACTTGTGTCTTTAATTCTTGGATTATTTTTTGATTTAATTCACAATACCAGAAGTTCTTTTTATTTCATTTTTCACTTTGGATTCTAGGGAAATAAATTATTTGTTAAATTTTACAAAGCTTGTTGTATTCACTCTTTCTGTTCTTTTTCTAAGAGCATAGGCTCATAACACTACACTGATGGAGAAGTTTATATGTGCTATTAAAATTCTGGCACTAAATCATTTTGCACTTGCTAAGTGATGTGTCAAGTACTTGACCTCACTGCACAAACTGAAATTAAGCTCACAAGCTTCTGGTTACAAAGAACCAGATATAATCTCCACTAAGTCTTAAAGAACTTGTACTGGGTGGTAGCTCTTATTTCCACCAAAGCTCAATACCCTTCAACCACTTTAATAAAATATACTTCAGTGGATAAACATGTAAACTAAAGTATACATGAAACGTACTTGGAATCAACAAATTATACTGTTCCTTACCTTCCACGGCATTGGTAGAAAAGAAAGCCAAGTTTCTGGTTTCTAGTGGGTTTTCGTTGGTGAAGTCAGCAGTCCTGGACTGTGGCTCAGATTCTCCCGTAAGTGAAGAGTTGTCAACCTAAGCAAACAAACATATGATGTACTACATACTGAATATTATAACTGACCAGCATCAATACATTTTCATGAATTCATTAGATTCAACACTAACCCCATTCATGAGTTCAAAGATTCAATGACTAACACGTAATCATTATATAAAAATTGTAAAAATTGACTCATTATTATGCAAACTGTAGAACTATTCTTGGCTAGAATAGAAATATCAAAAATAAAAAATATGGGAATATTGACACAAACGGACCCAAGTGGTTGAAGGCACATGCCTTTTCCAATCACTCACACATCTCACCTCTGCTCATGCAAGTTTGAGTTATGAGTTGTGGGTATGTGAGAAAACTTGTCATTTGCTTCCTGTGGGTCAATGGTTCTTCCTCTTCCAAACAAACGTCCTGGCTCCATGTATAGCCTATTATGTCCTGAAAAAATGTGGTTAAACCCCATAAAACAAAACAAAACTTCTGCCCACCACCAACTAATTGCCCCAGTCCTCACCCTATCCCAGCCAATTATCCATGGACCAGATCATAGTGTTCATCAGATGATGTGCTTTCCTGCCATAACTTTATTAAAATATTTATTTAAAAAACAGTCAAAATATAACTAAAACAAGAATTTCTTGAAGAAGGGACTGATATTACTATAAAGAACTTCCAGGAATCCACGAATATAATGTTTATTCAATAGAACTGCCAAAAGTCGAATCATCTGATATTCCAAAGCATCAAACATGTTTCACATCTGTGTGGGTCGAGTCTGCTAACATTGGCATGCGAGAAAGCCTGCCAATAGCTTCCTGTTGGTCACTGGTTCTTTCGAAGTTCTTCCTCCACCAAATAAACTGGCCAACATATATAGCCTATTAAGTGGTGCTAGATGGAAATTCAACCAATAAAATTCCAAATTTTTCATCAATAAAAGATTTTCATCAAGACTTCAGTGCAGCTCTACTGAATGAAAGATCAACCCTTTTTTTAATTTAGGACCGACAAGACAACACAAAATGTCTTCTGGTGATAACCTTATACCAATATGACTATGCGTTCTGGTGAAGCTGTGACAAGATTTTAAAGATGGCCAATCTTTTGGCAATACAAGATATCAGCTCAGCATGAACTAGTCATTATATTAAGTCTTCTGGTAAATACTCTGGGTCAATATGACATGTTGTTTAGGAGTAGCGATAGTGATTTCAAAATGGCAGCCATAAAAGCAAAACCCTTGGCCACGTCAGATGTACCATCCTTCAGTTCTAGAATATTTTAGAACAGGTGCATCGACCCAGTTTGTCTCCATATCCACATGACAGGCCCATTTGCAATAGCACCTCATTCTTATCTGGAACATGGACTCTTGACAGACATCATAGCTGGGTGGGTGAGGGCATCTAAATGTGACAGTTAAGTATTACCTCATTAAAATTAGTTTATCCCCCTCCCAATGTCGAAGTAATACATTACCACTAGCACTATTTTATAACAGAATTTGTCAATTCAGAGGAAGATTGATGACTTTCATTGGAACAAACTTTCTAATCTTAAGGACAGGTTTCAGCTGCTGCTGAACAACAGCAGGCTTGGTCATTATTTATGCCACAACTAACCAAACGAAAACATACATTGGCTCTGGTTTAATAAGGACTGTAGGTAAAAGGAAAAGGTAGCTTGCAAAACACAGCCTTCATAATGTCCTCCAAGGGTAAACAACTGAGACAGGTCCAGAATTATAATAAGCGGGTACTGTATAATGTGTTTCATTACATGACTGCCTCACTAGAGCTGGTACATTCCTGGACAGCCAAGGACAAAATTATAATTAGGGAGTACTGTATCATGTGCTTCATTACTTGGCTGTCTCACAGAATTGTATATTCCAGGACTACCAAGGACAGATTTATAATTAGAGAGTACTGTATCATGTGCTTTATTACTTGGCTGTCTCACTAGAGTTTGTATATTCCAGGACTACCAAGGACAGAATTCTAATTAGGGAGTACTGTATAATGTACTTCATTACAAGGCTGTCTCACTACAAGGTGGTATACTCCATGGCATCCATGGACATCAATATACCTAATGTAGCATTATGCGGTTTATTAGAAGACTGTTTCACTAAAGGTTGGTACACTCCAAGACTCCCATATACATTATAATGAGGTAGTACTGCATCATGTACTTCACTATAAGGCTGTCACACTATTAGATGGTATACTCCATATCCCTCTGGCATCAACATTAAATCAATCTTTTTTAAGTACCTTTTTACACAAGAAGCTGCCTGCTGAGATATGACAATTTACTACTGAAACTCTTGCTACAATCGTGTTCTTCACTCTGATAAGAAGCAAGCAGAATACCTTGAATCCATGGGCAGTTATAACTCTGACATCAGCTGGTACTCTATCTCCAAATTTGATTTCAACTACGTCACCTACTACTAATTCCTCAGCTCTTATATTCAGTTTTTCACCATTTCGTATAACAAGTGCATACTGAAATAGAAATAAAACATGTAAAAGTTTCATGTAATAAATAAAAGTGTCATGTGGAACGTGGTGTCTTGCATAAAAATAGCATCATAATGACCAATCTTCATGCTTGCTAATGTGAGGCAGGAACTACTAGAATATCATGACAAAAACTTTATAAATTTAGTAATAATATTCCAAAGATTAAGTTGAGTACAACAAAAGATGTTGTAAATATCAAACTTTCAAACAAGTTAATAAAGACCATAACATGCCACAAGCTTTACATACATGCATATCAGACTAGAACTCCTACCTTATATAGATAAAAACTTTGAAAGACATGTGAAAACGTTTGATTCCAACTATCAAATGGGTAGTTTACATGACAGGGACAATCTGAATGGCATTTATGGAACAGTTCAATATACTCACCTGAGGAATCAAATTTTTGAATGAGTCCATAATCCTTGAGCTTTTGGCTTCTTGGTAATAGGAGAAACAACCAGTTACAATCACTACTGTCGTTAAAACAATACCTAAATATAACTGAAATAAAGAAAAGAAAACCGCCATAAATATTCTAGATATGGATGAAATTCTCCAAGATGAAAGTCATCCATGAGAAAGCTTTTCCTGTGGCTGATTTTTCCCAATAAATTTTATGTATAGTTAATTTGCATTGTATTCTACACCTTTGTCCATAATTAAGGATAGAATTCAAATTACTTGACTATTGTCGTTTTTCTAAGTTGTTTACTGACATTCAAGTTGATTGTTTAGTTTTTCTTAGAAACTAACTTAGAATGTTCTGGAAATGAACTTATGACTCATATCCTTGTCGCTTTATTGTGTTCCAGGTTTTTAAATAAGGTTGTTGTCAGCAATGTTATTAATAAGTGTGTTTGTGTGTTTCTTTAATTCTTAACAAAGCTTTAACAAATTTAGTCATATCATTAACATGTCTGAAGCATGGCAGTTTATAGTGACATCTAGCACTGGGGCATCATGCCACAGACATGTAGCATTATGTCCCACTCAGTCACATTATCTTGACACCATGCTAACCAGTCCTAACACTAACCTCTTAATGCCAAATGCCAAGTGAGGCAGCTGCTAGTACCATTTTTATAAGTCTTTGGTATGATCAGCCAGGTTCAATGCTGCAAACTCCCACACCTGATGTGGATGCTCTACCTGCTTTTAGTTGTGTTCTGGTATAATCTGAGATGAATTATATATTCAAATTATTTATTGGAATTACAAAGTGCTCATTGACAATCTGTATTAAAACTATTTGGAGATTCTTGTAAATTCATTAAAAGACATTATGGAATACATCAGCAAATTTAAGATTAGAGCTCATTTGGAACAACCATTGAAATTCATTATGAGCACTATATCTTTGGAATTGTGATAGAACATTTTTGGAATCGGTATTTGGGATTCACAATACTGCCAGTTTCACATAAATTTTCATTTTTACTTTCACAGTTAAATTATTTGTGAATTTTACTAAACTGCTGTTTTCGCTTTTTCTGACACTTAGTTTAAGACTACTGAGCCCTAAAAATTTATATCAAATAGAACAAACCTGCTAAGAATATAGAAAGGCACGTACTATGATTACCACCTGTATGTGAAGATTATTAGTATAAATTTAAAGGTCCAGTTTAATATCTTCCATTTAAATATCAATGAATACATCAATGTGAGTACATACTATTTATCCTAAAATGTTTATTTTACCAAATAAATTAAAACTGAGGGCAGAGCAAATGCAAATGAAATGCATGAAACAAATACAATGAAATGAAAAATGATTTAAATGAAATAATAAATATGTCTAAGAGAAAATGTGCAGTTCCAATGAAAACTCAATGAAGAATGATGAATGATCAATAAAACTAGATTATTTTTGGCTGCCACCAGTTCACGATGCTTTGTATGTACATTCACCTTCATCTGGATGATGTCATGTATCCTCTCTCTCTCTCAGAAATGCCTGAATAGAGTGCAATATAGCATTAATGAGCCCTTTAGAGATGAGCTGGAAACCCTAAAAAAATGAAGACTACTCTGGCTAAATCAATTATTTATAGATAACGAATCCACACAAACAATCAATACTTACAACTCTATGGTAATTTTTTGTGCACTGCACATCCTTTTTCTTAAGTTGTAGTACACCTTTTAAATCATTTGAAAATTACATATTGAAAATTACATACTGGAAAATGCACTCCAATTGAAATTTTTTTAAAATAAATATAAAACTGTTTACTTGAGATAAAGCTCCTTAATCCAATGCATCATTATCTCATCAACCCAACCCGTGGAAAGAAAGATCAAGGCAAGCAACAAATAAAAACCAGATTACAGAGTGGCACCCTAATGGAGACATCTGACACAAGTATGAGTGAATCAACCTTGAGTACAATTCAGCTGGACTTGGATGAAATAAAGCAAAGTCTCAGAGGGAGCATTTCAAAAGCAGATTTTACATCTGCTATTGCTGACTTGGTGAAAAAGGATGACCTAGCAGAAATTGTTACAACTATTGTGAGGAAACTGTTAGAGAATGTGAAGGAAGATCTGAGAAAGGAGATAGTAGCAGAAAGTGAGAGGGTAATAAAGGAGAGGACAGGAGAGTTGATGGACAGGATGGATTCACTGGAATTTGAAAACCACCAACTGTTAGAAAAATTACAAGAAGCAAAGAAGGAAAATGATAAAATGAGGATTGATATGAAAGATTATGAGAGGAGATCAGAGCAAGCAAGTGCAGCTTCAAACCAGTTCGAACAATATTCAAGGAAGCTGAACATAAAAGTTTTAGGGCTGGAGGAGGAGGAAAATGAAAATCTCAGAGAAAGAATTCCGAAGTTGGTGAAGGAAGTCACAAAAATTAACTTAGATAACAGGGACATAGTGGCTGTGCATAGGATTCCAGGTCGACAGGGACAACCAAGGCCAGTGATTGTCAAATTCTGGAGTCTGGATTGTAAACTTCCAATTATCAAGAAGCGGAAGGATTTTCTGCAGTACAAAGGAATTAGACTGGTAGAGGATGTAACCAGGCTGAATACTGGACTTATAAATAAATTATCTAGGCATCAAGAAATTGACAGGGCATGGTACTTTAATGGATCTGTGTATGGTAAAACCAAATCAGGAAAAAGGATAAAATTTGACATCTATGATGAAATTGATGAGAAAATTAGATTATAAGTGTAATAAGCAATTCTGTGAACTTATGAAATTGACCGAATAGGTATGTGAACTTTCGTTTTTATACTCCTTTTTCTACTCTAGTTTGTTTTAATATTTTGTGTATAAGACACTTCTTTCCCTCACCAATTTTATCCATAATTTATATGTCTGATGATTCACTGGTCCACTGTTATATCTCTCCCTAATAAATTCTCTCACTAGTTTATAAATCATCTTTCACTCTTATACTCTCATATACACATTTACTAAGTTGTTTACTCACTTTTCTCAACATTACTCTTCCATGATAAATCTCTCAGTCTCACATTTTTTGCTCATACATTCAATTACCCACCACTTCCTTGTATGCGCTCTTTCACTCTTTCTTTTTCTTCCCTTTTACCCCTTTTTTTCATTCATTAAGTTGTAATTTATATCCTTTTTAATCTGTGCCGTTTGGTTTACAAAACTATCTCTAGCTCCAGAAAGGTCTGTCAGAGGTGCATAAGAGTTATCACAAATGGAGTTGTTTCACTTGTTGTCCATAGTATACTGTATCAATGTCAAATGCAGCCAAAGCTACAGCCTTTACTGTAACACCATGGATGATTTTATTATGGATGTTTGTATTCTGTGTGAGTGTGAGTGTGAGTGTGAAAGTCATGCATATGATAAACTCAAGGTGATAATTACTTCATACATTCCTGTACAAGAATATGTATGTGTAAAATTTCTGCTGTTTTCATGGATAATAACATAAAAATTATATCTATTAATGTTAGAGGCCTGCAAGGTTCAGTCTTAAAACGAAGGGATATTTTTCACTGGGTAAAACAAAAGAATGTATCTATAATATGCTTGCAAGAAACTCATAGTACAAAGAACGATGAAATATATTGGGCAGCTGAATGGGGATACAAATGTTTATTTAGCCACTGCTCTAGTAAGAGTGCTGGGGTTGCAATATTTTTTAGAAATACTTTTGAATTTATAATTCATAGAGAAAGATGTGACAGTCAAGGGAGATTTATTATTTTAGATATTACAATTAATGGCAACAGAATAACCCTCGTGAATTTGTATGGTTATAATGATGATAATCCTAGCTTTTTTAGAAAGTTAAAGGAGGAGACTTTATGTTTTGAGAACTCATCAATTATAATGTGCGGAGACTGGAATACTGTTCAAGACTTAGATTTGGATACTTATAATATTTTACATGACAAACACCAACAGTCTAGGGCAGCGATTCAAGACCTGAAAAACGAATTGGAATTAATTGATCCCTGGCGAAATTCCAACCAAGACTTAAAGATGTATACCTGGAGGCAAAAATCTCCCTTGAAACAAAGTAGACTAGATTACTTTCTTGTATCAGATGACATTCATATGAATACAGCAGATGCATGTATCTTACCAGGGTACAAGACTGATCATTCAGCTATTGTTTTGAGTGTGGCGTTTTCAACGTTTCCAAGGGGAAAAGGATATTGGAAATTTAATAACCAACTGTTGAGGAACATTGAGTATACTGATTTGGTCAAAAAATGTATAACTGACACTGTAAATGAATATTATGTAGGGGGAAATAAAGATGACTCTCTCCACGTTTCTCTTTCCTGTAACGACCAAATGTTCTTTGAAATTTTGAAAATGAAAATAAGATCTGAAACTATAGGTTATTCTATTAGGAAATCAAAAGAGAAACGGGAAAAATTAAAGAAAATTGAGCAGGAAATAATAGAAATTCAGGGGGGACTGTCGAATAACATAAATGGGGAAATTCTGGAAAATTTAGAGAGAAAAAAAGCAGAATTAGAGGAATCTAGGAAAAAATACATAGAAGGTGTTATATTAAGATCTAAAGCTAGATGGTATGAATTTGGGGAAAAAAGCACAAAGTACTTTTTAAATCTTGAAAAAAGAAACTATGTTAATAAGACAATAAAGGAAATTATTTTAGATGATGGGACAAATATATCTGACCAAATAGATATTTTAGAAGCACAAAAACAGTTTTATATGGAATTGTTCAAAAGTAGAACTGCTCAGCTTGATGATGAGGCTATTCATGAAACTCGAAATAGATTTTTTAATCACAATATTAAACTTAGTCGAGAGGAAAGAGAATCATGCGAGGGTCTGCTTACAATTAATGAATTTGGTATGTCTCTAAAACGGATGGAAAATGGAAAAAGTCCTGGCTCGGATGGATTCACTGTAGAGTTCTATAAATTCTTTTGGAAGTCTCTGGGGGGATTTATATGTAGATCAATAAATTACGGATATACTGTAGGAAAACTTTCAGATTTTCAGACTCAAGGAGTCATCACCTGTCTACCAAAGGAGGAAAAAGACAGAAGATATTTTAAAAACTGGAGACCTATATCACTTTTAAATACTGATTATAAGATTGCTTCGGGAGCAATTGCAGCTAGGATTAAAAAGGTTCTTCCATCAATAATCAGCGATACTCAGAAAGGATATATGAAGGGTAGATTCATTGGAGAAAACACCAGACTATTATATGATATCATGGACCAACTTGAGAATGAAAACAGATATGGTTTATTATTGTTAATAGATTTCGAAAAAGCCTTTGACTCAATTAACTGGATCTTTGTAGAAGAAGCTCTACAATCTTTTAATTTTGGTGATTCCGTTTGTAAGTGGTTTAAACTGTTTTGTAATGACTCTAATAGTTGTGTTATAAATAATGGACATATGTCATCTTTTTTCAGACTTGAAAGAGGATGTCGTCAAGGAGATCCCCTTGCACCTTATTTGTTTATCATTGGAGTTGAGATTTTAGCTATAACTTTAAAGCAAAACGTGGATGTACGGGGAGTAATCTTTGACGCCAGTGAATATAAATTGGGTCAGTATGCCGATGACGCTTTTATTCTTCTTGATGGATCTAGTTTTTCTCTTGAAGCAACTATGAATATCTTGCAAGGTTTTTCTCTATTATCGGGACTTAAATGTAACATAACAAAAACAAAAGCTATTTGGATTGGAAACAGAAAATTTTCTAATGAAAGAATATGTCCCGAAATGGGCCTAATTTGGTCCTCTTCTAACTTTACACTCCTTGGCATAGAATTTTCTCCAGATTTACAACAGATGGTGGAAATCAATTATATGAAGAAACTAACAAAGGCAAAACGAATACTGGCAAGCTGGAGTCAAAGACATCTATCAATAGTTGGTAAAGTAATTGTTGTAAAGACTCTTGTTCTGCCCATATTCATACATCTTTTTTCAGCACTTCCTAACCCATCAGCAAAAGTTGAAGCAGAACTAAATCGCATGTTATTTAAATTTGTATGGGGCGGAAAAGTAGAGAGAATAAAACGTGATATACTAGTTTCCCCAGAAAACGAGGGAGGACTAAATATGATACACATATTTTCATTCATTAGGTATATTAAGATAAGATGGGTTAAAAGATTGCTGGAAAAGGAAAATGGAACGTGGCAGAACTTAGTCAATACAACTATACTCAGAAATAAAAAGGATATTTGGAATTTAGGGAGAAGGAAATTAGAAGAATTTTGTAAGTTCATTAAAAACAGTTTTTGGAGAGATGTAATTTTGGCAGTATCTAAATGGAAAGAAGAACCGCAAAATCCTAACGAGTATCTATCCATGAGTATTTTAAATTTTGTCCCCCCTAAAATGATCTATCAATACAAATCCTGGACAGAAGCTGGTTTTGAAATTCTGAACGATCTAGTAGATGTTCACGGTAATTTAATACCTTTTGAGATAATAAAACAAAAAACTGGAAGCGATGATTTCTTGAAATACTTCTCCTTAATATCCAGAATTCCTAAAGCATGGAAAGATGCCATAAAAAACCACCTAGTACATAATAATTTTGATAAGCAGGAGGATAAAATAACGAACTTGCGAAAACAAGATTCACTCAAGTTTATTTACAAAGATCTTTTACAGGAAGCTAAAAGGCAACACACTGCGAAGCAAGAAACTTGGATGCAAGTATTAAATAAAAATATAAGTAGTGAGGAGTGGTCTGATATATATAGCCGGGCAAAATGCTGTACCAAGGATACCAAGTTGATCTCTTTTAACTTTAAATTAATCCATAGAATAATCGCTACTAATGATTTTCTTAAAAGAATTAACATATTTGATGACAACAAATGTACTTTCTGTAAGAGTGAAACTGAAAGTATTGAGCATCTCTTTTATGACTGCAGTATTACTTCACAGTTTTGGTACCGTTTTAATGAAGTTTTTGCACCTTTTTGCCCAAATATTGTACATCTGTCCAAAAAAGAAACATTTTTAGGAAGTGAACAACTGGACAGTTTGGGTAATTTTCTGCTTATTTTGGCAAAATATTATATTTATACTTGCAGATTCAATATGAAAAATCCTTCTATTTTTGCTTTTAAGCAAATAGTTGCAATGCATAAGAACATTGAAAATTACACTGCCAAGGTAAATAAAAAAGAGGACCAATTTCTTCAAAAATGGACCTCAACAATGAACATTTAACTTGTCTCTGACTTGAGGGTAAACAGGAACAAAGTACTGTAATATCACAAAAGCCATGTCACCTAGATTTTGGCCATATGCATGTGTATATGCGAGTGTGTGTGTGTGTGGTTTTCTTTTTTACTTTCTCTGTAGATTATATTTATTATCCCTAGATTATCTGATAACCAGAAATGTTTGATTGTAAGGTGATCCTGGGATGGTTCCCCGACCCAGTGGTCAACCTATTACGGGGTTAATAAAAAAAAAAAAAAAAAAAAAAAAAAAAAAACCCGTCTCCTGCATATGTATGGTGTATGAAATTTTTTAAACATTTCTGAAGACATAAACAATTATTGCTGGAGGCAACACATCTTCTGAAGCAGAAACTGCAAGAACTAAGTCAGAATTTTAAAAAAATCTGCACCAGTCATGCTAATTCTCACACTTATTTTACAGGAATGAGATCCATGTACACTGCAATTTCATACACATTAATGAGGATTATGTCGGTGAAATCAATGTTCTTCTCTTCTGTCCCTCATAAATTCATCAAATGATTTTATTTTCTCCCAAATCTTCTAGGCGATGCTGGGTCATCGATGTCCATGCACGAAGCACTATATTGTGTCACTCTAAAACCTGTTCCACTATTTCGATTTATTTTCAAAATTTCTGTGAATACCTGTGAAAAGGAACCAGGATTAGCTTCCCTATGTCGGCCAATTTTGTATAATCAAAATAAATAAATAAATAAATATATTGGCACACTTAATAAAATCCAAAGTCAGCTTCCAAGGTCAGCTGGCTTTGTAATACATAAACCATTGTATTGATATCCTTTTAAAAAAAAATTGTCTTAAAAGTATCCAAAGTCGGCTACTGAGGTCATCTTGCCTTGTAATAAAAATAACCATTGTCTTTGATATCCTGTCAATAAGTTCAAACAAGTTTACTGCTTGCTGCCAGTTGTGTTTATTCAGCACTCAGGTTTTATTTGCTTGGCATCTGTAGTCATAATTATTACAAACAGGCATTGATGTCTGTGGGTAAATAGTACACACCGCAATATCTTGCTGTAATAATACTTTTTATAAACCATGTCTGCAAAAAGATTGTCATTTGCACTGAAGTGAATGAATTTTCAAACAATGATTTCTATTTGTAAGATACTGTCATATAGTTGACCTGGATATAATATATTCATTGTTATTTTGCACCTAACATCGTGTCATGCATGAATGGCACATGCCTGCAAGCAACTGGTTGATTATTTCCATCTCTTCTGCGATTTTGTTGGATCCAGTTTTCAGTCGGATAACACATTCAAACCTTTGAGTACAACCAAACACAATTTGTTCTCAATCTTAACATCAATTAACAATGTGTTGTGTATTATCTGATATAAGCGATACATGCTACATTGTGGATGCCTATGTTACATATACGGAGTTCGTAGATACATTTTATTCTTTCATGCTCATGATGAAAAAAAAAGGAATAAATGATAACAATACAAGGTTAGTTTCTTTAATTGTATTATCAAATAAACAGTTTGTTTATCTATTTTACTGCAATATGCAGAGAGGTGGCACAAATTCAACACAAATATTTTTCGTTTCTTAAGTCTTGGGACATGTGACTTTAGTAAAACAAAGTTCTGGGACAGGAAAAATAACTATTTTATCATGTCCCAATATATACAGTAAATCCCAAACAGTCCTAAGTATTCTATCACAAGTCCAGATGTACAGTGCTAAGAATGATTTCCAGTACTGAATGTGCTGATGTGCCATTAGTCTTGGATTAACTGATGTGCCAACACTCTTCATGTATCACAATGGTATAATCCAGAATGTCCTTGAATGAATTAACAATAATCCAAAAACAATGTTTGAGTCCAAAATATCAGTAAGCACTTTTTTATTCTGATGAATAATTTAATAATTTATTGATTCCTCTCAAACTATACTGAACACAACTAACAATGAGTCCACATTACTGATGTTAAATTAGGAATGAATAATTTTGATGACAACAACCTTTTAAAAAATACAAAAAAATTAGACACAATAACATAACCAGGATTTGGGCAATTTTCCGATCAAATTAAAAAAATGTTTGCTTTCTGAAACATTCTAAAAATTCAAAAGGCACATAAACATGTTGACAAATTTATCTTAAAGTATACCTACTATCATGAACAAAAAATTAACTACGTAATAAATTACTTACAAATGACCATTACAATCTATAATCATGGACAAAAGTTAAACATATGATATCGATATACATAACACATTATCTTAACCTGCAGCTTATATTATGTTTTTTGATAATCTGTTGAACTACAGTGCAATCACAGTGTTAAATAGATATGTACCAGTGATCTGATGATACAGGGTAAAAAACAGTTAAATTTCTATTAGTACCAATATATACAGGCAAGAATTTATGGACAAGAATATACGGCAATATATGGACAAGCATATATTTGACCTTGTGACATCTCGTTTATCTCTAGTACTTTTCACCTTCTGGTTCAATAGATCAATACAGTATGTTAAGGTTTCCACCAAAATTTAGTTAATGGCAAAGGCATTCAACAAAAAGCAAAAGTGTAGGAAGACTAATTTTCTTGTTATAACTTACGTTGTCCCCAGGTGGATTCTCCATAGCTCCTGCTTGAATAGAATATGCAATGTAACAAAGTATAGCCCCTATCCACAACAGTAATGAAAAACCTCCAAACATCTGTTTACAAAATTTAACCCACTCAGGTGTTGTTTTAGGAGGTGTTAGCTCATTTGGACCATCTCTGTGCAAAATGTCTCTGGCCATCTCTGGACTAAGGCCCTGAAATAAATGCACATGGTAAGCCACATCCATTTTGGATAAAACAGGCAATATAATTACTTCTAAATTTATTGAGTTCATGTTATTACTTATTCTTCTTGCAGGCAATTTTAAAAGTTTACATCTACAATTAAATGATCTTTGCCTGGATCACCAGATGTGGCAGTATTAGTGACCTTGTTGCCCATGACACATATGACTGCCACCAGATGCATTCCATTTCTCTCCTAAACAATCTGAAACAGTGCAAATAAACATGCTAGACGGTGTCATAATACTGATATGAAAAAGTAGCACCTTGCAGTCATTCACCAGAAATTCAAAAACAACAGACCTTACAAAACCCAACAAATACTACGTTTTTGCCCAATTTCAACTTTCCTTTCTATAGATTTGGGGTAATTTTTAAATGAAACCTAGTAACAGAAATTAGACTGTGTCAGAAAAGCATCATCATCCCCCCACTTTTCTTAATTGTCAGTACATCCCCAATCTCATATATATATATATATATATATATATATATATATATATATATATATATATATATATATATATATATATATATACATATATATATATATATATACACACACACACACACATACATACACACACACACACACACGTGTCTCAAATGGTGCAGGACTAAAATGCACACACAGGCAGGATAACATAATTGCCCCCCCCCCCAAAAAAAACCCCAACAACGTGGGGGTTCATATGCAGCTGTCAAAAGATTTTTAAAGCTGCAGTCCAAGACTCCTTTCTCTAAGAAAAAGTTGCAATCACAATAATAATACTTTTTTCAACGCAACATTTGAGAACATTATGTGCCTTAGTTAATCGCTACTATATAATAACAATAGATTGCTAATACTTATTCAATGTAAATATTTAGTACTACCATAAGGAAATAAAAATAACAATAAAAGTATATCTGAATATGACAGTGAAAAAGATCGATTTTAGGATGATTAATGATGACTACCAAAGGAGTTTTGTATTTCTCTAACAACCAAAAAATTGTAATAGTTTTCAATTACATTATGCAATAAAATGCAAGTGTTCTATACATCATGAAAGGATTTATCTTATGATGGATTAAAACCATACCAAACGTTGTTTCTCAACGGAAGTGTCAAATCATGCACACAATCTATCTTCTGATCGTTAGGCTCCCACAACTGATTACCAAATATCTCCTTGTCCGCTAAGATCTAACTTGTGCAGGTTTACCTAATCCCATTACAACTGCTTTAACCTTTTTCGACAGACTGCACATTACAAGTTTGATATTTGCTTCAAAAAAATATTAAATAAAAGAATTTCACAGAAAACAAGAAACATGCATACCAAGGATTCATCTAGTTCAATTTTCATGCATACAAGTATGAAAAGTATACACTTTTACATGGATTTCAGCATACTGAGAACCCAGAAATATTACACAGACATACTGACTTTCATCAAGATGAATTATCTGTACCTTAGATCAAAAAACATCCAAGTCAGAAAAAATCAATTTTTCCAAACTGTTATACAGACAAATTTCAGTGTAGTCACTCAAATATGATGCAGCATTTCAGCCAGGTTAAGACAAATAGGGCCCTCCATTTTGAAAATGCAGGCAAATGGTGAGATCAGAACAGACTAATTTCTTAATGAAACAAGATATAAACTGTTTACAAAGTCCATTTGCATTTTAATTGCATTAAAAAACAACAATAAATAAATAACCATCTTCAGTGCAGGATTCTCTTTTATGCCACTGACCATATTCTAACAGCATGAGAGAAAAAGGTCTAAAATGTTAAGCCTCACCATCATTATAGTCATGGGTATTTGCTTTAAAGTGATTTCTCAAGCGTATGATGATCTTTTCCTTGTTTCAAACATTGCAGAATCCAATTATTCATTGGATGTTTCAATTTTTCTTCAACTTCTCGGTTCTTGTGGGTTTTACCAGCTTACTGAGTAGTCATCATATATGCAGTGCATTTTATCACCTTCACAATTTGAGCATCATAGTGATAATGAAAACAGTTATGCATCCTACCATATCTACCTCTTAGCAAAATATTAAAGCATTTAAAATATGGTAAATGGAATTACATTACATGCAACTAGAAATGTGTTTATGAAAACAGCTGACTAAAATTTATTTGTTCAATTACAAATGTTGTAAAACAGAAGTGGAATGCATTTTTATTGCAGAGTAAAGCTAATTTTATTTATGAAATACCTACTAGTAATTATTACCAAGCTTATTCTTTCCACAATGAGAACAATCTTGTCCATGCCATTTGCATCTTCCTCCTGTGCTAAACATTCTTAGAATGTCTGATCAGCCCAGCCATACTAAGCCATCAGCCCATGGACAATACCATGCCCTCACTCTTTATAAAGGACTTTTGGATAAAGACCAACATCAAAGCAGCCTAGAATGAGGGCATCCAAGAGTAATAGGTATTACGTAATTAAAACTACTCTACTCCCTCAAACAAACGTTTTAGTATCAGCTACATATCAGATAATCTAGCAGCATAAGAAATCTATTGGTTAAATCCTAATGCAAATGACTTTCTGTTCAGCGTGAGTAATGACAATACTTTTAAGATGGCAGCCATGGTGGCCATAGTGGACATCAGATAAGTACATTTTCCACCACAAGGAAACTAGACATCATATTAAGTCTTTTAGTAAAAACCCCATGTTGACATGACCATCCGACAAGACTTTCAAAATGGCCACTATAGTGGCCATATTAGATATTAGACAAGCATAACTTTCATTTAGGACAATTTAGAAATCACAAGTCTTTTGTGAAAACCCATGTCAGTATGAATTTCTGATCAGGAGATGTAGCGATAGCAAGATTTTTCAGTTAGGACTGACCAGACATAATAACCAGTCTTTCAGTGAATACCTCAACATTATATAGCCATCCATTCAAGAGAAGTAGTGGTAAGATTTCAAGACAGTACTGTGGAAAAAATGAATGTTCAAGAAGCACCATTCTTGCTTAGGCCCAACTAAACCATGTAATGATGAATGGGTATGCAGTTTCATGGCAATCTTCCATGTAGTTAGGCATGATAACAAATGTGTGCCAACAGATGACAGGCAAATCAAAAGCCAATAAGCTATTCTGGTCTTTATGATCAGTAGAGATAACACTCACACACACAAACTCACAGATTTGCACAATTTTTTTAAGTTACAAACATATTAGGCATGGTTAATGTCTATGAAAATGTATAAATAAGTTATCATATCAGTTAAATATGATGCCATTTCATTAAGTTTGGATTATAGTGAAAAGCTGACAGTTGTCTTAAACAATCCTTGTTTGAAACACTTATTGATCTTAAAACAAACAGGACTTTCTACAAACAGAAACCCTTAACCTTTACCTTGTAATACATGGTAATTATGACTAATATCCATTTTTCAATGGGGATAAAATCATTACTCCCAATATCCTTGATACAAGGAGTACTGTGTCCCATCATTCTTCCAAAGTAACCATACTATGCCTTCCTTCAATGTGCTACTTCAGGTGTTTCTTCTACTTTTCAAATTTAACCTTGATCTGCTAAATTAAATGCTTTTCTTACTTTGATTTTAGTGTAAAGTTCTGCAATAAGTGTTGAGCACCAAGAAAGATCAATTTCTAGTCTTCTAGTACTTCTAGTATTTTATCTTGTACTTTTTATTTGAAAGCATAAACTCTGCAAATTTTATGTTCTCACCATATCTGGATTTGTTCCAAGCCTTGCATACAATTCATTAGCAGGAAGTTTGTGTTCATCCATTTCCAACTCTTGCTTAAGTTCATCCATCCGCTCCTTCTTTGCCGCCTTCTTTGACTTCTTAACTCCCTCATCTCCTGGAGCAATGGCATATTGATAGCTGTTCTGTTGATTATCCTTCTAATAAATAAAAATAATGAAGGTAATAATACAATAATAATAAAACAAACATCATTATAAGCATTGTCCACATGTGGTACCTTCTTCGAAAAGTGGACATTAATCAGCATGTCATACAAAGTAAACAAACTTTACCATACCCCAATCACTGGCTGCAAATACCATTAATTATACATGTATCTACTCAGCTGCAATTCATGCACTGCTCAGTGAGTGTTCACTGCTTCGAGCAGTTCAGTTCCAGTAGGCACTGAAGACCTCACTGTGTGGTATCAGCCAGTATTCACTTGCTAAACAGTGAATAGCATATTAGGATATGAAAATTGTACATGCTAAAGGAATATGCAAGCGGAATATATCTGTGCCCAAAGCAGATGCTATGGGAGAAGTGACTCAAGAATTGTGGTGAAGAATGTGGAAAACAGAGAGTTGGATGGAGAGATGGTGCATTCTAGGAGGTCATTCATTTGAGGCTGAAGAAACAGCGGATCTCTTTGCAGAAAGAAAGGCATATTAGGGCCAATGTAAATTATCAAACCAGGAATAACATTCTTATGAAAAAGATGGTGCTTTTCCCCGTTTAAAAATAATTGAGAGTATCACCATTTTGTACTAAAACGCCATTTAATTCCAATTTAGCACACTTTTTGGGTCTTGTGAAAATTAACTTATTGTTACTGTGTTAATGGTTACATTTAATATCCATAAACCTATTTAAAAAATCCACCATTAGTTGTAGGGGGAGCTGGAGCGAATCTGCCAATTCGAACTGAACAAGTAGTTTACGCCAGGAAGTCATTAAAAATAAAATGATTTCTTCTGGCTCTTGTTCTATTAAAGAAAAGTGCATTAGAAACTTCTTATCAAAATTGGCTAAAAGAATACCATTTCTGTAATCCCGTCATATGACTGATGTATAACATGACATAAATGTCCATAAGAAAGCTTCATATAGTATAAGCTCAACCATATACAGAACCCAGTGTTACACATTTTTATTCATGTGTCATCACTACAAAACTTGACATTGTTTACATCATAGCTGTAGTGGACGCATTCTAAACACTAATGTATATGTCACGCTGTACTAACATGGATGATAACAAAATATGCTCAATGTGTATTCTATAGATAACACAGCTTTACATGAAGTAAACCAGATTGCAATCAATGTGTAGGAATCTCCAGGACCCCAATTTATGATAGGTGCAACAAATTCCCTTGAGTACCATGGAACCCATAACCAGACTTGCACCTCCATACGGTGCACAGTAATGACAGGTAATCTCCAGGCCCAAGTAGAAAGGTTGGAACAAGAACTCTCTGCACTAAAATCAAAGAGTCTACACAGCATTCAAATGGATAAACCAGGTGCAAAGAAAGTGTGCCTGGAAACCCAGACAACACAATATACAAAAATGTCAAACGACAAAAACACAAGACCATGTCAGAGCACTCAGACCATACCAAAACCAGCCATTAGGAAATAACCATTATACACACAGAAGATACAACCACACCAATTAAACAAGATGAGTCTCTCCTACAGATATTAAATGGGCAGAGCCAAAACTTAGTTAAAGCACATACTGTAAACACTGACCATCATGTGTCTCACTCAACATCAAAACCAAGTACAGAAGGAACTGCTCTAAAGACAACCTGGACCAATTACCCACTGCAAGAAGCCAAAAATAAATACAAATACTAAATACAGCAGTCACCAAACTTGCAGCCAGTCTAGTCATGCAAATCAAGAAGTCCAAGCAATGCATCTGAATCCCCCATTTGTCAAAATCAGCAACATAGTTAAAGACAGATCTCTTCTCATAGGATCATCAATAATCAAAATAGTATCAACATGAGGGTTATATAAAACTGATGTAAAACCCATAGAGGTGCAACTATTAATACTATTGCAGAAAAAATATTGGAAATATATATTTTACATCATATTCTTCTCATTGGTGGCAATAATTACAGTAATGGCCAATCTTTCAAGGGCACTGAGGATGATTATGAAAGCTTGTTGTATGCCATCGGGTCCAAAAACACAGAATGTAAAATAATCTACCGCCAAGAAGGGATGTACTTATGACTCCATTAAATGACACACTAAGTAAGTTGTGTGAAAATTTCCAAATACATTTGTTCCGCAATACAGGACCTTCTTCAAAGACAATTGAGTGAAGCAACAATTATACCAGTGAGACTGAATCCAGTTGTCTAACAGAGGTACTGCCATGCTTCTTAGGAATATAGACCAGTACATAAGACACAAAAGGGGTTAGGCATGAGTTGGAAATTCTGCTTTTATTGTGGAGAGCACGGTCATGTAACACAGTGATGTCTGCATGGAAAACAGATTCGTTGCCATCTTTGTAATGAACTAGGACATAAGCACAATGATGTGGAGGCCTATGCAACAATTATCCAGCAAAAAAATGCATCAGAATATGTGTATACTCGTCAATGTAATAATTATAATTCTATAAACTGTAGATTTCAGGCACTATTTGATTTGTGTACAAAGTGCAACTTGTTAACATGTAAACAACTATGTGATACTGCTCCTCTAGTGTCTAATATAACAATGTCTTCTTGTAGGTATATAAATCAGTCTCATATTGAATATTCTCACGAGTCCACTAGATGCTGTCATGGTGCAACAAGTGATCTTGTATGTTATCTCCTTCATGTGTTTATGTAAATAATCGAGGCAATGAAAAGAAATCTGTCAAGTCTAAAAACAATATACTGCATACTACCTTGTCTGAAAATCATTCCTCTGATTGAAATTGTCATGTCTTTGGCCTCCTCAAAAGAGGTCTGCAAGTAATCAACCTAAATATTCAACACATCCTTCCTAAACTGAATGAGATAAAGTTAATAATTTACAGCAAACTAGATAAGTCAATATTCTAGGTCTATGCGAAACCTTTCTGATGATACAGATGATTTGGCTCTCCAAATACAGGGGTTCAACTTTGAAAGAAAAGATAGGGAATTCATGGAGGGTGGGGGTATTCTTCTCTATGTAGACAGTTCCATTAGTTATAACAGACATGTTATCTAGAGTCTATTGGGATAGAGAGTATCTGGATCGAAGTAACACTTGCCCAATTAAAGCAAATACTCTTACATTCAGTTTACAGGCCACCTAGTTCCACAGCTGATTGGATTGATAAATTTTAGGTGCAAATTCAAAAAGCATTACTAAAGGAAGATTTAGAAACTATCATATTAGGTGATTTTAACACCGACTACATTAAAACTCCACCATTAACATGGATAAGTAACTTTGAAACTTACAACTTTACTCAACTAATTAACACCCCAACTAGAGTAACAGATAAAAGTGCTACTATCATTGATCATGTCTATAATAATAAACCTGAAAACATAAGTGAAATTAATGTGCCAGTGTATTCACTGAGAGGCAAATACCCAGTCTGTATAACTAGACATGTTGAAATCATCTAAAAATGGTCAACACACTGAAATACAATACAGGGACTTTAAAGTTTGATGAGAAAATCTTCTTAAATGATTTAGTTTGCAAACCCTTTCAATCAGTCTGCAATAGAGCTGATGTCAACACTGCCTTAGACAAATGGTATCAGATGTTCAATGCAGCCTTAGACAAGCATGCCCTAATTAAAATAAAAAGGGTTTAACACCAATTTACACCCAAGTGGATTACCCCTGAGATCAATGAGGCTAGGCACCTAAGAGATAATTTCCACAAGAAAAAAGACATGAAAAGCTATAGAAAGTGTAGGAATAAAACTAAGCACTTGATAGATAAGGCAAAAGAGAACTGCTGTAAACAGGCTATAGATGAAACTAAGAGTACCAAGACATCGTGGAAGCATTTAAAAGAGCTGAACCCACCCAGGAACAGTTTTTTTCCCCCCGACTTAAGCAAAATGATGACATAGCAACATGTGTACAAAACATTTTGGAAATGTTCAACAATTTCTTCATAAGCATCTCTAGTAATACTTTTAAGAACCAGACTAACAGCCCAATTGAACTTGATGCTCTTCTATTATGTATAAGAACTAAAATTCCTGATGATAATTGTTTTCAGTAGCTAATGTTAGTGAAGCTGATGCTTTGATATGCTAATTAAGGTGAATATTAATAAATCCTCTGGATTGGATGTAATTAGTCCATGAATTCTTAAAATTGCTGCAACAGCAATAACAAAGTCGCTAACGCATATCATAAACTTAAGTATAATGAGTGATAATTTTCCAGAAACACTGAAATGTGCAAAGGTTACACCTATCTTTAAGAAAGGAGAAAAGGAGGATCCAGGGAATTACAGACCAGTATCAATTATACCTGTATTGTTAAAATTATTTGAAAAGCATGTAGCCATTCAGGTCTATAATTTTTTTAAACATACCATTTACTCTCTATTTCATAAAGTGCAATCAAGATTTAGAAAGTACCACTTGTGCAAAACAGAACTTACCAAATTAATTGATCTTTGGCCGAAGGAAATGAATAATGGACATATGACTGGGATTGTTTTCCTTGACTTCAAGAAAGCCTTTGATCTTGCTGATCATGAAATTCTGCTGCAAAAGTTAAACTGTTACATGTTTGACAATCCATCTTTAAACTGGTTTAGATCATACCTAAACCAAAGGTCTCACCAAGTAAGCATTGGCATTATTAGCTCTCAAACTCACACAATTCATTCAGGGGTCCCTCAATGCTCAGTTTTGGCCCCTATCCTCTTCCTTATCTATATCAATGATCTACCATTAAATAATGAATCCAAAATAAAGATTTTTTTGCAGATGATGCAAATTTGTATACATCTAGTTCTGATAGTAAAGTTATCCATATGAGATCAAACTCAAGACCTTATTAGTCCAAAACTGGGCACAACAAAATAGGATGGTAATAAATGAAGGTAAAACAAAATGAATGACTTTGGGTACATCACAAAAGCTACACAAGTCAGGGAAACCAGAATATTTTTTGCAATAAAAAATCATCCGTTAGAAATTATCAAAGATGAAAAGCTTGTAGGTGTGACCGTAGATAATAATTTTTTTAAC
The DNA here is from genome assembly GCA_028554795.2 of Sinohyriopsis cumingii. Taxonomy (NCBI): domain Eukaryota; kingdom Metazoa; phylum Mollusca; class Bivalvia; order Unionida; family Unionidae; genus Sinohyriopsis; species Sinohyriopsis cumingii. The sequence goes on along the minus strand of CM068831.1, from coordinate 123,289,184 downwards.
TGTGATCGTTTAACACTTCAATTGTGTCAAGAGCTTCAAGCTTCTCTTTGTTGGTAAAAGCCTTACTCTTCCATCTATTGTTATCCGCTGTAAATGCAAACACCTTTATACCTATTCGTTTCAACTATTACAGCAAAAATAACTTTTACTCAACAATAGGGCCATTTTTATAGTGAATGGATGACAGTATTCTCTGGTCAACTGATTGCATTTTGGCAGCTTTCTTGTTTCTGTTTTATAAATTGTCCAATAATCTGAACAAGTTTTAGCTCTGTGATTGACTTTGATGACTGACAATGTAATTAAAACAATTTTCAAATTCAGGTTAGATTCTTTAATTCAATTGTTTGTTGCTGACTTGTGCATGCATTATAAAGAACAAAAATGTCAGCTATTGTTTAATCAACAATTGTACACAAAATGCATTGAGGACAAACACAAAGAAGACCTAATAGCTTTATTGTCCATGGATAATAGGTCGACATCTTTCAAGAAGAAACTAAGATCAAAGTTCTCAAAAGGCATAGCCATTGGTTCAAATACTTGCATTCCTGATGTTTATTTGGGCATAAAACTTCAAGAAATTGAACAAATTTTACAATTCAAGCAGCCACACAATCATTGTGTTATATTCAAATCCATAGGTGATTTCTTCCCCAAAATGATAATAAACGTTTTACACATTACTTTTCATACTTTTAAGGAAAAAACTTTCCCAATTAGGAGAAAAATAAATGTATATCAAATTTAAGGAGTTGTGCCATGGTCATTTTATATCTGAATTCATATAGATCTCTTCCCCGAAACTTTTTATACATTAATTCTAATACTTTGACAATTTTGTTTTTAAAAAATTGAAGTATGAAAAAATACATATAAAATTTTGTGAGCCACGATCATGTAATAGCTGAATTCATGTTATAACGGAGCATGCTATAGCGGGGGCAGACTGTAGTTGTTGCAGGTAGTCTTATTCTCATGCATGCAGAAACTCAAAAGAAAGAGAACTGTCTAATATACATAATGAGACATAATACTAAAGTCATTGCTTTATGTGGTAGAGATTCTATCTAGGTGATTAAATAAATCATGATTCTTGTCAGCATATCAGAGAGTCAGCTACAATGTCAGGACATTAAACTGAGTACTATCCAAAATATTATAACTAGCTATCATATGTTGATAATTGCATTATGACTGTAGAATGATTCTTTCATGAACTTGATGAAATACTTTTTCTTTATAATGTTGAAATATTCCGGAAAGATCCGTTAATTGTTACAAAATGTACACAAAAACTTTTCTATAACCATAAAGTCAACAATGTCCCAGAATCTTGATTGAAAAAATTTGCATAAAAAAATCAGTGGCATGAAACACATATCCAAATGACCTAATTCTGCTTCAGAAACTAACATACCACTTATAAGGTGAGTCTAAAGGCAAACAACAAAAATCCATAATGGCAGCTCTACCTTGTTTGTTCCACTGATTACTCCTAACAAACTGCACAGACCCAAATCTACAGGTGCATGATGCAATGGCATATCTGGGTCTGAGCAGTTTTCAGTCTTATAAGCAAGTACTGTCAGTATATCCAAGACTAAAATCTTGGATATAAAAACACGCTGTATAGGTAAAACTGTCCTACTGTATTTTTAGGTAGGTACTGCATTCATCATGGTGCAACTGGAATAAAGTGCAATTATTAATGTGACCTTATGGGGTATGTAACTGGGCTGCGTGGTTGTGAGAAGAAAAAAAAGCATCAAATTGAAATCAGTTTTATTATGGCAAACAATTTGTAAGATCTCTTGCAGTGAAAAAAAGTCATATTTTGTGATTAAATGAACTGAATAACACTTAGATGGTACATGCATGATTCATAATGAAAAAGTAGGTGTAGGCTGTTTGACCGTATAAACAAGGATGATAAACTTTTTCAAATTTCTTCTAAGCAATCTTCTTGATTCTTTTCTCCAGGACTGGAGTCCACTTTTTCCTGACTTTGGAGCAATGGTTTAAGGAATTAGTCTGCATTGGGTGGCAGGACTAAGGAGTCTCCCTTTAAGAGTCACTTCCCTGTGTCCCTTACAATAATAATAAATGATGTCTGATAGTAGATTTGGTATGTAGCCATAGTCTTTAACTTCCTTCATGAGCAATGGCAGTCCAGTAGTTTCCTGCCTTGGAGGATGTCCTTTTCAACCTAAAAGTAAAGGTGGCACTTAAACAAGTACTATAATGAATTTCATCAATTTGTTAGTAATCTAGTGTCATTCCATAAGAAATCACCATCAAACCATGCAATAAATTTACCCCATGATAACCTAAGCATCTCATTGATACTTAGTGAAAATGCAATAAAGTAGTCGAGTACAAAATCTTAAAATGATAAAGAACGATGACATATCCTTCCATACATATACATTTTATAGTTACTTTTTTGCTTACACACACACACACACATATATATATATATATATAAATAAATAAACATATATTCCTACAAAATGTTCGATGTGAAAAGACCTAGTTTTCCAAGACTAGACGATTTTGAGAACTATTCATGCTGTGCTATCCTCTCTCTGTCTCTGGACATCCAATAAAAGATGGTGATACAGGTATCCTGAGGACTTCATGTATGGAAACAAAATGCATGAATTCACTGACATATCTATCTTTTGAGCCCCAAAAGACATACAGACACATGCATAAACAGTAGGTTCAACATTGCTCGCATGGCTTATATAATTTAACAGTTCACCATTTTATTAAGCAGGCATATGCTGTAGTGCAAGAACATGTCAACTACCTCCCAAATTATCATGTTGACAGCCATTCCAGTAAAATATAACCCCCCTCAAGTACAGCACTTTTGTTTGATTCTATTTAGATTCTGAAAGTTAGTAAAATCACCTCTGGTATTGGTTAACAAATAAGAAACCACAGGTGGGGGTGTAAAACAAAAGTAGACTTAAAAACAAATCAAAGCCCGTCTTAGAGGTCTAAATTGCGGTTAATCAACATAGAGGAGAGAGACTTTAACAGGTTATTTGATTCTATTTGTCTTGGGTTTTCCTGTGGTATTCACATGATCTGGACTTATTGTAGAGTGTGTTTGGTCAGTATGGCAGAAGAAAACAAAGATTTTGGAGTTGACAATTTCTTTTACAGAAACATGGAATCCATGAGGAATACAGAAATTTAGAGGATTGCTATCTCCCAGATCCATTTCACATTTGGTTTGATGATGCTCTGTCTGGAAAACATTGGTGTACATTTATTTAGACACCTTTATTTCTCATATCTCTCCAGGTACAGTCAGTTGAGGGGTCCGACTGTAAATAATATTCCCAATCTTATATCGGTCAACTTCTAAATCAGTGTACAATAACATTAGCCTGTGTCATCTCTTTTTCAAACTTTCTGACTACATTGTGCTGTTACCATGTACTGATGTCTAAACTATATCCTGGCCATATTCTGGACAAATTTGTATGCAGTAAAATTGCGTATTTTAATAATCAGGTGACATATTTTTCTGATATCAGTATCAATACATCTTTGGGGGATGATTTATCAAACCAAGAATAGACCTCAATTGAGATAATCACCAGAACGGGCTTGGATTTATGCACATGTGCAAAGTTGACTGCACCAATAATAATTAGTGAAACAGACTGGATGATCACTGGAAATACATTTGTTGCACTATTACTTAGTATTCATGATCATCACCAGGGTAAATCTGTAGTACTCATAATTTCTGACCATCTTAATGGATCACTATAAAAAGGAGTCGCTCTTTAAATTTCTGTGCAAAAGTGATTACTTTTTTAACTACTGAACAATTACTGGTATGAATTAGGTAAATGTCAAGATCCTAAAATCATTCAATATAAACATTTTGTATTCAATTTTATTATGTGACATGTTGTTGTTGTTGTTGTTCTAGGGTTTAACGCCATTTTTCAGCACAAGATAGGCTATACATGGTGGCCAGTATAACTGGTGGAGGAAGAACCCTGGAAAACCCAGGGAAGAACCACCGACCCACGAGAAGCTACTGGCAGGCTTTCCCACGTACCCATGCTAGCCGAGCCTTGGACTCGAACCCACGCAGACAGAGGTGAGATGGCAGTGATCCGGAACGGTGAGCACTTTAGACCACTCGGCCACTCGGGGTCCCCTATGTGACATGTAATTATCTATTCAAGCAAAGAACAATAGATCAAATGTGCATCACTATATAAGTATCCTGTGAAACTCAAAAGTTTAACATGCCCAAATATTTTAAAGAATCTACAAAAGCTTTGATCAATTAAAATTTCAGAGCTAACATTGCTAACATTGCATGCTTGCTGCAGTTTGTAATATACAATAGAAATCACCACATTGTAAGCAATGCAGTATTTCTCCAGCTACAATTATTTTGAAATTCATTTGTCATATGAAATAATAGTGGTATACATTGGGCAATAAGTACAGGATATTAAGTGAATATTGAAAATATTGGCTCCGAAGGCATGTGGAAAATGATGCCGAAGTATGCACAGGCATTCTATGTCACATGAAAGAAGGCCTAATATTTTTAAATACTCAGCCAATAAACTTCTCATTATGTACCAAAAAACCCAATTAATTAATCTGTTAAGGCATAAGAATAACACAATCAAAACAAGGACTATTTCATTTGACATGATAAAATCTCAAAACAAAAGCAAGGGATGACAGAAGACAACACCGAATATCTACATCAAAAAGTGGTATTGAAGTACCTACATCAAGAAGTATGGGGGTGATATTAGACAACACCGAAGTATCTACATCAAAAAGTGGGGGACCATAGCAAGCAACACTGAAATATCTACATCAAGAAGTAGGAGATGGAACTGTCAAATGTTGAATAAAACAATGAAATAGTCTTTGTTTTGATTGTGTTGTTCTTATGCCTTAAAATAATAATTGGGTTTTTGGTACATAATGAGAAGTTTATTGGCTGAATATTTACAAATATTAGGCCATATGGTGATCGGCTTTAAGTATTTTGTGATGCTTTGAGTTCCATCATATATGTATTAATATTAACAGTCTGATAAGCAAATATACCCAACAAAGAAAAAAACAAGCACTGTATGTAGACTTTAGAAGTTTTGCCCATAAATATGTTTACTTGTTTGAATTCATACATGAACATGCAATATGTCTGAACATTGTTGACAGCACATAAAATATGTTGGGTATTGATGTTACACTTGCATTAAAAAAAAAAAAACTCCAGTCATTATTGAAAAATGTTGTTATTGTTACTCCATCTGAATGGATGGTCATCTTCACAGACAACAAGGATGCTCCTAATTTGTTAGAATGCCAAATGTGACAAACATCTGCACACAAGTAGTATAATCCTTCAGACAGTCTGACCAGTATTTTGCATTTAAGCTGATGCCACCTGCAAAATATTTTACTGCTGTGCAGTGATATAACCAAACATGCACTGGAGCCTTGCCACATTTATAATGAGACACTGCAGAGAAGCACCAATCTCCATGTTTGTGTTGAAATAACGGTGGTTGCATTGCTTGCACTGCGATGAGATCTAATGCAGCCGTGTTTTATATCATCCCCCTACTTCTTGATTTAGGTTCATTAGTGTTGTATTCTATCACACCATGACTTTGCAAAGTAGATACTTAAATGTTGTCTATCATCCCACCTCCACTTCTTAATGTAGGTACTTCACTGTTGTCTTCTATCATCCCTTGCCCAATTCTTGAGGTAGGTACTTCAGTGTTGTCTTCTATCATTTCTCCCCACATCATGATGTGGGTACATCAGTGTTGTCTTCTACCATCCCCTCACTTCTCAATGTAGGTACTTAAGTGTTGTCTTCTACTGTCCCCTCCCCCACCACTTCTTGATGTAGGTACTTCAATGTTGTCTTCTACTGTAAAGTACCATCACTTCTTGATGTAGGTACTTCAATGTTGTCTTCAATGGTTCCCTCTCCTACTTCTTGATGTAGATACTTCAGTGTTGCTTGCTATGGTCCTCCACTTTTGATATTAGTACTTCAGTGTTGTCTTCTATCATCCCCCAACTTCTTGATGTAGGTACTTCAATACCATCTTCTATCATCCTCCCTACTTCTCAATGTAGGTAACTAAGTGTTGTCTTCTATCATCCCATCACTTCTCAATGTTGGTCTTGCCACTTCAGTGATCTGTGCCTTTTCTCGTTTGATCTTTTCATTGCTTGGCTTTACACATCTCACTGGCTGTCTTGCTTTTAACTTTCCTTGCAGTCATCAAAGTGTGTGATGTTCTTCATCACTGTCAAACTCCAACACGTCGTCTGTCAAGTCCCTTGCACATTTAAAGATGATATCAGTTTTACTCTAATATTTTTGGGTGAGGTAGGTCCTTTTTTATTTATTTATGCAATGCCATACCCAAGTTCTTGCCAACAGTATCTATTTCTGTCATTAAAAATGTCCTTGCTGTTTATGAGAATCTGTCAGCCTATTGATATTTCTCTTGCTTTTTGGATCAAAAAGTCCCTTCTTAATTTTATGAGAATACTCTGTAGAGTATAATTTGCTACTGTTACAGTCACAGCTGTTGACTGGTTACTGGTACCTGTAATTGAGGGAGTTTTAAATTCTGGCATTAAGGATGGCATGAAACCAACTTCAGGTGTGTCTTAAGTTTGCAGTTATGAGTTTCCTGTAAGAGTAAATGTAAATCTGTATCAGTGATCCTACAATATATATTGGCATTAGGTTAAAGTGCTTGTTAACATTAAACACGAATAATATCTTGCATGATTAATAACAACAGGTACTACTTCCACTGCACATGAACAACTATGTATACACAACATGATGGCTCCCAGCTGCTCTCAATATTGGCTCATGGGTTTAAGAGATGAGGTTTTATGGTAATACTGTATTATTTTAAGATAATTCATATACTAGATATGTTAATGAAAGTATGTAGTTTAAAGCTCTCTAAATAAATTTTGATACTACCAATAATCTGGGTCAAACATAACATCCTTCCTTAAGTACGTGCAACCTGTATTTTACCTATAACTATTCAACTTTCTGCGTGCCATTTTCATGTGACCATTAATATATTATGGCTAATTATTATTACTGAAAAAATTTCGAAAGCTTTCCAAGCGTTCACTGCTTCTTCAATAGGTTCCTCTCGTGTATCTGTAACATTGGCCATGAAAATAAATATTTTTATTTATAAAAATGTATTCCATAATCATGCCTAATTGTGACCAGCACTGAAGAAGAGCACAACAGCAACTGTCCTCAACCTTTCCAAGGATTTTGAAAATTAATACATTCAGAAATAAATATGAAATAAAGTACCTTTGTTGACCAACATGCACTGCTTTCTCTCATGATTTTCTCACCATGCTGCATATCATAACTGTTTTGTGCCTGGGAATTACTTTCTATGCAAGGAAAAAAAGAAGGAATATATGGTATTTTGTATCTATTTTGTAGCAATATACGGTCTCATTCCTGGTAATCATTATTTCAGTTGGGTTGACTCATGATGACCAATAATGACAAATTTCAATATTCATAGCAAGTCATATAATGAAAGTGAATTTTTTCGCATAAACTTGGATCTGCTGTTTTGAAAATAAGCACTAAACAAAGGATGATTTTATTTTCAAGATTAAATATAAAAAGAAAATAAATCACTAAAAAGATTTCAAAATAATTCTAACCCATGATAGCTGATATCTGGGGATGTGCATCATGGTCTTATGCTAGAAATATTGTATAGTTGATATATAACGTATAATTAACTGCATGTCATTACAATCCTGGCTACATACCGGTAAGCTATTTCTAAGTTTAAAACTTCGCAGTTTACAAGTAAATATTCTGAATATCTTAAAAGACTCTCCCTTTCAAATGAAAAGAAACATGTAGCCCTACACAAAAAAAGACAAAAAATTAAAACATAACTGAAACCTAAAGGTACAGTCCAATGAAGGAATTCAAATCATATATGTACCATCTAATAAAAACTTAATCATATAAAAATTTACGTTCTGAAAATAATGCCATGATATCCAAGAAACAGTTTGGATGGAAAATTTATTTTAATAACATGTGATATCAGACAAGAGCACTTCATAATCATAAAACATCCACATCATCATTATATCATTGAAGGCAAACGTGTGATTATGTTTGCCATTAAATACAAGCACAGACAATTTAAAATGAAAAACAAGTATATAAAAAAATGCACAAGGATTTATTAATGAGCTTAAGATGCACTTCTTTTTCATGAAGCAAAAGAACTTTTATTATTTTACCTAATAACATACTATATTCCTGAAACTAAAGGCATTTCAACACCCAATATTTGTGATTCACAGACCCATGATACTGAGGATACTGAGGAAACTTCAATCGCACTTAAAATGTTTACTTCTGTCAGCATGCAGTGTTCAGGTGGCCTGATTCGCTTTGATGCTGTGGTACCTGAAAATGTATAGGTTAGTATCTACTTTGAACAGTAACATTCATGAATTGCTCTTCCTGATGAAAATTTATTATTGCATCTAAGGTTTTATATACAATTCCTAAAGGCATTTTCAAATTTCTATAATTTTAAATGTCACTGATACTGAATTTTTAAAATATATACTTTTCAAATAAAATTTATGCTTTTCAAATAAATATATATTTCAAGTGACATGAAACATGGACACTACTCAAATTATAACACTCTACAGTGACAAAATTAGCTGGTTGTGGTTAAAAAAATGTACATTCTGTGTAGATTTTCCCTATAAAATATAATTAGCCTCTCCCAAGTTTGGTAAAAATAAGCATCTTCAACAAAATTAAACAACCAATATACAAAAATCAATTCCATGGGTATTATGTTGGTTATGAACATGCCTGTAATAATTCTGTGTCCAGCTTTTTTGCATTATTTTCCCACGAGTATCTTAATGTGTAATGCTTTGCAATGTACATTACTACATACTTCATAATTAACTCATGACAGGGGAGGGTGGGTGTATGGCATACATGGAATGCATATGTGTACTTTCATCTAGTCCACCTTGATATTTATGTTGTTTGGTCACACCCATATCAGGGTGTATGTCTTACAGTCCAAAGGTAACTTTCACCCACCCCTGTCACTAGTCTGTAAATGATTTCTTATATAAGCAATGGTTTCTCCAAGTCGTTTATTTTCCTAGTTATCAAATAAGGTTATCATCATTAAATTTTACAATATTATGCAAGAACATATAATAAACATATATAAAAACGCAAAAAATGTATAATTGTTATGATTGGCAATCATACTGAGATAACCCACCCCATCTGCTCTAACACACTTACATGTCCAATAAGAATTTCGTCATTTCCCTGTTGCTGCAAAAATCCTAAGTCTGTTTCACCATCTATTTGTCTCATCACCTATCTCTAATATCCTCTGTAATGCACATCTCTTTCTCTTCCTTTTCTTGGCTGAATCTGTCGCTGTTGATTGAACCATTTTTTTTCTTCTACAGCAGAACTCATGCGAGATATTTGTGGAAGACATAACATTTTAAAGGTGAGCTGGGTGCTCTTTATAGATCTCCATTTTTACCACAATTGAGACTCTTTGCCTCATAATTTCTTCATTTTTAGATGTCTGAATGTGTTTCCAAGGACGAAAACAAATATGTTTATACCAAACATCAGTACAAGAGTTTTAATGTTCCTTCATATTTTTCACATTCTGCAGTGGTGTTCCTTTAATTCCAGGGGTCTAGCTAGACTTGCATTTTAGGGATACTGGTAAGTGGCTTATTTTGACAGTAGGGAGAAGTGAGAGCTGAACATGGAGATGTGGAAGCAAAGCAAGAAATGCAATCTTTTGAGTTTTCACTCACTCATGTGAATTATGACCTCTATTTATCTGCACGCATTTAACATTGGTTTTATGCTATACTTTATTCCAAGCTGAAAAATCTGTTATATGTTTGCTATGAACACATTTTGTATGGTTAAAAAAATTATGATATTCATACCCTTTGTAGTCATACTGAAAAGTGTGTATGTTTCGACAGAGAGATACATGCAGTGTATTATTGCATGTGACCAAGAGCACAGCCGAAACTATACATGGTAATTAATTATAACTGACAGAAGTAACGAGAATAGTCCTGTAATTGCAAGTTGGTAAAATTGCTTCATCAACTACCATTTTACAAATTTTTTAAATTTACTTTCTGAAAGTTCAATATAAAATGACAGTCAAAAGTACTTCTAAACTGTTGTGACCCTGCCCCCAGCTACATGTACAAGGGAGCAAATACACAAGTGCCTTCGTACGATACTGATCATCCTAATGTCATTGTTCTCGATCAAACATTACTGTAAATTATTCATAGACAATATATGGAAGCAGTATAGTTCATACACGAATGAACTAGACCCTTCTTTCCAACCAAAACGACACAATCAAGAACATGTATGGCGCCATGCATAACATTTTAGTGGATCTATTTTTAGAAAGAGGGGTTTTCTTAAAGTAACCACTCACTTTCTAGCTTCGTTTCCACAATCCTTTCATAGGATTGAAAATTTATGGCTGGATTATTTGCCCACGTACTTGTAAAAGCAGAAAGTCATGAACTGATTAAATAGTATTTGCTTCACTGCTTTTTCATGTTTTCACATAAACTAGTGATATCAGAAAACAACCGTAACTTTACAAGTGAGAGTACTTTTCAAATTCTACAACATAAGATTGTTACACATGTTTGCAACCTACATTTCACAGACACAGCGATGTCCAACATTACAGGTTCACTATTGGGTTCAAGATGATTTTATAAAGACCCACCCTGCAAATAATACAGCAGTTAAAATCTTCAATTTTTTAAACATAGATTAGAATGTCCTCCTCATGATTCTGTTCTTAAAACACAAATTATTATTTAAATACTGGTGCTTTAAGTTGTGAAACATTAGTTGGTATGTTTTCATCATAAAATGGTAACCCTAACTTGCAGAAATCTGGTAGTGACTACTTGATCTGAAGGGGGTTAATGAACAGTCAGCCATTAAACACATGTCTGTGGATGTGCAAGAATTTGCTTACCTGCGCAATTGATATAAACATTGCATACAATAAATGTCACCTTGGGCTACAACACAACATTGTCAGAACTAGCCTAAATACCTGTCTATAGTAAGCTCACAGTTGTTGTTTTAACCTCCCTATAGAACAAGGCCAAGTTCACATTTTTTTAGGTGACTAACAAACCTGTGCTTGTTGAATGTGATAGAGAATTTATAATTTTGAGAACATACTGCATAAACACGTTTTCTATTTTAATCCAGCATCTCTCTCTCTCTCCGACAAATATGTAATAGTCTGGTAACCCCTGAACTAGATGTCACTTGCACCTCATTACACACCTGTGTTTTTAGCTAGCAGCTAACTGTAGGTCTCCACATCATCAAAAGCAGATTCACTGGAGAAATTCAACTACTAAGTATGCATCAACCTTACATATTCATTTGTAAGTAAAATCTTACATACTCCCTTAACTTGTAAAGGCAAACTTGCATTATCTTCTCAATTCACAATCTTTAATATAAACATCCACATTTGTTTTTTTTTATGTCATGGCTTCCGAACTAGGTCAAGGGCTTGAAATATTACAGAACTGTTGTTTTTATCTCCCTACATAACAAGGCCAAGTTCACATTTTTTTAGGGACTAACAAACTTGTGCTTGTTGTTGAAAGTGATAGAATGTATAATTTTGAGAACATACTGCATAAACATGTTTAAATCATTGTTTTCTATTTTAATTCAGCATCTCTCTCTTTCTTTCTCTCTCGGACTAATATGTAATAGTCTGGTAACCCCTAAACTAGATGAAACTTACACCTCATTACACACCTGTGTTTTAGCTAGCAGCTAATTTTAGGTTTCCACATCATCAAAAACAGATTCACTGGAGAATTTCAACTATTAGGTATGCATCAACCTTATATATTCATTTATAAATAAAATCTTACATACTCCCTTAACTTGTAAAGGCAAACTTGCATTTTTCTCAATCCACAATCTTTAATATAAACACCCACGTTTTTTCTAATGTCATGGCTTCCAAACTAGATCAAGGGTTCAAAACTCGCAGCAGCATCCAATTTTTCTATAATTTGTTCTGCATTTTTATGTGCAAACTTTATTTTTAATTCTCTCGTCCCATGTGGGTTTTTTGGGGGTTTGCTTTTACTCTCATCCTAGGACGGACAATGAAGCTAGCAATTTGATAGAGATGTTAAACTGGATCAATATGACTTTTGCATGTAAAAGCAGCCCATTTGTTGCTTTTTATGAGGTGCCATAGCGGTTAAAAGCTGTTCAAATCAAAATGCTGCCATTGAAAATTTAATGTCCAGAATTCCAATTCTTCGTGTTGTATAAAATATTCTTGTTTATAAAAGTTCCATTTTCTAGGTCAAGATTTTAGATTTATCTGTTGAATTAAACAGTAGTGGTTGAAAGTTATATTTTCCATGTTGAGATTTTAGATTATGTTGTTTGAATTACACAGCGCTGGTTGAAATTTCAATGTCATACGTCGAGAACTCCTAATTTACACATTGTTACATAGAGTTTATGTTGAAAGTTCCATTTCATATGTTGAGTACATGTATTTAGATTTCATCTGTTGAATTAGACAGCACTGGCTGAAAATTGGTATTCAATGTCGAGTTTTTAGATTGTATCATCTGACTTACACGGCGGTTATTGAAATTTTAATGTCATATGACAAGAGTTTCAGTTTAACGTGTTGAATCACATTGATTGTGCTGAAAGTTCCACTTTGTATGTTGAGTTTTGAGATTGTATCTGTTCAATTACACTGCGGTGATTTTACATTTTATTGTGCTTGTCAGAATTGTTATTTTTTATGGTGAAAAGATGTGTTGGAGTTAAAAGTTAACATTATACAATGTCCACTTTAACAATTCAAAATAATATTTCATGCAATTACAGTTTGAAAGTTACCATGCACAGGCCAAGAATTATTATGAATTTCTTTGCTAGATGTCACTGTCGCAAACAGACCAAGTTATTTTTAAACAAGGAAGCTGCTTGTTGCTGTGAAATTTAACAGATGAAACCTAAAAACTCAGCATATGATATGGAACTTTCATCACAAACAGTTGCATGTAACGTGTATTAGGGATTCTCGACATATGATACTGAAATTTAACCACCGCTGTGTAATTTAAAATATACACTATAAAACAACGACAATGGAAATATAATTATAAACCACCACTGTATAATTCAATATATAAAATCTAAAATCTCGATCTAGAAAATGGAACTTTAAGGACACGTGATATTGTATTTCTCGACATACACCAAAATTTCAACTGCAACTTTCTCATTGGACCAGCTTTTCGTCCGCTATGGCGCTTCATAGTTTTTCTCTTCCAAGTCTTTAACTAGTGTGCCATAAATTTGATACTTGTTCAATGCCAGGTCAAGTCCCAGTCATCATATCACGAAACTGACACCTGTTCAGTTGCAGCAATCCCTTGATGTGAATTCAAACGAACTGCAAGCTCAACCTCTATATAAATAATGGTCCAAGTTTATGAACAGTCAGAGTTCTGTCAAATTACAGTGAACTTTGTCAGTTAGGCATCATACATCATGAACGGATGAAATTAGGTACTCTCACCAATATGGGGAGAAAAAAAACCGTAATGCGCATGATTGGACACTGAAGTTAACCCTTTAGCTACTACAGCTGTTGTGCAGTTTCACTACTGCTGAGTGCTATCATATCAGTTACTGAGACTACAGAGGCTGGTTGCTAGGCTGAATACGAGAGCATCATCATGGCAGACTACAGAAACTGACAATAAAAACGGTTACATTTATATTCATTATTTCATCAGTTTCTGCTGGATTTCAGTTAAATAAAAAACAGTTTACCTTGTAAAGTGTCTGCTATTCATATATTTCCACTTTATATACCCCTATATCCCATCATAAAAGAAATCCCAGTCATGTAAACAGTTTTGAATCCCACAAAATAAATCCAATATTTACATATGTACATATAAAAACATGAACGAAATCCACACTCTAATTACAAAGTTGAGAGTGGTACCTCTCAAAACAGTCATTATCAACACATAAATGTATATTCCAAGATATGCCCACATCTCCATGATGCTGATTTCATACCATTTCAGGTCTTGCTCTTGGTCCCCCATTTTCTTGGCATAATTGTTTGTTTACAAGCTTTTCCACCAGACATAAAAAACTTGAGAAAAAAATCTTTCTCATTGCTTAGTGGTCCAAGCTTGATTGTTGAACCAACATGAGAATCAACGTCATTGATCTCAAACACGGCGAGGTCATCACTCCATTGTGCAAGTGGGACTATGTCCGCCTCGTCATCCGATTAAAAATTGCTTACATCTGGTGTTGAAATGGGACTAACATCAGTATCTGATCCATTTTCTAAAAGTGACTCATTAATCTCTTCGATATCACTTGCACTGAACCCTTTAAAGTCATTCATATCTGAATCGGATTCCATCTTTGCTTATCTCAACTACACGTGTTTTGTAAAGTGCAGAAAAGCCCTTACAGTATGTCTAAATTTAATCTCTCAGCTTTCAAACTTGCATCGAAATGTTGAGTAAACAGTCCTCTCATTGGTAATGATAATCAAAAATACGTAAACTTCTGTACTTTCAACCAATCAACGTTTAATTAACATAGCAGTCATGTCCACATAGATGTGACACTGGGGTTTCGAGTACTGCTGAACTACATGCACATAAGCGACACTGGGGTAGAAAACTAGGCTTATCGACACTGCATAAATGCGTCAGTGGGCTTCAGGAGCTATTTACAGGTGATGCTTAGATGCGGCAGTCGTAGCTAAAGGTTATGGACTTTGCAGAGAAAAACAACATTACTTTTGTTGTTGTTGTAGAGTTTAACGCCATTTATCAGCACACAATAAGCTATACATGGCGGCCAGTATTAATGGTGGAGGAAGAACCCGGGAAAACCCCGGAAAGAACCACCGACCCATGAGAAGCTACTGGCAAGCTTTCTCACATACCCACATAGGCTGAATCCGATACTCGAACCCACGCAGACAGAGGTGAGATGGCAGTGATCTGTAACGGAGAGCGCTTTCGACCACTCGGGGGCCCTCAACATTACTGTTGCAGAATGTGAAGTTGGCATGCTGGAAAAACAGGTGCATGGCTGCCGCAAGATAAAGTCAGTTCTAGTTCATAGAACATGACATGTGATGAAAATTAAAATAAAGGAAAGCCTTTTTGGAGTTTGGCTGAACGAGTAGGTTCTATAGCAGTTTGTTTCAGATGCTTTTACTGCAGTCTGTTAAACAGAAGTTACGGCGACATCACATACCAAGCTGTAATTCATGGTGGCACCATGTCAGTACCACAACCACTGCATGTTTGCCTAAACAAGCCGTTTAAGGCAAATGGGCATATATAGTGGCACAAGCAGGCTATATAGATGGTCCCAAAGAATTTAAAAAGGTAGGAAATGTGAAATGTCCAGGGACTGAGTTAGAATCTCGGTGGGTATGAAATGCGTGGTAGGAAATTCCAAATGAACTGTTAGTCAATCAGTTAAGAAATGTGTTGTTTCAACACAATGGATGGGACAGAGGTAGGACAACAAGTAGGTCTCAGCGGTCAGGAAAAAAAGCCGAGACCTACTTGTTGGTCTAGGGACAGAGAATGAAGAACTCTTTCAGCGACTTCATTCGCGATTATCTGTCAAGGAATCTGCATTGATCTTTACGATGACAGGATGATAGTAGAGGAATTCAGAACTTTATTTGCTAACGATGATGATGATGATGATGATGAATTCTTGGGCTTGAACCTATTCAATTTGACTTAATTTTCCCCAAACTCAGTTCCAACTTGCAGACTAAATGTCACCCCTTGCAGACAAACTTAACTTGTGAAAACTCCTCCTTACATGATTGTCAAAGAAATTCGCTTCTTGCTGCCCTAAAATGGGGGGGGGGGGGGTTTTGACTTATAGTCGAGTTGACATATAAGCGAGTATGTACAGTAATGAGACAAATAAAGACACATAAATGGCTGAAAAGTTAGGTCATGTTAAAAAAAAAATGTATACACTGCTGCCCCATTAAAGCATGCTCAGTTATAACACGAGTTTGAATTTAACATGCTCGCGGTGTGGCTCCCAAAATTTCAAATGCACATATTTTTCTAGTAAACAAAAAGATGCTCCTTTCTTAAAAGTACGACAAGAACATGTACATATTCTATTATTATTTTGGGAAAGAGATTGCGTATGAATTATATAATACAAGTTGCTCCTGAAATTACATAAACGTATTTTTCTCATACAATACTCTATTCTTTTTCCTTCTTAAAAGTACGAAAATGACACGTAAACAGTGTATTCAGAGATCGCGCTGAGCTTTGCCAATGTGGTAATTTGGCTTTTATTATTTTTATTACTATTATCATTATTACCTGGCTATTTTTTTTATTTTGGTGACATTGTTGGCTGTTTAAACTTTTATTTTGGGTTTGGAGTGAAGAAGCACTGATACACCATGAAAGAAAGCCACAAACTTGACATAAAATGCACTGGAAGCTATCTATTTTTACATAAATTGTTTTTCATATTACCAAACCATCTTAACTGTGCACTGTGATATGATAATCCCTTATGCTGACATTTGGCCTGAGAACTTTATGCTGATAAAATTCAATAATTGTGCTACTAGGACAAGCTACAATCGACCAACGTTTTAAGGCAGGAACTGCAATAGTCCAAGTTTCCTATGACCCTTGTTAACCCATTTCTGATATTTGGACATCGATGTTGGGGTGTAGGGTCAGAGTACACTGCCTATCGAAAAGTTGGAAAATCGCTGACACTATTTTGTGTCAGCATAGGGTAGCCACTTTCTAGCTGGCCTAGCAAGCTTGAACGACTTTTCATCGAGATATACCTGCATGAAATCTCTAGGAATAATGATTTTTTTTTCTCAAAAATCGTGAGCATAGCATTCGTCATATCTTTAATCTGCTGACAAAGCAAATAAAAGTACATCATTGCTCAAATTTAACCTGGATCTTGCCATTTGCATTCAGTCACATGATTATACAAATCTTGCAACCTACATGTCAATACATCAGAGATCATATAGTCACATGATCTCAACAATAAACCATTTCTAGTATTGCTGTATGAAAACAAACTATGGAAGTCGCATAATCTTTAGGGAAAAATGAAAGAACACAAACTTCTCAAAATATTTATTCTGAAAACAACAACTGAAAATCTGTAAATGTTGCAGCAACTTGAAGAAAACAAGCTTCAGTCAGCAAAGAGTACATGTCAATGCAGGAGTCACGTGATACCAACAAAACATCACTGACATGTGCTCTGTACTTGCTGAAAATGGTTTTCTCCACTCTTCTGCGATACCAACAGGTATCTGGTAGTTGTGCTCAGAATTAAGTTGTTGAAAATAAGTGCATTATATTTATTACAAACATTAAGTGACTTCAATGTAGTATTTCCTAATTATATGTACAGCAACTCAGGAAATTTGTGCAAAAGAAGAGCTCTCTTTAACACAGAAAATTCCCCACCGCAATATGCAAATCCATTTTCTGTCATGGAAATGCTGTGTACTCTGCTGCAGAAGAACCATGTTAAGCTCACTGCTAATTATAAAAACCTTTGATACAAGAGACTTTGTTCTGTCAACTGATCAAGTCTTGAGAGAAAATTTATAAGTCTCAATTCCAGTCAATTCCTTTCCATTCTTGAAGATGATACTGCATCAAAGCAAAACAAAGTGATGCAGTATAATTTGGCAATTAAAAAAATGCAAGCTCATAGTGGAATTAAATCTTGTGTTTTTCTAATAAGCTATGGTCTAAAACCAAAATATGAGTGCAGCAAACCAAACAGTTTATTTTTCAATCCAGTTTCTAAAAGCACAGTATGTACCATGTGCAAAGCATCAAGATGCACCCCACCCCAAGTGTACAGGTTGATACAGAATTGTCTTTGAATTTACACTGTTCTGACCACTGGATCAATAAAATATATTGCCAAGTTTCAACTTTCATAGCCATCGAGACTGGCAAAGAATAACAATGGATTTTTTTAAACAAAACAAAAGCTAAGACTAGCCCAAGGGCAATTTTAAACTGATCTCTTCCAACAATATTCTTTTACAGCTGCCAAAATACAGTTAAGTGCTAAACTTTCATCTTGTCTATAAATGAAGAAAAAGGTCACTAAAACCATGCAGTCAGTTAAATTTTAAACAGTGTGCTCTGATGAGTGCCTGCAGAAATAAGGCAAAAGTAACAGATATGCTCTGAATTTATCAGTAAAAGGGATAAGCAGTGGTTTCTGACACATTTTACAGATCTTACTTTATCACTGAAGGATATGATTTGGTTTACCCTAAAGCTGAAAACTGCAATTTATTAGCAATAATCCATTCCCATATGTGCAAAAATTCAAAATACATTAAATGTTTTCAAGAGACTGAAACATTGCTCGTTCACGAAATCTTAAGGCTGCACATAACAAAAAATATGCATTTCTCATGTCACCTATATCCATAGCAAACGATAAACATCATTACTGTGAATATGATTAAGCATGCATCAAAGTTCCTTTAAAAGCATCATTGATAGAAATATATTTTATTAAGGAATGAAAAATGATTAACTGCATAACATTCATGGCTATGTTTTTGGACTGACCACACAGTAAGAAGAACTCGTCTACTTCCATTGTAGGTTTTACAATAATGCACCAGACTAGCACCATTAAGAAAAATAAGGTCCATTTTGATCAAAAGATGCACATTTACAGTACCTTTCTGCAAGTCAATAACTATGCCAGTTTTAGATCCTAGGGCTAACACTAAAATGATAATGTACCTTGTGTATTTTGCATCTAATTTTACTTCCATCAAGACAACATCCAGATGAGCTACTACTGGCTATACCATGCATCCCAAGCCCTGGGCAAACCATTCACAATGTGTCCCAAGCCCCAGGCAAGACACTTCACAACATATCCCTAACCCTGAGCAAGACACTTCACAACAACTACCATGGTACAACCATACCTTTCAAATCTTGCTGTGCTGTAAATATCAAGCTAGCAGCACATCCTTTGGTTGCAATAATGCCTCTTTAATCGAAAAGATTTTCTTTGCATAGACAAAAAAATAAAATCCCCATTATAATGCGTACCTTACAGTCTGACTATATATCTCATTTTTTAACCCTGCTACCAATTTCAATAACAAAAATGTTTAATGTGATAAAAAGTGCACAGATCTAAGTCAATTGAATCACTGATTTATAATTTATAATCTGACTGACCAGAATGGCACTAATACTGGCATCCCCTGTACCTTTCATGCTTAACGGACTTTCCATACTAACATGGTGCCATATTACGCACACTATGGGCTAATTTATTTCCATCAGACAACATAATGATGTAGCTCATCCTATTCGGTAACTGCCGGATAATTCCGTAAATTACCATAACGTTGAGAATTTGGAATTATATCCCTTTGCACACATGAACATATAAATTAAACAGCTTGTAAAATCCACGTGAAAGGCAAAGTTTTCGTTTTCATTCTTTTCCTTTGCTTGATTCAACATTGTAAATATCAGAAGCAGACGACACATGTATGTACATTTGTAGTCATGCACACACCCGTTAGCTGAAAATGGACTTGTCTAGGAACTGGAATTGGATCTCGAGCATGTCCATCTATTATACTGAAAACTTCCGTTAAGCATGAAATGTGCTGATTATGAAGTGTTAGGGCCACTATACTCTCAGTCAGGTTAGAAATTATAAATCAATGAATGAAGTAAGTTTCGTGCACTTGTTATCACATTAAAGGTTTCCATTATTGAAAACGGTTGGGGGGGTACAAACGGGTTTGTATAGTCAGAATATGGCTGCCCATCCAGCTAGAAATTACTTTCGAAGATTTTTAAAGTAATGAAATATGCACTAATCAGCAAGGAATAGTTATTTATTTTACCATCACTTGAATGAAGTGACTGCAAATGATTGAGAAATAAAAATCACAGATTCTTCCATAGTAGTAATATTAGTACCCTTACTCCTATCTCGTGGACAGGGTACGAACATAAGCATATGCGTGTCAATGGAGCAAGCCAGGTGTGGCCTAATATCAACAATCTGAACACATTCCTTGCATACAGTCCAATAAATTGAGTAGTCCTCTTATTTAATGCCGGAAGTATCGAAACTCATTGTAGAAATAGTTTTAAAATCTCGTTTACCTTTTTTATCCGATATTTTCGTTTAGATCGTGTGCCATATTAGTTCAAATAATGATTATTTCCATTCTCAGCCTCGTTTGTTTGTGTGCCATATAAGGACACTGAGGCCTTATTTGAAAACGTAAACAAACTGCAGTAAAACTATGGCACAGTTCGAGTCAGAAATTCTGCACATTAAAAGTAAATACAGTTTACCAGCAACTGTAAAATTCTACCAAGAAGCCATTATTTTCCACTTGATTGATAATAACATAGCTTGGAATATCCAAATATTGTCTGGCAAGACTCACGTAGAAAAGAGGTCACAGTGATTATTTGTCTGTCATTATCTGTCATTGCGGACACAGTGAGGTTAGTGAAACCATGCCAATTTATTTTATTGTGTAAGGGCTTAATAAATTCAAAATAAGCCAAACTTCTTTCACAACATGATTATACTTATGTAGTAGATTTCCACACTGTTTTTTTGACTTTAGCGATGATTGTTTTTGCTCCATTACATGATATGGGATCAGTTCGTAGCCTCAACCACAACAAATCAAGCAATTATGGAGAACTCGCTCCATGGAGAACTCATCCCAGCTTTCAGGAGAACTCGCCCCATGGTGTCGGAGAAGTCGCCTCACTTCGCCTGGAGAAGTCGCCCCAAGGATAATATATACTAAATGTGAGACGTCGCCACATGGTTGTTAAGGCTTTATTTTTTGTTGTTTTTCTTCAACTTTATAATTATTAAATCTATAAAATTTGCAGTGGAGTGAAGCCATAAGATAATCAAGACATATTTCAGTGAAACCATTTCAGTATTTCTAACTCAGGTTTGTTTCTATTAATTAAAAAGGGTACTCGCTGATATAATTTACAAATTACTTAAATAAGAAGACAAGATTAAATGCCACTGAAAATAGTTACATCAACTGTTACAATGAACGGTCTGCTCTTTGATGGATGGAGATAAAGCTTATGAGGGAAAATGGAAAACGATGTGTGTGGGGTGGAATAATTGTGATCAAAAAAAAAAAACACATAAAATTCTGTGCAAATAGTTTTGCATTTGATTTATGCTTCTTCAGGCATGAAATGTTTTGAAAGAAACGGATGACATCTTTTATTTTAAAACAACAATTACGTCATTTCATAACGTCAAATCATATAAATATGACTCACATCCACTAGGTGGTGTAAAAGATGATTTAATTCTGCTAATATAACTCATTTGTTAAGAATGAAAAGAATTTGATTTAGTCTCTGAAATGTTGTACGTTTTATCATAAAAAATTCTTTTAATTTTAGGTGTCTAGAAAAATTAAAAATTTCTTCAGCTAATTTAAATTTTTTGGATATTTGGGTTTGGAACAAAATTGTATACCTCTGCCTAACTGTATATAGTCTCAGTATTCTCAGCTAGGTAACTGAACAAGTCAAATTGCGATCAATAACTTATTTATTTCAAAAAAAAATATTAAAAAGGTTATCTGGGTGACAAGTTTTGGGACGACTTCTCCAGATATGTTGAGACAAATTCTCCCAGGGGCGAGTTCTCTGCATACCCAAATCAAGTTGAGGCTACGACATCGCAACTAATTCTTCCATGAAAATTTCATGTTGTTTTAAATACAGAGATGTATAGTCTGACTATGCATCCCCGTTTGTTTGTACCTCCCGCCAATTTCAATATATGTTAACAAGTGCACAGAACTAAGCCAAATGAATCATTGATTTATAGTTTATAACCTGGCTGTGATCAGAATGGCACTGATACTGGACATACCCCTACACTTTTCATGCTAAACAGACTTTCTATACTAATACAGCGCCATACTGTGTACACTATAGGTTATTTTATTTCCATCAGACAACATAATGACGCAGTTCATCCTATTCTGTAACTGCCGGATAATTTCGTAAGTTATCATATCGTTGTGAGTTTGGAATTATATCCCTTTGCACACATAATAATAATAATAAAAATAATAATAATAATAATAATGAGGACTTTGTATAGCACCTATTCTTCAGAAGCTCTAAGCGCTTTACAACATTAGACAACACCTGTAAGATAAAAAACATAATGATATGATTACAAAAAACAAACACCATGAAATTAGAAAACACATGAACATATAAATTGTGTGTGTGTGTGTGATTAGGATATGTAACATAGCTTTAACAATTTTTCAGTCATATTGCTACGATGTCTGCAGTGTGGCAGTTTATAGTGATGTCTAGCAATGGGGCATCATGCTGCAGACATGTAGCATGATGTCCCACCCAGTCACATTATCCTGACACCAGGCCGACCAGTCCTAACACTAACCTCTTAATGATGAGGGTCTAGCGAGCCAGTTGTTTGTACCATTTTTGAAAGTCTTTGGTATGACTCGACCGGGGTTCGAACCCACTACCTCCGGCTTCCGAGGCGGACGCTCTAACCACTAGGTCACCGGAGCGGTAAACATAAATTAAACCGCTTGTTAAATCCACGTGAAAGGCAAATTTTTTGTTGCTATTCTTTTTCTTTGCTTGATTCGACATCGTAAATATCTGAAGCAGACGACTTAGTATATCTGTAGTCGTGCGCACACCCCTTTACTGAAAATGTACTTGTCCAGGAACCGGAAATGGATCTCGAGCATATTCGTCTATAATATTGAAAACTTCCGTTAAGCATGAAACGCGCAGATGATGTCGGTATTAGGGCCACTTTGCTCAGTCAGATTAAAAATTATGACATTATAAATCAATACAAGAATCGACTAAGCTCTGTGGACTTTTTACCACAATAAAGATTAACGTTTTTCAATTCGTTTGTGGGGTACATTAAGACTAAAATTATTGTACAAACTCACAGCTATACAAAAATGATTCGTACGTGACTTAGACCAGCAAGTTGTTCTCCACTTTTTTTTTTTTTTTTTGACTGACGCCGCAAGTTAAAAAAAAAAAAAGGTGGAGAACAACTTGTTGGTCTATACGTTATGCTTTTCATAATATCCCTTCGACATCTTCGTTGCCTTAGACCTAGTGCTACAATGAAAGACGTATCAATTGTTATGTATGGTTACTGCTACAAAAAAAAAAATCATGTGATACGTTTTACGTTGTAGGACTACATTCGACCTTGCAAAGTCGATCCAGTTGTGAATATTCATGAGACGGCTAGTCCCAAATCTGTGCTAAAAGCACAACTAAAAATGATGAACTCCCGTAATTAATATATATATATATATATATATATATATATATATATATATATATATATATATATTAAAACATTAATTTGGACTAAGTCTTTTACGCTTAAAGCATCTATGTCAATTTAAATGAATGAATAATGAACGCATGTAATGCACACAGCTTCAGCAGCCATATTGGTCTGAAACTGGATATTTCCGTACCATTTCTGAAGAATACAGTATATATCCTAAATTCAAACAGTAAAACAGAATGCTGGTGCATGTTGCAGCGCTGGTAATACATCCTGTGAATAAGTACTTCAATATCCTTTCAACTATTCAAAATTATTAGCAATTTCTCTCACCTGGTGCTGTGACTTAAACTTCGTCGATGCCATCTTTGCATCAGTTAGAACGTTATGATCTTGATATAAACAAGGCCGACTTTTAAGTGAATGACGTCACTGGACTATTTTTAACTATCCCAAATAAAGTACCAATCTGTTCTTTTCCGTCTTACACAATACACATAGTTTCGTCAGCTGAAAGGAAATATTCCTTCTAGAGAGAGGGCTAATTCTAATAACTGTAGTATTAATAATTGTGGGATTGTTAAGTGTTTGTGGGTAATTATCTTGACCATAAAGTGCACATGGTATAATGTTTACCCCTACACCGGTAGAGTAGCGAAACGTATTTATAATGTATTAATAACATTACTATTAGTTTGCATGTGCTAGAAGAGGGAAATTAAGCACACTTTTGTTGCGGATTAGGTACAGAACAACAATCTGATTTTGTTATGGATTGTTTGCACGCTTTGATGCTTATCTGTATTCGCTAGGCATAGTGCTTATTTGTGTTCTTCTTGCCGCTTAGCGGTGTTGAGTAGGCCACCTTAAATTATTATTGAGAGGAAGTGACGTTATGTTGATCATTTCGCAATATGCACGTATATAGGTCGTACAAGCAACATTTAAAAAATTGCTTTGTTTTCTTAAGATAACACATACCTCTGCAGTATATCACAATATAGTAATTTAGGTAAGAGGCGCCCCGAGGGAGAAAAAAAAAAAACCCTCGAGAGTTGAGTTAATGGATCACGAGCTCTTTATCTACTACAAAACACATTCGAAACAATTTATAATCCGTGTTTCCTCTGACCCTTCCCACACCATTTCTGATATTTGGACATTTATATCGGAGTGTAGGGTCAAGAGTCATTTTCCTATGGAAAAGTTGGAATTCACCGATACCGTACGTTGTCAGCATATGGTAGCCGCCTACCAGCCGAACTTGCAGATTTGAACATTTCATCGAGCCACACCTGCATAAAATCGATAAGAAGATATATTTTATCAGAAATTGTGAGCATAACATTTGTTATGTCTTTAATGTGAAGAATATGGAGGGGGATTACCGCCATAATTATATCCGTGTATTTTCTACCCTTCCTTGATGCATTATTGTAAATGGCTGCTTGCAAGTGTTGCTTTCATAATTCTATCCATGTGTATTGTATTCTTCATTGATGCCAACTGAACGTGGCAGTTTGCAAATACTACTTTCCTTCTGCATTATTGTAAATGGCTGTTTGCAAGTGTAACATTCATAATTCTAGTCATGAGTATTCTATTCTTTATTGATGCAAGCTATAAACGGCAGCTTGCAAGTGCAAGTGCTTAGATCTACTTTCCTTCTGCGTCACTGTGTCTTGCAGTTTGCCAACTACTGAAATGATTCTGAAGTTTGTGTTATGACAAAAGCTATGTCATTTATTACAAGTTTTGTATGTTATGTTAGTAGTAATAGGGAGATAAATGGCGTCAATCGAAAACCAGGTCAAAAAGGTCGTGAGGCTGTATAGCGTCAAGGGAAATTTAACATAGGAATATCGTGGGGTTGTAAAGCGTCAAAGGAAATTTAACATGGGGTATATTGGGGCTGTATAGCGTCAAGGGAATAGAACAGGTGAAGTAACGTCACGGTACTAAAGATTGGTAACAATGTAGCAAGGGGCTGACCTCAATCGGGACCAAAGAGCGGGAAAAAAAACCCTAGAACGTTTGGCGGGACAAAGAATTATATAAAACATACAACATACAAACACAAACAACTATACAACCGACAAAAAAAATTTAGGCAAGAAAGTACATCTTTCTGAGGCATATAAGTGGCCATGAAAAGGGCCTTTTGGTTTTATGTTAACACCATTCCGTTAACATAGAATTCATCGCATAGGTTTTCTCAGTAGTTAAGGGGGTTAGATTAGCATCAATGGGAATTAGCATTAAAAACACCCCTGGGTCAGATTAGCGTCAAGGGAAATTTAACATGGAGAAAAATCGTGGGTCAGATTAGCGTCAAGGGAAATTAACATGGAGAAAAACCGTGGGTCGGTTTAGCGTCAAGGGAATTTAAACAGGGTGGGACTTTATAGCGTCAAGGGAAATTGAACATGGGATTTTTTTTTTTTAAAAATTTAAAAAAAGGGTAGGCAATTGAAAGGCTATCTCTTTTCGAGAAATATGGCTGGCCCTGAAAAGGGCCTTTGGGTTTTTCTTCTTCTTCTTCTTCTTCTAACTCCTCCACTTCTTCCACCAAGTCCTCACTTTTTCCATTATTCCTTTCTTCTTCTTCTTCTTCTTCTTCTTTTCCTCCTCTGTTATCCAGTCAGGATGGCCCATCTCTCTAAATTTATGTTGGATCTTCATCCAGTTGTTATTCAATCTTTCAAACTCTAATTTCTTCTTCTTATTCTCTTCTTCCTTTCTCTCTTTGCTCCATTTTTCTTTTATCTTCATCACTTCTACTTTCATTACCTCTCTAATTAGTTCTTCTGCTTTTATCAACTGGTTACAACCCCACTTTACGTACCACCAGTCAGTCCAATGAAAGCTATTTTCTAGGAAGCTCCTGACTTCTGTGATATGATCCAAGGCTTCCTTTAAAGTACCTACTCTCACGTAAGGTGGGTCAATGAATCCTCTGATTCTTTCTACTTCTTCCTCAATCATTCCCCCATTTGATCTTTTGCTACTCCAAGATTCTTCACATTGTTCAGGCTACCTTCAAATCTTCCTTCCTTATTCAATCTTTCTACTACATAAGTTCCATCCATGATCCAAAAATAGCTATGTCTCAAATCGTTAAATAATTTTGTCACCTCCATCTTCTTTTTTGTTTATTCCTTATAATGGTTTGAACGACGAATACTGTGGGTTCTTATACGAAAAGCGCGGACGTGATGGAAAACATCCCCCTAAGACATAAAATTGATCTTACCTAGATCATGACCAAACATCGCGCGGACGTGAAGGAAAACATCCCCCACTTTTCTCATTTCATATAATATAACCCTAACTATACTCTTCACATACGCTAAGAAACCCATAATCTACTATTCACACAAACATACCTGAGCTCTTACAAACACAAACACACAAACACACACACAAACACATACCCTCACATTTTTTTAAAAAGAGTTAGTGTTTATATTCACACTACTCTACCTACACATTGGCACATTAATAGTTATTTCTTTTCTAGAGTATTGGGTAGCCCTGAAAAGGGCTGTTTTTTTGAACTCCAGATGCAACTATCTAATGATTGCACCTTCCTGGCCTGGCGCCGCACACGCATCTTCTTCCCCAGTCTCCTTTCACCTTTCTTCTGGGGAGCGAAGAGGGAGGATGATTCGCTTCAGCACCCCAATCCTCTGTCTGGGGAATATTGAACGACATCATCTCTTCTCTTTTCTTTTCCTCCTCTTCCCTCTGTCTTCTCTCCTCCTCTTCCTTGTTTATTCTTTCTTCTTCTATTATAGCCTCCGCAGCCAGTTCATTTACCAGGCGCCTGACATATTCCAGATGTATCTGGAGTTCAAGAAGTTTGCTTATTCTGCTACTATTCATTCTTGTGTTGATCAATCAACAAGGGTAGCTAGACTGTCCAGCGAGTTTCAATTTATACTGAAAGCGCGGACGTGAAGGAAAACATCCCCCTAAAAAACATAAAATTGATCTTACCTAGATCATGACCAAAAGAAACAGCGCGCGGACCTAAAAGAAACACTCACTCACTTTTTTATGCTACCCATTACTATGGTAAAAAATTTTTATAAATCACTTCAATAGACTATCCACATACGCAAAGCAATCCAATCTAACCCCAAATCTACACCTCAAACACCAAAAAAAACATGATTTTAATCTACTATCCACACCAACTTACTTGAGCGCTTACAAACTCACAAACACATACCCTCACATTTTTTAAAGAAAGAGTTAGTGTTTATATTCACACTACTCTACCTACACACATTGGCAAATCGATCGTTATTTCTTTTCTAGAGTATTGGGGTAGCCCTGAAAAGGGCTGTTTTGTTGTTTGCTATGGCATTCTTTTTTTTAGTTTCTAAGAATGCGATGTCCTCTGATTATAGACTTTCTGGCGATAGGTCTGCTTCTTCGGAAAGAGAAGAAGAACTCTTTGGTGTCGATACGGCAATCGACAAAGCCTCTATCAGGTTCAGGTTGCTGCTGCTGCTGCTGCTGCTGTTGCTGTCTCTGAAGTCTGTACTTCTCTGTCCATTCTTCTTTCTCCCTGTTCACTTCTTCTCTGAAGAGCTCTTCTATCAGGTCTTCAGTGACTTTTAGCATTCTCACGTTCTCTATTTCTTCTGGCTTCGGTATCAGACTGTGTCTGACCCTATGCAAATTCACGTAGGCTTCGTTGAGTTTAGCTAGTTTGGAGCACATCTTCGTAGGAGGATGAGTCGACAATGGATGGTTAGACTGGAAACAACCCGGTTCTTAAAGTCAAAGCGCGGACGTGAAGGAAAACATCCCCACACGGTTTTCGAGTCGCAACGTTCAATGAGTGTCATGAGAGGGATAGTAAGAAATGAAAGAGCATCAATCCAACATTCTTATAGCTAAACAAACCACAAAGGCATTTTTTTGCAAAACACAACATTTTTTATTCAAAAATCACTTAACACTAACCAACAACAACTGTAACATTTTTAACAATAATCCAACAATATAACATCAAACATTTTTTTCAAATCACAAACATTTTTTTCTCAATCTACAATCTACTTTATACAGGGCTGACAACGTTGTGAATGAAATTGTGATTTCCACTGTTGGAAATCATTAGGCCATTGATGGACACTACGTTTCCTAGCTTGAGACAAAGATAAGCATAATGGTCACAAAACCATCGATCTACTTTCACATCGTTTCTAGCAGAAGAACGAGGATCAAAATGAGTCACTAAATGTTCTAAGGAATAGCCCAGGCTGCGATGATGCAGAAAATGCACACAGTACTGTCCACACACCAAGGAATCTGTGCCTTGTAATTTCACGTTATTGAATCGGGTAGTCTGAGCATTTCTTCTCATAAAGTCGATGATATTGTCTTCCAAAGGGGGCAATCCGTACGAATCGAAATATTCCACACATCCTTCTTGAGGAAAGTAGACGGCTACCCAGTGGGTTCCTGGGAGATGACTGTCGTCCGTGTTGATCACGTAAGCTTGATGGTCTTGAGGTTTGCGATGAGGGAGTTCATCTTTAGCACAGACGACAGGATTCCAAGAAGCCGTATACGAACTGTGGTTCAAAAGGTAATAAAGTTCCCAGGTATCCATTGATTTGTGTGTGCTTTTTTCTTCACAGGTAATAATAAGTCGTCAATTCGATACTGACTTTTTGCTTGAAAATGTCTGACGAATAAACGGTTATTCGTTCTGTTTCCTCACTCTGATTCAGGAGAGCTTCGATACGATGGATCTCTTGAGTGGTTAATGGTGGACATGAATGTTCACGCAAGTCTTTATACCACTGATGCAACACGTCTTTGTTCGAGATGAGACTCCAAGCTTCGTCCAGATACTCGTCCAATTTTTCTTCTTGACTCAGCATCAGGCATTTATCGTGTTGAATTTGACTGGGATGATCGTTTTGACATCCATAACAATTTTTCTTGATCAATTCCGTCATTTTTTCCACCAAGTGTTTGGCAAAACAGGAGACTAAATGGGCTTCTTGTTCTGGCCATCTTGACTTCATCATGATCACTTCTTCCACAGTCTCCTCACATTCCATCTCCAAAGTTTCTCCACTAGGTAAAGAGGGATAACAGTCTTCCATGGCTTCTAATAGTCTAGAATGACTTCTCTCAAACTGTTGATTTCTATCGTATTGTCAAATTCTGCATACAGGATGACGTTCAACGTTGGATCAGCAGGGTCTCGGTTTGCAAACTGAATTTCCACACGAATCTGGCCTGATTTTATAGGGTGGAAATGTCCCTCGTCGCTGCCTTGGTCTGGAGTGAAATCGAAAGCCCACAGAGCATAGCCTCCTGCATAATCGTCGTACGTAATCCCGTGACTGGTGTTGGTCCCTAACTGTCCCGTGGCTTCGTACAGGGACAAGTACGATCTCAAGTAATTGTTCTGGGCAAAGTTAGGCTCAAAGGGTCGGGTACACAAGGTCTTGCCGTCGCGACTGACTTCGATCTTGGACACGCTAGAGTGTCGAAACTCAAAAGGATTTTCGTTGTGAAGTCCATTGAAAGCTGAATTCCTGACGATACCAACGATCAAACTCTTGGGTAACTGTCCTTGGAACAGATGATCTTCGATCATGGATCGCTGTCCAACAGGAATGGTGAACGTTTTCACTTCCACGCGTCGTATGGGATACTTGGTGGTCGTTCTGCTCAACGTCTGACTGACGTCGTTTCCCACTTTAGGTAACACTTCCATACGACGCACGTAAAGTCGGGCTTCTTGGATAACAGTTTTGTATTCGTTGGCATGGGCCATCAAATGGAAAGCGGCAGTGCTACGATTCAGTCTCAGGCGGATATCCACGCCGTTCGGCAAATACTTTTCTTGTAACCACATGTCCAAATGCAAACGATCCATCAGTTCTAAACTTCGCCCTTGCAGAATTTTAGTTCTACGTGTGTTAAACCCCACATTGTGATCATTGTCATCTTCTGTCAGGGCTGTGTCGTTAAACGTGTTTGCATCGGCCGTGTCAGGTTTCCATACTACGCAAGCATCCAGATGAGTATTCTTGGCTTCTTTTCCGTACGTTAAGAGATTTTCCAGGTAGGATCGATACGGGTAAGTATCCATGCTGCTGCTGACCAGTTTGTTATTCAAGTACAAGTCCACTTCACTGAACAAGGAATGCATGAAATTCTTAACAGGAACTACCCTATCATTGGCTCCGGGATTGCTGTTGTCCGTTTTGCTCACTTTGACTTTCAAGTACAGGTAACTGCTATTCAGATCGATGTAATCTTCGGGTTGTCCTTTGATTTCAAACTCGATGGGAGCGGAATCCGTCAAAGAGGAGACGGGGTGAAATTCCACCCATTGGGGTTCTTGCATGGTCATCATGGTAGAGGGCATGGCAAACAGATCCAGTTCCGTCTTGGAACAGGCGCAAGACTCTCGGTGCATCATTTTTTGTTCTGTTCTTTCTCAATAATCGAAAACGTCTAAGTCTCGAACGGTTCTTCTTTTCGTGATCTTTCTCGCTTGAAGTCTGGTGAAAGGGTGTTTTCTTCGTCGTCTCTTTCTGCCTTGTCCTTGCTGAATGCCTGACTCGGTAGCGTGCAGGGCATTTATAGGTGTGTCTCGTCGACCCAAAGTGTCTTTGCCCGTTTGCAGCAAGACATTTTTGCCAGCCCTCATGAAGGCTTCTTTAGGGTTTTGTTTGTCGATGATGACATTTTGGAGAAATTCTTTGCCTTGCGTCAGTGCCGCATCTTTCAAGGCGTGCAATCCGCGTGTCACCATCAGTTTCAAGACTGGGGCCACCGAACGAAAGGCCGATTTTAACATGTCTCCTAAACCGTGTCCTCGCTGTCGAGCAACCCCTCGGTACACTGGATACATGACTTACTTACGAGTCGTGAGAGAACCGTTTTCGAAAATGGAGTTTCACCGCGACTTTTCCTTTGGTGAATGGAATACTTTGTCCCAGATCTCCTTTTATAGCAATGTTGACCGTGTCGAGATACGACTTGCTGACGGGTAAATAGTGAGGATGGACAAATTCGCGGTGGACGTGGTAAGTGTTTCCACCTTCCTCGTCAGTGACCGTGGCAGAATTTACTTTGAAAGGAATGACACGCAGTAATGGTACGGAGGTGTGTCCCACCACGTTGTACTCCACCACATCGGAGTACACGAAGATCAAATTCAGTCCTTGGTTCAGTTCTACCGGGAAACGAAAATACCTTGCAAAATGCATGTTGTTGTCAATCTTTGCTCTCTCAATTTTTTGGGTCAGCTTATCCGTGACCATATTGAGGTCTCCACCCAAAATGTCATACAATTCAGGGCAAAATTTAATACGTATACTTCTTTCCTCACTTTCAAATCTGATGAGTAGACGGTGAGACAGTTTGTGGTACTCGATGGTGACACGTTTACCTTCTTTGGTCAGAACTTTGTCAAAGGTTGCATAGAATTTGTCAGCGATGGCTTCCACCAGATGTTGACCACTAAAATAATGGCCTGAATTAATTTTAAAGCGATAAACGAAAATAGGAGGAGAAGAGTCACTGCTGCGGGGTAGTAGCTCCTTTGCAAGATGTGAGTTATGTTGAGAACTGCCCGTCATCTTTTGCTGCAGTGCTGGGTCCAGAATTTCGACGTCAAAAGTGTTTTGAGTTTCTGTGATGTTTTTGATTTGTGTTGGGTGAATCATTTCTACC
Source organism: Sinohyriopsis cumingii (assembly GCA_028554795.2). Classification (NCBI taxonomy): domain Eukaryota; kingdom Metazoa; phylum Mollusca; class Bivalvia; order Unionida; family Unionidae; genus Sinohyriopsis; species Sinohyriopsis cumingii. Next base: position 123,256,813 of record CM068831.1, on the reverse strand, counting down.
AAAGCCACTTCCCAATGGGCTTCGTGATCTAAGGGGATGGCCTGAGGTAATTTGGCCGTGTAACAGCACAACGTGTTGTTGGGAAACACCTCCATGGAACTGTCACTGGGTAAGGTTAAGTAAAATTGGTTTTGGTGACTCATAATTCCAGAGTTCTGTGGCTGTCCGAGGGGTTATTACTGGACGTCAGAGGCGTGTCTCCGCCCAAAATGGTGTTCTGGTTGTGGCTGGAGTGGTGACTGGCACTGGCACTGGACACAAGGTTCCCGTGGTTCCCGTTCGAGGAGAATTTCAGGGAAGGATTGGGTAGCAGGTAAACGATGCAACTGCTCAATAAAATGGTCTACAATTGTTTGTCTCCTTGTTGCAAACTCAAATTGGCAATGGCTGCCCCGATGACACAATACACCACGAAGATTTGGCAGAAAAAGACGATTTGCGTTTTAGGCACACGTTCTCCACACCACACCCACAAGGGTTGTTTTTGTAAATCTTGCACAGAAGAACTGGGTGAAGAAGGAATGGTCGACGTAGCTGCGTCTGCTGTGTGAAAGGGCATGATGGTCACTTCTTTTTATAGTCGATGACTTGCGAAGCGTCGATCCAAGAATCAAAACTGGGTGGATATCCTTTCCAACGTACTTTGACTTCTTTGACACGTCGTTTGCCCACTTTACGGGTTCTGCGTTCGAGAATGCTTTCGATGTCGTACACGTCGTCTTCTTTTTTGGTGACACGTTGTAACTCGGGCAAATAAAACGTTCCTTTGAGTACTTCTCCGTTCATGTCTTCCAATTTATAGACGGCAGGATGACGGCCATGCACTCGTCCAGTGACGCGAAACAATTCGGTCGTCCAGTTAGGTAAGTAACCTTTGTCAAAAGTGCGTTTGGTTTTGCCAATGCGCACCCAATCTCCTACGGCCAACTCTCCACTTTTCTTGGGGACAGCCCTCGTCGGGGACGTACCAAACAGGCGCTCAAACACCAGCACTTCGTTGTCGGGAGTCACGTCTTGCGGGGCACGTCCGATGCTTCGATGGTAAGATTGGTTGTACGCTTGCACCAGGTGCGGTAAGATGTCGATGTACTTCAGAGTGTGGTGATGCGTAAAATATTTCCACATGCGTTCTTTCAAAGTGCGTTGAAAACGTTCCACGATGCTGGCTTTGGTTTCGGGATTCTCGGTGGTAAAAAAATGAATGTCACGTTTCTTTAATTCTTTTTGGAAAGCTTGGTTCAGAAATTCGGTGCCTTTGTCCGTTTGCCATCGAAGAGGGTGACGACCGCTTTGTTTCAGCACTCGTTGCAGGGCTCGCACTAACTCGCTGCTCGATTTGGAAGTCAAGGGCACGACCCAGGCAAATTTGGAAAAGACGTCGATGACACAAAACAAATATTTGTAGCCACGATTGTAGCTGGCCAAATGAGAGACATCGGCTAAATCGGCTTGCCATTGATGATCGATGCCTTCCACTCGGGTGCGACTTCTGCCAAACTTGCGTCGAATGGGTTTGTGCAAAGTGTAGGTAGCTTGTTCTTGTAACCATCGTTGCACTTGAGGTAAACGGAGACTTTTCAGTCGCGTTTTGGCAGCACGATACAATTTTTGAACTCCTGCGTAACCTGCAGGATGCGAGGGATCGTAGTAAATGTTGGCTAAGACTTTTTCCATTTTTTGTGTGTTAATAAGTCACCCACTCTTCGGTGATGCTACTTTGGGTGGGACGGAAGGGTGGTTTGGAAACGGATTTACGTGTCCGATGGGCTACGGGAGTAGAAGTCGAAGGTAGTGGTGGTGGTGGAGGTGGCAATGGAATGGCTTTGGTTTTCTTTTCTTTTTTCACTTCTGGTTTCCCTTCTTTCTTTTTCACTTCTGTCGAAGGAGGAGTGGACATCATCTTTTTAACCCAAGCTTTCATTTCTTCTCGTTGGGGTGTGGGGGACGGTGTCAGCAAGGATGCTGCAATCTTACTCGAAATGGGAGCTGCTGACGGTGTTTGAAACACTTCTCGCATCTCTTCTTCCTCAGGCCTTCGTCAGGTAGCATCTCTGGTGACCCCTGGGGATGGTAGTAGTGGTGGTGGTGCCAATGATGATGGTGCTGGACTTTTCATCAAGGTCTTAAAATCTTTCAGAGTGGGTAGAGCTGTTTCGTCTAAAGCTTTCTGGTGAAAGAGTTGCAGTCGTTGCAAGAGTTGACCGTACTTTTGTGATTTTTTCTGTTTCGGACAAATCTTGGCGATCCATCAAAGACTGCAATTCGTGTTGTAACTGGGACATTTCGCTCAAATTGGGATTGGGAGGTAAATGCGGGGTGCGTTGTTCTTGCCACCGATGGTATTCCATCCATCGTTTGTAAGGCACTAAAGCTAGTTTTCGTCCTTCCATGGGGTTGTCAGCGGTCGATTCTGAGATCTTGGGACTTCCGAGGGCCTTTCTATCTTGCTCCCACCAGTCCTCCCAACATGGTTCCCAGGACTCCTTTCAGTATGGGGCCTAACAAGAGAGGCAAAATGCCTCCACGTTGCACTAACATCTTCTTCTTTTGACGAATGGGAATTTTCTTTCGAACCATTTGGCGAAGAACGTGACGATGCTTGCTTAAGCATTGTTTCTGGTGTTTGGACAAAGGAATCGTGCCTTTCAAAACGTTCAAACAACATTCGCACACGGTATCGATGACCTCTTTGGAGGCCGTTTGAATGAGTTTTTTTCGTAGGGGTGGAGAAGCTTTGGACAGGACAGATAACAGGTCCCCATGTTTGGCTAAACGTGGTGGCAGTCCTTTCCTTTTCTTTCCTTGGGGTTTTCTGGAGGGTGACATCTTTGAGTCTTTAGGAGCACCAAAAAACACTGATACCCTACTCGGTCACAGGCCTTTTTTATACTGGAACGCGTCGCCACTGATTGTCTTTACGGCGTATCAGTTTGAGGACAGGCATGACACGTCGTGCAGGGGTACTTAACGGACTAAATCGAGCCAGTTCTTGCTTGGACAAATCCAGTAAACTTTGTAACATGCCCGATCTTTCATGGACTTTGATTTTGGGAGAAGGTACTTTGTGAGCAGCAGCCACTGCCGCTAAATTGGAGGGTCCTGCCACTGGGGAAGTTCTTTTGGGGGTCATCAACGGAGATGTTCTTGGTGTGATCAACGTCTCCAAGTACTCTTCAGTTCCTGGTGTCATCAACGGAGAAGTGGACAAACGTGAGGATGCCGGAGACGTAGTCACCGCCGTGGCAGGTCGTGGTTTGCGAGTGGAAGGTTGCGTCCTGGCCGAAGTACCTCTCTTGCGACTAGTTTTCTTCTGTGGACTTTTCTTTTTTTGGGGACTTTTTCTCTGTTTCTTTTTCTGGGGGCTTCTTTTCTTTTTCCGGGGTGGTGTCTGGTAAGAGGAGGGTCCCGCCACTGGAGAAGTTCTTCTCTTTGGGGACCTGGTCTTTTTCTTTTTCTTCTTGGGGCTTCGTTGGACTTTTGTCTTGGGTATAACTTTGGGGGCATTAGGATCCCATCTTAAGAGTGAGCGAATGATGACCCCTCCTAGAGTACCGCTCCCTCCAGGTCTCAAAATGATTTGTTTTTTGGTTTGAGTGTCGATGAGGGGATAGGCCAGTTGGACCAAAGCGACTTTGTTTCGATCGAAAAAGCGTTGGGTTTGATGAGGAATCTGAATGATTCCTTGGAGTATTTGACGTGCCGTCACCGTGAACCATCGTAAGACTTCTTTGAGACTAGCTTCTAAGACAGGAGCTCGTGTTTGTGGATTTTTTTCTCGACTGATGCCATACAAGGCAAGAATCAATTTGACGGGAAGATGCGACTGAAGGGACGTCATGTTCACACTGTGTGAGACAGACGTAAAAGGGTCTGAGGTTTTTATAGATTTTTTGATGGGGAGTGAAATGATGTCGAGGACGGAGACGTGTACAGGACAGGCCCTCAGTCTTGGCACCAGTGGTGAAACAAGTGGGTACGAAATCGCAAATCCTCGGGGGTGGTAGGTTTCAAATCGACGAGTAAATAGGCGTGTGGCGTTTGAGTGGCATCATCGTACGCCTGAGTCAGCCAAGGCGTTCCTAACTGTTTGGCTAAGACTTGCACTTGCGATTTATCTCGAGGGCTTTTAAACAAGACCACGTAATGTGCATTGAGACTGATGGTGCGATGGGCTTTACTTTGTTGAAACAAATTTTGGGTGATGTAAACGACACTGGCATTACGGTGATGCCCTTTGCGCGTGAACCACAATTTAATTTCTTCTTCGTCTTCTCCTAACATGTCGTCGAAAATGACCAAATGTGTTTGACGGGAGTCAGAGACGATGCCGTCGTCTTCTTTAGGAATGCCTTCCACAAACACGATGGAATCGCCTTGACTTTCTCGCAAGAGGTTGTACGCCGATTGCCACTCTTTGTAACACCACACGATCCGTTGAGGTGGCCGATCGATCAAATGATGTTTATGTTCGATCAAACGTTTGACGAATTCGGTTTTGCCTGAACCGCTAGGTCCAGCAATGAGCATGTTAAAGGGATGGCGAAGATACAAAGCCTCCCAACTGGCACGATCTAAGTGTTCGTCGATGACTTTGACAGTAGAGGAAGAGGGAGCAGAGACAGCAGAGGTAGCCATAGTGTGAGAAATGTCACTTGTGACACGAAAAACAAACAAGAGAAGAGTTTATATACTTTTTCAGAAGACGTTTATTGAATGTTTTTTTTTCAAACATGAATACGAAAGACAAAAATACATAAAAGCCAAAGGCTTAAGTACAAGAATAAAAGGCACATGATAACTATGAACGTGGAATAAACACAAGTGTTTGTACAACATGTTTTGGGTAATGTTCTAACCAGTTCTATAGTAGGGGGTAAGGTCACACAAGTGTCCTCCCGAAACGGTCTTTCAGGTCTGTCCACGACAATCTCGTCCTGGGTGACGGGTTCTTCTGGCACCGTCACTAACACGGGTTGGAAAGTAACTTTTTTCCTTGAACAACTCTCGTGCATACTGGGCCACTTCTTGGGTCCAAGCCTCAAAACCCCATTCTTTCCAGGCACGGACATCTGTCCAATGGGGATGTAAGTCACAAGCTACACACACATCGTCATACACGTCTCGGGTAGCTAAAAGTTGACGAATCTTTTTTTCCTGTTGAGGTCGAGAAGTATCCAGATGAAAACGCAAGGCTTTGAGCAAAAGGAGTTTTTCGTGACCATTTAAGGCCATTGAGGTGGTAAGTACTGATCGTAAAGAGTCCACAAAGAATCGGCTGGTAAACGAAATCCCAGAAAACACGTCACTAAGACACACACCACTTGTCGTCCCAAATTGAATGGATACAGTTCTTGTAATAATCGATGGTAATGATCCACGGTTTGAATATGGTCATTGAGTTCCTTCCACGGAATCTGTTGAATGATATGTGACATAATCCGTGACATGGCAACTTGATTTTATAGTGTCTTTGTTTCGGAAGCAATAAAGGTAATTTTTAACCAAACACGTTCGTTCTCCAGTAGGGAATTTAAATGTTACATACTGTAACTGAAACGTCAGAGTTTGTCTAGAGGTTTCGTCTTTTTCTAAGCAGATTCCATGTAACAAATGTTGGTAATCCTTTAACTCGTCTTCCTCAATACGTTGCAATAAGTGAATCTCGAAGTAACCAAAATTACGAACGTCTGGTCCATCCTCATTCATAAACTGAAAGTGTTCAACAAGGTCTGACCACTGGAAACATTTCTGACGAATCAATCCTCTTATACCGTTCAGGTACCAGTGGTTAAAGATCTGGTGACGTAACGGATGCAATTGTTCTTTACGTTTGACTTGTATTTTCACCAGCTCTCGGTAAATCCTTTCTCGCAACTCCTCAGGCAAGCCCAAAATGTTCTCTTGTAAAGTATCCATAAGTATATACACTGTTTTGGAATCGTTAGGTGGTGGCCAATAGCCTAGTTTACCTTTGTGCCTAATGTAATATCCACTCATAATCAGTCTTCTTGTACTTTGGAACATAGCATAATTTAAAAACGGACGAATCACTTTGAGTTTGCGTTTCACTTGTATTTTGATCAGTTCTCGGTAAATGCGTTCTCTCAACTCCACAGGCAAAGCACGAATGTTCTCTAGCAAAGTATCCATGAATAGGTCATACTAAATCCTCTTTGGTCTGACACAAGAAATGTACTCTTTGCACAAACATGGTTTTACTTCAGTGTCGAATTTAAATCGTTGAGTCACTAATCTACACATTACAATTCGTTCAGAAGTTTCCTCTTTCACTAAGTTGACATTGTGTTCAAGATGTTGGTAATTCGTTAACTCTTCCTCTGGAATTAGATGCAGTACGTTTACAATGATGTAGGTAGAATCGTCCATACCAAACCAATCCTTTTTAAAACTAGAGGATCGTTGATCAATGTCTGTCCGATGGAACACTTTCAATTGAATCAATCCTTGTATAGCCTTCAGGTACCAGTGGTTCAAACACCGGTGACGTAACGGATGCAATTGTTCTTTATGTTTCACTTGTATTTTAACCAGTTCTCGATAAATGCGTTCTCTCAACTCGATAGGCAAAGCACGAATGTTCTCTTGTAAAGTATCCATGAACAGATTATTATGGTAAGAAGTTACTTCAATGTCTCGGTCCCACTAAGGGTAAGTAATGACAATTCGGTGACCATCGAGCATGTTCTACGTAGGCCGAATCTTGCGGTTCCCAGTGGTGAAGTGACACACCGCAACTGAAGCACTTGACTTTATCTCCTTCGCCCAAGTAGAAAAATCCGGCTCTGGCTAATTCTTCGGGGGTCGGTCCTCCCAGATACTTAGGCCATTTTCCTTTGAACGATTGAAGACTATTTTCAGAGTCACAGTATTCCGACAAACGCACAGGAAACGAATATTCGTTTTTCACAGGTTCGTTTCGATGAGGGTTGGGTGACAGGAACAGGAGTTTGCTCAGAGCTGGATGACATCCGTAGGGGGGTAGACGTGAAGGTGAACATTCCCCTTTAAAACGAAACCCAGTAAAATGTCCAAGAGGACGAGCGGCATCACTTTCTCATCCTACAGGTTTGACACGCACAGCATCACTTTCCATGATAGGGGTAGTGACACTAAAGTTCCCATGATGCTTTACGCCATCGCTCAGGTCACAAGATACAGCATCGTATCCATCGCAAGGCTCACAATCGCATTCCACTTCCGAAGCCTCACACTTGAATTGTGCCTTTCTAAACAACTTGTTCTGTGTTTCTCTGAAAGTATTCATCTTGTTTGCTCGGTCTTGGTAGTCACAATGAACTATCGATCTTGACCATAGCCCCCTTTTTATACTAGTCGCAATGCAGTCTCCAGCTTGTACATCTTTCCTTTTTTACGTTTTTTATGTCTTGTTTCGGAAGGTACCGTCTCTAAGGTACCGTCAACATTGTACCGTAGTGTGATGGGTGGAAAGGCCAAAGAAAGGTAAGGGCAATGCGGAGACCATCGAGTATGTTCCAGAATAGCTGATTCTTTATAGATACATAGATCCATTCGTAACTTCAGTCCGCAAGCGAAACACTGTACCTCGTATCCCAATCCTGAATCAGGTCCCAAGTAGACAAATCCTGTTCTAGCTAAAACATGCGAAGAAGGTAATCCTTCCCTATCCGTAGGCCATTTCTGAAACGTGTCCAATCGACGGGTACAATCACAATAGTCAGGTAAGAAGACAGGAAAATGGTAGGGTTTGAACTTGGAGTTCTCATCGGGTTTCTCACTCGATTCTTGCTGTGGCGAAGTCATCTTTCTGGTGGGTAACTATCCTCTTACAACCAATGTTTTATACCAACGTGTCCATACGGTAAGGTGAAATGATTGGGAAGTCGAACTCGCTTCTGGTACACGATTTGATAGACTTTTTCCAAGGGCCGACTGACGATGTGGTGAGTGGGTAAACGTAAAATCTTGTTCGGTTGATAGGTGGTCACTTTAAAGTTTCCATCCTCTCCCGATTGCAAGGCTTCTTTCAATACCCCAAAGTTGACCACTCGACTGGTACGATGATTCAGAGTCAGTCCTTTCACTTTGCACGTCGTGTGCACTTCTCCTTGTTCGTCCCGGTATTCGAAGCCGTAATATTTGGGACCGCCACTGACGAAACTTAGAATCTTGTCGTCGGGATGCTCGTCTGTCCAGGCTCCTAAACGGTCTCCTTCGATGTCAGGGTGCTGTTGACTCGGGTGATGGATGTAAATGCAACTGTCCGTGTCAAAGTACAGGACGCGTTCTTCTAACAGTTCTAAAGCTTCGTACAATTTTAAGCGAGCATGGGCTGTCACGTAAGCCGCAATAATGACATTTCCATAAGGGTCGTCTTGTACAAAGTCCAGATCTTCTTCGTAATTGACCAAGATTAAATTTTCTCGAACGACGTCCACGTGTTTCATGTATTTGGTTTTGTCGTGAATCATCTGGAAGTAGCGGGAAGGTTCTGTCAAATATTCCGTCTTGGGTAAACACGGTCGTTGTGCCATTTTACCCCACAAGCAATTTAACATCACTTTGGCAAACGATCGCCTGCCTTCGTTTTTCTCGATGTGGTCTAAAGTGATGCCTTCTTGTTCCCGGTATTTCTCTTTGAATTGTATTTGGTCTTCGGGAGTGTGACACCAGGAAGGATAGCCGCTGGCTTCTTGCTTCAGTTTCAAAATGGCATCCACGTAGTCAGCGAAAATGCCTTTCTGACTGGAGTCACCCTTGTGGTATTGTTGTGTCTTGGGAAAGTGACAAATTTCGTACACTTCTAACAGTTGGTATCCCATGTCCAGAGCTTTGAACAATTCTACGCTGACCCAGGTTCCCGTCAAGGTGCGTTCTTCCTGGGTGTGCTGACAAGGTTGGTCTTGGTTGCACGTTTCGGCACAAGTACGGCACAAGGGAAACATCAGTTTGCCTTGACAATGGTGAGGTAAGACGGGATGGTATAGGTTCGTGAGAGGCAAAACTTTACACATGATCAAGCCTTCGTATTGTCGAATGTTTTTCAGGTCGATGTGTCCCGTTAACAATTGCGGGTGCCCTACAGGAAAGCTACAATATTTGCACACGTAGGGATACAGCGAACACACGTCCAAGTATGTCATTTCTTCTCCTTTCTCTTCGTCGGCTTGGTACAGCAAACAGGTGGCATTGGTCCTTCCTCCGTACAAACTATCCCTCGGGTTCAGCGAGTCCATGAACTGGTAACTTTCCACGAGGCGTTTAAACTCGGGATCGGTTTTCATACGGTGATCGTACTCGTGTTCCCACATTTCCACCACTTCTTCCACCACCTTCCTGTTCCAACTTTAGGCGCCGCTGACAAGTGTCCTGGTACAAGTCTTCCATGGTTCGTTGTAAAAACTGATTTGTAGTGCTACGGTCAGGGTAACAGACGGGACATCCGTGAAATAAGCAACCGTTAAACTCGTACACGATCTTGGGGTTTTCTAAGTCCCAGCCATCGACCGAATACGTTCCGATGGTCTCTTCACCCCCTCCGTTGCGGGCATGCTGAATCCATTTGTCTTCCTTGTCGCACAAGTAATGTAACCAGCGTAGGGCTTTGACCGAGTATTGACGCTTGACATAGTGGTTCGTTTGAGGGCTGATGACAGCTACGGTGTTTTCAGGCATGAATCGTTGGCGGTACACTAAGGAACACGCTTTGGCAATGGTGCAAGCTTCTTTCAAAGGATCGACCCCTCCGTGTTCCATGAACAGTTCTCGAAATTTTCCACAGCAACGTCGTAAAATGTCCACGTCGGAACGACAATACTTTAACATTTCTTCCTGAAAGTCGAAAGGGTCCGAGGCGTGAGCCTGGTACCAAGCGTAGAAAGCTTCTCGTTGTTCGGTACGCATGTTGTCGGGGTAGTAATAGTGAGCCTCAGGCAAATGGGGTAGAAGGACGTGTTGATTGGCTTCCGTATTGAAAAAGTGTGGAAAGTACCCTTTAGCCATTTCTGTCATTCCAAACGTTTTAGGCATTCGACTCAAAGGCATGGCCAAATAGCTCATCGAATCTTTAAACTGTACTTGTCCCACTTGCATGAAAATGATTTTGGCTCCGTTCAAAGTCACTTTAGGACGCTCGGTGCCATGCTCCGTATAGTACCTCAAAAGAAACTGTCCATCGTATCCGGAGAAATTGTGAGACATCACCGTGGCATGACGATGACAATCTCCGTAACGTTCGATGTCCTCTTGGCTCCACGTCTTGTCGACGGGGTCTAAGACCCATTGGGCAAAATCGGCTAACGTGTTCGGCCCCCGAAAGATTTTTTCACGCCCTCCAGGAATCTTGCTACAGAGAGGGCAATGACTGAAGATAGGTTCTTGAATGCACTTCTCGCACGCTCGATGAGCCACGCAGAAATTAGGAATGTGAATGCCGGTCTCTTGCATGCATTCGAAATCGAAAAAGATGAAATTGCCTTTCTTCTTGAGACCGTCCTCTTTCTCTGGTGGGGGTTGGTATTTTTGCACGTAACATTGGTGTTCCAAGTCCACGATGTGGTGACAAATGTGACATTTTTTCTTTCCTGAACATACGTGTGCCTTGGTATTATTGGTACGTATGACTTGTTCACACGTATGGCACAATCTCAGGAGTTGACAAGCACATTTCTTCTGTGAACCTTGCGTTTTCAGATGTTGTTGGTGACAGGAAGGGCTGACAAACGTGCGCAGACAAGTTGAACAAGGCACTGGTTCTTCGCTCAGACAGGGTGGAGAGGCCAAACATCCTGAGCATTTCGATCCACAATGCTTGTGTTGCTCTCGATTATTATAACCATAATCACATTTCTCACAGTAATAACTGTATCCCAGGAATCCGGTGAGACTGGTAATGGTGTCGAAATGTTCATCGTGATGATAGACATGAATGTATTTGCCGTCCTTAAAATCTTGCCCTCGAAACAACAGAGGCCCGCGCATTTCTTGAGGGTGCACTTTCAAGGTGTATCGTGGAGCTAGGGCATCTTGCAATTTTTGCATTTCAGGAATGCCACAGGGTGTGTCTTTGGACAGGCTAGCTTGTTGCAACAGGAGTTCTGCTTCGTTTCGTTGTTTGGCTCGGTCCGATTGTTGAATAGTTTTCCAGGCTCTTTTCCATTCTGCCGTGTCGTTCTTGTTGGCATAGGTTCGTCCCACCATGATGGCTCGGGCTAAGCACATCTGGTCTTGAGGGTTGTGAATTTGGACGAGACTCTTTTTGGTGCTGCGAAGGTCGTTCACCAATAACATCTTTTTGCATCCAGTCCCTTGAGGAGGAGAGACGTGGGTCATGTCCAGTGTGGCTTTACCATCGGTGATGTCAAACTGATCATTAGATTGTTGTACGTGTTGAATCTTGTCCATGACTTTGGAAGCGGTCAATTCTGCAGGGGTGCTAAACTCGATCCAAACAGGGGATTTCAAACCGTCGTGTTGTATGGAAAGTATCAAGCGATCGTCTTCTTTGGGTTGACATTGTCGCTTGAGTGTGGTGAGCAAAGAATCCCACAAACCAGTGATGAACACTTCTGCTTTCTCTAACGGCACTTCAGCCTTGAAATCTTTAAACTTCACCGTGTATTTGTAAGCCGTGGTTCTAAATTTTCTAGAGGAGCGCTTTTCCGTCTCTCGAATGTCATAGTATTTTTCAGGGTTAACTAAGGGTGGTGAACTTGGTTTAGAGGTTTCAAATTCTGGTTCACTCATGTCCTCTTCAAAATCACTGGCATGAATTTGTGCCAAGATTTCAGCCCTGGTACTAGGCGATAGATCACGTTTCTGCCTCTTACTTTCTTCTTCTTCTTTCTTCTCAAATGAATAGGATCGTTTCATCTTGAGTGAAAAACGTCAAATGACTCAAGTTCAAACACCATAGACTAATTTATAGTCATGGCAGACTAGCGTATATAAAGGGGTGTGTGTCTTGTTCTTTCACTATTCATTTCACTCTCAAGCCGAGCACAACGATGGAAGAGACTAACCAAATCGAACGTTTCGTCAGAGCTTTGCGAGGGGTCATTAGAAAATTCTCTTCAGACCAGCCTACGGACTACTCTCCTTCTTTTCGAGATAAAAGTCAAGATACTTGCTATATCTGTCAGAAGAAAGGGCATTGGTCTTCAGAGTGTCCAGACCGTCAAAAAAGAACAAAAACAGGGACAAAAAAAAAGACAAAAGTCAAGATACCTGTTATTATTGTCAAGAAAAAGGACATTGGTCTCCAGATTGCCCAAAAAAGAAACAAGAGGAGTCAGAAGAAAAGAGGGATTCTTCAGAGGAAGAGAGGGATTCTTCAAAGGAAGAAGAGGAAGAAAGAAGACAATTCTATTTAATTGAGGCAAAGAAACAGGAGAAGAAAAGAAGAAGGGAAGAAAATGAGGAGAAAGAAGAGGAAAAGACGGTGAAGAAATTTAAAAAACAGAGAGACTAAACAAGGAGAAAGAAGAGGTTAATGAACTTTTTATTAAAGTGTTGTGTTGTGAATTGGATTGTAAAAAAATGGATAAAAAGAATAAATGAATGATATAAGGTAAGTGTCTTTGAGTTTTGATTTTAAAATAAGAACGTACACTCACGCACTCATACACAGAAACGTACTATAAGGGTAAAATGGGTGGGTTTTTTTTTTTGAGTTATTGGCAAATTGAAAGGCTATCTCTTTTCGAGAAATGTGGGTGGCCCTGAAAAGGGCCTTTTTTCTTTATGGTGTAGTTTAAGCAATCAACTTTAACTGCCTTAAGCCTTTGCCACGGCCAAGGCCTACTTCTGGACTGCGTAATGTTGATGATGATGATGATTGGGTTGAAATCACTAAGGGTGGTACGGTAGGCTTAGTCACAGGGTTGACATGTTTAGCTCGGGAAGGTCGTATTCTCTTCGGTCGTAATAAAGAAGTCTGATACATTTGTTTCAGACTTCTTAACTCCGCTAAAATGTCCAACAGTACCGTGACCGTTTGATTTTCACCCTCTTGTTTCTTTGCTGCTACTTCTTCTTGCTGTTGTTTTTTTCTTACCTCTTCTTCTTGCTGCTGTTGCTGTAGGAGAAAAGCTTGTTCCGCTTCCTTTTGTCGTTGTATAAATTTCTCCAATTCTTCTTTCTGTCTCTGTCTAAAATTCTCCACTTGCGGTAATGAAGAAGGTAACGAAGGTTCCGGAACAAATTCTTGCGAGGAGAGAAAATCCACAAAATCCCAATTCACCTCTTCTGAAAGTAAGTCAGGGTTCCCTTGGACGGTCTTCCCTGTTGGTGCACCCCAATGGATCGTTTTCTGACTTTCCGTCATGTTGAATCACTGTCGCATAGACTGACTGCACACAAGCGCTAGCCAATCCATATAGACCAAGTGACGTCACAGATTGCTCTCTTCGGATTGGATGCGAGCTGACTGAATATTGTAACGCATGATTTGATTGGTGAATGAACTCAATCGGTTTCAATCCTTCCTCTACCTATAAATAAGCGCAGTTCACTGCATTGATTAACCTATTCTCGTCGCTTCAAGATGTAGACCACAGTTGAGTCATCCACCCTTGTGTCTTCCATAGTGTTTAGGACGGACATGCTCATGTATGTCCGGTCCAAGTGGACTGTTGTTGATAGGACAGATACTAGTCTATGGATGTGGAGAGTTTATATAGAAAGACAAGGATGTCTCAAGAGGGTACTTGTGTATGGACCGGCAGTTAGAAGGAGTTTAAGAAGAAGAAAAAGATGTGACAGATGCCATCTATGTTAATATTAATATTAACATAAACCCAAAGGCCCTTTTCAGGGCCAGCCATATTTCTCGAAAAGAGATAGCCTTTCAATTGCCTACCCCTTTTTTTAAATTTTAAAAAGAAAAATCCCATGTTCAATTTTCCTTGACGCTATAAAGTCCCACCCTGTTTAAATTCCCTTGACGCTAAACCGACCCACGATTTTTCTCCATGTTAATTTCCCTTGACGCTAATCTGACCCACGATTTTTCTCCATGTTAAATTTCCCTTGACGCTAATCTGACCCAGGGGTGTTTTTAATGCTAATTCCCATTGACGCTAATCTAACCCCCTTAACTACTCTTCTCTTCCTCAAACTTCTTCTGACTTCTCGTCGGTAGATAAGCAAACAGCATTGTCACTCCACGTAAGTTCTTCTTTTCCAAACGCTCGTATCGGTGATCATGATAATTGTCTATAATGATTTGACATACATGGGTAAGTCCGTACGGAACAGCACCGACGACACGAGAGTAGATGATTTAACATTATTCCATATCTTGTGACGAGAACAGGTGAAGGTAATGCAGTGAACTGCGGAAATTTATACCGGAAGAGCGGATCGAAACGAATTGAGTTATTTAACCAATCCTAACACGCGTTACAAAATTCAGCCACAGTGTGGAGTTTGTCTTCCAATCAGAAGAGAGCTGACTGTGACGTTACATTCCCTATATAGGTGCGCTAGCGTCTGTCCGCAGTGTATCCATGCGCCAGAAGTAGTGAAGTGGGGCGATTTGGCGACAATGGGAATTGGCATTAAAATATCCCTTGGGCCTGTATAGCGACAATGGAAAATTAACATGGAGAAAAATCGTGGGCCTGTATAGCAACAAGGGGAATTAACATGGGAATAAATTGTGGGCCTGTATAGGGACAATGGGAATAAATCGTGGGCCTGTATAGGGACAAGGGGAAATTAACATGGGATTTTTTTTTTAAAAATAGAAAAAATAAAAATAAAAAATATAGAGTAGGCAATTGAAAGTAGATCTCTTTTCGAGAGATTGGAGTGGCCCTGAAAAGGTCCTTTGAGTTTCTTCTTCTAACTCCTCCACTTCATCCACCATCCCCTTATCTTTCCCAAAATTCCTTTCTTCTTCTCCTTCGTCTCTGGCATCCAGTCAGGATGGCCTAGCGCTCTGAATTTCTCCTGTATTCTTATCCAGTTATGGTTGAGTTTGTCGAAGTTTTCTTTTCTCTTTCTATTTTCTTCTTCTTTTCTTTCCTTAGACCACTTTTCTTTGATGTTCTTGACCTCTTCGGTCAGCACTTTCCTCATTACTTCTTCCGCTTTCTTAAGCTTGTCTAAGCCCCACTTCACAAAAGACCAATCTGTCCATTATACAATGTCTTCTAAAAAACACCTTACACTCGTCACACAAACTATGGCTTCTTTCAACATGCCCACTTTCACATACGGTGGGTTAATAAAACCTCTGATTCTCTTCTCCTCACCCTCTATCATTTCTTTCACAATATCGACGGCTAAGTGGAGGCTGGTTACTTGTCTTGAGACGAAGTCTTTTGTCACTGCATGCCTCCATTCATGTTCAAGCCTTTCTGCTACATTCAATCCATCCACCATCCAATACTAACTTCCCATAAGGTTGTTACACAAAGCTGAAGCTGCTGGCATCTTCTTGTTTGCTTATTCCGTGGAATTGGCTCCAATGGCAAACACTGTTAGTTTTATAGTTAAAGTGCTACCGTGAAGGTAAACATCCCCTAAAACATAAAATTGATATTACCTCGATTATCGCTTAAAACGCGCGGACGTGAAGGAAAACATCCCCTACTTTTCTCATTTCATATGATCTACTATCCACATACCTGATGCAACAATAAACAAACACCAAATCTACTATCCACACACGCAAAGCATTAAAATGAAACCCCAAATTTACTATCCACACAAACATACGTGATCACTTACAAAGCCCAATAATCTAGTATCCACACAAACGTACGTCAGCTCTTACAAATACATACACTCACACCACATAAGAGTCAGTGTTTATATTCACACTCCTCTACATACACACATTGGCAAATGGATTACTATTTCTTTTCTAGCGATTGGGTAGCCCTGAAAAGGGCTGTTTGTTTTTTTAACTCCATGACACCTGGTTAATGATGGCACCTTCCAGGCCTGGCACCACACACACATCTTCTTCCCCAATCTCCTTTCACTCTTTTTGGGGGGAGAGCAGAGGCGGGATAAGTGGCTTCAGAATCCCAATCTTCTGTCTCTGGGATTCTGAAATTTCCTCTCTCCTTTTCTTCCTCTTCTTTGTTTCTTCTCTCCTCCTCTTCTTTGTTTCTTCTCTCCTCCTCTTTCATTCTTCCCTCTTCTACTATGTCCTCTGCAGCCAGCTCATTCACTATACGCCTGGCATATTCCAGGTGTACATGAAGTTCAAGCAGTTTTGCTAGTCTGGTGTTCATTCTCTTGATCAATCAACAAGGGTAGCTAGACTGCCAAGCGAGTTTCAATTTATACTAAAAGCGCGGACGTGAAGGAAAACATCCCCTAAGACAAAATTGATCTTACCTAGCTAATGATCAAACAACGCGCGGACCTAAAAGAAACACTCACTTTTTTTTACTACCCATTACTATTCTAAAAAAATTTTATTAAACAAATAACAAACTATCCACATACGCAAAGCAATCTAATCAAACCCCAAATCTACTCTCCACGCACGTCAAACAGCAAAAAAATATGATCATTATCTACTATCCACACAAACACATACAATCACACCAGAAAAGAGTTAGTGTTTATATTCACACTACTCTACATGCGCACATTGGCAAATCGATTTTTATTTCTTTTTCTAGAGTATTGGGTAGCCCTAAAACGGGCTGTTTTTTTTTTTGCTTGTGTGAAGTTGAAGCTAGGGTGATCTTTTAGTTTCTAAGAATGCGACGTCCTCTGACGATAGACTTTCTGACGATAGGTCTGCTTCTTCGGAAAGAGAAGAAGAACTCTTTGGTGTCGATACGACAGTCGACAAAGCCTCTGTCAGGTTCAGGTTTCTGTTGCTGCTGTTGTTGTTGCTGTTGCTGCTCTCTCTCTCTCTCTCTCTGCTGTTTCTGAAGTCTGTACTTCTCTGTCCATTCTTCTTTCTCCCTGTTAATTTCTTCTCTGAAGAGCTCTTCTATCAGGTCTTAAGTGATTTTTAACATTCTCACATTCTCTGTCTCTTCTGGCTTCGGTATCAGACTGTGTCTGACCCTATGAAAATTGACGTAGGCTTCGTTTAGCTTAGCTAGTCCGGAGCACATCTTCGTAGGAGGATGAGTCGACAAGGAATGGTTAGACTAGAAATTACCCCGGTTTTTAAAGTCAAAGCGCGGACGTGAAGGAAAACATCCCTACACGGTTTTCGAGTTGGACCGTTCAATGAGTGTCATGAGAGGGATAGTAAGAAGTCAAGGAGCATGAATCAAGATTCCTATAGCCAAACAAACCACAAAGGCATTTTTTTAAAAACACAACATTTTTTATTTAAAATCACTTAACACTAACAAACAACTCTAACATTTTTAACAATAATCCAACAATATAACATCAAATATTTTTTTCAAATCACAAACAAATTTTTTTCAACTCACATTATTTTGAACAGGGCTGACAACGTTGTGAATGAAATTGTGATTTCCACTGTTGGAAGTCATTTGGCCATTGATGGACACTACGTTTCCTAGCTTGAGACAAAAGATAAGCATAATGGTCACAAAACCATTGATCTACTTTCACATCGTTTCTAGAAGTAGAACGAGGATCAAAATGAGTCACTAAATGTTCTAAGGAATATCCCAGGCTGCGATGATGCAGAAAATACACACAATATTGTCCACACACCAAGGAACCTGTTCCTTGTAATTTCACATTATTGAATCGGGTGGTCTGAGCATTTCTTCTCATAAAGTCAATGATATCGTCTTCCAAAGGGGGCAATCCATACGAATCGAAATATTCCACACATCCTTCTTGAGGAAAGTAGACGGCTACCCAATGGGTTCCTGGGTGATGACTGTCGTCCGTGTTGATCACATAAGCTAGATGGTCTTGAGGTTTGCTATGAGGGAGTTCATCTTTAGCACAGACGACATGATTCGATCCTGACTTTTTGCTTGAAAATGTCTGACAAGTAAAAGGCGTTTAGCTCCGACTGCTTACTCTGGTCCAAGAGAGATTCGATGCGACGGCACTCCAGAGACGTTAATGGAGGAGAAAAATGTTTATCCAAGCCTTTATACCACTCGTTCAAGACGAATTCTATTTCGATGTGACCCAAACTTTGTCCAGATACTCGTCCAACTTTTCTTCTTGACTCAGTATCATGCATTTGTCGTCTTGAATTTGACTGGGATGATCGTTGTGACATCCATAGCACTCTTCCTTGATCAATTCTTTCATTATATCTGCCAGGAATGTAGCAAAACAGGAGACTAAATGGGGTTCTTGTTCTGGTCATCTCGACTTCATCATGATAACTTCTTCTTTTTCCACGGTCTCCTCACATTCCATCTCCAAAGTTTCTCCACTAGGTAAAGAGGGATAACAGTCTTCCATGGCTTCTAATAATCTAGAATGACTTCTCTTAAAATGTTGATTTCTATGGTATTATCGAATTCAGCATACAGGAGAACGTTCACCGTGTTATTTACGGGTAAAGGTTCTGCAAACTGAAGTTCCACACGAATCTGACCTGATTTTATAGGGTGGAAATGTACCTCGTCGCTGCCTTGGTCTGGAGTGAAATCGAAAGCCAACAAAGCGGAGCCTCCTGCATAATCGTTGTACGTAATGCCGTGACTGGTGTTGGTTCCTAACTGTCCGGTAACTTCGTACAGGGACAAGTACGATCTCAAATAATTCTTCGCGGCACCAAAGTTAGGCTCAAAGGGTCGGGTACACAAGGTCTTGCCATCGCAACTGACTTCGATTTTGGACACAATGTAATGATGAAAGTTGAAAGGATTTTCATGGTAGGCTCCGTTGAAGGCTGAATTCCTGACGATACCAACAATCAAACGCTTGGGTAACTGTCCTTGGAACAGATGATCTTCGATCATGGATCGCTGTCCAGCAGGAATGGTGAAGGTTTTCACTTCCACGCGACGTATCGGATACTTGGCGGTCGTTCTGCTCAACATCTGACTAACGTCGTTTCCCACTTTAGGCAACACTTCCACACGTCGCACGTAGAGTCTGGCTTCTTCGATTTTGATTTTGTAAGGGGCATCAGCAGCAGCCATCAAATGGAAATCAGCAGTGCTACGATTCAGTCTCAGATGGATATCCACCCCGTTCAGCAAATACTTTTCTTGTAACCACATGTCCAAATGCAAGCGATCCATCAGTTCTAAACTACGAGTTCCAGCAATTTTCTTTTGTCGTTCTACAAATCCCGTTGGATTTGAAGCATCCCCAGCAAGTGTAAGGCCGTTGAACTTGCCTATCGCGTCAGGCTTCCATACCAAGCAAGCATCCAGATGAGTGTTCTTGGCTTCTTTTCCGTACGTCAAGAGATTTTCCAGGTAGGCTCGATAAGGGTAAGTATCCATGCTGCTGCTGACCATTTTGTTATTCAAGTACAAGTCCACCTCGCTGAACAAGGAATGCATGAAATTCCACCCACTGGGATTCTTGCATGGTCAACATAGTGGGGGGCATGGCAAACAGATCCAGTTCCGACTTGGAACAGGCTCAAGATTCTCGCTGGATCACTTTTTCTCTGTGTCTCAATAATCGAAAACGTCTAAGTCTCGAATGGTTCTTCTTTTCTTTGCCTTTCTAGCTTTAGAAGTGTGAAGTCTGGTGAAAGGGTGTTTTCTTCGTCGTCTCTTTCTGCCTTGTCCTTGCTGAATGCCTGATTCGGTAGCGTGCAGGGCATTTATAGGTGTGTCTCGTCGACCCAAAATGTCTTTGCCCGTTTGCAGCAAGACATTTTTGCCAGCCCTCATGAAGGCTTCTTTAGGGTTTTGTTTGTCGATGATGACATTTTGGAGAAATTCTTTACCGTGTGTCAGTACCGCATCTTTCAAGGCGTGCAATCCGCGTGTCACCATCGGTTTTAACACCGGGGTCACCGAACGAAAAGCCGATTTTAGCATATCTCCTAAACCGTGTCCTCGCTGTCGAGCAACCCCTCGGTACACTGGATACATGACTTACGAGTCGTGAGAGAACCATTTTCGAAAATGGAGTTTCACCGCGACTTTTCCTTTGGTGAATGGAATATTTTGTCCCAGATCTCCTTTTATAGCAATGTTGACCGTGTCCAAATACGACTTGCTGACAGGTAAAGAGTGAGGATTTACAAATTCGCGGTGGACGTGATAAGTGTTTCCACCTTCCTCGTCAGCGACCGTGACAGAATCCACTTTGAAAGGAATGACACGAAGTAACGGCACGGAGGTGTGTCCCACCACGTTGTACTCCACCACATCGGAGAACACAAAGATCAAATTCAGTCCTTGGTTCAGCTGTACTGGGAAACAAAATAGCTTGGCAAAAGAATCGTTGTCGGCAATTCCTTTTTATTGAGCATGACCGTCATCATGCTCGTGTCCCCACCCAACATGTCAAACAATTCAGGACAAAATATAATAGACATGATTTTACTCCCCTCAGGAAATTTCATCAGCAAGCGGCGAGCTACCTTGTGGTATTTCAGGATGACACTTTTGTTGACACTCTCCAAAGCTTTCCCAAACACGACATTAAATCTGGAAGCTATGGTGCTGACCAAACGTTGACCACTAATATAATAGCCTGGGGGAACGAACAAGTGGTAGGACCACTTTTGAGTTTGTTCATGTTAGGTTTTGTGTTCATATTTGACATGGCTATTCAAGTACTGTTGCATTTGCTCGTCATGAACTTCCACCGTAAAAGAATTTTTAATGGGAAGGACATTAAGGACTTGGGTCGGGTGAATGATTTCTACTAAAGCCACTTCCCAATGGGCTTCGTGATCTAATGGGATGGCCTGAGGTAATTTGGCCGTGTAACAGCACAACGTGTTGTTGGGAAACACCTCCATGGAACTGTCACTGGGTAAGGTTAAGTAAAATTGGTTTTGGTGACTCATAATTCCAGAGTTCTGTGGCTGTCCGAGGGGTTACTGGAGGTCAGAGGCGTGTCTCAACCCAAAATAGGGTTGTTGTTGTTGGAGTGGTGACTGGCACTGGTACTGGACACAAGGTTCCCGTTGTTCCCGTTCGAGGTGAATTTCAGGGAGGGATTAGGAAGCAGGTAACCGATGCAACTGCTCAATAAAATGGTCCTTGTTGCAAACTCAAATTGGCAATGGCTGCCCCGATAAGACAATACACCACGAAGATTTGGCAGAAAAAGACGATTTGCGTTTTAGGCACACGTTCTCCACACCACACCCACAAGGGTTGTTTTTGTAAATCTTGCACAGAAGAACTGGGTGAAGGAGTGGTCGACGTAGCTGCGTCTGTGTGAAAGGGCATGATGGTCACTTTTTATAGTCGATGACTTGCGAAGCGTCGATCCAAGAATCAAAACTGGGTGGATATCCTTTCCAACGTACTTTGACTTCTTTGACACGTCGTTTGCCCACTTTACGGGTTCTGCGTTCGAGAATGCTTTCGATGTCGTACACGTCGTCTTCTTTTTTGGTGACACGTTGTAACTCGGGCAAATAAAACGTTCCTTTGAGCACTTCTCCGTTCATGTCTTCCAATTTATAGACGGCAGGATGACGGCCATGCACTCGTCCCGTGACACGAAACAATTCGGTAGTCCAGTTAGGTAAGTAACCTTTGTCGAAAGTGCGTTTAGTTTTGCCAATGCGCACCCAATCTCCTACGGCCAACACTCCACTTTTCTTGGGGACAGCCCTCGTCGGGGACGTACCAAACAGGCGCTCAAACACCAACACTTCGTTGTCGGGAGTCACTTCTTGCGGGGCACGTTCGATGCTTCGATGGTAAGATTGGTTGTACGCTTGCACCAGGTGCGGGTAAGATGTCGATGTACTTCAGAGTGTGGTGATGCGTAAAATATTTCCACATGCGTTCTTTCAAAGTGCGTTGAAAACGTTCCACGATGCTGGCTTTGGTTTCGGGACTCTCGGTGGTAAAAAAATGAATGTCACGTTTCTTTAATTCTTTTTGGAAAGCTTGATTCAGAAATTCGGTGCCTTTGTCCGTTTGCCATGGAAGAGGGTGACGACCACTTTGTTTCAACACTCGTTGCAGGGCTCGCACTAACTCGCTGCTCGATTTGGAAGTCAAGGGTACGACCCAAGCAAATTTGGAAAAGACGTCGATGACACAAAACAAATATTTGTACCCGCGATTGTAGCTGGCCAAATGAGAGACATCGGCTAAATCTGCTTGTCATTGATGATCGATGCCTTCCACTCGGGTGCGACTTCTGGAAAACTTGCGTCGAATGGGTTTGTGTAAAGTATAGGTAGCTTGTTCTTGTAACCATCGTTGCACTTGCGGTAAACGGAGACTTTTCAGTCGAGTTTTGGCAGCACGATACAATTTTTGAACTCCTGCGTAACCTGCAGGATGGGAGGGATCGAAGTAAATGCTGGCTAACACCTTGTCCATTTTTTTGGTTTCTTAATAAGGCACCCATTCTTGGAAGATGCTACTCTTTTTCTCTTGGGGTATTTTCTTGGATTGCAATGCTTTGCGCGTGCGACCGGCAATAGGTGTCGAGGAGGAGGAGGAGGATGCCTGAACAGGGGATATTTTTTCTTGTTTCACTTCTGTCTTCACCTTCTTTTTCTCTTCTGATGAAGAAGGGGTGGTCATCATATTTTTAATCCATCCAATTCTGGAGGTAGGTGGTGTTGTTAACTTGCGTACTTTTTCTGGAGGAGTTTGAAACCCTTCTTCTTCTATTTCTTCTCTTTTTTCTGTCTTGGTCACAGGTAGTGGTGATGGTGCTGAACTTTTCATCAAGGTCTAAAAATCTTTCAGAGTGGGAAGAACTGTTTCGTCTGAGGCTTTCTGCTGAAAGAGTTGCAGTCGTTGCAAGAGTTGACCGTACTTTTGCGATTTTTCTGTTTCGGACAAATCTTGGCGATCCAGTAAGGAATAAAATTCGTGCTGTAACTGGGACTTCTCGCTCAAATTGGGATTGGGAGGTAAATGAGGGGTGTGTTGTTCTTGCCATCGATGGTATTCCATCCATCGTTTGTAAGGCACTAAAGCTAGTTTTCGTTCTTCCATGGGATGTAAGGGGCCGATTCTGAGATCTTAGGACTTCAGAGGGCCTTTTTATCTTGCTCCCACCAGTCCTCCCAACATGGTTCCCAAGACTCCTTTCAGTAAGGGGCCTAACAAGAGGGGTAAAATTCCTCCACGTTGGACCAACATCTTTTTCTTTTGGCGAAGGGGATTTTCTTTTGAACCATTTGGCGAAGAACGTGACGATGTTTGCCTAAGCATTGTTTCTGGTGTTTGAACAAAGGGATCGTACCTTTCAAGACGTTCAAACAACATTCGCACACGGTATCGATGACCTCTTTGGAGGCTGATTGAATGAGTTTTTTTCGTAGGGGTGAAGAAGCTTTGGACAGGACAGATAACATGTCCCCATGTTTGACTAAACGTGGAGGCAGTCCTTTCCTTTTCTTTCCTTGGGGTTGTTTAGAAGAGGGATGTTTTCTGCAGGGTGACATCTTCAGGAGCACCAAAACACTGATACCCTACTTGGTCACACACCTTTTTTATACTGGAACGCGTCGCCACTGATTGTCTTTACGTCGTATCAGCTTCAGGACAGGCATGACACGTCGTGCAGGGGTACGTAACGGACTAAATCGAGCCAATTCTTGCTTGGACAAATCCAGTAAACTTTGTAAGATGCCCGATCTTTCTTGAACTTTGATTTTGGGAGCAGGTCCTTTGTGAGCAGCTGCCACTGCCACTAAATTGGAGGGTCCTTCCACTGGGGAAGTTCTTCGGGTTATCAACGGAGAAGTTCTTGGTGTGATCAACGTCTCCAAGTACTCTTCAGTTCTTGGTGACATCAACGGGGAAGTGAATGAACCTGAGGCTACCGGAGACACAGTCACTGCCGTGGCAGGTCGTGGTTTGCGAGTGTAAGGTTGCGTCCTGGCCGAAGTGCCTCTCTTGCGACTAGTTTTCTTCTGTGGACTTTTCATTTTCTGGGGACTTTTTCTCTGTTTCTTTTCCTGGGAGGTTCTTTTCCTTTTCTGGGGTGGTGTCTGGTAAGAGGAGGGTCCCGCCACTGGAGAAGTTCTCCTTGGGGACCTGGTCTTTTTCTTCTTCTTGGAACTTCGTTAGACTTTTTTCTTGGGGAGAACTTTGGGGGCATTAGGATCCTATCTTAAGAGAGAGCGAATGATGACCCCTCCTAGAGTACCGCTCCCTCCAGGTTTCAAAATGATTTGTTTTTTGGTTTGAGTGTCGATGCGGGGATCGGCCAGTTGGGTCAAAGCGACTTTGTTTCGATCAAAAAAGCGTTTGGTTTGATGAGGAATCTGAATGATCCCTTGTGGTCATTGACGTGCTGTCACCGTGAACCATCGTAAGACTTCTCTGAGCCTAGCTTCTAAGACACGAGCTCGTATTTGTGGATTTTTTTCTCGACTGATGCCATACAAGGCACGAATCAATCTGACGGGAAGATGAGACTGAAGGGACGTCATGTTCAAACTGCGTGAGACAGACGAAAAGTGTCTGAGGTTTTGATAGATTTTTGGGGTTAAGTCAAGGACGGAGACGTGTACAGGACAGGCCCTCCGTCTTGACACCAGTGGTGAAACAAATGGGTACGAAATCGCAAATAATCGGGAATAGTAGGTTTCAAATCGACGAGTAAATAGGCGTTTGGAGTTTGAGTGGCATTGTCGTACACCTGAGTGAGCGAAGGCGTTCCTAACTGTTTGACTAAGACTTGCACTTGCGATTTATCTCGAGGGCTTTTAAACAAGACCACGTAATGTGCATTGAGACTGATGGTGCGATGGGCTTTACTTAGTTGAAACAAATTTTGGGTGATGTAAACGACATTAGCATTACGGTGATGCCCTTTGCGCGTGAACCACAGTTTAATTTCTTCTTCGTCTTCTTCTAACATGTCGTCGAAAATGACCAAATGGGTTTGACAGGAGCCATAGACGATGCCGTCATCTTCTTTAGGAATGCCTTCCACAAACACGATGGAATCGCCTTGACTTTCTCGCAAGAGGCTGTACGCCGATTGCCACTCTTTGTAACACCACACGATGCGTTCAGGTGGCCGATCGATCAAATGATGTTTATGTTCAATCAAGCGTTTCACGAATTCGGTTTTGCCTGAACCACTAGGTCCAGCAATGAGCATGTTAAAGGGATGGCGAAGATACAAAGCCTCCCAACTGGCACGATCTAAGTGTTCGTCGATGACTTTGACAGTAGAGGAAGAGGGAGCAGAGACAGCAGAGGTAGCCATAGTGTTAGGAATGTCACTTGTGGCACGAAAACAAACAAGACAAGAGTTTATAAACCTTTTTCAGGACACGTTTATTGAATGTTTTAAACATGAATACGAAAGACAAAAATACATAAAAGCCAAGGGCTTAAGTACAACGATAAAAGGCACATGATAACCATCAACGTGGAATAAACACAAGTGTCTGTACAACATGTTTTGGGTAATGTTCTGACCAGTTCTATAGGGGTTAAGGTCACACAAGTGTCCTCCCGAAACGGTCTTTCAGGCATGTCCACGACAGTCCTGTCCTGGGTGACGGGTTCGTCTGGCACTGTCACTAACACAGGTTGAAAAGTAACTTTTTTTCTTGAACAACTCTCGTGCATACTGGGCCACTTCTTGGGTCCAGGCCTCAAAACCCCCTTTTTTCCAGTCACGGACATCTGTCCAATGGGGGTGTAAGTCACAAGCTACACACACATCGTCATACACGTCTTCCGTAGCTAAAAGTTGACGAATCTTTTTTTCCTGTTGACGTTGAGAAGTATCCAGATGAAAACGCAAGGCTTGGAGCAAAAGGAGTTTTTCGTGACCATTTAAGGCCATTGAGGTGGTAAGTACTGTTCGTAAAGAGTCCACAGGGAATCGGCTGGTAAACGAAATCCCAGAAAACAAGTCACTAAGACACACACCACTTGTCGACCCAAGCTGAATGGATACAGTTCTTGTAATAATTGATGGTAATGATCCACGGTTTGAATATGGTCATTGAGTTCCTTCCACGGAATCTGTTCAATTACATGTGATAAAAGTCGTGGCATGGCAGCCTGTTTTTATAGTCTCTCTGTTTCGGAAACAATACACGTACTTTCTACCCAGAGATCTTCGTTCTCCAGTGGGGAATCTAAATGTTGCATACTGTAACCTAAACGTCAGAGTTCGATTAGAAGTTTCCTCTTGCGCTATGTAGATTCCACGTAAAATATGTTGGTAATCCTTTAACTTGTCTTCCTCAATGCCTTGCACTGGGTGAATCTCGAAGTAACCAAAATGATGAACACGCGGATTATCGGGGGGCTGGAAGTATTGAACAAGGCCTGACCACTGAAACAATTTCTGACGAATCAGTTCTCTTATACCATTCAGGTACCAGTGGTTAAAGATCTGGTGACGTAACGGATGCAGAAGTTCTTTAAGTTTGACTTGTATTTTGACCAGCTCTCGGTAAATGCGTTCTCTCAACTCCACAGGCAAAGCACGAATGTTCTCTTGTAAAGTATCCATGAATAGGTCATACTAAATCCTCTTTTGTCTGACACAAGAAATGTACCGTTTGCACAGACATGGTTTTACTTCAGTGTCGAATTTAAATCGTTTAGTAACTAATTTACACATTACAATTCGTTCAGAAGTTTCCTCTTTCACTAGGTTGACATTGTGTACAAGATGTTGGTAATTCGTTAACTCTTCCTCTGGAATTCGATGTAGTAAGTTTACAATGTAGTAGATAGAATCATCAATAGCAAATCAATCCTTTTTAAAACTAGGGGATCGTTGATCAATGTCTGTCCAATGGAACACTTTCAACTGAATCAGTCATTGTATATCATTCAGGTATCAGTGGTTCAAACACCGGTGACGTAACGGATGCAATTGTTCTTTACGTTTGACTTGTATTTTGACCAGCTCTCGGTAAAAGGCTATAGAAAGGTAAGGGCAGTGCGGAGACCATCGAGTAAGTTCCAGAATAGCTGAATCTTTATAGATACATAGATCCATTCGTAACTTCAGTCCGCAAGCGAAACACTGTACTTCGTATCCCAATCCTGACTCAGGTCCCAAGTAGACAAATCCTGTTCTAGCTAAAACATGCGAAGAAGGTAATCCTTTCCTATCCGTAGGCCAAGCTTGAAACGTGCCCAATCGACGGGCACAATCACAATGGTCAGGCAAGAAAACCGGAAAATGTTAGGGTTTGAACTTGGAGTTCTCATCGGGTTTCTCACTCGATTCTTGCTGTGGCGAAGTCATCCTTCTGGTGGGCGGCTATCCTCTTACAACCATTGTTTTATACCAACATGTCCATACGGCAAAGTAAAGTGGCTCGGCAGTCGCACTCGCTTCTGGTCTACGATTTGATAGACTTTTTCCAAGGGTCGACTGACGATGTGGTGAGTGGATAAACGTACAATCTTTTTGGGCTGATAGGTGGTCACTTTAAAGTGTTCATCTTCTCTAGACTGCAAGGCTTCTTTCAATACGTCAAAGTTCACCACTCGACTGGTACGATAATTAAGAGTCAATCCTTTCACTTTACACTTCGTGTGCACTTCTCCTTGTTTGTCGCGGTATTCGTAGCCGTAATTTTTTCGGACCGCCACTGGCGAAACTTAGAATCTTGTCGTCGGGGTGCTCGTCTGTCCAGGCTCCTAAACGGTCTCCTTCGATATCAGGGTGCTGTTGACTCGGGTGATGGATGTAAATGCAACTGTCCGTGTCAAAGTACAGGACACGTTCCCCTAACAGTTCTAAAGCTTCGTACAATTTTAAGCGAGCATGAGCTGTCACGTAAGCCGCAATGATGACATTTCCAAAAGGGTCGTCTTGTACAAAGTCCAGATCTTCTTCGTAATTGACCAAGATCAAATTCTCGCGAACGACGTCCACGTGTTTCATGAATTTGGTTTTGTCGTGAATCATCTGGAAGTGGCGGGAAGGTTCGGTCAAATATTCCGTCTTGGGTAAACACGGTCGTTGTGCCATTTTACCCCACAAGCAATTAAACATCACTTTGGCAAACGATCGCCTGCCTTCGTTTTTCTCGATGTGATCTAAAGTGATGCCTTCTTGTTCATAGTATTTCTCTTTGAATGTCTTTCGGTCTTCGGGAGTGTGACACCAGGACGGATAGCCACTGGCTTCTTGTTTTAGTTTCAAAAAGACATCCACGTAGTCGGCGAAAATGCCTTTCTACGTGGGGTCACCCTTGTGGTATTGTTGCGTCTTGGGAAAGTGACATATTTCGTACACTTCTAACAGGTGGTATCCCTTGTCCAGAGCTTTGAACATTTCTACGCTGACCCAGGTTCCCGTCAAGGTGCGTTTTTCCTGGGTGTGCTGACAAGGTTGGTCTTGGTTGCACGTTTCTGCACAAGTACGGCACAAAGGAAACATCAGTTTGCCTTGGCAATGGTGAGGTAAGACGGGATGGTACAAGTCCGTGGGAGGCAAAACTTTGCACTTGATCAGACCTTCGTATTGTCAAATGTTTTTCAGGTCGATGTGTTCCGTCAACAATTTCGGGTGCCCTGCAGGAAAGCGACAATATTTGCACACGTAGGGATACAGCGAACACACGTCCAAGTATTTCATTTCTTCTCCTTTCTCTTCGTCGGCTTTGTACATCAAACAGGTGGCATTGGTCCTTCCCCCGTACAAACTATCCCTCGGGTTTAGGGGGTCCATGAACTAGCAACTTTCCACGAGGCGTTTAAACTCGGGATCGGTTTTCAAACGGTGATCGTATTCGTGTTCCCACATTTCCACCACTTGGTGTCCTTCCTGTTCTAACTTTAGGCGTCGCTGACAAGTGGCCTGGTACAAGTCTTCCATGGTTCGTTGTAAAAACTGTTTTTTAGTGCCGCGATCAGGGTAACAGACGGGGCATCCGTGAAATAAGCAACCGTTAAATTCGTACACGATCTTGGGGTTTTCTAAGTCCCAGCCATCGACCGAATGCGTTCCAATGGTCTTTTCGCCTCCTCCGTTGTGGGCATGCTGAATCCACTTGTCTTCCTTGTCGCACAAGTAATGTAACCAGCGTAGAGCTTTGACCGAGTATTGACGTTTGACATACTTGGTCGTTTGAGGACTGATGACAGCTACGGTGTTTTCAGGCATGAATCGTTGTCCGTACACTAAGGAATACGCTTTGGCAATGGTGCAAGCTTCTTTCAAAGGATCGACCCCTCCGTGTTCCATGAACAGTTCTCGAAATTTTCCACAGCAACGCCGTAAAATGTCCACGTCGGAACGACAATACTTTAGCATTTCTTCCTGAAAGTCGAAAGGGTCTGAGGCGTGAGCTTGGTACCAAGCGTAGAAAGCTTCTCGTTGTTCGGTACGCATGTTGTCGGGGTCGTAGTCTTTACCCTCAGGCAAATGGGGTAGAAGGACGTGTTGATTGGCTTCCGTATTGAAAAAGTGTGGAAAGTACCCTTTAGCCATTTCTGTCATCCCAAACGTTTTAGGCATTCGACTCAAAGGCACGGCCAAGTAACTCATGGAATCTTTAAACTGTACTTGTCCCAGTTGCATGAAAATGATTTTGGCTTCGTTCAAAGTGACTTAGAACGTTCGGTGCCATGTTCCGTATAGTACCTCAAAAGAAACTGTCCCTTCGTATCCGGAGAAATTGTGAGCCATCACCGTGGCATGGCGAGACGATGACAATCTCCGTAACGTTCGATGTCCTCTTGGCTCCACGTCTTGTAGATGGGGTCTAAGACCCATCGAGCGTAATCGGCTAACGTGTTCGGTCCTCGAAAGATTTTTTCACGCCCTCCAGTAATCTTAGTGCAGTGAGGGCAATGACTGAAGATAGGTTCTTGAATGCACTTTTCGCACGCTGGATGAGCCACGCAGAAATTAGGAATGTGAATGCCGGTCTCTTGCATGCATTCGAAATCGAAAAAGATGAAATTGCCTTTTTTATTCTTGTGACCGTCCTCTTTCTCTGGTGGGGGTTGGTATTTTTGCACGTAGCATTCGTGTTCCAAGTCCACGATGTGGTGACAAATGTGACATTTTTTCTTTCCTCGACATACGTGTGCCTTGGCATTATTGGTAAGTATGCCTTGTCCACACGTAGGGCACAATCTCAGGAGTTGACAAGCATATTTCTTCTGTGAACCTTGCGTCTTCAAATGTTGTTGGTAACAGGCAGGGCTGACAAACGTGCGCAGACAAGTTGAACAATGCACTGGTTCTTGTCCTTCGCTCAGACAGGGTTGAGAGGCCAAACATCCTGAGCATTTCGATCCACGGTGCTTGTGTTGCTCTCGATTGTTATAGCCATAGTCACATTTCTCACAGTAATAACTGTATCCCAGGAATGCAGTGATACTGGTAATGGTATCGAAATAGTCATCGTGATGATAAAGGTGAATGTATTTTCCATCCTTAAAGTCTTTCCCTCGAAACAACAGAGGTCCGCGCACTTCTTGCGGGTGCACTTTCAAGGTGTTTCGTGGAGCTAGGACATATTGCAATTTTTGCATTTCAGGAATGCCGCAGGATGTGTCTGTGGACAGGCCGGCTTGTTGTTCTGCTTCATTTCGTTGTTTGGCTCGGTCCGATTTTTGAATAGTTTTCCAGGCTCTTTTCCATTCTGTCGTGTCGTTCTTGTTGGCATAGGTTCGTCCCACCACGATAGCCCTGGCTAAACACATCGGGTCTTGAGGGTTGTGAATTTGGACGAGGCTCTTTTTGGTGATGCGAAGCTCGTTCACCAATAACACCTTATTGCGTTGTCCGGTCCCTTAAGGAGGTGAAACGTGGGTCATGTCCAGTGTTGCTTGTTGAATCTTGTCCATGACATTGGAAGCAGTCAATTCTGCAAGAGTGCTAAACTCGATCCAAACAGGGGATTTCAAGCCGTCGTGTTGTATGGAAAGTCTCAAGCGATCGTCTTCTTTGGGTTGACATTGTCGCTTGAGTGTGGTAAGCAAAGAATCCCACACCCCGGTGATGAACCCTTCTGCTTTCTCTAAGGGTACGTCGGCCTTGAAATCTTTAAACTTCACCGTGTATTTGTAAGCCGTGGTTCTAAATTTTCTAGAGGAGCGCTTTTCCGTCTCTCGAATGTCATAGTATTTTTCAGGGTTAACTAAGGGTAGTGAACTTGGTTTAGAGGATTTGGATTCTGGTTCACTCATGTCCTCTTCAAAATCACTGACATGAATTTGTGCCAAGACTTCAGCCCTGGTACGAGGCGATAGATCACGTTTCTGCCTCTTACTTTCTTCTTCTTTCTTCTCATATGAATTGGATCGTTTCATCTTGAGTGTAAAATGTCAAATGACTAAAGTTTGAACACCATAGGTTATTTTATAGTCATGGCAGACCAGCGTATATAAAAGGTGTGTGTCTTGTCCTTTCACTATTCATTTCACTCTCAAACCGAGCACAACGATGGAAAAGACTACAAATATCGAACGTGTCATCAGAGCTTTGCGAGGGGTCATTAGAAAATTCTCTTCAGACCAGCCGACGGACTACTCTCCTTCCTTGCGAGATAAAAGTCAAGGTACTTGCTATATCTGTCAGAAGAAAGGGCATTGGTCTTCAGAGTGTCCAGACCGTCAGAGAAGCGAAAAAGGGGCTAGAAATGACAAAAGTCAAGATACCTGTTATCATTGTCAAGAAAATGGACATTGGTCTCCAGATTGCTCAGAAAAGAGACAAGAGGAGCCAGAAGAAAAGAGGGATTCTTCAGAGGAAGAAGAGGAGGAGTAAGAAAACAGCCAGGTGAAGAAAAAGAAACAGGAGAAAAAAAGAAGAAGGGAAGATAGTGAGGAGGAAGAAGAGGAAAAGACTGTGACGGTGAAGAAATTGAGAAAACAGAGAGACTAAACAATGAGACAGAAGAAGTGTATGAACTTTTTAAAGTGTTCTGTTGCGAATTGTGAATTGTGAATTGGATTGTAAATATTTATAAAAGAATAAATTAGGTATAAAAAGGTAAGTGTCTTTGGGTTTTGATTTTAAAATAAGAACGTACACTCACACACTCATACACACGTAATATAGGGGTAAAATGGTTTTTTTTTTAGTTATTGGCAATTGAAAAACTATCTCTTTTCGAGAGGCGTGGGTGGCCCTGAAAAGGGCCTTTTTTGGTGTAGGGGTGAGTTTAAGCAATCAACTTTAACTGCCTTAAGCCTTTGCCACAGCCATGTACGTGTGTGAGTTAGTAAGTACATGAGTAAAAATCCATATTCTAAAAACACAAAACCACGATACACTTACGTTTTCTATCTGGTCTATTCTGGTACAAATTTTACAATCCATTTCACAACAAAACACAGCATTTCAAAAAGTTCATAGATTTATTCTGTGCCTTTGTTCACTCTGTCTTTATAGTTTCTTCACTTTCATAAGTTTTTCCTCCTCTTCTTCCTCACTTTCTCCTCGTCTTCTTTTCTTCTCTTTTATTCTCTTTCTTAACGTGCCCGGACTCTACCTTTGGGGAGCGCACCTCTTCTTCTTCCTGTTTGGAACCCCTCTCTTCCCCTTGCTCTTGTTGTTTCGTAGGGCATTATGAAGACCAATGTTCTTTTTCTTGACAATGATAACATGTACCTTTACTTTCGTCTTTTCTGACACCTGTTTTGCTTTTTCGATGGTGTGGACACTCGGAAGACCAATGTCCTTTCTTCTTACAGATATAGCAAGAATCTTGACTTTTATCTCGAAAGGAGGAGGAGTTCTCCTTCGGCTTGTCTGAAGCAATTTGTCTTATGACACTTCGCAAAGCTCTGATAGGAAGTTCGATCCGTGTGGGCTCTTCCATCGTTCTGGTTGGTTTGAGAGTGAAATGACTACTGGAAATGAAGACACTAGCCTTTTATACATACACTGGTCTTTCATGGTTATAATGGTGTCCATGGTGTTTAAAATGTAGTCATTTGACTCTATGCAATCAAGATGAAACGATCGCATCATGTCACGGAGAAAGGAGCAGAAAGTAAGAGGCAAAAACATGACTTATCGCCTCGCACAGTAGCTGAGGTTTTGGCACAAATTCATGCCAGTGATTTTGAAGATGACATGAGTGAGCCAGAATCCAGATCCAGAGAGTCTACAGCCAACCACAGTTCACCACATTCGTAAACGCTGAAAAGTATTACCAAATTCGGGCGTAATAAAGAAGTCTCATACATTTGTTTCAGACTTCTTAACTCTGCTAAAATGTCTAAAAATACCGTGGCTGATTGACTTTCACACCCTTGTTTCTTCGCTGCTTCTTTTCCCTGTCATTTCCTTCTTTGTTGAAGAAGAAAACTTGTTCTGCTTCCTTTTGCTGCTGTATAAATTTTTTCAATACGAGTGGTAAAGAAGAAGAAGAAGGTACTGGCAAAGGTACTGGTACCGGAACAAATTCTTGCGAGGTAAGAAGATCCACAAAATCCCAATTAAAAAGTAACCTCTTCTGGAAATAGGTCCGTGTTCACTTGGGTAGTGGTTGCTATTCAATCGCTTCTCGTCTCCACGCCCGGTGCACCCCCATTCATCGTCTTCTGAGTTTCCGTCATGAATGAAAACGGTGTCGCATGGACTGACTGCGCACAAATGCTAGGGCTTCTATATACGGGATGTGACGTCACAGACTGCTCTCTTCGGATTGGACGTGGGGTGGCTGAATTTTGTAACGCGTGTTTGGATTGGACAACCAACTCAATCCGTTTCGATCCTCCCTTCCCCTATAAATAACCTCAGTTCGCTGCATTTCTTCACTTGTTCTCGTCACCAACATGTGGACCGACGTAGAATCCTTTATTCTCGTATCGTCAATGCTGTTCCGTACGAACTTACCCATGTATGTCCGATCATCGTGGGTCATTGTCAGGAGGACGCATACAAACGTTTGGAAAAGAAGAATCTACGTGGAAAGGCAAGGCTGTTTAAAGAGAGTGATGATCTACGGACCAGAAGTGATCCAAAGTATAAGGAAAAAAAGAAGACCAATGCCATGCCCTCTGTGTTAACATGGAATAAGGTTAACATAAAGCCAAAGGCCCTTTTCAGGGCCTCTCCTATGTCTCGAAAAGAAATTGACTTTCATGGCTAATTTTAAAAAAAAACAAATGTCTCTTGTCTCTTGTCTGTGTTCTCTCCATTTCCCTGTTCAATTTCCAGTGTCCCTAGACAGACCCACCATGTTCAATCTCCATTGTCCCTAGACATACCCACCATGTTCAATTCCCATTGTCCCTAGACAGATCCACCATGTTCAATTCCCCAGAGTGGATATACCCTGTTTGTAATAGTAAGTCCAACTTGTCCCTAGAGTAGCCCAATCCCTTGTCACTATGTTCCATTCCCCATTCACTCCCTGTTAAATTTCCCCATGTTAAATTCCCCTTGAGGCTATATTCGATATACCCTATTTTAACATTAAAGTCCCCTTGAGGCTATAGTATCCCACTTCACTACTCACCTTTTTGCGTCCTATCCGTTTAGGAAGGGATACTTGGGTCATGAACAGTGTGGCTTTTCCATCAGTGATGCGAAACTTGTTGGATTGTTGCACGTGTTGAATCTTGTCCATGAGTTTGGAAGGTGTCAGTTCTGCTGCTCTGCTAAACTCGATCCAAACGGGGGATTTCAAACTGTCGTGATGAATGGAAAGTCTCAAACGATCGTCTTCTTTCGCTTGACATTATCGTTTCAGTTTGCTTAACAAAGAATCCCACATCTCGGTGAAGAATCCCTCTGCTTTCTCCAATGGTAAGTCAGACTTGAAATCTTTAAACTTCCACCAGAAATCTTTAGACGAAACAGCTCTGCCCACTCTCAAAGACTCCAAGACCCTGATGAAAAGTCCATCCCCCACACCGCTACCACCACCACCATCCCCAGGGGTCATGAGAGACGCCACCCCAAGAAAGTCTGAGGAAGAAGAGATACGAGAAGTTTTTCAAACACCGTCAGTAGCTCCCATGTCTATTAAGATTGCAGCGTCCTTGTTGACCCCGTCCCCCAGACCCCAACTAGAGGAAATGAAAACTTGGGTTAAAAAGATGATGTCCACTCCACCTTCGACAGAAGTGAAAAGGAAAGAAGGGAAACCAGAAGACCAAAGCCATTCCATTACCACCTCCACCACTAGCTTCGACTTCTACTCCCGTAGCCCATCGGACACGTACATCCGTTTCCATGCCACCCTTTCGTCCCGTCCAAAGTAGCATCAGCGAAGAGTGGGTGACTTATTAGCAAAAATGAAGCAGGTGTTAGCCAACATTTAGTACGATCCATCCCATCCTGCAGGTTACGGAGGAGTTCAGAAATTGTATCGTGCTGCCAAAACTCGACTGAAAAGTCTCCTTTTACCTCAAGTACAACGATGGTTACAAGAACAAGCTACCTACACTTTACACAAACCCATTCGACGCAAGTTTTCCAGAAGTCTCTCCCAAGTGAAAGGCATCGATCATCAATGGCAAGCAGATTTAGTCGATGTCTCTCATTTGGCCAGCTACAATCGTGGCTACAGGTATTTGTTTTGTGTCATCGACGTCTTTTCCAAATTTGCCTGAGTCGTACGATTGACTTCCAAATCGAGACACGAGTTAGAGCGAGCCCTTTTCGATGGCAAATGGACAAAGGTACCGAATTTCTGAATCAAGCTTTCCAAAAAGAATTAAAGAAACGTGACATTCATTTCTTTACCACAGAGAATCCTGAAACCAAAGCCAGCATCGTGGAACGTTTTCAACGCACTTTGAAAGAACGCATGTGGAAATATTTTACGCATCACCACACTCTGAAGTACATCGACATCTTACCGCAACTGGTGCAAGTGTACAAGCAATCTTACCATCGAAGCATTGGACGTGCCGAGAGCAAGTGACTCCCGACAACGAAGTGGTGGTGTCTGATCGCCTGTTTGGTACGTCCCCGACGGGGCCTGTCTCCAAGAAAAGTGAAGTGTTGGCCTTAGGAGATTGGGTGCGCATTGGCAAAACCAAACGCACTTTCGACAAAGGTTACTTACCTAACTGGACCACCGAATTGTTTCGTGTCACTGGACGAGTGCATGGCCGTCATCCTGCCGTCTATAAATTGGAAAACATGAACGGAGAAGTGCTCAAAGGAATGTTTTATTTGCCCGAGTTACGACGTATCACCCAAAAAGAAGACGACGTGTACGACATCGAAAGCATTCTCGAACGCAGAACCCGTAAAGTGGGTCAACGACGTGTCAAAGAAGTCAAAGTACGTTGGAAAGGATATCCACCCAGTTTTGATTCTTGAATCGACGCTTCGCAAGTCATCGACTATAAAAAGAAGTGACCATCATGCTCTTTCACACAGACTCAGTTATTGTGACCACTGCAGCGACCACTCCTTCACCCAGTTCTTCTCTGCAAGATTTACAGAAACAGCCCTTGTGGGTGTGCTGTGGAGAACGTGTGCCTAAAACGCAAATCGTCTTTTTCTGCCAAATCTTCGTGGTGTATTGTCTCATCGGGGCAGCCGTTGCCAATCTGAGTTTGCAGCAAGGAGACAAACATTTGTGGATCATTTTATTGAACAGTTGCATCGGTTACCTTCTTCCCAATCCCTCCCTGAAATTCTCCTCGAACGGGAACAACGGAAATCTTGTGTCCAGTTCCAGTCACCGTCACCACTTGAACAAAAATAACAACCCCATTTTGGGCGGAGACACGCCTCTGACTTCCAGTAACCCCTCGGACAGCCACAGAACTCTGGAATTATGAACAATCACAACCAATTTTATTTAACCTTACCCAGTGACAGTTTCATGGAGGTGTTTCCCCACAACACTTGTGCTTCCCCACAACACTTGTGCTGTTACACGGTCAAATTACCTCAGGTCAACCAATTAGATCACGAAGCCCACTGGGAAGTGGCTTTGTAGAAATCATTCACCGGACCCAAATCAAAAACATCACCGAAAAGCAAAACACTTTCAGGTGGAAATCCTGAATGACCAAGTGCAAGAAAAAATCAATAAAATCGGGTTTTTAGGGGACACAAGACCAGCCAGCAATCCAACCTTCAGTATCTACACCATAAAATTTCCTTCAGGATTTTATTTTAGTGGTGAACATTTGATGGACACTATTGCGGACAGGTTCAACTTAGCCTTTGGCAAAGCCCTGAACAGAGCCAAAAAATGTGTGAAGATTGAGTACCATAATCGCCTCGTGATTAAATTTCAGGATACGGACACATTGTCCCTCAGGTTTAATGGTAGTTTGTTTGAAATTTTGGGTGGACATGCACCCATGGTCGCAAATAATTTGAACCCCAAGATCAACAGTAATATGGATTTTGACAGGGCTTTTTGACACCCGGTAGAACTGAAAGAAGGACTGAATTTGATCTTTGTGTACTCCGATGTGGTGGAGCACAACGTAGTGGGACACACCTCCGTACCGTTACTGCGTGTCATTCCTTTCAAAATGGATAGTACCATGACCAACGACCACGAAGGTGCAAACACCTATCAAGTACACCGCGAATTTGTACATCCTCACTATTTGCCAGTCAGTAAGTCGTATTTTGACACTGTCAACATTACTATAAAAGGAGATCTGGGACAAAATATTCCATTCTCCAAAGGGAAAGTCACGGTGAAACTCCATTTTCGAAAAAGATTCTCTAACGAATTGTAAGTCATGTATCCAGTGTACCAAGCCGATGCTTGACAGCGAGGACATAGTTTAGGAGATATGTTGAAATCAGCCTTTCGTTCGGCGGCTCCGGTGTTGAAAGCGATGGTGGTACGCGGATTGCATGCCTTGAAAGATGCGGCATTGACACACGGTAAAGAATTTCTCCAAAATGTCATCATTGACCAACAAAACTCGAAAGAAGCCTTCTTGAGGGCAGACAAAACTGTCTTGCTGGAAACGGGTAAAGGCCTTTTGGGCCGACTAGAAACTCCTATAAATACACTGAACGCTAGCGAGTCAAATATTCCTGCTTCCCTGACGAATCCGCAAGGACAAGGCAGAAAGAGACGACGAAGAAAACACCCTTTCACCAGTCTTCACACTTCACAAACTAGACAAACAAAGAAAAGAAGAACTGTTCGAGACTTAGACGTTTTTGATTATTAGAAACAAAACAATGATGCCCCAAGAGTCTTGCGCCTGTTCCAAGTCGGAACTGGATCTGTTTGCCATGCCACCCACCATGATGACGATACAAGAATCCCAGTGGGTCGGATATCATCCCGTTTCCTCTTTGACGGATTCAGTTCCCATCTAGTTTGAAATCTAAGGACAGCCCGAAGATTACATCGATCTGAATAGCAGTTACCTTTACCTGAAAGTCAAAGTAATCAAAACGGACGACACTGCTCCAGGAGCCGATGATAGGGTAGCTCCCGTCAACAATTTCATGCATTATTTTTTCAGCGAAGTGGACTTGTACTTGAATAACAAATTGGTCAGCAGCAGCATGGATACTTACCCTTATCGAGCGTACCTGGAAAATCTCTTGACGTACGGAAAAGAATCCAAGAATACTCATCTGGATGCTTGCGTGGTATGGAAAGCAGACACAACAGGGGAGAACACGTTTAACGACACAGCCCTGACAGCAGATGACGATCCTCACAATGTAGGATTTAACGACCGTCGTAAGAAAATCCTGCAAGGACGAAGTTTAGAACTGATGGATCGTTTGGATTTGGACATGTGCTTCCAAGAGAAGTATTTGCTGAACGGTGTGGATATCCGTCTGAGACTGAATCGTAGCAGTACCGCATTCCATTTGATGGCCCATGCTGCCGAGTACAAAACCATCATTCAAGAAGCCAGACTGTACGAATGCCGTGTGGAAGTGTTACCTAAAGTGGGAAACGACATCAGTCACACTTTGAGCAGAACGAACGCCAAGTATCCGATACGTCGTGTGGAAGTGAAAACGTTCACCATTCCTGCTGAACTCCAATCCAAGATCGACGATCATCTGTTCCAAGGACAGTTACCCAAACATTTAATCGTTGGCATCGTGAGCAATGCAGCAATCAACGGAGGCCACGATCAAAATCCATTTCAGTTTAAGCACTACAAAGTGTCCAAATTCGAAGTTAGTCGTGATGGCAAGGCCTTGTGTACCCGACCTTTCGAGCCTAAGTTCGGTGACAGGTATTACTTGAGATCGTACTTATCCCTGTACGAAGCCAAAAGACAGTTAGGAGCCAACACCAGTCACGGCATTTCGTACGACGATTATGCAGGATGCTATGCTTTGTGGGCTTTTGATTTCACTCCAGACCAAGGCTGCGACCAGGGACATTTCCACCCTATCAAATCTGGTCAACTGCGTGTGGAACTTCAGTTTGCAGAACCTCTACCCCAGACGGCCAACGTCCTCCTGTATGCTGACTTCGATAATACCCTAGAAATTAACAGTTTGAGAGAAATCATTTTAGACTATTAGAAGCCATGGAAGACTGTTATCCCTCTTTACATAGCTCATTATGGTTATCTTTTGTCTTTGCGCTAGGAAACGTAGTGTACATCCATGACCCAATGATTTCCAAGAATGGAAATCTCAATTTCATTTACCATGTTGTCAACCTTGTCTAAAATAGAGTGTTATTGAAAAAAATGTTTGTTAGTTGAATTGAATGGTTAATGTTAAAATTGTATTGTTACTTGTTAGTGTTAAGTGATTGGAATAAAAGATGTTGTGGTTTGAAGAAAAAAATGCGTTTGTCATTTGTTTTGCTATGGGTATCATGATTCATGCCCGTTGACTTCTCTCTATCCCTCAGATCACACTACTTGAACGTTCCGACTCGATACCATGTAGGGATGTTTTCCTTCGCGTCCGTGCTTTGACAATAAAAACGGGGCAGTCTCCAGTCTGATCATCCATGGTTGACTCATCCTCCTACAAAGATGTGCTCAATATTAGCCAAGTTGAACAAAGCCAACGTGAATTTGCATCGTGTCAGACAAAGTCTGATACCAAAGCCTGAAGAGATAGAGTATGTCAGAATGTTGCAAGTCACTGAAGACCTGATAGAAGAGCTCTTCAGAGAAGAAATTAACAGGGAGAAAGAAGAAGAAATGAAGAAGAGAAGAGAATGGACGGAGAAGTACAAACTTCAGAAACAGCAGAGAGAACAGAGAGAGCAGCAGCAACAACAACAGCAACAAGAACCTAACAGAGGCTTTGTCGACTCTCGTGTCGACACCAAAGAGTTCTCCTTCTCTTTCCGAAGATGCAGACATTATCCTGTGAGAAAGCCTGTCGTCAGAGGAGGCTGCACTCTTAGATGCTAAAAGATTGCTATAGCTTCAAGTTCACACCAAAAAGAAAACCAGCCCTTTTCAGGGCTACCCATATTCTCGAAAAGAAATAACAATCCACTGCCTATGATAGGTTAGAAAAAAATTAGAAGTACGTCTATAAGCACATGAATTCTTTATCTGGGTTAGAAAGTGAGTGCATAAGCATTTTCTTTAAGTGGCTTGCCAAATTTTTTAGAATAGTGATGTGTAGTAAAAAAGTGAGTGTTTCTTTTAGGTCCACACGTTTTTTGGTCATCATCTATGTAATGTAAGATTTGGGCCTTAGGGGATGTTTTCCTTCACGTCCGTGCTTCAAGTATAAATTGAAAAACGCTCGACAGTCTAGCCATACATCGTTGACCGGTCAACAGTGCAACATGAGTAACATGAGTAGCAGACTCACTAAAAAATTCATGGAACTTCAGATGCACCTGGAGTATGCCAGGCCGCTCCTGGACGAACTAGCAGCAGAGGCTCTTGTGGAAGAAGCCAGAATAGAACAGGAGGAGGAAGAAAGAAGATAGAAAGAAGAGGAGGAAAAGAAGAGGGAAATCAGGTCTCACATCATGATGAGACCAAGTTGTGAGGTAAAGCCCATGCTGAGGGAACCTCCACGGGCTATGGCTACACCACAGCCAGCAGCTACACCACAGCCACAACAACCAAAGCCGGTACCAAGAGCTGCTGTCCCCCCAATGGAGAACTGGGAGGAGGAATTGGAGAGAGAGCGGGAGCCACGACAAGAACGACATCCCCGGGTAAGACACAGAAGGCAAAGAAAGGAGAGGGAAATCTTCAGAATCCCAGAAACTGAAGATTGGGGTGCTGAGGCAAACCATCAAGCCACTGCACTCCCAGCCACAAGAGTGAACTGGGAGAATGACTGGAGTAGACGTTGTGTCTGTGGTGCCAGACCCGGAAGGTGCCGTCATTAACCAGGTGCCTCTGGAGTTCCAAAGAAAAAACAGCCCTTTTCAGGGCTAACCAAAACTCTAGAAAATTCAATTTGCCAATGTGTGAATGTGAAGTTGTGTGATTATAAACACTTACTTCTTTCCTGATGTGATTGTGTGTGTGTGTGTGTGTGTGTGTGTGTGTGTGTGTGTGTGTGTGTGTGTGTGTCTAAGCGCTCACGTACGTTTGTTTGGATAGTAGATGATTGGGGTTTGTAAGCGGTCACGTACGTTTCTGTAGATAGTAGAGTGTATGATTGTTTAAACCTTCCCGTGTGTATGTGGATAGTAGGATTTGGGTTTGATTTTTACATCTTCGCGTATGTGAATAGTAGATCATGGTGATGTTATTGCCCCTTTGCGTTTGTGGATAGTAGAGTTTGGGAATTGATTATTGGCTTCTCCGCGTGTGTGAATAGTAGATTATGGCTGTGTTTTTAGCTTCTCCCGTGTGTGTGGATAGTAAATGGTGGTTATGTTTTTTGCTTTTCAGCGTGTGGCAGTATAGTCAGGGTTTGATTAGTCTACTCCTCGTGTGTGGACGGTAGATTTTGGGGTTTGATTTGGCATCTCCGCGTGTGTGGATAGTAAATGGTGGGTTTGTTTTTGCTTCTTGGTATGTGTGGATGGTAGATTATGGGGTTTGATTTGGCATCTCCGCGTGTGTGGATGGCAATAAGGTGGGTTTGTTTCTTCTTCTTGGCGTGTGTGGATGGTAGATTATGGGTTTGATTTGGCATATCCACGTGTGTGAATAGTAAATGGTGGGTTTGTTTCTTCTTCTTGGCGTGTGTGGATGGTAGATTATGGGTTTGATTTGACATCTCCGCGTGTAAATAGTAGATTTGGGTTTGATTTGGCTTCCCCGCATGTGTGGATAGTAGATAAGTGTTTAGTTTTGGCTCCATCGCGTGTGTGTGGATAGTATATAATGGGGTTTGTGGATAGCAAAGTAAGAGTTTGTTTTGCTGATTTACGTGTGTGAATAGTAAATTTGGATTTGATTTTTTTCTGCTTCGCGTGTGTGAATAGTAGATTAGAGTTATGTTTTTGCTGCTTGACGTGTGTGGATAGTATATAATATGAGAAGAGAAAAGTAGGGGATGTTTTCCTTCACGTCCGTGCTTTTCATATAAGAACGCATAGCGTTCGTCGTTCGCGCCATTCTACGGAATAACGACAAGGAAGATGCTGGCTGTGACAGAATTGTTTAACAGCTTGAGATATAGCTATTTTTGGATAGTAGATGGAATGTACTTGGTGGAGAGACTAGAGAAGGAATGGAAATATCCAGTTACAAAGGATTTTGTGACCAGACAAGTGACAAGTGTGAAATTAGCTATGGATCTGCTTGAGGGTATGTTAGAAGAAGAAGTAAAAAAGATAAGAGGATTGATTGACCTTCCCTGTGTAAGAGTAGGTAGGTTAAAGGAAGCTCTGGATAATGTAACAATAGTGAGATGCTTCCTACAAGATATCTTGGGGTGGAGTGAGTGGCCATATGTGAAGTAGGGTTTAGACCAACTCATTAAAGCCGAGGAACTGATGAGACGAGTGCTAACCGAAGAGGTAAAGAACATCAAAGAAAAGTGGACAAAGGAGAAGAAAGAAAGAGAAAACCTAAAGACCAAAGAAAGATTTGAGCAACTGAACAAGAACTGGATCAAGATCCTACAGAAATTCAGAGCGATGGGTCATCCTGACTGGATGCCAGAGTCAGAAATAAAGAAGAAGAAAGGAATAGTGGGAAAGATAAGGGGATGGCTGAAGAAGTGGAGGAAATAGAAGAAGAAAAAGAAGAAGAAACCCAAAGGCCCTTTTCAGGGCCATTCATAGGTCTCGAAATGAAATTGACTTTCATGCCTAATTTATAAAAAAAACCAAATATCTCTTGTCTCTTGTCTGTGTTCTCTCCCTTTCCCCTGTTCAATTCCCATTGTCCCTAGACAGACCCACCATGTTCAATTCCCATTGTCCCCAGAGTAGATATACGATGTTTGTAATCGTAAGTCCCCCTTGTCCCTAAAGTGGCCCAATCCCTTGTCACTATGTTCCATTCCCCATTCACTCCCTGTTAAATTTCCCCATGATAAATTCCCCTTGAGGCTATATTCGATATACCCTATTTTAACATTAAAGTCCCCTTGAGGCTATAGTATCCCACCTCACTACTAAGGTGCTATTGGTGAACAATCTTCGTAGCTTCAAGCGTAGCCTTGTCCAAATTAACAGCCCTCAAGACCAGATGTGTTTAGCCCGTGTCTTTGTGATGGGACTAACGTATGCAAACAAGAACGACACGGCAGAATGGAAAAGAGCCGGGAAAACAATACAACAATCGGACCGAGACGCAAAAACGAAGTGAAGCATAACTCTTGTTATAGCAAGCGGGGCTATCCAAAAGGACACCCTGTGGCATTCCAGAAATGCGAAAATTGCAATACGTCTTGGCGCCACGCTACACCTTGAAAGTGCACCCTCAAAAAGTGCTCGGACCTCTGTTGTTTCGAGGCAAATGTTTGAAAGACGGAAAATATATTCACGTTTATCATCACGATGAACTTTTCGATACCATCACCATTATCGCCCCATTCTTGGGATACACCTATTACTGTAAGAAATGTGGATATAACTATCGAGAGCAACACAAGCATTGTGCATCGAAATGCTCAGGATGATTGGCCTTTCAACCCTGTCTGGACGAAAGACAACCACGAGTGCATTGCCGTGCTTGTCAGCACACTTTTTTCAGCTCTGCCTGTTACCAACAACATTTGAAGACGAAATGTTCACAGCAGAAAAGTCCTTGTCAACTGCTGAGATTGTGCCCTACTTGTTGACAAGGCATACGTACCTATAGTGCCAAATTACAAGTTTATCGAGAATAGAAACGATGTCACATTTGTCACCAAATCGTGGACTTGGAACACGAATGCTGCATTCAAAAATACCATTCCAAACATCAAGAGGAAGATGCCTAAAAGAAATGGAATTTCATCATTTTCGATTTCGAATGCGTGCAAGAGACCGGCATTCATATTCCAAATTTCTGCGTGCCTCATCGTGCGTGCGCGACGTGCATCCAAGAGCCTATCTTTAGTCATTGTCCTCGTTTCAGCAAGATTCCTGGAGGACGTGAAAACTCTTTCAGACACCGAACACGCTAGCCGATTTCGCCCAATAGATCTTAGACCCCATCGACAAGACGTGGTGCCAAGAGGACATCGAACGTTACGGAGATTGTCATCGCCATGCCACGGTGATGGCTCACACTTTCTCGGGGTACGCTGGGCAATTTCTTTTGAGATAATATATGGTACAAAGTACCGACCGTCTTAAAGTGACTTTGAACGGAGCCAAATCATTTCCATGCACGTGGGACAAGTACAGTTTAAAGATTCGATGAGCTACCT
This sequence comes from Sinohyriopsis cumingii, assembly GCA_028554795.2. Classification (NCBI taxonomy): domain Eukaryota; kingdom Metazoa; phylum Mollusca; class Bivalvia; order Unionida; family Unionidae; genus Sinohyriopsis; species Sinohyriopsis cumingii. Next base: position 123,212,137 of record CM068831.1, on the reverse strand, counting down.
GGCCATGCCTTTGAGTCGGATACCTAAAACGTTTAGAATGATAGAAATGACCAAAGGTTATTTCCGCACTTTTTTAATACCGAACCCAATCAACACGCCATTCTACCTCATTTGCCCGAGGATCACGACTAAGACCCCGATAACATGCGTACCGAACAGCGAGAAGCTTTCTACACTTGGTACCAGACTCACGCCTCGGCACCCTTCGACTTTCATGAAGAGATGTTAAAGTACTGACGTTATGACGTGGATATTTTACTGCGTTGCGGCGAAAAATTTCGAGAACTGTTAATGGAGCACGGAGGGATCGATCATTTGAAAGAAGCCTGCACCATTACCAAAGCGTGTTCCTTAGTGTACCGCCAACGATTCATCCCGAAAACACCTTTGCTTTCATCAGCTCTCAAGCGAGGAACTTTGTCAAACGTCAATACTCGGTCAAAGCCCTACGCTGGCTACATTACTTGTTTGACAAGGAAGACAAATGGAATCAACATGTCCGAAGCAAAGGAGGCAAAGAGACCATCGAGACGTATTCGGTGGATGGCTGAGACTTATAAAAATCCAAACTCGTATACGAGTTTAACGGTTGCTTATTTCACGGATGTTTCCTCTTCTACCCTGAAGGTGACACTAAAAATAAGTTTTTACAATGTACCATAGAAGGCTTGTATGAGACCACTTGTCAGTGGCACTTGAAGTTATAACAGCAAGGATACCAAGTGGTGTAAATGTGGGAACACCCGTACGATCGCCGTTTGAAAACCGATACTGAGTTTAAACGCATCGCGGAAAGTTACAAGCTAGAGGACCCACTGAACCCGCGGTACAGTTTGTACAGAGGACGGACAAATGTTACCTGTCTGCTGTCAAAAGCCGACGAGGAGAAAGGAGAATAAATCAAATATTTTGACGTATGTTCACTGTATCCTTACGTGTGGAAATAATGTCGTTTTCTCGAAGGGCACCCGCAAGTGCTGACGGAACACATTGACCTGGACAACATTCGACAATACGAAGGATTGATCAAATGCAAAGTCTTGCCTCCCACGGACTTGTACCATCCCTTTTTACCTCACCATTGCCAAAGAAAACTGATGTCTGCCTTGTGCCATACTTGTTCCGAAACGTGCAACGAAGACCGACCTTGTCAGCACACCAAGGATGATCGCGCCTTGATGGAAACGTGGGTCAGTGTGGAATTGTTTAAAGCTCTGGACATGGGATACCAACTGCTAGAAGTGTACGAAATTGACCACTTTCCCAAGACAGAAAAATACCACCACAAGTGCAACGAGACTCAGAAAGGCAGTTTGGCAGACTACGTGGATGCCTTTTTAAAACTGAAACAAGAAGCCATGGGCTATCTTTCCCGTTGCCAGACTCTCGTCGACCAAAATAAATTCAAAAGAGAAATAATAGGAGCAGGAAGGCATCACTTTATACCACGTGGAGAAAACGAGGGAAGGCGATCGTTTGCCAAAGTGATGTAAAATTGCTTGTGGGGCAAAATTGCCCAAAGACTGTGCTTTCCAACGACAGAATATTTGACAGAACCTTCCAGTTACTTTCAGATGATTCGCGACAAAACTAAATGCATGAAACACGTGGACGCCGTTCGTAGGGATTTGATCCTGATCAATTACGAGAAAGAACTGCACTTTGTATAAGGAGACGAATTTGTGAAGGTCGTCATTGCGGCTTATGTGACAGCCCATGCGCGCTTAAAATTGTGCGAAGCTTTAGAACTGTTAGCTGATCGCGTCCTGTACCTTAATACGGACAGATGCATCTACATTGATCGCCTGGGTCAACGTCACCATGACATCGAAGGAGATCGTTTAGGAGCATGGAGAGAAGAACACACCGACGACAAGATTCTAAGTTTTGCTAGTGGCGGTCCTAAAAATCATGGCTACGAATACCAGGACAAACAAGGAGAAGTGCACACGGAGTGTAACGTGAAAGGATTGACTTTCAATTACCGCTACAGTCGAGTAGTGAACTTTGGCGTATTGAAAGAACTGTTAGGGGAACGCGTCCTGTACTTTGACAAGGACAGTTGCATTTACATCCATCACCCGAGTCAACAGCACCCTAACATCGAAGGAGACCGTTTAGGAGCCTGGACAGACGAGCATCCCGACGACAAGATTCTAAGTTTCGTTAGTGGCGGTCCCAAAAATTACGGCTACGAATACCGTGACAAACAAGGAGAAGTGCACACGACGTGCAAAGTGAAAGGACTGACTCTGAATTATCGTACCAGTCGTGTGGTCAACTTTGGGGTATTGAAAGAAGCCTTGCAATCGGGAGAGGATGGAAACTTTAAAGTGACCACCTACGAACCGCACAAGATTGTACGTTTACCCACTCAACAAATCGTCAGTCGACCCTTGGAAAAACTGTATTCACTTGTCTACCAGAAGCGAGTGCGGCTTCCCAACCAATTCACTGTACCGTACGGTCACGTCGATATTGGTCAGCATATAAAAAGTTACAACGGCCAAGACCGATAGTTCATTGTCACTACCAAGACCAAGAGAGAAAGATGAATCCTTTTAACCAGACATCATTCAAGTTTGGGGATTCTCAAGTGGAGTGCGATGCTGTTCGTTGCGATGAGAGCGATGCCGTATTTTGCGACCTCAGCGACGCAGTACCACATCATGATAACTTTGCTACAACTACTATTACTATTACCACTACACCTACCATGCAAAGTGATGATGTGCGTGTCAATCCTGATGGATGAGAAAGCGATGACACTCGTTATCGTAGACTCTTTACTGGTTTTCATGGTGGATGTGACCCTTCATGCGAGACCATGCGTCTAAAACCCTACCGATGTCATCCAAAACTGAGCAAACTCCTACGGATTTCACCGTATCCTCATCGAAATGAACCCGTGAAAAACGAATATTCGTTTCCTTGAGTTTTCCTGAATAACGCAGCTTTGAAAGTCGATTTCAAACCTTCCAACCAAAATGGCCAAAATATCTGGGAGGACCTACCCCCGAAGAATTAGCCACAGCCGGACTTTTTTACTTGGGCGAAGAGGATAAAGTCTAGTGCTTCAGTTGTGGTGTGTCAATTCACGAATGTGAGCAGAAAGATTCGGCTTACCTGCAACATGCTCGATTGTCTCCGGATTGTTACTACCTTTATTCGGATCCAGTCACTGAAGTGGCATACCATGTCGTTTAAGAAACCAGCTTGGCAAGGAGTCAAACTTTAGACAACACTTAGACAATTATTTAAACCCCATTTAAAAAATAATATTCAAGGATTACCAAACGAATTGCAAGATAAGATCTACAAGGAAGTTTGGCAGGGAGTTGCCGCAGCAAAATCTCAATTGGTGACAGGAACTTTTGTATCGAGAAATTCACAAGAGGAAAGTGAAAAAAGTCAACAAACTCGTTAGATTTCTCTGGATCAAGTCTGCGTTCTTCCGATTATTCCGCTTTAGACCGTTTACATCAGAAGATTTTATTGGCATGCTTGACCGTTACGCTGATTGGCAGTGGTCAGAAAATTGCTGTGTCCATTACTTTTGTTCTAGGAGAAGATTTGAAATAAAATAATAATGACTGACATGATCATGGATACTTTATAAGAGAACAATCGTGGTGTGCCTCTGGAGTTGAGAGAACGCATTTACCGAGAGCTGGTCAAAATACAAGTGAAACGCAAAGAACAATTAGATCCGTTATGTCACCGGTGTTTAAACTATTGCTACCCGAATAGTATAAGATGACTGATTCAGTTGAAAGTGTTCAAGCGGTCAGACATTGATCAACTACACAATGGCACGAAGGATTGGTTTGTTACTGCTGAATCTATTTGCTACAAGGTCGACTTAATGCAACGAATTCCAGAAGAAGAGTTAGAGGGTTACAATAGGTTTTCACAAAACGTAAATTTAGTTCAAGAAGAAATTTCTGAACGAAGTATGACGCGCAAGTTAGTGACTAAGCCATTAAGATTCGCCACTGGATCATCTCTGCTCATACGATCATCTCTGAGCAGAAAGTACACTTATTACCTCCATCAAAGGAGGGTATAAAAACAGACTACCATGTCACAACCTTGTACACTCGTGATACAACAAATTCCGTGGAAGGAAATCAATGAGAGTATTCAGTCGGTGGAAGATTACTAACACTTATTACATGAATTGTCTCCATTGAATTGGGGTCGCCTTGAAATGTGTGTATCTTAGTGACTTCCTTTCTGGTATTTCGTTTACCAGCCTATTCCTTGTGGACTCTTTACGAACAGTACTTGTCGCCAGAAAAAAAAAAAACATGAAAGTGATCACTTTAAATGTCCACGAGAAGCTCATTTTGTGAAAAGCCTTACGTTTTCTTCTGGATACTTATCGGACTCTACGGGAAAAAAAGATTCGTCAACTTTTAGGTACTGAAGATGTGTATGGCGACGTGTGTGTAGCTTGTGACTTACACCCTCCCTGGACAGATGTACATGACTGGAAAAAAATGGGATTTCGAGGTTTGGACTAAAGAAGTGGCCAATGATGCCCAAAAATTGTGATCCACAATTCAAACGTCCAGTGAAAAAAGTAACTTTTAATCCTGTGTTAGTGACAGTCCTAGAAGAAATCCTCACCGAGGACAACCACTCCCTTCAGGACAAGACTGTCATGGACATCCCTAAAGACCGGAAGGACACTTGTGCGACTGTACCCAATATAGAGACTCTAAGAGCATTACACACTGTCCATAGGACACCTTGCTTACCAAAATCATGTTGTACAATGACCTGTTTATATTCCACTTTGATCGTTTTGATGTGGTTTTTTTATTATTCCTGTACTTAACCATTTGGCTTTTATGTATTTTGTCTTTCGTGTTGTTCCATTTGAAAATAAAATAAACGTGTCCTGAAAAAAGTATAAAAACTCTTGTCTTGTTTGTCTTCGTGTCAGAAGAGACATTCCTTGCACTATGGCTACCTCTGCTGTCTCTGCTCCGTCTTCCCCCACTTTCAAAGACATTGACGAACACTTAGATCGTGCCACTTGGGAGGCTTGTATCTTCGCCATCACTGTAACATGTTGGTTGCCGGATCTAGCGGTTCAGGAAAAACAGAATTTGTCAAACATTTGATTGAACATAAACATCATTTGATCGATCGTCCACCTCAACGAATCGTGTGGTGTTACAAAGAGTGGCCGTCTGCGTACAGCCTCTTGCGAGAAAGTCAAGGCAATTCCATCGTGTTTGTGGAAGGTATTTCTAGCGAAGGCGACGGAATCGTGTCTGACCCTAATCAAACCCATCTGGTCACTTTCGACATGTTAAGAGAAGACGAAGAAGAAAATAAACTCGTTTACGCGCAGAGGGCATAATCGTAATGCTAGTGTCATTTATATCACTCAAAATTTGTTTCAACAAAGTAATGTCCAACGCACCATCAGTCTCAGTCCTCAATACCTGGTCTTGTTTAAAAGCCCTAGAGATAAATCGCAAGTGTAAGCTTTAGCCAAAAAGTTAGGAACGTCTTTGTTGACTCATGCGTACGACGATGCCACTCAAACCCCACCATTTACTCGTGGATTTAAAATCCAAGCCCCCATTATTTGCGATTTTGAACCCATTTGTTTCACCACTGGTGCCAAGACGGTGGGCCTATCATGTACACGTCCTCGTCGTCGATCTAACAAAAGAAATCTATCATTACCTCGGACACGTTGGATCTGTTTCACATAGCGTCAACATGACGTCCCTTAAGTCTTATCTTCCCGTCACATTGATTCGAACCTTGTACGGCATCAGTCTAGAAAAAAATCCACAAATATTTGCTTGTGTCTTATAAGCCAGTCTCAAAGAAGTCTTGCAATGGTTTACGGTGACAGCACGTTAATTACTGCAAGGTATCATTGACATTCTTCATCAAACCAAACGCTTTTTTGAGCGAAACAAAGTACCTTGACGTAACTGGTCGATCCTCTGATCGACACTCAAACCTTTTCAACGTCGGCGGATTCAGGATATTTAAGTATATTTTCTTGTTTTATTCTCCATTCACTCCATGATGCATAAGTGCCGATATGTAGTTGTTCGAGCAATCCTGTATTTTTTTTTTGATATAAAACGAATCCGTAGCTACTCTGACAGCAAACTCAGAAATTCTAGTTATCATCGATGATAGATTTATCGAAACATACGGGAGCATTGAAGATCTTAAATGAGTAAAATGAAGTGACTCAACATCAATAGAACTCACAACTGTACCTAATTTAGTTCCGTCTGATAAATTAACATTATTTCGACTTATAAATGTGTTTCTATTCGTTGTTTTCAGCAATTATAAAATCTAGTTCAGCATCATCTATAATTAATCTTGTACAATGTCGCTATTGATCATTTGATCCTCCTTGGGTGAATTTACAGATTATTTTTCTACCAAGATCTTTTGCGATGATTTTTTTCTTAAAATCAGTTATATCAGGATTTTCATCATCAGAGTATTTCTTTTGTTGTGGTAACCAAATTTCTTTATGCGGACGATATGATGCAATTGCTTCACTTACTGTTAACAATAATAGTATTTTTACATCTAGCATATACCGTAATAATACTGTTGGTGCCCACATTTTTTCTGAAAATTGGTTGCCAAACCAGACATAACAAATCAGATGAAGATCTTCGGCAAACTTAAATGACTCGATACATGCGAATCCAGTCAAATCTAAATCTGGTAATGTGGGATATCCAGATCGCTCAAAACACTTAGAACAATCTCCCATACCAAGAAAACTTCCGGGATAACATGCAGCCATATCAACCGAAATAACATCATTATAATCTTTTTTAGTATTCCGTTATCCACCGTGTACGAATTCGGCAAAAATGCGTTGTATTTCTTCAAGAAAATCCAATCGTGTTGGCTTCCACGAAGTTTACTCTTGAGTAAAATGAACAGCAACTGACGGAACGGTAAATCAATTACTCAGTAATTGTTCAGTATCTTCATGGGATTATTTTAACGCAGATCCTTCATTACTTCGGGCAGAGATTCTGTCCCATAAATATCTCCATTAGGCCGTACAAACTCGTCATATTTCCATTATCTGAACTTTGAAACAGCCACACGGATACAGGATCAGTCTTATTTATTTCGTTAATAAAATCAAATATATATCCTTGGTTAAATTTAATAGTTCAATTTACTGGAAGTATTGTTAGTGCATTAGTCCACTTATCCGCATTATGATCAATAATTTCAATCGAACCTCCTCTCGATGTATACTTTGATTCGTACAAAATCTACACTGTAATTGTTCTTATTGTTTCGGGGAATTTTAATTTTTCCTAGCTCAGCGACGTCTTTGACAGACGCTCCGGTAACTTTAACTATCTCTCCCCACTTGTTTATTATTTAATGTCTTTTATCCGTTAAACCATTTTCACGTATCGCGTTTGTAAAATATTCCGTTACTCGTTCGGCTACACATTTCATTTTTAAAAATTTCATCGGTTTCAGATTATTAACGCTGGGTTTATCATTCAGCGGATAAAATCCTTAAATAACCGCGGTTACAGGATACGCTCTTTCATAATACGGTTTGTCAATACCAGTCAACATTCCTGTTTGGGAATTTTTACTTCATAAGGCAGTTTTTTTCAATCTGAAGGACAGGGTCACGTTTGTCACTGATAATCCAAGTATCATTGTTAGTTTCTGCTAATATAATAAACTTCACTCTGAAAAAATATCTTCGACTTTCGAGATAATTAATAATCTATGCTGCTCGTTGGTCGCTAAGTGTAGCCTCGACAACTTCGTCGACATCATCGGAGTAGAGTATGATTTTGAACGTCGACCACACATGACATGCACCATCTTTACTAAATTCTTCCTTGGCGTCATGAATAGTATTAATCAAACTGTTCTTCATCGAGTCAAACAAAGTGACCACGAATTCTGCGGGTATCATTTACAAAGTGTACGGAGAGGGAGTTTAAGACCAACACCGTGTTTGAAGTGAGGTTTTGGGGTTAGACGAAACAAGCAGTCGTGCCTGCATTGTGGTCGTAAAAAATAAAGAGAGCTTAAAAGATATTATGAATAAAAAGATAACGAGATTATTGATAAAATTATAAGAAACGCTGAGGACTATCTTGCTATATTTTCAAAGGAATAGTTATGACAAATAATCATTTAAACAAATAATATTATATATAAATGGAACAAAAAGAACTTGTGAGACATCCTATAATTAAGAATTTCGAAGCATCACGTGATTGTGTAATCAGAAATTGTCGAATAAAAAACAGTCGTTTATGTTAATAGTATTTCTGTTTATCCAAGATTTGGTGTTGATGGAAAGAAAAAGTAATACTATGAAAAATTTATTTACGAATATTATCACGGAGTGATAGAAGACAGTCTTGTGTTGAACATATTAATTCAAATCCCAAACAATAATGATTTCTGTAATTTGCGATTTATCATACGGAGTCAAAATTCAAATTTCGTGAAACTGGTTTGCATAAAACAATTGCAAAAAGGGCCGTTAAATATACAAATATAGAGGCAGGTGATGAAAGAATAGTTAAGTCAATGAACGCAACTGGCAAATACTCTGATATTTGCATGCCGTCGGTTCAGCACATCGCTGATAAATTATACAAAGCTGCATTCTCTAAGAAATATAAACAAAATACAAATTTTCAATTTCAAGCTAAGATATCTCCCGTGGAGTAATTAAGTAGTCATCTTGTTTGTTGCTACTTATATTAATATTTACTTATTTAATTATTTTGTGTCATTATACTCATTGTTAGAATAATTATTTATTCATTCTGAGACTCCTATTCATTGGTGGGGAAAATTTCAATTTTCATATAAGAAACATAAAATGTGCTTTTTATGTTCAGTAAAATGTCATAATAGAACGGTTATTTATTAATATGAGACTTCTATTACTTGAGGGAGATAACTCTGTAAAGGTAAAGCTCTCTCCGGCAGAGCAAGTCAGTAGGTACATTGCTTGTTAGTAGGTATTGATCTCAGGAAGGGAGATAACTCTGCAGCATATATTTCTTTGTTGAGCTTAATTTTTTGTCATCGTAATTAATTAACCATATGCGTAATAATTAATATCAGTGAAATAACACAGTTGGATAATATTTCAAATAGAAGAGGATATTTACGGTTTCTAACATATTGACAAAATCAAAGCGGAAACATTGGTTACAAACGCCATTACATTTACAATACAGCTAAGCTATTTTTAGATATCTGCATAAATGGCTGTATTTCAACTTTGACTTTGTCAGGGCAGGAATATATATATATATATATATATATATATATATATATATATATATATATATATATATATATATATATATATATATATATATATATATATATATATATATATATATGCGATTATTTAAACAGTTTTATACAGTGTGTTTAGAAAGATAAATAAATCCACGCCGCAAGTTTACTCAGTACTGTGTAATAATCATCTGTAAGGAATCAAGCGTAGGTAACTGTATAATAATTTCTGAAAAATATATCAAGAAGATTGTGATGTAGCTCAACGCTAGCTTGGCCGATTCTCATACTCGAGGTCCGGCGATCAAAGCTCGTGACGGACAACTGTTGACAGTATCGATATTTCGCAATTCTTCAATAAAAAGTGGGGGTCCACCCCAAAGCTCGAACTTAGAAAAAAAACACCCTCACCCACCATGTCACCTCGTGGTGGGTGCCCTTTTGCACTCTCCCGGGGTTGATTATTGGGTGTGTGTGTGTGTGAAAAATTTGTTGAACGGAGCGAAGGCTCCCGCATATGTGATGTGCCGTCTCTAGAATTAAGATTGCATGTATTGTGCCGTCCTTAGAATTAAGATCATATGCATTGACACTATGGTATTCCTGACTGAACCATTGTCATGAAACTATGTGGTATTCCTGACTAAACCATTGTCATGTCTGAACCATGATCATAACTGAACTATTGTCATGGCATTATGTGGCATTTCTAACTGAACCATTGTCATGACTCAACCATTATCATGCCTGAACCATTATCATGGCACTATGTGGTATTCCTGTCTAAACTATTGTTATGACACTATGTTGTATTCCTTATTGAACTTTAGAATTAAGATTCTATATACGCTGCAGATGGTTTAATATACTAATAATTAGTGTAATTATGCTACTATATGTTTTGTGCCGTCCTTAGATATAACGTTGTAGACAAGATGTAAATAGCTTAATGCAATGTGGTAAATATGCTACTATGTTGTGTTGTGCCGTCCTTAAAATTAAGATTGTATATCTGTTGTAAATAACTGAATACAATAAATAAATATTTTTGTTTACTTCATATATATATATATATATATATATATATATATATATATATATATATATATATATATATATATATATATATATATATATATATATATATATATATATATATATATATATATATATATCATCATCATCAACTACGAAAATATTAATGCTACTACTTCTGCAATCAATTTTTAAAAGCTACGGCGTAAACATTCATCTGGATACAGAAAACGTTTTTTTTTTTCTTTGAGTTTGAATTATTGCAAACAAGTAAATGTAAAGACAGATATCCACAACCGGCAGAATACAAATTTATTAAGCTCATCCAACAAGCTATGTTCCAATCTTTGGCTACTGTGAATGATACAGAACTTTAAAAATTCGTATCTCTCTGAAGCGTGATTGAAACTATTAGATCAGAATTATCTGACGAATACGAAAGGTAAAATATTATTAACACGCGTGTGAGGCAGTTGAAAATGTTTATGTCAGATCATGAAAATGAAAACAATGACAAAGTTATCAGCGAAAGTGAAAGTGAAAATAGTAAAGGGGATTTTGAAAGTGAATGTAGTGATGAAAGTGAAAATAGTAAAGTGGATTTTGAAAGTGAAAGTATTGACAACGTCACTGATGAAAATTAAAGTTATGGCAATGTCGTGGTCAATTATCCTCAGACTTGTATTCTACATGAGAAATAAAAAAAAATTGTTACAAATATATATTTGTCTAAGAAATTATTATTATATATTTTCTTCTCTCGATAATTTGAACATGCCCGTCAAATCGTAAAGATTTTACATAGAGATTTATATTCATTTAGTAAATCAAGTAACTTTTCGGATTGGTCAGTAAGTTTGAAATGTCACCTTGATATTAACGGATTATGACATCTCAAATATACCGGATTAATCGGTTCTTTTACGATCAGATATCCAGGAGGTACTTGAGGTGTAAATGTGTATAAAATATATCCTTGCTGAGCCTGACAAAATTTTTCAAGATCTATTGGATAGCTGCCGTCAATTGCACCACATACATGATTGACTGCAATTGTTGACGTAATATTTACAATTCCTGGTGAAATATGTCTTCCGCCACCATATGGATCATTGCTATATTTGAGAATATTTGATGATGAGGTTATTTTTCTCCATGCATCTACGATTTGTGGAAAATGTTCATTAATAATAACTTTTATATCAACTGTAATTCTATTAATATACTCAAGGTCTGATGTAATATGAATTAAAAGTTGTATTGTTTCAATGATTTTCTTTTTTCAGAATGTCATTAGGATACTCAAAATAGTTTTTTAAATAACCGTTCTAGTGCTGCTGATATAATTGCACGTTCATCTTTAATTTTACTAGATAACGATTTGAATATGCTTTCATTAACAAAATTCACATCGTTTTTATCACTTATAAATATAAAAGCAGGATATAAAACAAGAAAAACAGAGTGTAATGGAATTTCTTCTTCTTCTCGATATTGTGGTTCATTTATATAAAAAAAATTGTTAATAGAGAAATGTTATCGTTGACGTTCTGGCGGTCGTTTCTACTCGGGTGCTATTTCAGATCACCCTAACACTGATCTCATTGATGACTGATAAATATCTACAACATAATCTTGCGAATATATTTTTTTCGCAGCTGATAAAGTTGGCTAATGAACCGTAATAGCTATTTTTGATTCTTTTTCCGTTATATATTTGTTTTTGCGCTGGAATTCATCATTGCTTTGTTCGATTTGATAGTACCAGTGGGAATTCTGACAACTTGCCAATCGGGAATTCCATCATCTTTATTTTTATTTGCAAATAAAAGCAAATTATTTGCTGGTAATCCACCGAATGACTTTGATCTGATATTTGGCCAGTTATGATATACTCGTAATTGCGCTAGCGCTATTTCTTTCGCTGGAATTGCAGTTGGAAAGTTAATATTAAATTCTGGATTAGTTGAGCTTACCGATATCATTTTAGTGTTTGACGCAGTTGTATTAACAAAAATCTGTTGTATTAATTCGTTCGGAGTTGATATTATTATTAGTATTATAATTTAAATCAGGCGTGGATTCTATCACAGTCATTGCTTTTTTGCAGATTTTAACCATCTCCGTGAACTCAAAATCTGATATTTTTCCTTCACTAACACTTGTTGATAATAACGAGGATAATTTGGAGTATGCTAACGTCGCTGTATGTAATCTTATTTTATAATCACGCAATTTTGTGTTTATACACGTGCGGATGTTTTTGCGATGATATTAAGAAGGACATCAATTGTTCTGACAGCTAAAACACAAATTGTTACAACTGCTGGTGCCATCGATAGCGGTTGTGTTATTGTTGATAATAATACACCGCTTCCAGCAATGCCAGCAGACGCTGAATAAATAATTACGTCAACGACAACTGCACGCATGCGATATTTTTTTATTTTTATTGTATATTCGTCAACGATACTTTTTAGTTTTGTTTGTCATTCACGTGCTTGATGATATCTAAATCGTTGAACTGTGATTTGGGAGCTCCTTTTATTTTAAGTAGGTGGTAGTTTAGCAACTAATTCATGACACCAATAATAAATGAAGCCGAGTTTTTTTTCTTTGGGTTCCACCATAAATGTGTCCTCGTCATTTGCTCCAACATAACTAACATATATCCAGAGGATCCACCTGACGGAGTCAGGAGTGGATAACGCCGTGACATTGTGGTAGATATAAATGTTGTAACTCCAAGTACTGTGAGCTTGTATATAGCGGTAACCTCGGCGCGATGTTTAATGGATTTATTGACCGGTGATCATAATGCTGATCCAGATGTTACTGTACAAACTACAGTGTCGGTATTTTGTTTATGTCATAAAGTTTAATATCAACAACCGCTCAACTTAAAAAATTCGTTAATGGCTGTATTTGGGTTTCTACGAACATTTGTAAACGCTTGCATATGATTAGAGTATTCAGATCTAAATGTGGCCATTTCATCATTGATTGTCATTAAATTGGGGGGTGCGTGGCCTGGGCCTGACGTCCCGCTTGCCAAAGGAAAGTGAAGCGTCTCTCATAGCCTCTCCTTCCCAGGTGTAGTGATCGCCGCAGGACCACTGTCTCACTCTGCGGGGCAGGAGGTTACTTGCATATGGCCTCTCCTACACTATTGTGTCCACAGCAGCACCTTCACGCGGTGCCCCCCTGTTTTAACAGAGCCTGCTGTGTGGCGCGACCGAGTACCCGGCGGTATAACTGGATGTGCAGACTGGGCTCATTAGCCTTGGCAGGCAACCAGTCTAAGAGAAGGGAAACTCTGAACCCAAACCCGGGCAGATGAAGCTCGTTAGCCTTGTCAGGCAGTTCATCTAGGAGAAGGAAACTCTGATTCAAAACCAACCAAGTCCCATCCATTGATTATGGCTCCACTGCCTTGTGGATATCTTCGGGAGAAGGAAAGGCTACGGAAGTAAACCCAGACAGAAAATCAGGAGTGGAGCCCCAAAGGCGGATGGGGGTCGACTACGGCCTCCTTCCGGCAGCTCCTGCATCCAAACTGGTGCCAAATGTCATGCTCAGCATTCCTTTGGACCCCACCAGCAAGGACGAGAGGCGGATCCTGACTTCTGGGCAGCCCAGGATCTCCATACTCCACGCCCAGGCTTGCGCCCTGGAGAGGACACTCCAGTCTCGCTACTGAGTGAGGAAACAACACGGAAGCTGACAGTTTACGGGTTATAAGTCCCACCCGATTGGTGTAGGGAAGGGGCGCCACGGGTCAGCTTTGGGAGTGATCATCGTGTTCCACTGGCCAACTATCGCCCGCCTCAAGCCGGGCAGCCCCCGGTCAATAAGGTGTTGCCCGCCATCGTCTGCCTGCTCCAGTGGGTGTCTGGAGCTTAGTGTGTTGTTCAGCATGACAAGCAGACGGTAATTCCACACCAGACAAAAGAAACAAGAAACCAATAAAGAAGACTCCAGCTCTTCGATTTGCAAGCTGGAATGTGCGCACCATGTGTACAGGCTTCTCCGACGACCTCAGAGAAGTAGACGACACCAGAAAGACGGCCATCATCGATAGAGAACTCACCAGACTAAATATCAGCATAGCTGCCCTCCAGGAAACCAGGCTCGCCTCTAGTGGCTCCCTCAGAGAGGAAAACTACACCTTCTTCTGGAAGGGTCGAGAACCTGAGGAGCCCCGTCAGCACGGAGTGGGCCTTGCCATCAAAAACAATCTCCTGGCCTCGGTTGAACCTCCCACAGGGGCACTGAGCGTCTCTTGTCCATCCGCCTCACCACTGCTTCAGGTCTTGTCAACATAATCAGTGTCTACACCCCAACCCTCACGTCATCAGAAGACGTGAAGGATCAGTTCTATGGGCAGCTGGACGAACAGATCAAAGGATGCCCCAAAAATGAACCACTATTCCCCCTCGGCGACTTTAATGCCAGAGTAGGTGCGGACCACGAGTCATGGCCTACCTGCCTCGGTTATCATGGCACTGGAAAGACCAACGAAAACGGCCAGAGACTGCTGGAGCTATGCACCTACCATGGCCTGTGCATCACAAACACCTTCTTCAAGTGTAAGCCACAACACAAAGTGTCATGGAAACACCCCAGATCTCATCACTGGCACCAACTCGACTTGGTCATCACCAGACGCTCTGCCCTTAACAGCGTCCTCTCCACCAGAACCTACCACAGTGCAGACTGTGACTCCGACCATGCCCTTGTGAGCAGCAGAGTGCGACTACAGCCACACACGCTACACCGCTCAAAACCAAAAGGACGTCCTCGCATAAACACTGCGCAGATGTCAGTCCCTGCCAAGGTGGAGGAGTATGTGTCTGCCCTGAACAAGGCTCTCCAGGACCTGCCTGAGTACAACGCTACAGCCAAGTGGAACGCCATGAAGGGTGCCATCTACAGTACAGCTATGTCAACGTTTGGCAAGAAGGAACGACCCAGCCAGGACTGGTTCAATGCACACCTATCAAGGATGGAACCACAAATCGAGGAGAAACGAAAAGCCTTCATAGCTTACAAAAAATGCCCTAATGAACGGACGCTTGCTGCTCTAAGAAGTGCCCAAAGTAACACCCAACGCATTGCTAGACAGTGTGCGAACGAGTACTGGCAACAACTGTGTGAAGGGATCCAGCACAGTGCCGAGTCCAGACACATCCAAGGTATGTACAGTGGCATCAAGAAGGCTCTAGGCCCTACAGTGAAAGGGGTCGCTCCCCTGAAATCCCTGACGGGAGAGAAGATCACAGACCGTGGGCAACAGATGGCCAGATGGGTGGAGCACTACTCAGAACTATACTCCCGAAAAACGTCAGTCACTGATGCAGCCCTCAGCAGCATAAAGAATCTGTCCACCATGGAAGAGCTCGACAAAGTGCCAACCTTAGAGGAGCTCAGCAAAGCAATCGACTGCCTTCCAAACGACAAAGCACCAGGTAGTGACAGCATCCCGCCCGAAGCTATCAAATGTGGAAAACCAGCATTGATTAAACCACTGCACGAGCTACTTTGCCGCTGCTGGGAGGAAGGAGTAGTTCCCCAAGACATGCGTGATGCCACAATTGTGACCCTTTACAAAAACAAGGGCGACCGCAGTGACTGTAATAATTACAGAGGGATCTCGCTCTTGAGTATTGTTGGTAAAGTGTACGCCCGCATCATACTCAACAGGCTGCAGTTGCTGGCAGACCGTGTGTACCCGGAATCACAGTGCGGCTTCAGAGCAGGCAGGTCGACGACAGACATGATCTTCTCTCTACGACAACTCCAAGAGAAGAGCAGAGAGCAAGGTCAACCACTCTACATGATGTTCATCGACCTCACCAAGGCCTTTGACTTGGCCAGCAGGAAGGGCCTTTTTGAACTTCTGAGTAAGATCGGTTGCCCCCCAAAACTCCTCAGCATGATAATCTCTTTCCATGCAGATATGAAGGGAACAGTCCTGTATGATGGATCCTCCTCAACCTCCTTCCCAATTAACTGTGGTGTGAAGCAGGGCTGCGTGCTGGCACCAACACTTTTTGGGATCTTCTTCTCTCTGCTTCTGTCCTACGCCTTCGACACGTCCACGGATGGCATATATCTACACACCAGGTCCGACGGGAGGCTGTTCAACCTGGCATGACTGCGCTCAAAGACAAAAGTGAGAGCTGTGCTCATCAGGGAGATGCTTTTTGCAGATGACGCAGCTCTTGTGGCCCACACCGAGGAAGCCCTCCAGAGACTGGGAGACCGTTTTGCTGATGCCTGCAAGCAGTTTGGTCTCACCATCAGCTTGGAAAAAACAAATGTCAGCGTGCAAGATACCACCATTGCCCCTTCAATCAAAATCAACGGTGTCACCCTGGAAGCAGTCAACAACTTTACCTACCTAGGGTCAACCATCAGCAACCCTCTCTCGATTGATATGGTGCTGGACAGAAGGCTTGGAAAGGCAAATACCATCATAACTCGATTAACGAAGAGGGTGTGGGAAAACAACGCGCTGACAGAGCACACCAAGGTCCGAGTCTACCAGGCCTGCGTTCTCAGCACCCTTCTATATGGAAGTGAGACCTGGAGTACCTACATGAGGCAAGAACGCCGGCTCAACTCCTTCCATATACGGTGCCTAAAACGCATCCTGAAAATCAGCTGGCAAGACCGTGTTCCACACAGCGAGATCCTGCAGCGTCCAAGTACCCCCAGCATGTACTGCCTGCTAATTAAACGCCGCCTTCGATGGCTGGGTCACGTCCGACGCATGGAGGATGGAAGGCTGCCAAAGGACATCTTATATGGACAGCTGGCCACTGGCATGAGAAGAGTTGGACGCCCCTCACTCCGTTTCAAAGATGTGTGCAAGAGGGACATAAAGGCATGCAACATTTCACCCGATGGCTGGGAAGAGCTGGCCGAGGACCAAGGCACCTGGAGACTGATGGTAAACAATGGCATATCAGTCGCTGATGCGAGGAGAGGCCAGTTGGCGGCAGTGAAACGTAAGAGAAAGAAGAACGCAGCAGCAACCACAGTAACGCAGACTTCCCAGTATGTCTGCACCAACTGCAGTAGCGACTGTCACTCACGTATAGGCCTGCACAGCCACAGCAGACGATGCCAACAGAGACAGACAACACCCCAAGGGCGCTATTCGCATGGTCTTTCGAGACCGAGTCGCCAATGATGATGATGATGATGCTGCTATCATCGACGTATTTCTTCGTTGCTGCGTCATGGCTTGATTCTCGTTCCCCGAAACCAGTAATTTTATTATTATTCATATTGAAAGAACCAGTCATTGTTTCACCCGTGGTTAATAAACGATCATTGATCTCGGTTCTGATCATGTTGTTGTTGCTGCCAACATATCTTTTTGTTACATCATCATCTGATTTTGGTTCTCTCACAATAATAATTGTATTTTACTGATATTGAGAACGCCGGACATAATATCTCCAATTCTTTTGATACGTCCAGCAATTTCTCCCATGATTGATAGAATTCATTCATCTGATTTTTTACCGTTTTTAGTAAACACCACTAAGTTATCTTATGTTACATCTGGAACCCGAAGAATAATATCTGTCAACGGGATATTGCTCGTCTTTAATTGTCCTTGTTTATCCTGAAAACAACGACTTCATTTTGGTCCATATTTGCAAGACTCAAAAGATTAGCGAGTTCATCCTTGACTTCGTCAAGGGTTGCATATTTACATAAGCCTTGAGTCTTACTCAGAGAAGATCTGCCGTAAACATGTACCATAATAATATTTTAAGATCTGTTTAAATCGATTGTATACTTGTCGATTGCTACTTGTATACTCGTGCATGACTTTATGAGGTGGTAATGTTGATGAAGATATTGCGTCGAGTACAGCAACTGCTTCACGGCCGCATATTGACGGATCGGTTATAGTTTGTGATGGTAATGTTGAATACCAGACTTGAGTTTGTACTGTGTTTACGTAATTTAAAAATTATTTTGGTGGAGCCAACCCATACGAATCAAAATAAACAATTCCACGTGGATTAGTTGCGCATGCAACCCAATGAGTATCAGGACCAGAACTATTATCGAGAATAATGACACCTGTTTCAATATTGATTGGCTGTTTTGGCAATTGATCACGCATAAAAACACCTGTAAAAATTTTATATTTAATTTTTTAGCAGTATCAAGTAAATCAAAAAATTTGACACTGGACGGATTGATGGACTGTTCCTGGAATTCTCAGACCTTTTCTGTATCAATATGGAGCTTTCCCTCATTTTTTAAAATCCTTGTCTTGTTGCTTTCTTTAATGCCATCCCAGCAGCAGTTCCAACAGCACCAAATGCAGCTGCTTTTTAATAGCTTGTGCTGCAGCGGCTATTAACACTGGTATAGCTGCAAGAAGTGGAAATATACCGCCTGTTTTAATTGAGTCTTTAACGGCACCAGCATAAATATTGAGTTTAACGCCTGTTTTGGATTGCTTGGAGCTATTGAAATGCCGGAGTTGACATTCTGACAATGATAGTTTATTTTGACCACATGTGATCTGATCCTTTTATAGTGATATTTTTATTCCGCGGTTCTTTGCTGAACTTGATTGAAGCTTTTTAATCTGACCAGGAGTCAGACTGACACTAACATGATGATATGACATTATAAATATCGTGAGTGATGTAATTAGGTGTTTTCTACTGGAGAATAGGTAACTCTCATTCATCCACCAACACCTTCAAGTAACATTGCTTTGTCTGAGAGAATAACAGCGATTGCTCTGTAATAATTATCTACAGCTGAAATCTATAGCTCCTCTTGCCACACGATCTCGAAAGTGTATATCAACGACATATTGTCTAAATAAATCCAGGTGTTCCAGCGAAAAGTAATAGATCGTATACAGCGTTGTAAAATCTAGTTGTGATATTTGTAGACCAAAATCAACATTCTGATCAGGTCCCATGAATGTCATCAAACAATGATATGCACATACTACATGATTATTCTCAAAAATTCAATAATATATCTTCGGATGGTTCTTGATGTCCATTTATTCTCAGTGCAACTTCAGTAATACCAAGTTTGTCAAATATCATTATATTGTGTGTTTGTGATCTTACTCGTGTAGCATCTTGAAAAGCAATAAATATATGTCGTGGTGCAGAAACACCTTGCTGTGATGCTATCTGCCATGTGAATAAACCATTAATGTTACTTTGAACACTATCTGTGGTCATCGTCAGGCATAATAATATTGATTTACCACCTGCGTCCATAAAAGAGAGCAACCGTTGTTCTTCAGCGAGTGATGGTATCATTGTTGGCATCCACAACGAATGTTTTATCAGCATTACTTTACCAGCATCACCAATAGGGCGGCAGATTGCATCATCGTCAGTAGCCTTTCTTACAAGCACAACTGTATTCTTGGCTCCAAAAATAACGTTTCCAACATTTCTGCAAAATCCGAAGATATGTGACAGAGAAATTGCGCATGAAAATCTTCTACTTCCATCTTGCAGCATTGATCGATGCGTTGCAAATCCAAAGTTGAATTCTGGATAAACACCATGAACCACCGGCCACACATCAGCGTCAGCGGCATCAGAGGCGTTTCTTGGTCGTCTTACCATATACTGTATGTTATTAGGGTGATCAGAAGTAGTGAAGGGGGATATTATAGCGTCAATGGGACTTATCATTAAAAATACCCTTGGGAACATATAGCGTCAAGGGAAATTTAACATGGAGAAAAATCGTGGGAACATATAGCGTCAAGGGAAATTAACATGGAGAAAAATCGTGGGACTGTTGAGCGTCAAGGGGAATTTAAACAGGGTGGGACTGTATAGCGTCAAGGGAAATGGAACATGGGATTTTTTTTTTAAAAAAAAAATAAAAAAAATAAAAAAGGGGTAGGCAATTCAAAGGCTATCTCTTTTCGAGAAATATGGCTGGCCCTGAAAAGGGCCTTTGGGTTTATGTTAATGTATTCATTAACATAAAGGGCACCGTATTGGTCTTCTTCTTGTCCTTAGGCTGCGTCTCACTGTTGGCCCGTAAACCAGCACTCTTTTCAGGCATCCTTGTCTTTCAACGTAGATCCTACGTATCCACAGGCTGGTGTTTGTCCTGTGGACAACGGTCCACTTGGATCGGACATACATAAGCAAGTCTGTCCGAAACATCATGGAAGACACAAGGGTGGATGACTCAACTGTGGTCCACATCTTGAAGCGACGAGAACAGGTGAATCAATGCACTGAACTGCGCTTATTTATAGGTACAGGTAGGATTGAAACGGATTGAGTTCATTCACCAATCCGAACACGCGTTACAAAATTCAGTCAGCCCGCATCCAATCCGAAGAGAGCAGTCTGTGACGTCACGTAGTCTATATAGATTCGCTAGCGCTTGTGTGCAGTCAATCTATGCGACAGTGATTCAACATGACGGAAACTCAGAAAACGATCCAATGGGGTGCACCAGCAGGGGAGACCGCCCAAGGGAACCCGGACTTACTTTCAGAAGAGGTGAATTGGGATTTTGTGGATTTTCTCTCCTCGCAAGAATTTGTTCCGGAACCTTCGTTACCTTCTTCATTACCGCAAGTGGAGAATTTTAGACAGAGACAGAAAGAAGAATTGGAGAAATTTATACAACGACAAAAGGAAGCGGAACAGGCTTTTCTCCTACAGCAACAGCAACAAGAAGAAGAGGTAAGAAAAAAACAACAGCAAGAAGAAGTAGCAGCAAAGAAACAAGAGGGTGAAAATCAAACGGTCACGGTACTGTTGGACATTTTAGCGGAGTTAAGAAGTCTGAAACAAATGTATCAGACTTCTTTATCACGACCGAAGAGAATACGACCTTCCCGAGCTAAACACGTCAACCCTGTGACTAAGCCTACCGTACCACCCTTAGTGATTTCAACCCAATCATCATCAACATTACGCAGTTCAGAAGTAGGCCTTGGCAGTGGCAAAGGCATAAGGCAGTTAAAGTTGATTGCTTAAACTCACCCCTACACCATAAAGAGAAAAAAGGCCCTTTTCAGTGCCACCCACATTTCTCGAAAAGAAATACAATTTCAATTTGCCAATAACTCAAAAAAAAAAAAAAAAAAACCCACCCATTTTACCTTTATAGTACGTGTCTGTGTATGAGTGCGTGAGTGTACGTTCTTATTTTAAAATCATAACTCAAAGACTCTTACCTTATATCATTCATTTATCGCTTTTATCCATTTTTTTACAATCCAATTCACAATTCACAACACAACACTTTAATAAAAAAGTTCATTGACTTCTTCTTTCTCCTTGTTTAGTCTCTCTGTTTTTTGAATTTCTTCACCGTCTTTTCCTCATTTTCTTCCCTTCTTCTTTTCTTCTTCTCCTGTTTCTTTGCCTCTTGTAAATAGAATTGTCTTTTTTCTTCCTCTTCTTCTGAAGAATTCCTCTCTTCATCCGAAGAATCCCTCTCTTCTTCTGAAGAATCCCTCCTTTCTTCTGACTCCTCTTGTTTCTTTTTTTGGCAATCTGGAGACCAATGTCCTTTTTCTTTACAATAATAACAGGTATCTTGACTTTTGTCTTTTTTAGTCCCTGTTTTTGTTCTTTTTTGACGGTCTGGACACTCTGAAGACCAATGCCCTTTCTTCTGACAGATATAGCAAGTATCTTGACTTTTATCTCTAAAGGAAGGAGAGTAGTCCGTAGGCTGGTCTGAAGAGAATTTTCTAATGACCCCTCGCAAAGCTCTGACGAAACGTTCCATCTGGTTAGTCTCTTCCATCGTTGTGCTCGGCTTGAGACTGAAATGAATAGTGAAAGGACAAGACACACACCCTTTTATATACGCTGGTATGCTATGACTATAAAGTAGTTCATGGTGTTTGAACTTGAGTCATTTGACTTTTTGCTTTCAAGATGAAACGATCTAATTCATTCGAGAAGAAAGAAGAAGAAAGAAGTAAGAGGCAGAAACGTGATCTATCGCCTCGTACCAGGGCTGAAATCTTGGCACAAATTCATGCCAGTGATTTTGAAGAGGACATGAGTGAACCAGAAGTAGAATCCTCTAAACCAATTTCACCACCCTTAGTTAACCCTGAAAAGTACTATTCCATTCGAGAGACGGAAAAGCGCTCCTCTAGAAAATTTAGAACTACGGCTTACAAATACACAGTGAAGTTTAAAGATTTCAAGGCTGAAGTGCCGTTAGAGAAAGCAGAAGTGTTTATCACTGGGGTGTGGGATTCTTTGCTCACTGCACTCAAGCAACAATGTCAACCCAAAGAAGACGATCGCTTGAGACTTTCCATACAACACGACGGTTTGAAATCCCCTGTTTGGATCGAGTTTAGCACCCCTGCAGAATTGACCGCTTCCAAAGTCATGGACAAGATTCAACACGTGCAACAATCTAATGACCAGTTTGACATCACCGATGGAAAAGCCACATTGGACATGACCCACGTCTCTCCTCCTCAAGGGACCGGACGCTAAAAGATGTTATTGGTGAACGACCTTCGCAGCATTAAGCGTAGCCTTGTCCAAATTCACAACCCTCATGACCAGATGTGTTTAGCCCGTGCCATCGTGGTGGGACGAACCTATGCCAACAAGAACGACACGGTAGAATGGAAAAGAACCTGGAAAACTATTCAACAATCCGACCGAGCCAAACAACGAAACGAAGCAGAACTTCTGTTACAACAAGCCGGACTGTCCAAAGACACACCCTGTGGCATTCCTGAGATGCAAAAATTGCAAGATGCCCTAGCTCCACGTTACACCTTGAAAGTGCACCCTCAAGAAGTGCGCGGGTCTTTGTTGTTTCGAGGGCAAGACTTTAAGGACGGAAAATACATTCATGTTTATTGTCACGATGACCATTTCGATACCATTACCACTATCACCGGATTCCTGGGATACGGTTATTACTGTGAGAAATGTGACCATGGTTATAATAATCGAGAGCAACACAAGCATTGTGGATCGAAATGCTCAGGATGTTTGGCCTCTTCACCCTGTCTGAGCGAAGAACCAGTGCCTTGTTCAACTTGTCTGCGCACGTTTGTTAGCCCTACCTGTTACCAACAACATCTGAAGACGCAAGGTTCACAGAAGCAATGTGCTTGTCAACTTCTGAGATTGTGCCCTACGTGTGAACAAGTCATACGTACCAATAATACCAAGGCACACGTATGTTCAGGAAAGAAAAAATGTCACATTTGTCACCACATCGTGGACTTGGAACACCAATGTTACGTGCAAAAATACCAACCCCAACCAGAGAAAGAGGACGGTCACAAGAAGAAAGGCAATTTCATCTTTTTCGATTTCGAATGCATGCAAGAAACCGGCATTCACATTCCTAATTTCTGCGTGGCTCATCGAGCGTGCGAGAAGTGCATTCAAGAACCTATCTTCAGTCATTGCCCTCACTGCAGCAAGATTCCTGGAGGACGTGAAAAAATCTTTCGGGGACCGAACACGCTAGCCGATTTTGCCCAATGGGTCTTAGACCCCGTCGACAAGACGTAGAGCCAAGAGGACATCGAACGTTACCGAGATTGTCATCGTCATGCCACGGTGATGGCTCACAATTTCTCCGGATACGATGGACAGTTTCTTTTGAGGTACTATACGGAACAAGGCACCGAGCGTCCTAAAGTGACTTTGAACGGAGCCAAAATCATTTTCATGCAAGTGGGACAAGTGCAGTTTAAAGATTCGATGAGCTATTTGGCCATGCCTTTGAGTCGAATGCCTAAAACGTTTGGAATGACAGAAATGGCTAAAGGTTATTTTCCACACTTTTTCAATACGGAAGCCAATCAACATGCCGTTCTACCTCATTTACCCGAGGCTCACTATTACGACCCCGACAACATGCGTACCGAACAACGAGAAGCTTTCTACGCTTGGTACCAGGCTCACGCCTCGGACCCTTTCGACTTTCAGGAAGAAATGCTAAAGTATTGTCGTTCCGACGTGGACATTTTACGGCGTTGCTGTGGAAAATTTCGAGAACTGTTCATGGAACACGGAGGGGTCGATCCTTTGAAAGAAGCTTGCACCATTGCCAAAGCGTGTTCCTTAGTGTATCGACAACGATTCATGCCTGAAAACACCGTGGCTGTCATCAGTCCTCAAACGACCCACTATGTCAAACGTCAATACTCGGTCAAAGCCCTACGTTGGTTACATTACTTGTGCGACAAGGAAGACAAGTGGATTCAGCATGCCCGCAACGGAGGGGGCGAAAAGACCATCGGAACGTATTCGGTCGATGGCTGGGACTTAGAAAACCCCAAGATCGTGTACGAGTTTAACGGTTGCTTATTTCACGGATGTCCCGTCTGTTACCCTGACCGTAGCACTAAAAATCAGTTTTTGCAACGAACCATGGAAGACTTGTACCAGGACACTTGTCAGCGGCGCCTAAAGTTAGAACAGGAAGGATACCAAGTGGTGGAAATGTGGGAACACGAGTACGATCACCGTATGAAAACCGATCCCGAGTTTAAACGCCTCGTGGAAAGTTACCAGTTCATGGACCCGCTGAACCCGAGGGATAGTTTGTACGGAGGAAGGACCAATGCCACCTGTTTGCTGTACCAAGCCGACGAAGAGAAAGGAGAAGAAATCAAATACTTGGACGTGTGTTCGCTGTATCCCTACGTGTGCAAATATTGTCGCTTTCCTGTAGGGCACCCGCAATTGCTGACGGAACACATCGACCTGGTCAACATTCGACAATACGAAGGCTTGATCAAGTGCAAAGTTTTGCCTCCCACGAACCTATACCATCCCGTCTTACCTCACCATTGTCAAGGCAAACTGATGTTTCCATTGTGCCGTACTTGTGCCGAAACGTGCAACCAAGACCAACCTTGCCATCACAGCCAGGAAGAACGTGCCTTGACGGGAACCTGGGTCAGCGTGGAATTGTTCAAAGCTCTGGACATGGGATACCAACTGTTAGAAGTGTACGAAATTTGTCACTTTCCCAAGACACAACAATACCGCAAGGGTGACCCCACGCAGAAAGGCATTTTCACAGACTACGTGGATGCCTTTTTGAAACTGAAACAAGAAGCCAGCGGCTATCCTTCCTGGTGTCACACTCCCGAAGACCAAATACAATTCAAAGAGAAATACTACGAACAAGAAGGCATCACTTTAGACCACATCGAGAAAAACGAAGGCAGGCGATCGTTTGCCAAAGTGATGTTAAATTGCTTGTGGGGTAAAATGGCACAACGACCGTGTTTACCCAAGACGGAATATTTGACAGAACCTTCCCGCTACTTCCAGATGATTCACGACAAAACCAAATACATGAAACACGTGGACGTCGTTCGAGAGAATTTGATCTTGGTCAATTACGAAGAAGATCTGGACTTTGTACAAGACGACCCTTTTGGAAATGTCATCATTGCGGCTTACGTGACAGCCCATGCTCGCTTAAAATTGTACGAAGCTTTAGAACTGTTAGAAGAACGCGTCCTGTACTTTGACACGGACAGTTGCATTTACATCCATCACCCGATTCAACATCACCCTAGCATCGAAGGAGACCGTTTAGGAGCCTGGACAGACGAGCATCCCGACGACAAGATTCTAAGTTTCGTCAGTGGCGGTCCCAAAAATTACGGCTACGAATACCGGGACAAACAAGGAGAAGTGCACACGACGTGCAAAGTGAAAGGACTGACTCTGAATTATCGTACCAGTCGAGTGGTCAACTTTGGGGTATTGAAAGAAGCCTTGCAATCGGGAGAGGATGGAAACTTTAAAGTGACCACCTATCAACCGGACAAGATTGTACGTTTACCCACTCACCACATCGTCAGTCGACCCTTGCAAAAAGTCTATCAAATTGTATACCAGAAGCGAGTGCGACTTCCCAATCACTTCACCTTACCGTACGGTCACGTCGGTATTGGTCTGTATATAAAAAAGGAACCCTAGACAAGATCGATAGTTCATTGGGACTACCAAGACCGAGCGAACAAGATGAATACTTTGAAAGAGACATCGTTCCAGTTTGGGGATTGTAAAAAAGTTGTATCTTCCTCTAGTGTGACTAATATTGGATGGATAAGACCCAGGCATTGCGACGGAAAATGTCCGGAAGGAAACTGCGATTGTCCATGTGGTTACCATTGTAATTGCGTAACGGAGTTTGCAGACGAGTGCGATTGTGAGCCTTGCGATGGATACGATGCTGTACCTTGTGACCTGAGCGATGCCGTAAAGCATCATGGGAACTTTAGTGCCCCTACCCCTATCATGGAAAGGGATGCTGTGCGTGTCAAACCTGTGGGATGCGAAAGCGATGCTGCTCGTCCTCTTGGACATTTTACTGGGTTTCGTTTTAAAGGGGAATGTTCACCTTCACGTCTACCCCCCTACGGATGTCATCCAGCCCTGAGCAAACTCCTAGCCATGTCACTCAACCCTCATCGAAACGAGCCTGTGAAAGACGAATATTCGTTTCCTGTGCGTTTGTCGGAATACTGCGACTTTGAAAATCGTCTTCAATCGTTCAAAGGAAAATGGCCAAAGTATCTGGGAGGACCGACCCTCGAAGAATTAGCCAGAGCCGGATTTTTCTACTTGGGCGAAGGAGATAAAGTCAAGTGCTTCAGTTGCGGTGTGTCACTTCACCACTGGGAACCGCAAGATTCGGCCTACGTAGAACATGCTCGATGGTCACCGAATTGTCATTACCTACCCTTAGTGGGACCGAGACATTGAAGTAACTTCTTACCATAATCATCTGTTCATGGATACTTTACAAGAGAACATTCGTGCTTTGCCTGTGGAGTTGAGAGAACGCATTTACCGAGAGCTGGTCAAAATACAAGTGAAACGTAAAGAACAATTGCATCCGTTACGTCACCGGTGTTTGAACCACTGGTACCTTCAGGCTATACAAGGACTGATTGAGTTGAAAGTGTTCCATTGGACAGACATTGATCAACGACCTCCTGGTTATAAAAAGGAATGGTTTGGTATTGACGATTCTATCTACTACATTGTAAACGTACTGCATCGAATTCCAGAGGAAGAGTTAACGAATTACCAACATCTTTCACGCAATGTCAACTTGGTAAAAGAGGAAACTTCTGAACGAATTGTAATGTGTAGATTAGTGGTGAAACGATTTAGATTCGACAATGAATTAAAACCATGTTTGTGCAAACAGTACATTTCTTGTGTCAGACCAAAGAGGATTTAGTATGACCTATTCATGGATACTTTACAAGAGAACATTCGTGCTTTGCCTGTGGAGTTGAGAGAACGCATTTACCGAGAGCTGGTCAAAATACAAGTCAAACGTAAAGAACAATTGCATCCGATACGTCACCAGATCTTTAACCACTGGTACCTGAATGGTATAAGAGAACTGATTCGTCAGAAATTCTTTCAATGGTCAGACATTGTTCAAAACTTTGAGGTCGCTAATGATCGACATGTTCATGATTATGGTTACTTCGAGATTCACCTAGTGCAACGCATTGAGGAAGACAAGTTAAAGGATTACAAACATATTTTACGTGGAATCTGCTTAGCGGAAGACGAAACACCTAAACGAACTCTGACGTTTCGGTTACAGTATGCAAGATTTAAATTCCCCACTGGAGAACGAAGATCTCTGGCTAGAAAGTACGTGTATTGCATCCAAAAAAAAGAGAATATAAAAACAGGCTGCCATGCCACGGTTTATGTCACATGTCATCCAACAGATTCCGTGGAAGGAACTCAATGACCATATTCAAACCGTGGATCATTACCATCAATTATTACAAGAATTGTATCCATTCAATTTGGGACGACAAGTGGTGTGTGTCTTAGTGACTTGTTTTCTGGGATTTCGTTTACCAGCCGATTCTTTGTGGACTCTTTACGATCAGTACTTACCACCTCCATGGCCTTAAATGGTCACGAAAAACTCCTTTTGCTCAAAGCCTTGCGATTTCATCTGGATACTTCTCGACCTCAACAGGAAAAAAAGATTCGTCAACTTTTAGCTACCCAAGACGTGTATGACGATGTGTGTGTAGCTTGTGACTTATATCCCCATTGGACAGATGTCCGTGCCTGGAAAGAATGGGGTTTTGAGGCTTGGACCCAAGAAGTGGCCCAGTATGCACGAAGGTTGTTCAAGGAAAAAAGTTACTTTTCAACCCGTGTTAGTGACGGTGCCAGAAGAACCCGTCACTCAGGACAGGACTGTCGTGGACAGGCCTGAAAGACCCTTTCGGGAGGACACTTGTGTGACCTTATCCCCTACTATAGAACTGGTTAGAACATTACACAAAACATGTGGTTGTTGTACAGACACTTGTGTTTATTCCACATTCATCGTTATCATGTGCCTTTTATCCTTGTACTTAAGCCTTTGGCTTTTATGTATTTTTGTCTTTCTTATTCATGTTTGAAAAAAAACATTCAATAAACGTGTTCTGAAAAAGTTAATAAACTCTTGTCTTGTTTGTTTTTCGTGTCACAAGTGACATTTCTCACACCATGGCTACCTCTGCTGTCTCTGCTCCCTCTTCCTCTACTGTCAAAGTCATCGACGAACACTTAGATCGTGCCAGTTGGGAGGCTTTGTATCTTCGCCATCCCTTTAACATGCTCATTGCTGGACCTAGCGGTTCAGGCAAAACCGAATTCGTCAAACGTTTGATCGAACATAAACATCATTTGATCGATCGGCCCCCTCAACGGATCGTGTGGTGTTACAAAGAGTGGCAATCGGCGTACAGCCTCTTGCGAGAAAGTCAAGGTGATTCCATCGTGTTTGTGGAAGGCATTCCTAAAGAAGACGACGGCATCGTCTCTGACTCCCGTCAAACCCATTTGGTCATTTTCGACGACATGTTAGGAGAAGACGAAGAAGAAATTAAATTGTGGTTCACGCGCAAAGGGCATCACCGTAATGCCAGTGTCGTTTACATCACCCAAAATTTGTTTCAACAAAGTAAAGCCCATCGCACCATCAGTCTCAATGCGCATTACGTGGTCTTGTTTAAAAGCCCTCGAGATAAATCGCAAGTGCAAGTCTTAGCCAAACAGTTAGGAACGCCTTGGCTGACTCAGGCGTACGACGATGCCACTCAAACGCCACACGCCTATTTACTCGTCGATTTGAAACCTACGACCCCCGAGGATTTGCGATTTCGTACCCACTTGTTTCACCACTGGTGCCAAGACGGAGGGCCTGTCCTGTACACGTCTCCGTCCTCGACTTCATTTCACTCCCCATGAAAAAAAATCTATAAAAACCTCAGACCCTTTTTCGTCTGTCTCACACAGTGTGAACATGACGTCCCTTCAGTCGCATCTTCCCGTCAAATTGATTCGTGCCTTGTATGGCATCAGTCGAGAAAAAGATCCACAAACACGAGCTCGTGTCTTAGAAGCTAGTCTCAAAGAAGTCTTACGATGGTTCACGGTGACGGCACGTCAATTACTCCAAGGAATCATTCAGATTCCTCATCAAACCAAACGCTTTTTCGATCGAAATAAAGTCGCTTTGGTCCAACTGGCCGATCCCCGCATCGATACTCAAACCAAAAAACAAATCATTTTGAAACCTGGAGGGAGCGGTACTCTAGGAGGGGTCATCATTCGCTCACTCTTAAGATGGGATCCTAATGCCCCCAAAGTTATCCCCAAGACAAAAGTCCAACGAAGCCCCAAGAAGAAAAAGAAAAAGACCAGGTCCCCAAGAAGAATAACTTCTCCAGTGGCAGGACCCTCCTCTTACCAGACACCACCCCGGAAAAAGAAAAGAAGCCCCCAGAAAAAGAAACAGAGAAAAAGTCCCCAGAAAAAGAAAAGTCCACAGAAGAAGAAAACTAGTCGCAAGAGAGGCACATCGGCCAGGACGCAACCTTACACTCGCAAACCACGACCTGCCACGGCAGTGACTGCGTCTCCGGCAGCCTCACGTTTGTCCACTTCTCCGTTGATGTCACCAGGAACTGAAGAGTACTTGGAGACGTTGATTACACCAAGAACTTCTCCGTTGATGACCCCCAAAAGAACTTCCCCAGTGGCAGGACCTTCCAATTTAGTGGCAGTGGCTGCTGCTCACAAAGTACCTTCTCCCAAAATCAAAGTCCATGAAAGATCGGGCATGTTACAAAGTTTACTGGATTTGTCCAAGCAAGAACTGGCTCGATTTAGTCCGTTACGTACCCCTGCACGACGTGTCATGCCTGTCCTCAAACTGATACGACGTAAAGACAATCAATGGCGACGCGTTCCAGTATAAAAAAGACCTGTGACCGAGTAGGGTATCAGTGTTTTTTCGGTGCTCCTAAAGACTCAAAGATGTCACCCACCAGAAAACCCCAAGGAAAGAAAAGGAAAGGACTGCCACCACGTTTAGCCAAACATGGGGACATGTTATCTGTCCTGTCCAAAGCTTCTCCACCCCTACGAAAAAAACTCATTCAAACGGCCTCCAAAGAGGTCATCGATACCGTGTGCGAATGTTGTTTGAACGTTTTGAAAGGCACGATCCCTTTGTCCAAACACCAGAAACAATGCTTAGGCAAACATCGTCACGTTCTTCGGAAAATGGTTCAAAAGAAAATTCCCATTCGTCAAAAAAAGAAGATGTTGGTCCAACGTGGAGGCATTTTACCTCTCTTGTTAGGCCCCATACTGAAAGGAGTCTTGGGAACCATGTTGGGAGGACTGGTGGGAGCAAGATAAAAAGGCCCTCGGAAGTCCCAAGATCTCAGAATCGACCCCTGACAACCCCATGGAAGGACGAAAACTAGCTTTAGTGCCTTACAAACGATGGATGGAATACCATCGGTGGCAAGAACAACGCACCCCGCATTTACCTCCCAATCCCAATTTGAGCGAGATGTCCCAGTTACAACACGAATTGCAATCCTTGATGGATCGCCAAGATTTGTCCGAAACAGAAAAATCGCAAAAGTATGGTCAACTCTTGCAACGACTGCAACTCTTTCACCAGAAAGCTTTAGACGAAACAGCTTTACCCACTCTGAAAGATTTTAAGACCTTGATGAAAAGTCCAGCACCATCATCATCATTACCACCACCACCACCACCACTTCCATCCCCAAGGGTCACCAGAGATGCTACCCCACAAAGACCTGAGGAAGAAGAGATGCGCGAAGTGTTTCAAACACCGTCAGCAGCTCCCATTTCGAGTAAGATTGCAGCATCCTTGTTGACCCCGTCCCCCACACCCCAACGAGAAGAAATGAAAGCTTGGGTTAAAAAGATGATGTCCACGCCTCCTTCGACAGAAGTGAAAAAGAAAGAAGGGAAACCAGAAGCGAAAAAAGAAAAGAAAACCAAAGCCATTCCATTGCCACCTCCACCACCACCACCACTACCTTCGACTTCTACTCCCGTAGCCCATCGGACACGTAAATCCGTTTCCAAACCACCCTTTCGACCCACCCAAAGTAGCATCACCGAAGAGTGGGTGACTTATTAACACACCAACACAAAAAATGGAAAAAGTCTTAGCCAGCATTTACTACGATCCCTCGCATCCTGCAGGTTACGCAGGAGTTCAAAAATTGTATCGTGCTGCCAAAACGCGACTGAAAAGTCTCCGTTTACCTCAAGTGCAACGATGGTTACAAGAACAAGCTACCTACACTTTACACAAACCCATTCGACGCAAGTTTGCCAGAAGTCGCACCCGAGTGGAAGGCATCGATCATCAATGGCAAGCCGATTTAGCCGATGTCTCTCATTTGGCCAGCTACAATCGTGGTTACAAATATTTGTTTTGTGTCATCGACGTCTTTTCCAAATTTGCCTGGGTCGTGCCCTTGACTTCCAAATCGAGCAGCGAGTTAGTGCGAGCCCTGCAACGGGTGTTGAAACAAAGCGGTCGTCACCCTCTTCGATGGCAAACGGACAAAGGCACCGAATTTCTGAACCAAGCTTTCCAAAAAGAATTAAAGAAACGTGACATTCATTTTTTTACCACCGAGAATCCCGAAACCAAAGCCAGCATCGTGGAACGTTTTCAACGCACTTTGAAAGAACGCATGTGGAAATATTTGACGCATCACCACACTCTGAAGTACATCGACATCTTACCGCACCTGGTGCAAGCGTACAACCAATCTTACCATCGAAGCATCGGACGTGCCCCGCAAGACGTGACCCCCGAGAACGAGGTGTTGGTGTTTGAGCGCCTGTTTGGTACGTCCCCGACGAGGGCTGTCCCCAAGAAAAGTGGAGAGTTGACCGTAGGAGATTGGGTGCGCATTGGCAAAACCAAACGCACTTTCGACAAAGGTTACTTACCTAACTGGACGACCGAATTGTTTCGCGTCACTGGACGAGTGCATGGCCGTCATCCTGCCGTCTATAAATTGGAAGACATGAACGGAGAAGTGCTCAAAGGAACGTTTTATTTGCCCGAGTTACAACGTGTCACCAAAAAAGAAGACGACGTGTACGACATCGAAAGCATTCTCGAACGCAGAACCCGTAAAGTGGGCAAACGACGTGTCAAAGAAGTCAAAGTACGTTGGAAAGGATATCCGCCCAGTTTCGATTCTTGGATCGACGCTTCGCAAGTCATCGACTATAAAAAGAAGAAGTGACCATCATGCCCTTTCACACAGCAGACGCAGCTACGTCGACCACTCCTTCTTCCCCTAGTTCTTCTGTGCAAGATTTACAAAAACAACCCTTGTGGGTGTGGTGCGGAGAACGTGTGCCTAAAACGCAATTCGTCTTTTTCTGCCAAATCTTCGTGGTGTATTGTGTCATCGGGGCAGCCATTGCCAATTTGAGTTTGCAACAAGGAGACAAACAATTGTGGACCATTTTATTGAGCAGTTGCATCGGTTACCTGCTTCCCAATCCCTCCCTGAAATTTTCCTCGAACGGGAACGTTGTGTCCAGTGCCAGTGCCAGTCACCACTCCAACAACAACCACAACCAGAACCCCATTTTGGGCGGAGACACACCTCTGACATCCACTAATATTCCCTCGGACAGCCACAGAACTCTGGAATTATGAGTCACCAAAACCAATTTTACTTAACCTTACCCAGTGACAGTTCCATGGAGGTGTTTCCCAACAACACGTTGTGCTGTTACACGGCCAAATTACCTCAAGCCATCCCCTTAGATCACGAAGCCCATTGGGAAGTGGCTTTAGTAGAAATGATTCACCCGACCCAAGTCCTCAGTGTCCTTCCCAATCAAAAAAAATTTGATGTGGAAGTTTATAACGAACAAATACAACAGTGGATGGATACCCATAGCAAATATGACAAGAAAAACCCTAACAAAGAAAATCCAAAGTGGACCACCTATCAGTTGTTCATTCCCCCAGGCTATTATTTTAGTGGTCAACATTTGGTCAGCACCATAGCCACCAGGTTTAATGGCGTGTTTGGGGAAGCTTTTAAGAATGTCAAGAACAAAACTGTCACCCTGGAATACCACAAAACAGCTCGTCGCTTCCTGATGAAATTTCCTGAGGGGGAAAAAATCATGGGTTTCTATTTTTATGATGAATTGTTTGACATGTTGGGCGGTGACATAAAGATGAGGAAGACAGTAGAACTACAAACATCACCCCAAAAAACCATCATTTTCAGCAACGAGTCTTTTGGCCAGTATTTTCGTACCCCGGTAGAACTGAACCAAGGACTGAATTTGATGTTTGTGTACTCCGATGTGGTGGAATACAACGTGGTGGGACACACCTCCGTACCGTTACTGCGTGTCATTCCTTTCA
Source organism: Sinohyriopsis cumingii (assembly GCA_028554795.2). Lineage (NCBI taxonomy): Eukaryota > Metazoa > Mollusca > Bivalvia > Unionida > Unionidae > Sinohyriopsis > Sinohyriopsis cumingii. Next base: position 123,177,991 of record CM068831.1, on the reverse strand, counting down.
AAGTGGATTCTGCCGCAAACGCTGACGAGGAAGGTGGAAACACTTACCACGTCCACCGCGAATTTGTCCATCCTCACTATTTGCCGGTCAGCAAGTCGTATTTGGACACGGTCAACATTACTATAAAAGGAGATTTGGGACAAAATATTCCATTCACCAAAGGAAAAGTCACGGTGAAACTCCATTTTCGAAAACGGTTCTCTCAGGATTCGTAAGCAAGTCATGTATCCAGTGTACCGAGGGGTTGCACGACAGCGAGGACACGGTTTAGGAGACATGTTAAAATCGGCCTTTCGTTCGGTGGCTCCGGTGTTGAAACCGATGGTGACACGCGGATTGCACGCCTTGAAAGATGCGGCACTGACGCAAGGCAAAGAATTTCTCCAAAATGTCATCATCGACAAACAAAACCCTAAAGAAGCCTTCATGAGGGCTGGTAAAAATGTCTTGTTACAAACGGGCAAAGACATTTTAGGCCGACGAGACACACCTATAAATGCCCTGCACGCTACCGAGTCAGGCATTCAGCAAGGACAAGGCAAAAAGAGACGACGCAGAAAACACCCTTTGACCAGACTTCAAGCTAGAAAAGCCAAGAAAAGAAGAACTGTTCGAGACTTAGACGTTTTCGATTATTGAGACACAGAAAAAAATGATGCACCGAGAGTCTTGTGCTTGTTCCAAGACAGAACTGGATATGTTTGCCATGCCCCCCACCATGATGACGATGCAAGAATCCCAATGGGTGGAATTTCATCCCGTCTCCTCATTGACCGATTCCGCTCCCATCGAGTTTGAAATCAAAGGACAGCCCGAAGATTACATCGATCTGAATAGTAGTTACCTATACTTGAAAGTGAAAGTGATCGAACCACCCAACGCTAACATAGACGCTGATGAAGCAGTAGCTCCCGTCAATAATTTCATGCATTCCTTGTTTAGCGAAGTGGACTTGTACTTGAATAACAAACTGGTCAGCAGCAGCATGGATAATTACCCTTACCGAGCGTACCTGGAAAATCTCTTGACGTATGGAAAAAACGCCAAGGATACTCATCTGGATGCTTGCGTGGTATGGAAACCTGACAAAGCGACTAAGTTCAACGGCATTGTACTTGCTGGGGATGCTTCGAATCCAACGGGATTTGTAGAACGACAAAAGAAAATTGCTGGAAGTCGTAGTTTAGAACTGATGGATCGTTTGCATTTGGACATGTGGTTACAAGAAAAGTATTTGCTGAACGGGGTGGATGTCCGCCTGAGACTGAATCGCAGTAGTGCTGCTTTCCATTTGATGGCTGATCGTGATGCCGCTTACAAAACCGTCATCCAAGAAGCCAGACTCTACGTGCGTCGTGTGGAAGTGTTACCTAAAGTGGGAAACGACATCAGTCAGACGTTGAGCAGAACAACCGCCAAGTATCCGATACGACGCGTAGAAGTGAAAACGTTCACCATTCCTGCTGGACAGCGATCCATGATCGAAGATCATCTGTTCCAAGGACAGTTACCCAAACGTTTGATTGTTGGTATCGTCAAGAATTCAGCTTTCAACGGAGCCTACCATGAAAATCCTTTCAATTTTCATCATTACAAAGTGTCCAAGATTGAAGTCAGTCGCGACGGCAAGACCTTGTGTACCCGACCTTTCGAACCTGTCTTTAATGACGACAATACTAAGTCGAATTACTTGAGATCGTACTTGTCCCTGTACGAAGCTACCGGACAGTTAGGAACCAACACCAGTCACGGCATTACGTACGACGATTATGCAGGAGGCTACGCTTTGTGGGCTTTCGATTTCACTCCAGACCAAGGCAGCGACGAGGGACATTTCCACCCTATAAAATCTGGCCAGATTCGTGTGGAAATTCAGTTTGCGAGTCCACTACCCGCAGATAACACAGTGAACGTCATCCTGTATGCAGAATTCGATAATACCATAGAAATCAACAGTTTGAGAGAAGTCATTCTAGACTATTAGAAACCATGGAAGACTGTTATCCCTCTTTACCTAGTGAAGAAACTTTAAAGATGGAATGTGAGGAGACCGTGGAAAAAGAAGAAGTGATCATGATGAAATCGAGATGGCCAGAACAAGAAGCCCATTTAGTCTCCTGTTTTGCCAAACACTTGGTCGACAAAATGACGGAATTGATCAAGAAAAATTGCTATGGATGTCAAAACGATCATCCCAGTCAAATTCAACACGATAAATGCCTGATGTTAAGTCAAGAAGAAAAATTGGACGAGTATCTGGACGAAGCTTGGAGTCTCATCTCGAACAAAGACGTGTTGCACCAGTGGTATAAAGACTTGCGTGAACATTCTTGTCCACCATTAACCACTCAAGAGATCCATCGTATCGAAGCTCTTCTGAATCAAAGTGAGGAAACAGAACGAATAACCGTTTATTCGTCAGACATTTTCAAGCAAAAAGTCAGGATCGAATTGACGACTTATTATTACCTGTGAAGAAGAAAAAAGCACACACAAATCAATGGATACCTGGGAACTTTATTACCTTTTGAACCACAGTTCGTAGACAGCTTCTTGGAATCCTGTCGTCTGTGCTAAAGATGAACTCCCTCATCGCAAACCTAAAGACCATCAAGCTTACGTGATCAACACGGACGACAGTCATCTCCCAGGAACCCACTGGGTAGCCGTCTACTTTCCTCAAGAAGGATGTGTGGAATATTTCGATTCGTACGGATTGCCCCCTTTGGAAGACGATATCATCGACTTTATGAGAAGAAATGCTCAAACCACCCGATTCAATAACGTGAAATTACAAGGCACAGATTCCTTGGTGTGTGGACAGTACTGTGTGTATTTTCTGCATCATCGCAACCTGGGCTATTCCTTAGAACATTTAGTGACTCATTTCGATCCTCGTTCTTCTGCTAGAAACGATGTGAAAGTAGATCGATGGTTTTGTGACCATTATGCTTATCTTTTGTCTCAAGCTAGGAAACGTAGTGTCCATCAATGGCCTAATGATTTCCAACAGTGGAAATCACAATTTCATTCACAACGTTGTCAGCCCTGTTCAAAGTAGATTGTCCATTGAGAAAAAAATGTTTGTGATTTGAAAAAAAATTGTTTGATGTTATAGTGTTGGATTATTGTTAAAAAATGTTAGAGTTGTTGTTTAGTGTTAAGTGATTTTTGAATAAAAAATGTTGTGTTTGGAAAAAAAATGCCTTTGTCTTTTGTTTAGCTATAAGAATGTTGGATTGATGCTCTTTCATTTCTTACTATCCCTCTCATGACACTCACTAAACGTTGCGGCTCGAAAACCGTGTGGGGGATGTTTTCCTTCACGTCCGCGCTTTGACTTTAAGAACCGGGGTTGTTCCCAGTCTAACCATCCATTGTCGACTCATCCTCCTAAGAAGATGTGTTCCAAACTAGCTAAGCTCAACGAAGCCTACGTGAATTTGCATAGGGTCAGACACAGTCTGATACCGAAGCCAGAAGAAATAGAGAATGTGAGAATGTTAAAAATCACTGAAGACCTGATAGAAGAGCTCTTCAGAGAAGAAATGAACAGGGAAAAAGAAGAATGGACAGAGAAGTACAGACTTCAGAGACAGCAGCAACAGCAGCAACAGCAGCAACAACAGCAACAACCTGAAGCTGACAGAGGCTTTGTCGATTGCCGTATCGACACCAAAGAGTTCTTCTTCTCTTTCCGAAGAAGCAGACCTATCGCCAGAAAGTCTATCCTCAGAGGACATCGCATTCTTAGAAACTAAAAAAGAATGCCATAGCAAACAAAAAAAACAGCCCTTTTCAGGGCTACCCAATACTCTAGAAAAGAAATAACGATCGATTTGCCAATGTGTGTAGGTAGAGTAGTGTGAAAATAAACACTAACTCTTTCTTAAAAAATGTGAGGGTATGTGTTGGTGTGTTTGTGTGTTTGTAAGTGATAAAGTAAGTTGGTGTGGATAGTAGATTAAAATGATGTTTGTTTTTTTGGGCTGTTTGAGGTGTATATTTGGGGTTAGATTGGATTGCTTTGCGTATGTGGATAGTCTATTGAAGTGATTTATAAAAAATTTTACAATAGTGATGGGTAGCATAAAAAAGTGAGTGAGTGTTTCTTTTAGGTCCGCGCGTTGTTTTTTTTGGTCACGATCTAGGTAAGATCAATTTTATGTTATTAGGGGGATGTTTTCCATCACGTCCGCGCTTTCACTATAAATTGAAACTCGCTGGGCAGTCTAGCTACCCTTGTTGATTGATCAACACAGCCAGAAGAATGAATAGCAGAATAGTGAAACTGTTAGAACTCCAGATGCACCTGGAATATGCCAGGCGCATAGTAAACGAACTATCAGCGGAGGCTATAGTAGAAGAAGCAAGAGTAAAGAAGGAAGAGAAGGAGAGAAGAGAGAGGGAAGAAGAGGAAAAGAAAAGAGAAGAGAGGATGTCGTTCAATATTCCCGAGACAGAGGATTGGGGTGTTGAAGCGAATCATCCTCCCTCTGCGCTCCCCAGAAGAAAGGTGAAAGAAGACTGGGGAAGAAGATGCGTGTGTGGCGCCAGGCCAGGACGGTGCAACCATTAGATAGGTGCATCAGGAGTTCAAAAAAAAAACCAACAGCCCTTTTCAGGGCTACCCCAATACTCCAGAAAAGAAATAACGATCGAATTGCCATTGTGTGTAGGTAGAGTAGTGTGAATATAAACACTAACTCTTTATTAATAGTGGAAGTGTATGTGTTTGTGTGTTTGTGTTTGTAAGAGCTCTGGTATGTTTGTGTGAATAGTAGATTATAGGTTTTTTTATTGTTTCTTAGCGCATGTGGAGAGTATAGTTTGGGTTTGATTATATGAAATGAGAAAAGTGGGGATGTTTTCTTTCACGTACGCGCGTTGATGGGTCATGATCTAGGTAAGATTAATTTTATGTTTTTAGGGGATGTTTTCCATCACGTCCGCGCTTTCACTATAATAACCCACCACGTTCGTCGTTCGAACCATTCTACGGAATAATAAAAACGAAGATGGTGGTTGCAAGTGACTTGTTCAACAATTTGGTACATATATACAACTGGATAATAGATGGTATCTATGTAGTGGAGAGACTGAAAAAAGAATGGAAGATAGCAGAGTACCTGGACTACGCTAAATGTCTAAACATAGCAAAAGAAGTGATAGCAGGAATGATTGAAGAGGAGGAAAAAAGATTGAGAGGTATGATAAATCCCACCTATGTCAGAGTGGGAAGCCTAAAGGAAGCACTTGACAATGCAAGCAAAGTCAGGTGTTTTCTTGAAAAAATGTCACATGGGACAGAGTGCTCTTATGTGGAGAGAGGCCAGGAAAGACTGAGGAAAGGAGAGGAGTTGATGAGAAAAGTGATGGAGGTAGAAGTCAAGAAGATTAAAGAGAGATGGTATAAAGAAAGAAAAGAAGAAGAAAATAGAAAAAAAGGGATGAATTTGAAAAACTGAACACAAACTGGATGAAAATCCAAGAGAAGTTCCGGGCCATGGGCCACCCGGACTGGCTGCCGGAAACAGAAAAGAAAAAGAAGAAAGGAATGATGGACAAAATAAGAGGATGGTGGAAGAAGTTAAGAAGTTAAAAGAAGAAGAAGAAAAACCCAAAGGCCCTTTTCAGGGCCCCTATATTTCTCGAAAAGAGATAGCCTTTGAATTGCCTACCCCTTTTTTATTTTTTTATTTTTTTTAAAAAAAAAAATCCCATGTTCCATTTCCCTTGACGCTATACAGTCCCACCCTGTTTAAATTCCTTTGACGCTATACAGTCCCACCCTGTTTAAATTCCCCTTGACGCTCAACAGTCCCACGATTTTTCTCCATGTTAATTTCCCTTGACGCTATATGTTCCCACGATTTTTCTCCATGTTAAATTTCCTTTGACGCTATATGTTCCCAAGGGTATTTTTAATGATAAGTCCCATTGACGCTATAATATCCCCCTTCACTACTATCAGAAGTGTCTTTGGCAAACATCATTGACGGACCAGCTGATCTCGAATAATCATCGGAATATCTTGCTAGACCCAATATTGTTGTGGCAACATCGACGTCGTTCTGACATATTTCAATGTTTTATTCCGTCAATCATGTATGTAGCGCTGTCAAACAACGCCATGATGTCATTAATAACAAAACTAACTCTAACATCAGCTGAATATTCAGTATCTGCTTTTATAATTTCTCCTACTTCAATAAACGCTTCAGCTGGTAAAAAATAACTGCTCTTATCTTGAACTTGCAGCTCAATTCGGCCACGCTGATTTGTTCGTCGTGCAACATCACCAACTGCGCTAGGAATTTTTTCACGAACAAAATCAATAGATTTCATTCCTAGTTGTTTTGCAATCGGTATTGCATTTGGCGCTATCCTTCTAAATAGACCCTGAACAACATCGCCGAGTCCATCTCCGTAAGTTGCTTTATAGGTTGGTAATCGTGAATGTATCACCCTGACTATTACAGGTCCACGTTGAGTATTATAAACGATCATCTTATTTGTTATTTATTTATTTAATATCTGTGACAATCATCAACCATTTCATCAATGAGAGACCAATAAACATTATTATCCATGATGCAAACGGTAAATAATCGTTGACAAATAGCAGCTTCTTCATTAATAATTTCTGGGGAATTATTACCGGCTCGTTTTCCGCCAATCAGAATTTCTATTCTATCAACATCTGCAAGACGTTATTGGGACATGGAGTAATAAGACCACTACCTCGAGTAACAAGACCACTTCCGGTTGCTCCTTTTGTTTCTTTCTTACCTGGAGAAGAACGTAATACTCACTCTTGTCTAATTCTCTCAAATTCCAGGTCTTTTCTTGTTCTCTTTTTTGTTCAGCTTCTTCATCACTTATTGTTTGAGATGGTTCTCTTGTAATGCTAACAGTTGTGATTCTAGTCGTTGTAATTTTCTAATATAGTTATTTACTCCATCAATAAAATTATCATATTCTTTATCTTTTTCTCTATTGATCCTACCCATTTTACAGTGTACTTTATAAACCCGATCGTACCAGGTTTCACTTTTTACATATTTATTAGAGTATTTAGGTTTTAAAATAGTTTTCTATCAGTAAAACTATCCATTGCAAAGACTGGTAATTGCGCCTCTTCGATATTCATAATGTGAAGAACACCATCATCGTTAAATTTATTGTCTGCATAAACTATGTTTCGTTCTGATATATCACCCTCCATGTCATCCTTTTTAATACGAACTTGGTCAATATTTTAAAGTACTTCTTTACCTACGTTAATAAGCCTAGCATCATCTATGTCAGTAGGTTGAGCAGCATCTACTTCATCTGAAATATCTTTTAAAATCTTCTTTGGTCTGTTTAGTTCTTCTCGCTATCTTTTCAGTTTGCTCAGCAGTTTGTTTTAACGTTGGGAGAAGACCTTTGGTAGCCTCTGTAACTCCTTCGGTAGCCTTCGTAATTGGTTTAAATAATTGTTCTGTACCTTCTGCAAATTCCACCTGAGACTCCTGACGCGCTTGTAGTTGTTGCTTGACAGAATCACGGACTGGAATATATTTTTAATTGCTTCTAATCGCTCTCAAGCTAATCTAGCTGTGCGAGATTCCATTGTTGATATTATAATGATTTAATTACTCATACATTTATAGCAGCAGAAGAGGTGCGACCTCACTGAAACCTCCGGCGGGTAAACGAACACAGATACAAATTTAGAAAAGAACACGAACGACAAAGATAAAGTAACAATAAAAACTAACCCAATTAGAGAAACTCTCGCTCAGTTAGAGGCTTCGGTTTGACGTTATTGGCCTTATTTTTTCATTTTCGTAGGAAGCTTTTTTCTCTTCAAAAATAACGTTCTAGCAAAAGGTATGTTAATCTTCTCTGCTGCTGATATAATAGCAGTGATTTCAAGTATATTCAAACCCCAAAAAGTACAAAATCCTTTCATTGAATATGTAGAAGGCAAAGTTTTCTACGCTTTGATTGGATGTAAACGGTCATGTGATACTGATCTGGAATTTTTTACACAACGATAAATTCTGCGTACTGCTTTTGGTTCCCTGGTACCAGATCATTTGATGTGAAATTTTATCTATATCAACGCCTTACACCCTAATAATAATAACAACAAGCTCCCACCCACCCACTCCTGTGGTTTTCTATCTAAAATGACCAGCCACAGCTATAAATCGACCATTAGAAGTTAAAACAATGTAATAGCACAGACCTTCCTAAATTCCAACACTCACCCCTTTTGCCGAAGAAGGCATATGGCAGGCTTTAGAAGCCAATCTTCGGAAATTATTGCATTTCACATCGACAGCATGTTACAGCAGCGATTATTAAAGGTCAGGGTCATTTGTCAACCAAGGGATGTTACTAAAAATGGACACAATTTTGCTTTTGAAAGATCGAAATGCATAGAAAGTAACAACGACGTTGCTATAACAACACATGCCATACGCATGCGTAATTTTCAACAAAAAAAAAAAAACCCCAAAGGAAATGAATATTCCTAGTTTAACCGCAACAACCACTTTTTATATATTAAAATAATGATCATAACAGTATATCACTGGCATGACCCGCTATGACATTCTACCCCGTATCACTGTATCATGAATGAATCGATGAATCTTGGCTAGCGAAGATAGGGCTATGCATACTATCATAGTTAAGAGGCTAATGAAAGAAAACTTAGATGTACATTAAAGTGAATGTTTTGTTGGTTAAATCTGCTGATGTGATGTTAGAAAGGAGGTAAATTGGAATTATAAGGATTAGATGATCATGGCTGGGTATTTATCGATGTGTAAACTTTACCTAATCACTCACAAAGTAAATAGAGTCCTTGTCCTTCGGACTTTATTTTCTTTGTGAGTGATTAGGTAAAATTTACACATCGATAAATACCCAACCATGATCATTTAATCATGTATATATATATACATACATATATATATATATATATATATATATATATATATATATATATATATATATATATATATATATATATATATAAACACACAAAAACGATTAGCTTTCATAGTAACCCCTAACCGTCCAATCGAGGACTGTGCTGGCTGGGACAGGAAATGACATGAGACTACGGTAAGAATTAAAACATTGTTTTTTTTAAGCTCTTTGTGAAAAAAGATAACAAAATGACACAGATACACGATGCCAGGGTCATTTTCACACAGCTTTACGTTCTGAAACATATCTTCATGAGATGACAGAAGCAGAGACAGATGACACAACCGGAGCAATTCGCTGTCAACAGGCTGGTATGAAATTCCTGTACTGTGTAACATATATATTCAAAGCAGAAAGAGACGCTGTTTCTGAATATTACGACGCTGCTGATTGCAATCCAGGTACAGACATGGGCATGGGTCAAAAATTATAACGACGATAACACCACATTTGTCACGTGGTTCTCATCGTGTTAACTGGTAATGTTATTCAAAAGTCACTTACAATAACTCTGGCATAATTCGTCTGGCCCACACACATATTTTTGATGTTGTTGTATTGTAACAGTGCTTGTTTTTGAGTTTCCAAATATCAATGTGGCAAATCATACTAGAAGAAGCAAATGGGAAAAAAATGTACTTTATGCATGCTGTTTAAAATAAGAAGACATCTTTAATACACTGAATTTAGATCATGTGACCTTATGTTTGACAAAGTGTAACGAACTTGATACAAAAGCAGATGTATGCGTCGGCCTAATATAGAACTAGTGAATTTGTTTTAACAAGTGTCGCAGACCTTTTGTCGTGTTGCCCATTAATGATCTGGAAAGAAGTATGATTGGAATTGTGTAGTGGGTCAATATGTGCATTCCAACACAGGTGGGAATAAAATTACGTCTCACACTACAAGTACTAACCGATGCAACATTACGTAACGCTCAGTCGACAAGGAAGTTGCCTCATCTCACTGCAAGCATTTATCGATTCAACACTGTGTAATGAGCGGTCTTCAAGGAACTTATCTAACCACGTTGCAAAGCATTTATCTCTGCGTCATGAAGTGTGCAGTTTACAATGTACTTACCAAACCGTACGTGAAGTATTTATCGATATTGTGTCATGTAGTACATAGTTGACAATGTACTTACCAAACCGTACTCTCTGTGTGTGATGTTGATTTTTAACGTAGCTTTAACAATTTTCAGTCATATCGCTACGAGGTCTGCAGTGTGGCAGTTATTAGTGATGTCTAGTACAGGGGCATCATGGCCGCAGACACGCAGCATGATGTCCCACCCAGTCACATTATCCTGACAATAGGCCGACCAATCCTAATCCAATAGACGACCTACCGCATCCGTGGAGGACGCTCTAACCATAAACCGTACTGGAAGTATTTGTCGATATTGTGTCATGTAGTACATATTTGACAACGAATTTACCTAACCGAATCCTAAGCATTTTTCAGTATGGCATGTCGCGTGTATTTGTCCGTCTCTCATCCAAATCTTCCACCAGTATTAATAGATCAAAATATTAGTACTTTTGTATTTAGCTGTCGGGTCAAATGCCAGTGTGAGAGCTTTCTGGCACCGCGTATTTCGGGCGAGACCACTATATCTAACAGTAAAACACTATAATATATTTATTGCATACAACCGATTCAAAAATAGAAAATGCATTTTTATTCTTATCTCAGTATTAAAAGGAAAAGTCTTAAAAGTCTTAAAAGAAGAAAAATAAATCATAGAAAATAATATACAAATCTTTGTTAGCAACGGGTATGAATACACATATGACATATTTAGTCTTTCACACTCTTACGTCATGCTGGTGAGAATTCATGCACGTGGTCTCGACAAAGAATAAACTCTTAAAAATGGTACTGTGCAACATTTGTTCCACTAGTTTGCTTATATTACGTTTGTTCCTATAAAAAAATAACAGAAAAATACAACCCGAACTCCCCCACCCCCAACAACAACAATAGGAACAACAAACAAGGATATATCCCAAATAATCAAATGATAGATAAGTGATAATTCATTGAAAATACAGTGAAAATATTTTCTTTCGAGCAAACCATCGTGGATCAGTCCCTAACTTACACGGATATGCACAGTGCACTCCACTGAGTGGATGGTTTTACAATTACATTGTGATTCTGAATCAGTGTAATCAAGGTAATTAGATGTGTATAACGCTAATGGATTGGCTCCACCCCAAAAATGTAGTTGTACTTATTTCTGAATTATACTGAAATTGTAATTTTTGGTAACAACATCGCTGAATAGATGCATACAACAGTCATCTCCGATATGCGTTTAATGTCTCTGAATTCATCTGTATGTGTCATAGAATCACCGTCAAGTTACTTAAGATGCCTTTCGCCTGTATATGTCTCATGACGTGTTATCTCACCAAACGTCAGTCGCTGGCTTGATCTGTGCCACTATACCCAACGATGTTGCCAAGGTAGTCTTAGTGGTTCACTGCCCGATGCGTGTGGTTAACGACCCATTTTACCCGAATAGAATTTATTTTCGTCTTTACGTGCAAGAGGTTCTGTTGTGCGACTTTTGCTCCTATACTCTTTGTCTTTAGGTCTATTCATTAGCAGCAAGTGCCAGGTGAATTGTTTGGAATTTTCTGTCTCGTAGCTCATATATTGAGACAATGTTTACTACTGTGCCTCATACAATCAAGAGTTGCTAGTTTTTACTCATAACCGTCAGTTTTTCTTACAGGAACAAACATTTAGGAAATCGGTTCATTTTATTGCTGGGGTAAAGGTTTTCTATTGATCTGCGTTATCTTTTCATTTTTCAAAGCTACTTTTGGATGTAATTCGTTTATCTTGCCATTGTTGTGTTGATATATTTCTTTTTCTGGTTTCCAACGAGCTAGATGATATAAATTTATCTCTTAGACTCATCCCTTTTTGAAGTCCGATTTGTAACATTATTGGTATAGCTGATACTATTTGCGTGATCTCTTAGGTTGAGATTCCTGGCGCAAATAGCCTTTTTAGTTGAATATATGAAAAGGCCTGATCAGAAACAATTTCTTTGTCTTCAGATATTAAATGTGATAGCCAGTCAAAGTATCTGCCTTGACAGAGAGAGGGGGGGGGGATTATATCTTGTGCATTTGACGTGTCTGCCATTTTAAAGTACTTTCAAAAGTAGTTCCTTAAATGACTGTTTCGTATGCAGGGGTTTGACTATGTAGCTTTATAACACTATGATCGCACCTTTGACTATATACATTTCTTTCTTATCCAGTTCTCTCCATTAATATATTGGCCGTCATTAAACTCGCAAACTGTACTGTGCGAGACAAGCTTCTCGTTATTTGCTCATCCTTCTGAAGTAGGAATAAGTCTTTCATGCTCGACTTTCTGACATTTACAAGAAATACATGTATCTTTTATATATGCCACAACCACTTTATCCAAAAAGCAGAAAAGAACACAATTGCCAAAAGCCTGTGCACTGTCTCCAATGCTTTGAAGAATTATCAGCGCAAGGTCTCCAATGCTTTGAGGACTTGTCAGGGATTCGAAATCATTTGTATGCTTGAACCATACTAATATAAAGCGGATGGTGCCCCAAACTCGGAGGAGCCACAAAAGCAACCACATGTACAGATAATGGGTATCCTCATCCCTGAAATCTGTATCCAGCTCGCTTAGTCGACTTCGAGAAAGGTACTGTGGACAAAAATGCTTAGAATGTTACTACAACATAAGAGCGGTGAAATGTATGTATGTATGTATGTATGTATGTATGTATGTATGTATGTATGCATGCATGTACATATGCACGTATATATTTATTTATTCTTATACAAGTGATAAAAAGATCGGAATTGTAAGATTTGTCTGACAAAGTCGTAAATATTTTTGAGCCTATTCATTCTAAATGTTCAATACGTAGCGGATTGCAGGACTCGTGTTTGAATTTGTTTTAAGAGGACTGTAACTTAAAAAAAAGTGTTTATGGTTTTGGTGGCGTTTTTTAATTCTTGCCGAATCCCTAGCTGGAATAGCTAGGATCTCATAAGTGTTGCGAACAATATACTTCCAGATGATTGATACGAATTAATTATTCCTTTTGTTATGCATATTAAATATGCATTCTTTGTTAGTAAGTTTTCTTTATTTTTTTATTTCATTATATGCTATGGGTAATGCAAGACTGTATTTTTGTACCTGACAAAATCGTTTATATTTTTATATTCTGTAAACAACTAATATTTTCTCTGTGAGTATGGGTTTAACATTGGGATCGTTATCAATAGAAGTAAACATATTTATCTTGGTCAAAGTCAAGGACATTGTTTTTCCATGTTCTTTATTATAATTTTAGTAACATACTTTCTAATTATAACTAAGATTTTATCTTGTAAACATTTGGAACCGTCTAGAATGGAATTTTCCACTAGGTAATTTATTTTAGAAAATACTAAGTGTGACCTAGGATAGGTCGAGAAGTATAAGATTTTGTTTACTGGAAAAATTATCTTTTTATGCAATAAAATCTGAAGCAGAAATCAGTCTTATTGTTGTATCCAATATTTCATTTGGGTTGGAATGTATTTATTCAAATTATTTATTCATTGGAAACACAAAATGCTAATTTAAAACATATTCTTGGAAATAGAGACTATGCTTTTTAGTGAAATTCAAATAACGATATATTTTGGATTATATTTTTGTGATTCAATAAAAGACTGTTTGCACATCATTACAATTCAGGACATCACATGTACATCAACACTTTCAGCGTTGGATTTATTCTGGATTACCATTACAGTTTGTTCAGAACTTTAATCATCAGGGCTTGTGTTAGAAATTCTATGAGTATTTAGGATTTAATTCTCAATATCGTAAGTTATTTGTTTTACATTTTCACTTTTTATTCTAGGGAAATAATTTGTTAAATTTCAGAAAACTCGTTGGTTTTATCTCTTTTCTGTAACTTTGTTTTAAACGATAGAGTTATAACAATATGTCTTGTTAAAGAAATTTAGACCTCTTACGCTTCATTCTGTTTATTGTTAAAAGCTTTATGTAACTCCATTCCCCACCACTTAATGTGGATTATTTATCTTCTAGGTTCAAACCAGTCATTATTGCATAGACATCAACTTACCAGCTTTACTTTCAGCAAGACAAGAATGCTGAAGGACAATATATAGCAGAGGATTTCCCAGCCCTTTCCTGCAAGTAACTTCCATTTAATCCTCTCTGTATATGTAATATCGTCTTTAATCCAGCACCGTGTTCCGGTCACCGCTGTACTGGTGTCAGAGGTACGACCTAGAACCGCTGTATCGGTGTCAGAGTTACGACCTAGAACCGCTGTATTGGTGTCAGAGGTACGACCTAGAACCGCTGTATTAGTGTCAGAGGTACGATCTAGAACTTCCTTTAAACCTGCAACTATTGTGATTACTCCTGGAGGAGAAAGTAAAGCAGGTAATTTTTAGTATTTCTATAAAAGTGATACAATTCCAAGACGTTCAGAATTCAATTTAAGCTATTCTTCATGACATCGATTGTAAAGATTGTCTACGCATAGTACGGATAAACTAATATGGAGATGTTAATGACGTAGTCAATCACCTAGTCAACTAATCAATCAGGATTTCAATGTTAAAAATAACAATATGCCTCTTACCTGGAACTCCCCAGCAGATGACATAGTATAAAACCTTTAAAATCACAGACCTTGTCTTGTCGCTCCGGAACTGAATGGCTATCATCAGGTGAGCTATTATTACCAACGTCCAGAGAAATGGCGCCAAAGAGGCGAAAATTGTAACGATGCTTTGGGCAATGCAAACGTCGTTATTCGTACAATTGTTCGATAAAAAGTCAATCGTTCCAAACAGATATCCTGTTGCATTCATTAAATCAGCAATTGTAAGCCATATAAGAAGGGTTCTCGGAAAATTCCGAAGAGAAATGACTCTCCAGTACGTCCACAATATGACGAAGGCACCAAATATTGACAGAAGAGAACTGACAATGGTGCAGCCTGCAGATGCAAGTTGTATGGACTTGAAATGTATAATTGAAATATTGCTCATTTTGAAATAAATAATATCAAGAATCTCCCTGATTTTGTTGTTTTTGTTTTGCGGTAGACTCTTAATGAATCTAGAATAAGTGGTTTACTCAGCCTAAAGAAACTTTATCATAATAGTTGTGTGCGATTTGTTCCATACTCACTTCGTTTATCTACTACTAGATTAGCCCATTTGAGTTGCCTTGGTGGTCCTTGGGCATATCACTTTTTTCCCAGATGCCTAGATATTAAATAGCATGTTTATTACTGTGCAGTAAACTTCCAAACGAAACAAATTCAGCTTACATTTGTATTCAAATCATAACTCAAACGTGTGACACCTCCCAATCAATAAATGCAGTGTGCACTGTACAGGAATCCTGGCAAGCATGTTGCATCAAAAAAAAAAAAACTGTTTCAAGTAGAAATTTGTTTGCATTTTTGTGGGTTATATATTCAGGTTGTGCTGAGTTTGTTAAATGGCAAGAGATAACATTAGTGATAAAATAACAGGCACTGAGTTTGTTAAATGGCAAGAGAACATTAGTGATAAAATAACAGGCACTGAGTTTGTCAAATGGCAAGAGAACATTAGTGATAAAATAACAGGCACTGAGTTGTTAAATGGCAAGAGATAACATAAGTGATAAAATAACAGGCACTGAGTTTGTTAAATGGCAAGAGATAACATTAGTGATAAAATAACAGGCACTGAGTTCCAGAGTAACTACAAACAAAATTGCGCGTCTTTTTTATCTCCTACCCGACAGAAAAATGTGAAGGTAATTAAATTGTACCGGGACTGTTTTAGAGACAATACCCCCTTCTCTTATGCACACACACGCGCGCGCACCTACACACGGATACACGAAACCCCGCCATCAATTAATACATACACAATAAGCAGCCGAAGATGGCAATGACACGGACGTCATCCAGTAGTAGCAAAAATTGTAGCATTAAGATGGCGATAAGTAAAGGCAGGATTTGTTGTCAGTTTTAGCAGCAAAATTAGTAGATGTAGCTGAATTTGTAATTGTGAATTACCATGTCTTGATTCGCGTGGTGCACGTGCACAATATTTTAATTTATTATAAACATATGAATAATTTATTAGCAGACACTGAAACTGAGCGAATGAGTGGTGGTGGTGGTGGTGGGATAGACCTAATATATAGTTTGTATATGTAATGTTATTACTTACCGGCTTATTCATCAACTAAAGAAGTAAAAAGTCATTTATACTCGGAGAAAGATATATTACTTGGTTGTGAAATATAACTCAGTGAAGCCTAATTTCGACTTTCAGAACATTAATGTTGCAATTTGTATAGAGAACACCCTCTCACCGTATTAGGAAAACAAAACACTCTAAATGTACCCCGTGAGGGGACTATGTGAAGTTGGGATGGAGGTAATTTTTATAACGAAGTTACCCATTCATATTTATATCGTTGGCCTGTGGTCCAATCATCAATATATTGATGACACTGCATAATATTGGTTAGCTAAGAATGATGATCACGTGGCTTTTAATAACAAAGTTCTCCATTCATATTTATATGGTTGGCATACAATTCTTTAATGCACTAGGACCTAAAAAGAAATATAAACAAACAAAGGTAAATTAATCTAAAGAGTCTGCCTGTGTTCCAATCATCAATATATTGATGGTACTGCATAATATTGGTTAGCTAAGAATGATGATCACGTGGCTTATACAAATGCAGGTATTGTTTATACCAAGAAACACGTGCGATACAGTTATTTGACCCGTGAAAGTCAAACAAAAACCAGTTGGTGCTTGTTATGTATTGTAATTAAAAGTTATAAGTAGCTCCCTAAATTTAAATTTTATGTCAATTTTTTGTAGGTATCGTGTAAAATACAGATCGGAGTGGTGGAGTGGAATCTGAAGTTCATTAATCAAAACAAACACGTGTTTTGTCTGAGTGTTTTTTTTTAATACTGTTGTTGTCAGCCCATAGCATCAACCCACCATCCCGTAAAATACAAGCAACATCAGCAATATGAAAACAGGCAAGCGAAATCCCATAACAATCCAAAGACAGAGGTTTTATCTGCCTAATGAATCCATGGCAAGTGCATTACTGAGTCTGGTGAAAACGGGTTTACCCTGTCTAATGGGTCCGTAACAAGTGCTCTACCGAGCCTAATGAATCTATAGCAAGTGCTCTACTCAGTCTAATGAATCCATAGCAAGTGCATTACTCAGTCTGGTGAAAACGGTTTTACCCAGTCTAATGAGTCCGTAGCAAGGGCTCTACTGATCCTAATGAATCCATAGCCTGTGCATTACTCAGTCTAATAATTACATAGCATGCGCATTAATCAGTCTGGTGAAAACGGTTTTACCCAGTCTAATGAGTCCGTAGCAAGTGCTCTACTGAGCCTGATGAATCCATAGCATGTGCATTACTCAGTCTAATGAATACATAGCATGTGCATTACTCAGTCTGGTGAAAACGGTTTTACCCAGTCTAATGAGTCCGTAGCAAGTGCTCTACTGAGTCTAATGAATCCATAGCATGTGCATTACTCAGTCTAATGAATACATAGCATGTGCATTACTCAGTCTGGTGAAAACGGGTTTACCCAGTCTACTGAATCTATATGAAATATTTTACTCCGCTTAATGAATTTCCACCAAGTGCTTCATTCCAAATAATGAATCCATAGATAGCGCGTTACCCAGTCTAATGAGTCCATAGCAAATACTCTCCTGAGCCTAATGAATCTATAGCAAGTGCTCTACTCAGTCTAATGAATTTATAGCATGTGCATTACTCAGTCTGGTGAAAACGGGTTTACCCAGTCTACTGAATCTATATGAAATGCTTTACTCCGCTTAATGTATCTCCACCAAGTGCTTCGTTCCAAATAATGAATCCATAGATAGCACGTTACCCAGTCTAATGAGTCCATAGCAAGTGCTCTACTGAGCCTAATGAATTTATATCAAGTGCTCTACTCAGTCTAATGAATTTATAGCAAGTGCTTTACTCAGTCTAATGAATTTTTGTTGTTGTTGTTCAAGGGTTTAACGCCATTTTTCAGCACAAGATAGGCTATACATGGCGGCCAGTATAACTGGTGGAGGAAGAACCCTGGAAAACCCAGGGAAGAACCACCGACCCACGAGAAGCTACTGGCAGGCTTTCCCACGTACCCACGCTAGCCGAGCCTTGGACTTGAACCCACTCAGACAAAGGTGAGATGACAGTGATTGGGGCCCTGTCTAATGAATTAAAGTGCTTTACACAGTCTAAAGAATTCATAGTAAGTGCGTTGCTGAGTCTAATGACTCTATATAAAGGGCTTTTCGCTGCTTAATGAGTCCATGGGAAGCGCGTTACTCAGCTTAAAAACGTCCATAGCATGTGCTTTGCGCTTCTTAATGAATCCATGGCAAGCGCGTTACTCAAAATAAATGAGTCCATAATGAGTGCTTTCCTCAGTCTAATTAAGCTTTTACCTTAAGGTTTGTGTTAGATTGTGTTCCAAAAGTACTAAATATGATTGTACCATACTTGACTTAGCTTCTAATCTAAAATTGTCCATTTATGGACATTAAGTGTGTATAAGCAATGAAAAAGTATGCTCATTGGACACAGAGGCTAAAAATTTAGTATGACGTATATCAATGATAATTGGTACATTATTTTACCGTTTTCGACTGATCCCTAACTATTAATTCCTTCTGGAAATCGGGCATGAATTCAGATTCTGAGCGATCGTAGGTTTATTCTTGGTTAAGTTTGTCTGTCTGTTTTTTTTTTCCCCCTGATGTTTTACTTTACCACAGAACCCTTACTGACTGACCAAAGTAAGTTTATCTCTTCTTACGTTGAAACATGTATGTATGAACTCATGTACATGTTGATATGGTATAAATCAAACTTACTCAATTAAAAGCGCTAATATTACCATTACTGTTACGTTATCGATGATATGGCTTAAGATACGCTAATTGTGAAATATAGATTGTATTAATGACACTAATAGTTGAGGCATCTTAAAAACCTATCTAATTTATCTCGCTAGACAATCTACATGAATCGACAGATATGTAGGAATGGAACTTTCATAATATTTCCAGAGCAAAGACGAGTTGTTATACTTGGCAAAACTGGGTTGAGTGACTGGGATATGGTCTAGCCTTTACTGAGGCATGCATACAAGTTGAGTCAATACATGCAATACATGTACAAACATAGAACAACAATGAAGGCTCGGTTTCAAGTAAGGCGCTATATTGTTTAAACTCTCATCACGATGATCGGAAACTACTGGATATTTCTATTCGAATATTCGTATCAGGTTATAAAACGCACTAGACTGATATCTGATTGGTCGGTGACTTGATGTTAACTAATCATTCGTAAGAATCTGAGCTAAATCTGAGTTAAATAAGAACATAATATTGCATACTTGGGTTAACTACATTTTGACTTTTCAGTCAATTAAGCCGCCATTTGTTTTAGTTTTCTTGTTCGAAACTGTCATATCTAAGTGTTTTGAGACGGTTTAAAGAATGAGATACCGTTGCTCGTAGTTCAACACAAAACATATGCGGCTGAGAGGACACATCTATTGATTTGCTCCATTGTTATCTTTTCGCCATTAGACAATAAACAAATTATGTGGTGACATATATATTGTATTAGCTTTTAAATATCTAACGTCCCTTGGCCGCTTGTCTGCACTATAAAAAGTAAATAATTTCTTAATTATGTTAAGATTTTTATAACAATGAATAAGGTATGTCATGTGCTACTAAACTGAAGTTCCTGGATGCCTCGGGTAATATTGTAAGTCATAATAGTACCATATATTTAAAAACTTTTTTATATGAACTTACAAATATCATCATTTTTGTGTGATAAAATTTGCATGCAATCTAAATCCTCAAAATTTCCGAATTATTGGATTAATAATTTGTATCTGATTCCATAACAGTTTTAAATTTCTCATGAATTCAACGTTTTGATGGCATACTTACTATGCAAATTTCTTTATTAAGAGAAATGAAACAATTTGTATTGTATAATTCAATTATCCATCTCAAACCTAAAATAAAATGCTTTGTTTGCATTTGCATGTTTTTTGTTCATTAGTACGAATGAGTGTTATCCATTGCAAATTTTCAAATTTTCGTGACTAATAATATATTTTATATGTTTGTTCCTCTCGCAATTTATCGAAGCAATAAAAAGGCACAACACAAAAAATAAACACTTATTGTTACCATCTTAACAGTTTATATAAATGTATAACTGATGTTAAATGTTAATAAATCGAAGATTACAGCTTCATCGTGTAATTATTTCAAAATTCGTGATTGCGCGGTACATTCAAAATTTATTCAATTTATTAAGTTAAAACGTCATCAACATTTGCGATAAAGATTTGTTTAAAATATTATTGTTCTAAATTTTTCCAATATTTTGCAATAATACTTTTACCAGATTCTATCCAAAGTTTAATGCTTTTAAGTTTTTCAGTATCGTAATTTCTGATGCCATAATTAATGTAGGAGATGGTTCTCTTACATCCTTTTGAATTTGGACTTTGGTATATATATATATATATATATATATATATATATATATATATATATATATATATAGAGAGAGAGAGAGAGAGAGAGAGAGAGAGATGTTATCAGTATGTTGTCACTCTCAGTGCCCGTATCAGATTCTAGCTGTTAATAGTGACAGTTTGGCCAGGACATGAATCCCAGCATTCTGGATATTGGATACCAGAGACTGTCAACATGTTCGGTTATGTTGTCTATCTTCCCATGGCTAACTGTGCATGGACCAGTTCATGCCCTTGGATAAGGCAAACATGTTAAATTAATGAAATCCCTTATACCTAACCCTTACTAAAGCAAGAGAACAGTGGGAGGAAGACAATAATGCAACAGGGCTTCGTCCTGTAGACAACATTGGTTTTAGTTAATGTGAAGATTTTAGCTTTATTGTACATACAATTGTAGGACCCTTACTTGGTGTTTGAGTGTCCTTTAAACCCGAATGCAACTATCAATATATATATATATATATATATATATATATATATATATATATATATATATATATATATATATATATATATATATATATATATATATATATATATATAGAGAGAGAGAGAGAGAGAGAGAGAGAGAGAGAGAGAGAGAGAGACACAACTCACAACGATGGCATAGTCAGTTATGATCATAAATAATATAAACTGTTACAGAATTTAACAACTTAATTTTCTTCCGGCATCGTTAATAAATATAAGTATCACCCCTAATTATAACAGTCACTTTGATAGAAGCATCTCTGTCCGTGCCTAACGAGAGTGAACGTATGTACGGCGCTTAAAAGCGATATATCAAACATATATGGGGAGATACGGTGAATTATCACAAAGAAATATTGTGTATGGTTGTGCACCGAAAGTGACTCATATATCAAATGCCACGGGTTATCTCAATAAGGAACCTTGTTCGTATTTTATACAAACTCGTGTAACAATAGGTAGACGTTGGCTTGAGTGTATATTTTAGAGTCGTCATCTGTTACGAGTCTATGCTCTTAAAATAAGTAACAGAAAAGAATGTTGACAACAAGCTTTGTAGAATATAACAAATAATTTATTTCCCTAGAATACAAAGTGAAAAATGAGAAACAAGAACATACGGTACTGTGAATTAAATCCATAATAACCCAAGAATTAAAGACACAAGCCCTAGTAATAAAAGTACTGAATTAAACTCAAGTCCCGAAGAGATCCAAAATTGAAGGCGATGAGGAGTCTGTTATGGCCTGCAAAGTGCTGATTTGTCAACAGTCTCTTGTTGAATCACATAACTATTATTCCAGGTCTGAATTCAGTTTAAATTCCAATAAATGTCCTTATCACAACATAATACAACTTGAAGTGCTAGATGCTAAAGCGTGACTGGTAAAATCCTCAGTCACAAGATAGTATAGTTCTCTGTTTAAACTCAGGTCACATTAGCATTTTCTAAAAACAACCATTACCTAATGGAAAATAACCTTCTAGAATGATCTAATGAGCCTTGTTTATTTACAACACTATGCCTTTAAAATTCACTTAGAAATCTCCAAAACCCTGACCCTGATCAACATATTTACCACTTCTTATCTATCTGCATAATCATTCTGTTAATAAGCTCATACACACAGAGAGTACTGAAGCTATTATTAGTTGTTTACATCAATGAAATAAATATATTTTAAAAAGTCGATTAGCTCAAGCAGAAATAAACTCAGGTTTGGACAAGGTTAAGTCCAGCAAACAATGTTACAGTACAATAAAATGTCATGAAATATAAAAAATTAAAACTAACAGACAAACAATTAAATTAAATATACATAACATATGTAACAACGAATATATGTTTAATTTCTTAAGAACGTAATTTAAAGTATTTACGACACAGCTCATGGTTCTCAGTCAGTGAAATGTGTTACTTTCTAGATGCAGAGTGTGGGGATAAAAGCATTTTAAAATGTTAAGAAACACACGTGATAAATATGTTTAAGTTAAATTTGCAGTAAGTCTTTATGCCTTTAGAGCTTTTTCATGCTTTATCCATACTCTTTTGAGGAAAGTATTTGCCGAAATTATAATAGATTGTTTTATTTAGTCTTATTATATCTAAAATCTTGTCTTACACATAAAATAAATAGTCTCTGCACTGTCGAACAAACTGTGATTCTCTGATGTCCATCATGCAAGTGGTGCTGAAGTAGACAGTCACGTTTATTAATTAACGAAAATGAGACCCTTTTGAAAAATCACGAAAAGAGGACAGCCGCGGCCTGTTCAAAAATTATATATTCACATTATCTGTAAAATAAAATGACGGCTGAAAAGAAGCCATGAAACTACCCAGTATTTTGTCAATCGATTTCCCACGAAAGAATTGAAAGTTTTTGTTTCATATGCACCGTTTCAGTGCAAGGCCGCATCCAAGTTAAGATTTCAAATTGTGATGTTACTGTATTTATATATTTCCCCGTCAAAGTATCGAACACGATTTAAAAAAGTAATAAGCGTTGAAGAGTACCGTGAAAGGAGTAAGCACTGAAGAACACCGTCTGTGACACCAAGTCATCTGAAGTTTCTGAACGGATAATAAGGTAAACCGCTACAGACCCATTCTGGTTGCGCTTTAAGCTTTTCAAATCTTTGTTTTAAACAAAAATCCGCATCTATGCGATGCCTTGCAGTAGCAGATCTAGAGGAGGTTTTGGGTTTCAGTAGTCAACCCCTTTTTGCAGACCAGGATAGAATAGATTTACGCAAAAATCAAGGAAGGTAAATGTTTATCGTTGTGTTTTGTTAATTTGTGACGCAGAGAAAACAACGATAAAATGGGATAGAGCGAAAGATTTTAATTTCTCTCAATGGGAATCATATGTTGAAAGCCTGTTACGAGTTATATTACATCGGCAAACATTACGCAGGATTTCTAAAGGACTTACAAACATATAAGGGAGTTTCAAATATGTGACAGCAAACGCGAGCAAAGATACAGAATGGTCTACAGCCAAAATGCTTCAGAAATAAATGTAGTCAAACTTTACTAATTGCGGGTCACTGAGAACGAAAATGATGCTTAAAATTGTTGATTGGCTCTAGTTTTAAAGATTTGATACTGGGTCGGTATATATGACCCTTGACTTGGGAAAGGTGGAGGATAAGTGAGTAATAAAGGAAAGGGATCTCAGTTTTAGACAGAAATGACAAAAATGCATCTTTGACTGGCTCTATGAATAATTCTATCACTGGGTTTGGACAGTATTTGTTTTAGGCAAAACAATGAATGATGTAATCTGAAGCTGGTATTGCATCATACATGATAGGAATTGCATCATGGTATTCCTAGAAGTCATGGATGATGCAATCATAACTATGCTTACATCACTCCGCTGAAGAAAATGCCCTATATCAGCTCTAGAAATCATACAGTGTCGTGCTCTCTTATTTGTCAGTGTTTGATTTGGTACACATTTCTGTTTAGCTAACGTGAGCAGAGATGCTTCGTACCTATGTGAACAATGCATATAACTTCTGCTATGTTTGTGGTGAAGTGACTTTTGCATAAAAAATGCGCAGTATAACCACTATGGTTAAGGATGACTATTCCCTTTATTTTGGAGGCAAAACTGGAAATCAGGACAAGAAGTTGGCCCCACACATACGCTGCAACACTTGTGCAACAAATCTTCGCCAGTGGTTGGACAGGAAAATGAAATCTATGCCTTTTGCAGTGCCAATATTTTGGAGAGAGCCAACAGATCAAATCAGCAGTTGTTACTTCTGCATAGTGCCTCAAGTTGGGAAAGGTGTGTCATAGAAGCGAAAGTGAACTGTGCATTATCCAAACATTGAATCAGCTATATGCCCAGTACCCTACGGAGATGGACTACCGGTTCCGGATGCACCAGAATCATTCTGACTTGAGTCAGACAAGGATGAAGAAAAAAAATGAAACTTCTAATCCTGAACCATCACATGGCCAATTTTTTCTCCTATCCTCCTCCTCTGAACCACACCTCATAACACAAAGTGAGCTGAATGGCCTTGTCAGGGATTTGGAACTATTCAAGAGTAAGGCAGAGCTGTTGGGCTCCATTCTACAGCAGTGGAATAACCTGGCAGGTGATGTTAGGATTTTCATGTTCCGTGTCCATCAAAAGGATCTTGTCCCATTCTTCTTTATGGAATGTAATCTCGTAGCCTGCAACAACATCGATGATGTGATGGCAGCCCTCAACACCGTTCATGATCTAGATGTGTGGAGTTTATTGATTCATCGAAGACTAGTCTTAAATCTGTTTTGCTGCATAATGACAATGTTTTGCCATCAATTTCAGTTGGTCATACAGTCCATATGAAGGAAACCTATGAACACATGAAACAGCTTTTGAGGTGCATAAACTATTATCAACATCAGTGGCAGCTTTGTGGCGATTTGAAGATTCGTGTTCTCTTGCTTGGTCTGCAGAATGGATACACAACATATTGCTGCTTTACATGCGAATGGGACAGTCGGGAGAGATTCACACTAGATCAAGAGAGATTAGCCACACCGACAATCATTGGAGTCTGGGAGAAAAAGTGTTCAGCATCCAACACTTGCTGAATCAAGGAAGATTGTGATACCACGCTTGCACATCAAGCTGGGTCTCATGAAGAACTTTTTCAAGGCCATGGAAAAAACACAAGCAGCTTTCAAGCACCTCCGTGGAAAATTTCCAAGGTTAATTCAAGCTAAGATAACGGAAGGTGTCTTAGTTGGTCCTCAGATTCGTGAACTTCTTCGAGATGATGCATTTGACCGTGCTTTGCGTGGTTAAGAAAAGAGACCATGGAAAGCCTTCCAGTTAGTGGCAACACATTTTCTCGGAAACAACAAGGCAGACAACTACAGGGAGCTGGTGGAAAACTTTCTCAATGCATCTAAAAGTCTTGGTAGCATCATGTCACAAAAGATACATTTTTTACACTCTCATCTAGATTTATTTCCACCGAACTGCGGAGCAGTGAGCGACGAGCAAGGCGAGCGATTTCACCAGGACATTTCAACAATGGAAAAACGCTATCAGGGCAAATGAAGCACATCAGTGCTTGCAGACTATTGATGGCCAGTGACAAGAGATGCTCCATTTAATGAATATAAGAGACAGGCCAAGACGCAAAGAGTAGACACTGAATAAGGACTCAATTATGTACTTATATTTAATCAATAGTCTTTTGCCTTTTATTTCATTATTAATTTTATTTATATAACCCTTTTGCTGTTGTTTAAAGTGTTTCATAAACATGACAGGTGAAATACTATCATGTAAAGCAACCATAAACAAATGAAAAGACATATGTTTACAATTTATGATAAAAAGTCTACTATCTACACAATATACAAAGACATAAAATCTAATAACTTAAATATTTTGGAAACAGTAGCCAATCAGTTGTTTTAATTGTCATATTTGAATACAGCACATCAAAATCCATAAGAAATAGTACATTTTTTCTCTGAAACAGACGACTTATAAAATATTATAGACCAGTGACATCAAATTAGAAACTATCCCAGCAAAGAAGGAAACAAAGGAAGCAAAGAAAAGAGATCAGGAGTAGACGGAGAGGTCGTTTTGTGAAAATTAGGATGAATGAAGTAGGAAAGCACTGAATTTGAACCAGATACTGTGGAAATGCTTGAAAATGAAAGATTAAATCTGTAAAAAGACTTGAACAAAATAAGATAAGACTAGATGAAACATTTGTGCGTATGGAGAAGCATGAGACAATATAATATTTTTATTGAGAATGTTAAGGAGAATGTACATAATGTAGTCAGGAAAGTTACAGCCAATGATTTGTGACTATTTTAAACGACGCTTACTTTTACAGTTCCCACAGAATTCCAAATAAGAATCCTAAAACACCTGCTTCAAGAGGTCATTTAGCCAACATTTAAAAATTTTCTGACAGAAAATAAATCGAAGTAGGTTAAGCATGTTTTGAGCAAAGACAACTATAACCTTCGTGAAAACAAAAATTATATGTGATAATAATAATACTTATAATAATAATAATGGATTAACCCTGTACATGATTTTCATAGCCACTAGTGGTAACATTTGTATGCATAGTAATAAAGAGTACTTTTATAGATGTGGTGCAATACAGCTAAACAACTGGTCAGTGTACACACTGTGGAAAAATGTTAGACAATAAATAGGTAGCTGTTCACTCGTAAAAGATTTCCGTATATCTGCTAAATGACGTAAGTATCATCTGTACAGCAATATATGATAATACCATCCCTTTTTGCATTGATAGTGAACTTTATAGTTCGTTAAAAAAAAGTATGTATAATTAGAAGAAATAATAAAATGTGCCCGATTCGAATGTCACTGTAATTGAGACCAAATAATAAAGAAATTCGGAATTTAGAAAAAGATGCCGAATTTTTAATTAGAAATTACAAGAACTAAAATATTAAGAATCATGATAAGTATTACTGCTGAAAATGGAAATTCCTGCACAGGTTATGTTTCGGTCATTTTTCCGTAAATTTTTCCTCGTGGAAAGTCAATGTGTGCTATTGTGCTGTAACATACTGGCACCAAATGCTTGGCGACTGATAAACCATAGATACTAAATTAACACTTTAGACAATTGAGAAACATGTATCTCCTCTTTCTCTTATCTCTGAGGATAAACGATCCGGGCATTAGTACTTAATATTTTAAACATATTTGGGTTCTTTATATGGGTGAATTATAGGAAGATTTTGTCAAAGGCATTGTGGTCCACTCTCAAGAATCATCAATCCTCGTGTCCTTCTGTCTGTCTTTACTAGCCATCAACGAGCTGGTTGCAGTCTGCGCTATCTTTACACAATGCAATCCGTATAGAGCCATCTTGGGTTCGCCTTCATATAAATATAACACCCAGTATCAGGACATGTCAGATTTATCTTCTCCTGAGATCAACAAATATTCCTTCGTCTTCCGAAATGCAACAAAACTAGCTAATATCATTCTCCTAATACACAAACAACTATTATTATAAATCAATGTCTTGTTAGCGGCTACCACATTCTTACTGAGACCATGACAAAAGTAGCTCTCAGGTAATATTATTGTCCGGCTGAGTTATACATTTACCAGTGACCTAAGTAGTTAAGTGGGGTACATTAGCGACAATGGGAATTAGCATTACAGAGACCCCTGGGTCAGATTAGCGACAAGGGAAATTTAACATGGTGAAAAATCGTGGGTCAGATTAGCGACAAGGGAAATTAACATGGAGAAAAATCGTGGGTCACTCTAGCGACAAAGGGAATTTAACATGGAACTATAGTGTGGGTCTGTCTAGCGACAAGGGGAAATTAACATGGGGAATAGAGTTTGGGCTTTTGGGATTTTTTTAAAATTCTTTTAAATTTAAATTTAAATTTAAATTTAAATTTTAAAAAAGGGTAGGCAATGGAAAGGCTATCTCTTTTCGAGAAATATGGCTGGCCCTGAAAAGGGCCTTTGGGTTTTCTTCTTCTTCTGCTTCTAATTTCTTCTTTTTCTCCACCAAGTTCTTATTTTATCTCCAACACTCTTTCTCTTCTTCTCTTTCTTTTTCTCCTGCTCTTCTTTCTTCTTCTTCTCTTCCTCCTCTTCTTTCTTCCTCTTCTCATTTTCTTCTTTTTCAATCTATCTTTTCGTTCCATTTGCTTATTCTTATTCTTTCCTCTTCATCCTCCTTCTCCTCCTTTATCTCTTTCATGACACCACTAATCTTGTCCTTTACCTTTTTTAAGTTATTAATTTCCATCTTTACACGATGGGGACTATAGGAATAATGGTCTGCAACCAGTCTTATTAACATCTGCTCCATCATTCCTAAGTTGTCTAAAACGTCTCGTAATGTTTGTATTTTGTCCATTTGGTTAGAAGCCATCTTCTTTTTTTATTCTTTGCAGAATGGTTTGAACGACGAATACTGTGGGTTCTTATACTTAAAGCGCGTACGTGAAGGAAAACATCCCCCTAAAACGTAAAATTGATCTTACCTAGATCATGACCAAACAACGCGCGAACGTGAAGGAAAACATCCCCCTACTTTTTCATTTCATATAATAAAACCCAAACTATACTTTCTCATTTCATATAATAAAAACCCAAACTATACTCTCCACATACGCTAAGAAACAATAAACAAAATCCATAATCTACTATCCACACAATCTTACGTGAGCGCTTACAAAACCCAAACTATACTCTTCACATACGCTAAGAACAATAAACAAATCCATAATCTACTATTCACACAATCGTACGTGAGCGGGTACAAACACAAACACACAAACACAAACACACAAACACAAACACACAAACACATACGCTAAGAAACAATAAACAAATCCATAATCTACTATCCACACAATCGTACGTGAGCGGGTACAAACACAAACACACAAACACAAACACATACGCTAAGAAACAATAAACAAATCCATAATCTACTATTCACACAATCGTACGTGAGCGGGTACAAACACAAACACACAAACACAAACACACAAACACAAACACACAAACACAAACACATACGCTAAGAAACAATAAACAAATCCATAATCTACTATCCACACAATCGTACGTGAGCGGGTACAAACACAAACACACAAACACAAACACACAAACACATACCCTCACACTATCTTAAAAAAGAGTTAGTGTTTATATTCACACTACTCTACCTACACATTGGCAAATTGATGGTTATTTCTTTTCTAGAGTATTGGGTAGCCCTGAAAAGGGCTGTTTTTTTGGAACTTCATGGACACCTGGTTAATGGTGGCACCTTCCAGGCCTGGCGCCGCATACACATCTTATCCCCCAGTTACTTTTTACTTTTTTGGGGGAGAGAGCAGAGGCAGGATATGTCGCTTCAGAATCCCAATTTTCGCTCTCTGGGATTCTGAAATTTATTCTTCTTCTCTTCTTTTCCTTCTCCTCCTCCTCTTCATTGTTTCTTCTCTCCTCCTCTTTGTATCTTCTTTCCTCTTCTTCTTCTTTATATCTTCTCTCCTCTTCTTCTTTTTTTCTTCTTTCCTCCTCCTCTCTTATCCTTCCCTCCTCCACAATGGCTTCCGCGGCCAGTTCATTCAACAGGCGCCTGGCAGATTCCAGATGCACATGAAGTTCCAACAGTTTAGACAGTCTCGTGTTCATTTTTGGTGTTGATCAATCAACAAGGGTAGCTAGACTGCCCAGCGAGTTTCAATTTATAGTGAAAGCGCGGACGTGAAGGAAAACATCCCCCTAAAAAAACATAAAATTGATGTTACCTACATCATGACCAAAAACAACAACGCGCGGACCTAAACGAAACACTCACTCACTTTTTTATGCTACCCATCACTATTTTAAAATTTTTTATAAATCACTTCATTAGACTATCCACATACGCAAAGCAATCCAATCTAACTCCAAATATACACCTCAAACACCAAAAAAACATGATTTTAATCTACTATTCATACCAACTTACTTAAGCACTTACTAACACACAAACACATACCCTCACATTTTTTAAAAAAGAGTTAGTGTTTATTTTCACACTAATCTACCTACACACATTGGCAAATCGATCGTTATTTCTTTTCTAGAGTATTGGGGTAGCCCTGAAAAGGGCTGTTTTTTTGTTTGCTATTACATTCTTTTTTTAGTTTCTAAGAATGCGATGTCCTCTGAGGATAGACTTTCTGGCGATAGGTCTGCTTCTTCGGAAAGAAAAGAAGAACTCTTTGGTGTCGATACGGCAATCGACAAAGCCTCTGTCAGGTTCAGGTTGCTGCTGCTGCTGCTCTTGTTGTTGTTGTTGCTGCTGTCTCTGAAGTCTGTACTTCTCTGTCCATTCTTCTTTTTCCCTGTTCATTTCTTCTCTGAAGAGCTCTTCTATCAGGTCTTCAGTGATTTTTAACATTCTCACATTCTCTATTTCTTCTGGCTTCGGTATCAGACTGTGTCTGACCCTATGCAAATTCACGTAGGCTTCGTTGAGTTTAGCTAGTTTGGAGCACATCTTCTTAGGAGGATGAGTCGACAACGGATGGTTAGACTGGAAACAACCCGGTTCTTAAAGTTAAAGCGCGGACGTGAAGGAAAACATCCCCCACACGGTTTTTGAGTCGCAACGTTTAGTGAGTGTCATGAGAGGGATAGTAAGAAATGAAAGAGCATCAATCCAACATTCTTATAGCTAAACAAAAGACAAAGGCATTTTTTTCAAAACACAACATTTTTTATTCAAAAATCACTTAACACTAAACAACAACTCTAACATTTTTAACAATAATCCAACAATATAACATCAAACAATTTTTTTCAAAACACAACATTTTTTAATTCAAAAATCACTTAACACTAAACAACAAGAACTCTAACATTTTTTAACAATAATCCAACACTAAAAGTTTCTCCACTAGGTAAAGAGGGATAACAGTCTTCCATGGTTTCTAGTAATCTAGGATGACTTCTCTCAAACTGTTGATTTCTATGGTATTATCGAATTCTGCATACAGGATGACGTTCACCGTTTCATCAGGGTCTCGGTCTTTAAACTGAATTTCCACACGAATCTGGCCGGATTTTATAGGGTGGAAATGTCCCTCGTCGCTGCCTTGGTCTGGAGTGAAATCGAAAGCCCACAAAGCGTAGCCTCCTGCATAATCCTCGTACGTAATACCGTGACTGGTATTGGTTCCTAACTGTCCGGTGGCTTCGTACAGGGACAAGTACGATCTCAAGTAATTCTTCTTGGTAAAGTCAGGTTCGAAAGGTCGGGTACACAAGGTCTTGCCATCGCGACTGACTTCGATTTTGGACACGCCAAAGTGTTGAAAGTAGAAAGGATTTTTTTCGGCAGCTCCGTTGAAGGCTGTATTCTCGACGATACCAACGATCAAACGTTTGGGTAACTGTCCTTGGAACAGATGATCTTCGATCATGGATCGCTGTCCCTTGGGAATGGTGAAGGTTTTCACTTCCACGCGTCGTATGGGATACTTGGCGGTCGTTCTACTCAACGTCTGACTGATGTCGTTTCCCACTTTAGGTAACACTTCCACACGGCGTACGTAGAGTCTGGCTTCTAGGATTTTGGTTTTGTAACCGTCACTATCAGCCATCAAATGGAAAGCGGCACTGCTACGATTCAGTCTCAGGCGGACATCCACCCCGTTCAGCAAATACTTTTCTTGCAACCACATGTCCAAATGCAAACGATCCATCAGTTCTAAACTTGTGTCGGCTCCCGTGATTCTCTTTCTTCGTTCTAGAAATCCATCATTGTTGCCTTTCTTTTCATCAGTTTCCAATATTTCAAACTTGGTAGGTTCGTCAGCTTCCCATACCACACAGGCATTGAGATGAGTGTTCTTGGCATCTATTCCGTACGTCAAGAGATTTTCCAGGTAGGCACGATAAGGGTAAGTATCCATGCTGCTACTGACCAGTTTGTTATTCAAGTACAAGTCCACTCCACTGAACAAGGAATGCATGAAATTGTTGACGGGAGCTACTGCTTCATCGTCTATAGCACCTCCAGTCTTATCTAGAATTTTGACTTTCAGGTACAAGTAACTGCTATTCAGATCGATGTAATCTTCGGGCTGTCCTTTGATTTCAAACTCGATGGGAGCGGAATCGGTCAGTGAGGAGACGGGGTGAAATTCTACCCACTGGGATTCTTGCATGGTCATCATGGTAGGGGGCATGGCAAACAGATCCAGTTCCGTCTTGGAACAAGCGCAAGATTCTCGGTGCATCATTTTTTTTGTGTCTCTTTTCTCAATAATCGAAAACGTCTAAGTCTCGAACGGTTCTTCTTTTCTTGGCCTTTCTCGCTTGAAGTCTGGTGAAAGGGTGTTTTCTTCGTCGTCTCTTTCTGCCTTGTCCTTGCTGAATGCCTGACTCGTTAGCGTGCAGGGCATTTATAGGTGTTTCTCGTTGGCCTAAAATGTCTTTGCCCGTTTGCAGCAAGACATTTTTGCCTGCCCTCATGAAGGCTTCTTTAGGGTTTTGTTTGTCGATGATGACATTTTGGAGAAATTCTTTGCCTTGCGTCAGTGCCGCATCTTTCAAGGCGTGCAATCCGCGTGTCACCATCGGTTTCAACACCGGGGCCACCGAACGAAAGGCCGATTTTAACATGTCTCCTAAACCGTGTCCTCGCTGTCGAGCAACCCCTCGGTACACAGGATACATGACTTACTTACGAGTCGTGAGAGAACCGTTTTCGAAAATGGAGTTTCACCGTGACTTTTCCTTTGGTGAATGGAATATTTTGTCCCAGATCTCCTTTTATAGCAATGTTGACCGTGTCCAAATACGACTTACTGACAGGCAAATGGTGAGGATGGACAAATTCGCGGTGGACGTGGTAAGTGTTTCCACCTTCCTCGTCAGCGTTCGTGGCAGAATCCACTTTGAAAGGAATGACATGCAGTAACGGTACGGAGGTGTGTCCCACCACGTTGTACTCCACCACATCGGAATACACGAACATCAAATTCAGTCCTTGGTTCAGTTCTACCGGGGCACGAAATAACTTGCTAAAAGACTCGTTGTCGTAAACGATGGGTAATTCGTTTTTCTTGAGCATGGCCTTTCTCATGTCCATGTCTCCGCCCAACATGTCAAACAATTCAGGACAAAATAAAATGGACACGATTTTACTTCGTTCAAATTTCATCAAGAAGCGACGAGCTGCTTTGTGGTACTCCATGGTGACATTTTTGTTGACATGCTCCAAAGCTTTCAGAAACACGACATTAAACCTGGAGGTTATGGTGCTGACCAAATGTTGACCACTAAAATAATAGCCTGGGGGAATGAGCAAGTGATAGGTGGTGTACTTTTGTGTACGGGTTTTCTTGTCATATTTGACATTGCTATCCATCCACTGTTGCATTTGACCGTCATGAACTTCCACATCAAAAAAATTTTGATTGGGAAGGACATTGAGGACTTGGGTCGGGTGAATCATTTCTACTAAAGCCACTTCCCAATGGGCTTCGTGATCTAACTGGATGGCCTGAGGTAATTTGGCCGTGTAACAGCACAACGTGTTCTTGGGAAACACCTCCATGGAACTGTCACTGGGTAAAGTTAAGTAAAATTGGTTTTGGTGACTCATAATTCCACAGTTCTGTGGCTGTCCGAGGGGATATTACTGGACGTCAGAGGCGTGTCTCCGTCTAAAATGGGGTTCTGGTTGTGATTGAAGTGGTGACTGGCACTGGCACTGGACACAAGGTTCCCGGGGTTCCCGTTCGAGGTGAATTTCAGGGAGGGATTAGGAAGCAGGTAACCGATGCAACTGCTCAATAAAATGGTCCACAATTGTTTGTCTCCTTGTTGCAAACTCAAATTGGCGATGGCTGCCCCGATGACACAATACACCACGAAGATTTGGCAGAAAAAGACGATTTGCGTTTTAGGCACACGTTCTCCACACCACACCCACAAGGGTTGTTTTTGTAAATCTTGCACAGAAGAACTAGGGGAAGGAGGAGT
The DNA here is from genome assembly GCA_028554795.2 of Sinohyriopsis cumingii. Taxonomy (NCBI): domain Eukaryota; kingdom Metazoa; phylum Mollusca; class Bivalvia; order Unionida; family Unionidae; genus Sinohyriopsis; species Sinohyriopsis cumingii. Next base: position 123,143,785 of record CM068831.1, on the reverse strand, counting down.
GGTCGACGTAGCTGCGTCTGCTGTGTGAAAAGGCATGATGGTCACTTCTTTTTATAGTCGATGACTTGCGAAGCGTCGATCCAAGAATCAAAACTGGGTGGATATCCTTTCCAACGTACTTTGACTTCTTTGACACGTCGTTTGCCCACTTTACGGGTTCTGCGTTCGAGAATGCTTTCGATGTCGTACACGTCGTCTTCTTTTTTGGTCACACGTTGTAACTCGGGCAAATATAACGTTCCTTTGAGCACTTCTCCGTTCATGTCTTCCAATTTATAGACGGCAGGATGACGGCCATGCACTCGTCCAGTGACGCGAAACAATTCGGTCGTCCAGTTAGGTAAGTAACCTTTGTCGAAAGTGCGTTTGGTTTTGCCAATGCGCACCCAATCTCCTACGGCCAACTCTCCACTTTTCTTGGGGACAGCCCTCGTCGGGGACGTACCAAACAGGCGCTCAAACACCAACACTTCGTTCTCGGGAGTCACGTCTTGCGGGGCACGTCCGATGCTTCGATGGTAAGATTGGTTGTACGCTTGCACCAGGTGCGGTAAGATGTCGATGTACTTCAGAGTGTGGTGATGCGTCAAATATTTCCACATGCGTTCTTTCAAAGTGCGTTGAAAACGTTCCACGATGCTGCCTTTGGTTTCGGGATTCTCGGTGGTAAAAAATGAATGTCACGTTTCTTTAATTCTTTTTGGAAAGCTTGGTTCAGAAATTCGGTACCTTTGTCCGTTTGGCATCGAAGAGGGTGACGACTGCTTTGTTTCAACACTCGTTGCAGGGCTCGCACTAACTCGCTGCTCGATTTGGAAGTCAAGGGCACGACCCAGGCAAATTTGAAAAAGACGTCGATGACACAAAACAAATATTTGTAGCCACGATTGTAGCTGGCCAAATGAGAGACATCGGCTAAATCGGCTTGCCATTGATGATCGATGCCTTCCACTCGGGTGCGACTTCTGGCAAACTTGCGTCGAATGGGTTTGTGTAAAGTGTAGGTAGCTTGTTCTTGTAACCATCGTTGCACTTGAGGTAAACGGAGACTTTTCAGTCGAGTTTTGGCAGCACGATACAATTTTTGAACTCCTGCGTAACCTGCAGGATGCGAGGGATCGTAGTAAATGCTGGCTAAGACTTTTTCCATTTTTTTTTGTGTTGGTTGGTGTGTTAATAAGACACCCACTCTTGGAGGATGCTACTCTTTTTCTCTTGGGGTATTTTCTTGGATTGCAATGCTTTGCGTGTGCGGCCAGCAATAGGCGTCGAAGAGGAGAAGGATGTCTGAGCGGGGGATATCGGTTCTTGTTTCACTTATGTCTTCACTTCTGTCTTCACTTTCTTTTTCTCTTGTGAGGAAGAAGGGGTGGCCATCATCTTTTTAATCCATCCAATTCTGGAGGTAGGTGGTGTTGTTAACTTGCGTACTTTTTCTGGTGGAGTTTGAAACCCTTCCTCTTCTTCTCCTTTTTCTGTCTTGGTCACGGGTACTGGTGGTACTGGTACTGGTACTGGTACTGGTGATGGTGCTGGACTTTTCATCAAGGTCTTAAAATCTTTCAGAGTGGGTAGAGCTGTTTCGTCTAAAGCTTTCTGGTGAAAGAGTTGCAGTCGTTGCAAGAGTTGACCGTACTTTTGCGATTTTTCTGTTTCGGACAAATCTTGGCGATCCATCAAGGACTGCAATTCGTGTTGTAACTGGGACATCTCGCTCAAATGGGGATTGGGAGGTAAATGCGGGGTGCGTTGTTCTTGCCACCGATGGTATTCCATCCATCGTTTGTAAGGCACTAAAGCTAGTTTTCGTCCTTCCATGGGGTTGTCAGGGGTCGATTCTGAGATCTTGGGACTTCCGAGGGCCTTTTTATCTTGCTCCCACCAGTCCTCCCAACATGGTTCCCAAGACTCCTTTCAGTATGGAGCCTAACAAGAGAGGTAAAATACCTCCACGTTGCACTAACATCTTCTTTTTTTGACGAATGGGAATTTTCTTTCGAACCATTTGGCGAAGAACGTGACGATGTTTGCTTAAGCATTGTTTCTGGTGTTTGGACAAAGGGATCGTGCCTTTCAAAACGTTCAAACAACATTCGCACACGGTATCGATGACCTCTTTGGAGGCCGTTTGAATGAGTTTTTTTCGTAGGGGTGGAGAAGCTTTGGACAGGACAGATAACATGTCCCCATGTTTGGCTAAACGTGGTGGCAGTCCTTTCCTTTTCTTTCCTTGGGGTTTTCTGGAGGGTGACATCTTTGAGTCTTCAGGAGCACCGAAAAAACACTGATACCCGACTTGGTCACAGGCCTTTTTTATACTGGAACGCGTCGCCACTGATTGTCTTTACGTCGTATCAGTTTGAGGACAGGCATGACACGTCGTGCAGGGGTACGCAACGGACTAAATCGAGCCAGTTCTTGCTTGGACAAATCCAGTAAACTTTGTAACATGCCCGATCTTTCTTGAACTTTAATTTTGGGAGAAGGTACTTTGTGAGCAGCAGCCACTGCCACTAAATTGGAAGGTCCTGCCACTGGGGAAGTTCTTTTGGGGGTCATCAACGGAGAAGTTCTTGGTGTGATCAACGTCTCCAAGTACTCTTCAGTTCTGGGTGTCATTAACGGAGAAGTGGACAAACGTGAAGCTGCCGGAGACGCAGTCACCGCCGTGGCAGGTCGTGGTTTGCGAGTGTAAGGTTGAGTCCTGGCCGAAGTGCCTCTCTTGCGACTAGTTTTCTGTGGACTTTTCTTTTTCTGGGGGCTTCTTTTCTTTTTCCGGGGTGGTGTCTGGTCAGAGGAGGGTCCTGCCACTGGAGAAGTTCTCCTTGGGGACCTGGTCTTTTTCTTCTTGGGGCTTCGTTGGACTTTTGTCTTGGGTATAACTTTGGGGGCATTAGGATCCCATCTTAAGAGTGAGCGAATGATGACCCCTCCTAGAGTACCGCTCCCTCCAGGTTTCAAAATGATTTGTTTTTTGGTTTGAGTGTCGATGCGGGGATCGGCCAGTTGGACCAAAGCGACTTTGTTTCGATCGAAAAAGCGTTTGGTTTGATGAGGAATCTGAATGATTCCTTGGAGTAATTGACGTGCCGTCACCGTGAACCATCGTAAGACTTCTTTGAGACTAGCTTCTAAGACACGAGCTCGTGTTTGTGGATCTTTTTCTCGACTGATGCCATACAAGGCACGAATCAATTTGACGGGAAGATGCGACTGAAGGGACGTCATGTTCGCACTGAGAGTGAGACAGACGAAAAAGGGTCTGAGGTTTTTATAGATTTTTTATGGGGAGTGAAATGAAGTCGAGGACGGAGACGTGTACAGGACAGGCCCTCCGTCTTGGCACCAGTGGTGAAACAAGTGGGTACGAAATCGCAAATCCTCGGGGGTCGTAGGTGTCAAATCGACGAGTAAATAGGCGTGTGGAGTTTGAGTGGCATCGTCGTACGCCTGAGTCAGCCAAGGCGTTCCTAACTGTTTGGCTAAGACTTGCACTTGCGATTTATCTCGAGGGCTTTTAAACAAGACCACGTAATGCGCATTGAGACTGATGGTGCGATGGGCTTTACTTTGTTGAAACAAATTTTGGGTGATGTAAACGACACTGGCATTACGGTGATGCCCTTTGCGCGTGAACCACAGTTTAATTTCTTCTTCGTCTTCTCCTAACATGTCGTCGAAAATGACCAAATGGGTTAGACGGGAGTCAGAGACGATGCCGTCGTCTTCTTTAGGAATGCCTTCCACAAACACGATGGAATCGCCTTGACTTTCTCGCAAGAGGCTGTACGCCGATTGCCACTCTTTGTAACACCACACGATTTGTTGAGGGGGCCGATCGATCAAATGATGTTTATGTTCGATCAAAAGTTTGACGAATTCGGTTTTGCCCGAACCGCTAGGTCCAGCAATGAGCATGTTAAAGGGATGGCGAAGATACAAAGCCTCCCAACTGGCACGATCTAAGTGTTCGTCGATGACTTTGACAGTAGAGGAAGAGGGAGCAGAGACAGCAGAGGTAGCCATGGTGTGAGAAATGTCACTTGTGACACGAAAAACAAACAAGACAAGAGTTTATATACTTTTTCAGAACACGTTTATTGAATGTTTCAAACATGAATACGAAAGACAAAAATACATAAAAGCCAAAGGCCTAAGTACAAGAATAAAAGGCACATGATAACCATGAACGTGGAATAAACACAAGTGTTTGTACAACATGTTTTGGGTAAAGTTCTAACCAGTTCTATAGTAGGAGGTAAGGTCACACAAGTGTCCTCCCGAAAGGGTCTTTCAGGCCTGTCCACGACAGTCCTGTCCTGGGTGACGGGTTCTTCTGGCACCGTCACTAACACAGGTTGAAAAGTAACTTTTTTCCTTGAATAACTCTCGTGCATACTGGGCCACCTCTTGTGTCCAAGCCTCAAAACCCTGGTCTCGGTGATGTCCAACATTTGACTCCTAACCAATCTGGTTTCTTCTTCGTCAACGACATGGTAAGTTACTTCAATGAACAATGAACTATCGATCTTGCCTAGGGTTCCTTTTCATATACAGACAAATACCGACGTGACCGTACGGTAAGGTGAAGTGATTGGGAAGTCGCACTCGCTTCTGGTATACAATTTGATAGACTTTTTCCAAGGGTCGACTGACGATGTGGTGAGTGGGTAAACGTACAATCTTGTTCGGTTGATAGGTGGTCACTTTAAAGTTTCTATCCTCTCCCGATTGCAAGGCTTCTTTCAATACCCCAAAGTTGACCACTCGACTGGTACGATGATTCAGAGTCAGTCCTTTCACTTTGCACGTCGTGTGCACTTCTCCTTGTTTGTCCCGATATTCGTAGCCGTAATTTTTGGGACCACCACTGACGAAACTTAGAATCTTGTCGTCGGGATGCTCGTCTGTCCAGGCTCCTAAACGGTCTCCTTCGATGTTAGGGTGATGTTGAATCGGGTGATGGATGTAAATGCAACTGTCCGTGTCAAAGTACAGGACGCGTTCTTCTAACAGTTCTAAAGCTTCGTACAATTTTAAGCGAGCATGAGCTGTCACGTAAGCCGCAATGATGACATTTCCAAAAGGGTCGTCTTGTACAAAGTCCAGATCTTCTTCGTAATTGACTAAGATCAAATCCTCTCGAACGACGTCCACGTGTTTCATGTATTTGGTTTTGTCGTGAATCATCTGGAAGTAGCGGGAAGGTTCTGTCAAATATTCCGTCTTGGGTAAACACGGTCGTTGTGCCATTTTACCCCACAAGCAATTTAACATCACTTTGGCAAACGATCGCCTGCCTTCGTTTTTTTCGATGTGGTCTAAAGAGATACCTTCTTGTGCATAGTATTTCTCTTTGAATTGTATTTGGTCTTCGGGAGTGTGACACCAGGAAGGATAGCCGCTGGCTTCTTGTTTCAGTTTCAAAAAGGCATCCACGTAGTCGGCGAAAATGCCTTTCTGAGTAGGGTCACCCTTGTGGTACTGTTGTGTCTTGGGAAAGTGGCAAATTTCGTACACTTCTAACAGTTGGTATCCCATGTCCAGAGCTTTGAACAATTCCACGCTGACCCAGGTTCCCGTCAAGGCACGTTCTTCCTGGCTGTGATGGCAAGGTTGGTCCTGGTTGCACGTTTCGGCACAAGTACGGCACAAGGGAAACATCAGTTTGCCTTGACAATGGTGAGGTAAGACGGGATGGTATAGGTTCGTGAGAGGCAAAACTTTACACTTGATCAAGCCTTCGTATTGTCGAATGTTTTTCAGGTCGATGTGTTCCGTCAACAATTGCGGGTACCCTACAAGAAAGCGACAATAATTGCACACGTAGGGATACAGCGAACACACGTCCAAGTATTTGATTTCTTCTCCTTTCTCTTCGTCGGCTTGGTACAGCAAACACGTGGCATTGGTCCTTCCTCCGTACAAACTATCCCTCGGGTTCAGCGGGTCCATGAACTGGTAACTTTCCACGAGGCGTTTAAACTCGGGATCGGTTTTCAAACGGTGATCGTACTCGTGTTCCCACATTTCCACCACTTGGTATCCTTGCTGTTCTAACTTTAGGCGTCGCTGACAAGTGTCCTGGTACAAGTCTTCCATGGTTCGTTGCAAAAACTGATTTTTAGTGTCACGGTCAGGGTAGCAGACGGGACATCCGTGAAATAAGCAACCGTTAAACTCGTACACGATCTTGGGGTTTTCTAAGTCCCAGCCATCGACCGAATACGTTCCGATGGTCTTTTCGCCTCCTCCGTTGCGGGCATGCTGAATCCATTTGTCTTCCTTGTCGCACAAGTAATGTAACCAACGTAGGGCTTTGACCGAGTATTGACGCTTGACATAGTGGGTCGTTTGAGGACTGATGACAGCCACGGTGTTTTCAGGCATGAATCGTTGGCGGTACACTAAGGAACACGCTTTGGCAATGGTGCAAGATTCTTTCAAAGGATCGACCCCTCCGTGTTCCATGAACAGTTCTCGAAATTTTCCACAGCAACGCCGTAAAATGTCCACGTCGGAACGACAATACTTTAACATTTCTTCCTGAAAGTCGAAGGGGTCAGAGGCATGAGCCTGGTACCAAGCGTAGAAAGCTTCTCGTTGTTCGGTACGCATGTTGTCGGGGTCGTAATAGTGAGCCTCAGGCAAATGGGGTAGAACGGCATGTTGATTGGCTTCCGTATTGAAAAAGTGTGGAAAGTACCCTTTAGCCATTTCTGTCATTCCAAACGTTTTAGGCATTCGACTCAAAGGCATGGCTAAGTAACTCATCGAATCTTTAAACTGTACTTGTCCCACTTGCATGAAAATGATTTTGGCTCCGTTCAAAATCACTTTAGGACGTTCGGTGCCATGTTCCGTATAGTACCTCAAAAGAAACTGTCCATCGTGTCCGGAGAAATTGTGAGCCATCACCGTGGCATGACGATGACAATCTCCGTAACGTTCGATGTCCTCTTGGCTCCACGTCTTGTCGATGGGGTTTAAGACCCATCGGGCAAAATCGGCTAACGTGTTTGGTCCTCGAAAGATTTTTTCACGTCCTCCAGGAATCTTGCTGCAGTGAGGGCAATGACTGAAGATAGGTTCTTGAATGCACTTCTCGCACGCTCGATGAGCCACGCAGAAATTAGGAATGTGAATGCCGGTCTCTTGCATGCATTCGAAATCGAAAAAGATGAAATTGCCTTTCTTCTTGTGACCGTCCTCTTCCTCTGGTGGGGGTTGGTATTTTTGCACGTAGCATTGGTGTTCCAAGTCCACGATGTGGTGACAAATGTGACATTTTTTCTTTCCTCGACATACGTGTGCCTTGGCATTATTGGTAAGTATGCCTTGTCCACAGGTAGGGCACAATCTCAGGAGTTGACAAGCACATTTCTTCTGTGAACCTTGTGTTTTCAAATGTTGTTGGTAACAGGTAGGACTGACAAACGTGCGCAAACAAGTCGAACAAGGCACTGGTCCTTCGCTCAGACAGGGTGGAGAGGCCAAACATCCTGGGCATTTCATTCCACAATGCTTGTGTTGCTCTCGATTGTTATAACCATAGTCACATTTCTCACAATAATAACTGTATCCCAGGAATCCAGTGATACTGGTAATGGTATCGAAATGGTCATCGTGATGATAGACATGAATGTATTTTCCGTCCTTAAAATCTTGGCCTCGAAACAACAGAGTTCCACGCATTTCTTGAGGGTGCACTTTCAAGGTGTAGCGTGGAGCTAGGGCATCTTGCAATTTTTGCATCTCAGGAATGCCCCAGGGTGTGTCTTTGTACAGTCCGGCTTGTTGCAACAGGAGTTCTGCTTCATTTCGTTGTTTGGCTCGATCGCATCGTTGAATAGTTTTCCAGGTTCTTTTCCATTCTACCGTGTCGTTCTTGTTGGCATAGGTTCGTCCCACCACGATGGCACGGGCTAAACACATCTGGTCTTGAGGGTTGTTAATTCGGACGAGACTCTTTTTGGTGTTGCGAAGGTCGTCCACCAATAACATCTTTTTGCATCCAGTCCCTTGAGGAGGAGAGACGTGGGCCATTTTCAGTGTGGCTTTACCATCGGTGATGTCAAACTGGTCATTAGATTGTTGCACCTGTTGTATCTTGTCCATGACTTTGGAAGGGGTCAGTTCTGCGGGTCTGCTAAACTCGATCCAAACAGGGGATTTCAAACCGTCGTGATCTATGGATAGTGTCAAGCGATCGTCTTCTTTGGCTTGACATTGTCGCTTGAGTGCGGTGAGCAAAGAATCCCACATCTCGGTGATAAACCCTTCTGCTTTCTCCAAGGGTACGTCGGCCTTGAAATCTTTAAACTTCACCGTGTAGGTGTAAGCCGTGGTTCTAAATTTTCTAGAGGAGCGCTTTTCCGTCTCTCGAATGGAATAGTACTTTTCAGGGTTGACTAAGGGTGGTGAACTTGGTTTAGAGGGTTCGGAATCTGGTTCACTCATGTCCTCTTCAAAATCACTGGCATGAATTTGTGCCAAGATTTCAGCCCTGGTACGAGGCGATAGATCACGTTTCTGCCTCTTACTTTCTTCTTCTTCTTTCTTCTCGAATGAATGGGATCGTTTCATCTTGAGTGCAAAACGTCAAATGACTCAAGTTTAAACACCATAGACTAATTTATAGTCTTGGCAAACCAGCGTATATAAAAAGGGTGTGTGTCTTGTCCTTTCACTATTCATTTCACTCTCAAGCTGAGCACAACAATGGAAGAGACTACCCAGATGGAACGTTTCGTCAGAGTTTTGCGAGGGGTCATTAGAAAATTCTCTTCAGACCAGCCGACGGACTACTCTCCTTCCTTTCGAGATAAAAGTCAAGATACTTGCTATATCTGTCAGAAGAAAGGGCATTGGTCTTCAGAGTGTCCAGACCGTCAAAAAAAGAAAAAAACAGGGGCTAAAAAAGACAAAAGTCAAGATACCTGTTATTATTGTCAAGAAAAAGGACATTGGTCTCCAGATTGCCCAAAAAAGAAACAAGAGGAGTCAGAAGAAAAGAAGGATTCTTCAGAAGAAGAGAGGGATTCTTCGGAAGAAGAGAGGGATTCTTCGAAAGAAGAGAGGGATTCTTCAGAGGAAGAAGAGGAAGAAAGAAGACAATTCTATTTACAAGAAGCAAAGAAACAGGAGAAGAAAAGAAGAAGGGAAGAAAATGAGGAAAAAAACGGTGAAGAAATTAAAAAAACAGAGAGACTAAACAAGGAGAAAGAAGAAGTCAATGAACTTTTAATTAAAGTGTTCTGTGGTGAATTGTGAATTGGATTGTAAAAAAATGGATAAAAGAATACATGAATGATATAAGGTAAGTGTCTTTGAGTTCTGATTTTAAAATAAGAAGCTACACTCACGCACTCATACACAGACACGTACTATAAGGTAAAATCGGTGGGGTTTATTCTTGAGTTATTGGCAAATTGAAATTGTATTTCTTTTCGAGAAATGTGGGTGGCCCTGAAAAGGGCCTTTTTATTTTGGTGTAGGGGTGAGTTTAACCAATCAACTTTAACTGCCTTAAGCCTTTGCCACGGCCAAGGCCTACTTCTGATGATTGGGTTGAAATCACTAAGGGTGGTACGACAGGCTTAGTCATAGGGTTGGCGTGTTTAGCTCGGGAAGGTCGTATTCTCTTCGGTCGTGATAAAGAAGTCTGATACATTTGTTTCAGACTTCTTAACTCCGCTAAAATGTCCAACAGTACCGTAGCCGTTTGATTTTCACCCTCTTGTTTCTTTGCTGCTACTTCTTCTTGCTGTTGTTGCTGTTGTTTTTTTCTTACCTCTTCTTGTTGCTGTTGCTGTTGCTGTAGGAGAAAAGCTTGTTCCGCTTCCTTTTGTCGTTGCATAAATTTCTCCAATTCTTCTTTCTGTCTCTATCTAAAATTCTCCACTTGCGGTAATGAAGAAGGTAACGAAGGTTCCGGAACAAATTCTTGCGAGGTAAGAAAATCCACAAAATCCCAATGTACCTCTTCTGAAAGTAAGTCCGGGTTCCCTTGGGCAGTCTCCCCTGTTGGTGCACCCCAATGGATCGTTTTCTGAGTTTCCGTCATGTTGAATCACTGTCGCATAGATTGACTGCACACAAGCGCTAACGAATCTATATAGACCACGTGACGTCACAGACTGCTCTCTTCGGATTGGATGCGAGCTGACTGAATTTTGTAACGCGTGTTCGGATTGGTAAATGAATTCAATCCGTTTCAATCCTACCTGTACCTATAAATAAGCGCAGTTCACTGCATTGATTCACTTGTTCTCGTCGCTTCAAGATGTGGACCGATGTGCAATCTTCTACGCTTGTGTCTTCCATGATGTTCCGGACGGACATGCTCATGTATGTCCGAGCCAAGTGGACCGTTGTCCACAGGACAAACACCAGCCTGTGGATACGTAGGATCTACGTTGAAAGACAAGGATGCCTGAAAAGAGTGCTGATTTACGGACCAACAGTGAGACGTAGCCTAAGGACAAGAAGAAGACCAATGCGGTACCATTTATGTTAATGAATACATTAACATAAACCCAAAGGCCCTTTTCAGGGCCAGCCATATTTCTCGAAAAGAGATAGCCTTTCCATTGCCTACCCTTTTTTAAAATTTAAATTTAAATTTAAATTAAAAAAAATTTTAAAAAATCCCAAAAGCCCAAACTCTATTCCCCATGTTAATTTCCCCTTGTCGCTAGACAGACCCACACTATAGTTCCATGTTAAATTCCCTTTGTCGCTAGAGTGACCCACGATTTTTCTCCATGTTAATTTCCCTTGTCGCTAATCTGACCCACGATTTTTCACCATGTTAAATTTCCCTTGTCGCTAATCTGACCCAGGGGTCTCTGTAATGCTAATTCCCATTGTCGCTAATGTACCCCACTTAACTACTGACCTATCAGTCAGTACACGTGCCTCGATTCCATCATCGATTCTCTAATTAAAATAATTCAAAACTTAATAACACATATGAATTAGCGGACATCACTTCTTGCCATAACTACCTTACCTTACTGATTAGAGATTCATCGACATATGTTTCCAAACATAGGAAAATGAATCCTCAGTGTAAATGATTTAAATCATTTAAGTCTGCGTCAGAAAAATACGTGAAATCTTTCTACACAATATTTTACATACAAGCAACTAAATCCGAACTCATTCATATAATGAAATATTTTATGACATTCTTGCAAACATGAGTCATAAAATAAACCCTTATGATTTCTGAACTCAATGAAAGGTTGAAGAATGAATTTGAAACGAACAAATTCAAGAATTACTGAGGTACATCAATGAATATACAGTGTATGCAATCGAGACCAACCTCTTTCCTCTTTAGAGAGTCGCACTTCCTTATGATGTTGGATCTCCCCATTCCGTGTCCCTCACTTTCCAACATAGGTCCCCTAAAACAACCTAAAGAAAATTACTGATCATTTCCCGAAGTCAACTTCTTGCCTCCCTGCAGAAACTTGGACTACTTTAGCACCCTTGAATTCTGCCTAGAAACACACACACACTCGTTCGGCTTAGCCAGTCAGGATTACTGTATTACAACCCAAAATTTTTATCACTCCAAGCCAGAATAGTGAGTTCCATATGCCTACTTTATTAATAAATATTCTGGAAATTATCATCTTGTGACACCAGTTTCAAATGGACTACAACTTCCTACAATTCACTTCAGGTTTAACAGAGCTATACAGAATAGCCCGATGCCAGGGGCCCCTCTAATTTTAGTTCGAGCCCGTCTTGTATTCCATTGAGGTGCCGCCCGTCGGGCTTGTTGAAATAAAAAATAGTTTGCCTGAGGAAACTGGGATCAAGCTGATGAAATGAGTAAATGTATACTCAAGATGTTGGCATACATGCCATAACACGGCTCAGTCTAAATCAGTTTACCACTGTCCTACGTGAAATTGAGATCGGATTTGAATCAAATGGAAGTTTTGCTAAAAATACGATTTTTTACTCTCAAATCCCCCGGAAAGGTCCTGTTTCGAGAAAACACAATTTTCAGTAATCTTAAAAAAAAAAAAGAAATACAAACAAGTTTCATTTTATGCCCGTTACATGTAGTATGCATAAACGTAATCTGTAATGATCGGAATTGATGTAAAACTATCTCTTGGGCAGTTAAAAAGCGGCAATTAAAGGGACAAAATGTCACTTATAAAATCTGAGTTTCACATTAACACTAGTTAGATGTGTTGAACGTTGCAGTGGGTGAACTCATTGTGCTAATTTGCATATGCAGGATCTGGAAATGGAACAACCCATTATAGGTAAATCAAAGAGATGATAGCTGCATGTACAAGAACAAAAGTTATTACATATTATTGCCTTGAATGAGAATGTTTAGTCGCTACGTGTTATATTTTGGACAAGTTTGTGAACAGCGGCAGCGTTTCTTTGAAGTCGAAATTTACTGCACATATATAATGCAAAGCATCATCATTTCGGTTATGGGAATAGTGTTGAAGTGTAACTCATATTTATTAAATTTATATTCGAATTGTAGCTATTGCAGCGTTGTGTGACAATATTAAAAAAGGGGAATTTTTGGGCTTGTGGAAATTAAAGTCCGGCATACCTGTCACCTTTTCAAAAACCAAGTAGGGAGAATAACAAATAAAATAGTGTGTGTGTGTGTGTGATTTAGATTTTTAACGTAGGTTTAACAATTTCCCAGTCATATTGCTACGATGCCTGCAGTGTGGCAGTCTAATGTGATGTCTAGCACTGGGGCATCGTGCCGCAGACATGTTGCATGATGTCCCATCCATTCACATTATTCTGACCCCAGGCCGACCCGTCCTAACACTAGCCTCTTAATGCTGAGCGCCAAGCGAGGCAGCTCTTAGTACCACGACCTCCCGCATCTGGAGCGGACGCTCTAACCACTAGGTCACCGGAGCGGTCAGTAAAATAGTGAGATTGGGACAAAAATTGGGAGGTTTTTACGCTGCATTTTTTAAGCGCCGATTTCAATAAATATTGACCGATCTTCCAGGTCCAATAAGGGTGAACTTCTCAAAGGACGCGCCAGAGGCTCCCGCAGAAACTTTTTTTTTTTTTGGTGGGGGGACACGTAGTGGTCAGCCATGAAATTTTTATGGATGTAGGCCAAATCATGTTTAAAGATGAAATTAGGAGAGGCGACTATTGCCCCCCCCCCCCTTGTTTGAATGTGTGAGCGCCCATGTGACGCGCTGTTTCTCCCTGTGAGAGGTCTTATTTTCCCACATAACCAGCCCCCATTTTCATATTCTGGTCAGCTGTGGCTAAACTGCATAACAGGTAATGGTTAAACGGAAGTACACAAGCGTAAGGCCAGTGTGACTAATTAACAATTATTCCTAATCATTGCAGTTATCTTGTTAAAAGGACTGCACTTCTGACATACTTTCAAAGAAACCATGTGCTACAGTATCTACAGTGTGTGTATATAAGCACTAGCACTTGATTGGCAAGTAAAACGATGCCATATTTTGTCGTAACTTGCGATGCCAAGGACATCATTTCAAATCTGCAGTCACAAGTTACCGTACATGTGGCAACTGTTTTTCCCACATTTTTAGGTTTAACTTTTCAGGCACGTAACACTGTTTATTAAATAAAATATTTACTCTGAATTAGTTCTTTGGGGGCACATGTACTGCTTGGTATATTTTGTTTTATTCCTTCTTTTAATTTAATCATGGCAATTAAAGTTTACATATACCGTAGAGGAATGCCAGATGTTTACTGACTTAGTTTCTTTGGCGGAAATGAGATGGGATTTTGTTGGCAGAGAATATAACTCAGCATTCGCAGTGGTCATGTGATCATTCATGGGATTGAAATTAACTGGCGCCATTTTTTGTCAATTTTTTTTTTTACTGTTGTACTGTTGTAGGGTTTTAACAAATATGAAATGCACGTGAATAATATTTAATCTTAATATTTTATATACTGAAGAATTTTTATTTTATTTTATTGTGATATTAGCATTCACAAGTGATTAAATAGAATATGGCATCTGTGGATTGCACACGATATTTATATGTATGTTTCTTTTATGGGTTTTGTTCCTGAGAAATGAAATTGACAGACATAATGTAATAATCAGGAGTTCTATGCGAAAAATAGGGAGATATTATGAGATCTGGAGGTAGATGTGGAAAAATACCTAAAAAATCTGGAGGTTTTTCTCTCGGCTTGAGAGTAGACACATATGAATTGTCCGGGCTTGTGGAATTTCAGTCAGGGCTTGTGAGTTTATTTAAGTTAACCAGCCTGGAGCCTGTGTCTAAAAAAATCTTTGAGCTCTGGGTTTACCTCATTTCTGGACATTTTACTACTATGACCTTACATCAACATGGCACCCTTGTCTGTTCCTAACTGTTAACGAGAGAGTCATAATTAAAATTCAATTCACGTTCCATGAAGAACAGATTGTATCCCTCGCAGTCAGCAAGTTATTGCGGGACTAGCCAATGCATTTATTTTAATGCTGATGTATCATGCTGACCACTAGAGAATACACTGTGAAATTTATGCTACAGACTGGTTATTTAGTCTGGTTCCCTGCTTAGTATGCTCCCTACGTTGCACTCCGCTATACTTAGTAGTATAGCGGAGTGCAACGCAGGGAACATACTAAGCAGGGAACCAGACTAACTGGTTACTCTGCACAGACATAATTATTCTAAAACATTTTGCTGCATTACTTCAGGTATCCGCTGAAGCAATGCCAAAAGTACAGTGGAAAATGATATAGTCGCTGAAACCCTTTTCCAGCATTGTATGCTGTTTTAAATTAAACAGTTATTGCTCTCTTTCTTTACTAACGTTTTGAAATTCCATGAAATACATGAACTCCGGAAATCGGCATCCTGTCAATAGAATTCAAACTGAGTTTTAATAATAACAAGAAATCTTGGCAATAATAATTCTCATTCTGGGTACCTTGAGATTTTATAGTTTCTTGTGCCTAAATGGGTCTTCGACTGCCTACATTTTGTATCCAGGAATGAGGATCAACATTACGATGTGTTATATACTATTCTTTCTAATATTATAAAAATCTATGTCTGCAAGACAGTAATAAGTAGGTACTAGTGATACATTACCAGCTATATTTAGTAGTTCATTATACTTTTCTTAATACACCCTTTACTATAGAACATCATCATGGGGGCCCCGAGTGGCCGAGTGGTCTAAAGCGCTCTCCGTTACGGATCACTGCCATCTCACCTCTGTCTGCGCGGGTTCGAGTCTCGGATTCGGCTAATGTGGGTATGTGAGAAAGCTTGCCAGTAGCTTCTCGTTGGTCGGTGGTTCTTTCCGGGGTTTTCCCGGGTTCTTCCTCCACCATTAATACTGGCCGCCATGTATAGCCTATCGTGTTCTGAAAAATGGCGTTAAACCCCACAACAACAACATCTTGACCCACGCACTGTCTCCTCCAATGTAATGGCAATCTGAATATACTGCTGAACATGATAGTAGAAGATCCGCTCCGGTGGCCTAGTGGTTAGACCGTCCGCCTCGGATGCGGGAGGTCGTGAGTAGTGAAGGGGGGTAGATTAGCGACAATGGGAATTAGCATTAAAAACACCCTTGGGTCAGATTAGCGACAAGGGAAATTTAACATGGAGAAAAATCGTGGGTCAGATTAGCGACAAGGGAAATTAACATAGAGAAAAAAAATCGTGGGTCTGTCTTGCGACAAAAAAAGGAAATTAAACAGGGTGGGTCTTTATAGCGTCAAGGGAAATTGAACATGGGATTTTTTTTTTAAAAAAAAATAAAAAAAAAAAAAGGGGTAGGCAATGGAAAGGCTATCTCTTTTCGAGAAATATGGCTGGCACTGAAAAGGGACTTTGGGTTTATGTTAATGTATTCATTAACATAAAGGGCACCGCATTGGTCTTCTTCTTGTCCTTAGGCTGCGTCTCACTGTTGGTCCGTAAATCAGCACTCTTTTCAGGCATCCTTGTCTTTCGACGTAGATCCTACGTATCCACAGGCTGGTGTTTGTCCTGTGGACAACGGTCCATTTGGATCGGACATACATGAGCATGTCCGTCCGGAACATCATGGAAGACACAAGCGTAGAAGATTGCACATCGGTCCACATCTTGAAGCGACGAGAACAGGTGAATCAATGCAGTGAACTGCGCTTATTTATAGGTACAGGTAGGATTGAAACGGATTGAGTTCATTCACCAATCCGAACACGCGTTACAAAATTCAGTCAGCCCGCATCCAATCCGAAGAGAGCAGTCTGTGACGTCTGTTGGTCTATATAGATTCGCTAGCGCTTGTGTGCAGTCAATCTATGCGACAGTGATTCAACATGACGGAACCCCAGAAAACGATCCATTGGGCTGCACCAACAGGGGAGACTGCCCAAGGGAACCCGGACTTACTTTCAGAAGAGGTGAATTGGGATTTTGTGGATTTTCTCTCCTCGCAAGAATTTGTTCCGGAACCTTCGTTACCTTCTACATTACCGCAAGTGGAGAATTTTAGATAGAGACAGAAAGAAGAATTGGAGAAATTTATACAACGACAAAAGGAAGCGGAACAGGCTTTTCTCCTACAGCAACAGCAAGAAGAAGAGGTAAGAAAAAAAACAACAGCAGCAACAGCAAGAAGAAGAAGTAGCAGCAAAGAAACAAGAGGGTGAAAATCAAACGGTCACGGTACTGTTGGACATTTTAGCGGAGTTAAGAAGTCTGAAACAATTGTATCAGACTTCTTTATTACGACCGAAGAGAATACGACCTTCCCGAGCTAAACACGTCAACCCTGTGACTAAGCCTACCGTACCACCCTTAGTGATTTCAACCCAATCATTATCATCATCATCAACATTACGCAGTCCAGAAGTAGGCCTTGGCCGTGGCAAAGGCTTAAGGCAGTTAAAGTTGATTGCTTAAACTCACCCCTTCACCATGAAGAAAAAGGCCCTTTTCAGGGCCACCCACATTTCTCGAAAAGAAATACAATTTCAATTTGCCAAAAACTAAAAAAAAAAAAACCCACCCATTTTACCCTTATAGTACGTGTCTGTGTATGAGTGCGTGAGTGTACGTTCTTATTTTAAAATCAAAACTCAAACACACTTACCTTATATCATTAATTTATTCTTTTATCCATTTTTTACAATCCAATTCACAATTCACAACACAACACTTTAATAAAAAGTTCATTGACTTCTTCTTTCTCCTTGTTTAGTCTCTGTTTTTTAAATTTCTTCACCGTCTTTTCCTCATTTTCTTCCCTTCTTCTTTTCTTCTTCTCCTGTTTCTTTGCCTCTTGTAAATAGAATTGTCTTCTTTCTTCCTCTTCTTCCTCTGAAGAATCCCTCTCTTCTTCCGAAGAATCCCTCTCTTCTTCTGAAGAATCCCTCTTTTCTTCTGACTCCTCTTGTTTCTTTTTTGGGCAATCTGGAGACCAATGTCCTTTTTCTTTACAATAATAACAGGTATCTTGACTTTTGTCTTTTTTAGTCCCTGTTTTTGTTCTTTTTTGACGGTCTGGACACTCTGAAGACCAATGCCCTTTCTTCTGACAGATATAGCAAGTATCTTGACTTTTATCTCTAAAGGAAGGAGAGTAGTCCGTAGGCTGGTCTGAAGAGAATTTTCTAATGACCCCTCGCAAAGCTCTGACGAAACGTTCCATCTGGTTAGTCTCTTCCATCGTTGTGCTCGGCTTGAGACTGAAATGAATAGTGAAAGGACAAGACACACACCCTTTTATATACGCTGGTCTGCTATGACTATAAAGTAGCTCATGGTGTTTGAACTTGAGTCATTTGACTTTTTGCTTTCAAGATGAAACGATCTAATTCATTCGAGAAGAAAGAAGAAGAAGAAAGTAAGAGGCAGAAACGTGATCTATCGCCTCGTACCAGGGCTGAAATCTTGGCACAAATTCATGCCAGTGATTTTGAAGAGGACATGAGTGAACCAGAATCAGAACCCTCTAACCAAGTTCACCACCCTTAGTCAACCCTGAAAAGTACTATTCCATTCGAGAGACGGAAAAGCGCTCCTCTAGAAAATTTAGAACCACGGCTTACAAATACACAGTGAAGTTTAAAGATTTCAAGGCTGAAGTGCCGTTAGAGAAAGCAGAAGTGTTCATCACTGGGGTGTGGGATTCTTTGCTCACTGCACTCAAGCAACAATGTCAACCCAAAGAAGACGATCGCTTGAGACTTTCCATACAACACGACGGTTTGAAATCCCCTGTTTGGATCGAGTTTAGCACCCCTGCAGAATTGACCGCTTCCAAAGTCATGGACAAGATTCAACACGTACAACAATCCAACGACCAGTTTGACATCACCGA
The DNA here is from genome assembly GCA_028554795.2 of Sinohyriopsis cumingii. Taxonomy (NCBI): domain Eukaryota; kingdom Metazoa; phylum Mollusca; class Bivalvia; order Unionida; family Unionidae; genus Sinohyriopsis; species Sinohyriopsis cumingii. Next base: position 123,125,428 of record CM068831.1, on the reverse strand, counting down.
TGGTAAAGCCAAACTGGACATGACCCACGTCTCTCCTCCTCAAGGGACTGGATGCAAAAAGATGTTATTGGTGAACGACCTTCGCAGCACCAAAAAGAGTCTCGTCCAAATTAACAACCCTCAGGACCAGATGTGTTTAGCCCGTGCCATCGTGGTGGGACGAACCTATGCCAACAAGAACGACACGGTAGAATGGAAAAGAACCTGGAAAACTATTCAACGATGCGATCGAGCCAAACAACGAAACGAAGCAGAACTCCTGTTGCAACAAGCTGGCCTGTCCAAAGACACACCCTGTGGCATTCCTGAGATGCAAAAATTGCAAGATGTCCTAGCTCCACGCTACACCTTGAAAGTGCACCCTCAAGAAATGCGCGGGCCTCTGTTGTTTCGAGGCCAAGATTTTAAGGACGGAAAATACATTCACCTTTATCATCACGATGAACATTTCGATACCATTACCAGTATCACCGGATTCCTGGGATATGTTTATTATTGTGAGAAATGTGACCATGGTTATAACAATCGAGAGCAACACAAGCATTGTGGATTGAAATGCTCAGGATGTTTGGCCTCTTCACCCTGTCTGAGCGAAGAACCAGTGCCTGTGTTCAACTTGTCTGCGCACGTTTGTCAGCCCTACCTGTTACCAACAACATTTGAAGACGCAAGGTTCACAGAAGAAATGTGCTTGTCAACTGATGAGATTGTGCCCAGCGTGTGAACAAGTCATACGTACCAATAATACCAAGGCACACGTATGTTCAGGAAAGAAAAAATGTCACATTTGTCACCACATCGTGGACTTGGAACACCAATGTTACGTGCAAAAATACCAACCCCCACCAGAGAAAGAGGACGGTCACAAGAAGAAAGGCAATTTCATCTTTTTCGATTTCGAATGCATGCAAGAGACTGGCATTCACATTCCTAATTTCTGCGTGGCTCATCGAGCGTGCGAGAAGTGCATTCAAGAACCTATCTTCAGTCATTGCCCTCACTGCAGCAAAATTCCCGGAGGGCGTGAAAAAATCTTTCGAGGACCGAACACGTTAGCCGATTTTGCCCAATGGGTCTTAGACCCCGTCGACAAGACGTGGAGCCAAGAGGACATCGAACGTTACCGAGATTGTCATCGCCATGCCACAGTGATGGCTCACAATTTCTCCGGATACGATGGACAGTTTCTTTTGAGGTACTATACGGAACAAGGCACCGAGCGTCCTAAAGTGACTTTGAACGGAGCCAAAATCATTTTCATGCAAGTGGGACAAGTACAGTTTAAAGATTCGATGAGCTATTTGGCCATGCCTTTGAGTCGAATGCCTAAAACGTTTGGAATGACAGAACTAGCTAAAGGGTACTTTCCACACTTTTTCAATACGGAAGCCAATCAACACGCCGTTCTACCCCATTTACCTGAGGCTCACTATTACGACCCCGACAACATGCGTACCGAACAACGAGAAGCTTTCTACGCTTGGTACCAGGCTCACGCCTCGGACCCTGTCGACTTTCAGGAAGAAATGCTAAAGTATTGTCGTTCCGACGTGGACATTTTACGGCGTTGCTGTGGAAAATTTCGAGAACTGTTCATGGAACACGGAGGGGTCGATCCTTTGAAAGAAGCTTGCACCATTGCCAAAGCGTGTTCCTTAGTGTATCGACAACGATTCATGCCTGAAAACACCGTGGCTGTCATCAGTCCTCAAACGACCCACTATGTCAAACGTCAATACTCGGTCAAAGCCCTACGTTGGTTACATTACTTGTGTGACAAGGAAGACAAGTGGATTCAGCATGCCCGCAACGGAGGGGGCGAAAAGACCATCGGAACGTATTCGGTCGATGGCTGGGACTTAGAAAACCCCAAGATCGTGTACGAGTTTAACGGTTGCTTATTTCACGGATGTCCCGTCTGTTACCCTGATCGTAGCACTAAAAATCAGTTTTTACAACGAACCATGGAAGACTTGTACCAGGACACTTGTCAGCGGCGTCTAAAGTTGGAACAGGAAGGATACCAAGTGGTGGAAATGTGGGAACACGAGTACGATCACCGTATGAAAAGCGATCCCTAGTTTAAACGCCTCGTGGAAAGTTACCAGTTCATGGACCCGCTGAACCCGAGGGATAGTTTGTACGGAGGAAGGACCAATGCCACGTGTTTGCTGTACCAAGCCGACGAAGAGAAAGGAGAAGAAATCAAATACTTGGACGTGTGTTCGTTGTATCCCTACGTGTGCAAATATTGTCGCTTTCCTGTAGGGCACCCGCAATTGTTGACGGAACACATCGACCTGAAAAACATTCGACAATACGAAGGCTTGATCAAGTGTAAAGTTTTGCCTCCCACGAACCTATACCATCCCGTCTTACCTCACCATTGTCAAGGCAAACTGATGTTTTCCTTGTGCCGTACTTGTGCCAAAACGTGCAACCAAGACCAACCTTGTCAGCACACCCAGGAAGAACGTGCCTTGACGGGAACCTGGGGTAGCGTAGAATTGTTCAAAGCTATGGACATGGGATACCAACTGTTAGAAGTGTAGAAAATTTGCCACTTTCCCAAGACACAACAATACCACAAGTGGGACTCCAGTCAGAAAGGCATTTTCGCCGACTACGTGGATGCCTTTTCGAAACTGAAACAAGAAGCTAGCGGCTATCCTTCCTGGTGTCACACTCCCGAAGACCAAATACAATTCAAAGAGAAATACTACGAACAAGAAGGCATCACTTTAGACCACATCGAGAAAAACGAAGGCAGGCGATCGTTTGCCAAAGTGATGTTAAATTGCTTGTGGGGTAAAATGGCACAACGACCGTGTTTACCCAAGACGGAATATTTGACAGAACCTTCCCGCTACTTCCAGATGATTCACGACAAAACCAAATACATGAAACACGTGGACGTCATTCGAGAGAATTTGATCTTGGTCAATTACGAAGAAGATCTGGACTTTGTACAAGACGACCCTTTTGGAAATGTCATCATTGCGGCTTACGTGACAGCCCATGCTCGCTTAAAATTGTACGAAGCTTTAGAACTGTTAGAAGAACGCGTCCTGTACTTTGACACGGACAGTTGCATTTACATCCATCACCCGATTCAACATCACCCTAACATCGAAGGAGACCGTTTAGGAGCCTGGACAGACGAGCATCCCGACGACAAGATTCTAAGTTTCGTCAGTGGCGGTCCCAAAAATTACGGCTACGAATACCGGGACAAACAAGGAGAAGTGCACACGACGTGCAAAGTGAAAGGACTGACTCTGAATTATCGTACCAGTCGAGTGGTCAACTTTGGGGTATTGAAAGAAGCCTTGCAATCGGGAGAGGATGGAAACTTTAAAGTGACCACCTATCAACCGAACAAAATTGTACGTTTACCCACTCACCACATCGTCAGTCGACCCTTGGAAAAAGTCTATCAAATCGTGTACCAGAAGCGAGTGCGACTTCCCAATCATTTCACCTTACCGTATGGACACGTTGGTATAAAACATTGGTTGTAAGAGGATAGTTACCCCACCAGAAAGATGACTTCGCCACAGCAAGAATCGAGTGAGAAACCCGATGAGAACTCCAAGTTCAAACCCTACCATTTTCCAGTCTTCTTACCTGACTATTGTGATTGTGCCCGTCGATTGGACACGTTTCAGAAATGGCCTACGGATAGGGAAGGATTACCTTCTTCGCATGTTTTAGCTAGAACAGGATTTGTCTACTTGGGACCTGAGTCAGGATTGGGATACGAGGTACAGTGTTTCGCTTGCGGACTGAAGTTACGAATGGATCTATGTATCTATAAAGATTCAGCTATTCTGGAACATACTCGATGGTCTCTGCACTGCCCTTACCTTTCTATGGCCTTTCCACCCATCACACTACGGTACAATGTTGACGGTACCTTAGAGACGGTACCTTCCAGAACAGGACATAAAAAACGTAAAAAAGGAAAGATGTACAAGCTGGAGACTGCATTGCGACTAGTATAAAAAGGGGGCTATGGTCAAGATTGATAGTTCATTGGGACTACCAAGACCGAGCGAACAAGATGAATACTTTGAAAGAGACATCGTTCCAGTTTAGGGATTGTAAAAAAGTTGTATCTTCCTCTAGTGTGACTAATATTGGATGGATAAGACCCAGGCATTGCGACGGAAAATGTCCGGAAGGAAACTGCGATTGTCCATGTGGTTACCATTGTAATTGCGTAACGGAGTTTGCAGACGAGTGCGATTGTGAGCCTTGCGATGGATACGATGCTGTATCTTGTGACCTGAGCGATGCCGTAAAGCATCATGGGAACTTTAGTGTCCTTACCCCTATCATGGAAAGTGATGCTGTGCGTGTCAAACCTAAGGGATGCGAAAGCGATGCCGCTCGTCCTCTTAGACATTTTACCGGGTTTCGTTTTAAAGGGGAATGTTCACCTTCACGTCTACCCCCCTACGAATGTCATCCAGCCTTGAGCAAACTCCTGTTCCTGTCTCCCAACCCTAATCGAAACGAACCTGTGAAAGACGAATATTCGTTTCCTGTGCGTTTGTCGGAATGCTGCGACTTTGAAAATCGTCTTCAATCGTTCAAAGGAAAATGGCCTAAGTATCTGGGAGGACCGACCCCCGAAGAATTAGCCAGAGCCGGATTTTTCTACTTGGGCGAAGGAGATAAAGTCAAGTGCTTCAGTTGCGGTGTGTCACTTCACCACTGGGAACCGCAAGATTCGGCCTACGTAGAACATGCTCGATGGTCACCGAATTGTCATTACTTACCCTTAGTGGGACCGAGACATTGAAGTAACTTACCATGTCGTTGACGAAGAAGAAACCAGACTGGCTAGGAGTCAAATGTTGGACATCACCGAGACCAGTATTTAAACTTCATTTCAAAAACGATATTGAATCATTACCTAAAGAACTGCAAGAGAAGATTTACAAGGAAGTTTGGCAGGGGTTTGCCAGAGTGAAATCTCAATGGGTCACTGTAGAACTTTTGTGTCGAGAAATTCATAAGAGGAAAGTGAAAAAAAAGTCAACCAGTGTGTTAGATTTCTTTGGGTCAAGGGTGCATTCATCCTATTATATCGCTTTAGACCGTTTACATCAAAAGAGTTCAGTGACATTCTTGGACGTTACCCTGAATGGCAGTGGTCAGAAATTACTCACTATGTGGATTAATTTTGTGAATTGTACGGACTGACCTATTCATGAATACTTTACAAGAGAACATTCGTGCTTTGCCTGTGGAGTTGAGAGAAAGGATTTACCGAGAGCTGGTCAAAATACAAGTGAAACGTAAAGAACAATTGCATCCGTTACGTCACCAGATCTTTAACCACTGGTACCTGAATGGTATAAGAGAACTGATTCGTCAGAAATTGTTTCAATGGTCAGACATTGTTCAAAACTTTGAGGTTGCTAATGATCGACATGTTCATAATTATGGTTACTTCGAGATTCACCTAGTGCAACGCATTGAGGAAGACAAGTTAAAGGATTACCAACATTTGTTACGTGGAATCTACTTAGCGGAAGAGGAAACTTCTAAACGAACTCTGACGTTTCGGTTACAGTATGCAAAATTTAGATTCCCTACTGGAGAACGAAGATCTCTGGCTAGAAAGTACGTGTATTGCATCCGAAAAAAAGAGAATATAAAAACAGGCTGCCATGCCACGGCTTATGTCACATGTCATTGAACAGATTCCGTGGAAGGAACTCAATGACCATATTCAAACCGTGGATCATTACCATCGATTATTACAAGAATTTTATCCATTCAATTTGGGACGACAAGTGGTGTGTGTCTTAGTGACTTGTTTTCTGGGATTTCGTTTACCAGCCGATTCTTTGTGGACTCTTTACGATCAGTACTTGCCACCTCAATGGCCTTAAATGGTCACGAAAAACTCCTTTTGCTCAAAGCCTTGCGTTTTCATCTGGATACTTCTCGACCTCAACAGGAAAAAAAGATTCGTCAACTTTTAGCTACCCAAGACGTGTATGACGATGTGTGTGTAGCTTGTGACTTACATCCCCATTGGACAGATGTCCGTGCCTGGAAAGAATGGGGTTTTGAGGCTTGGATCCAAGAAGTGGCCCAGTATGCACGAGAGTTGTTCAAGGAAAAAAGTTACTTTTCAACCCGTGTTAGTGACGGTGCCAGAAGAACCCGTCACCCAGGACAGGACTGTCGTGGACAGGCCTGAAAGACCCTTTCGGGAGGACACTTGTGTGACCTTACCCCCTACTATAGAACTGGTTAGAACATTACCCAAAAGATGTGGTTGTTGTACAGACACTTGTGTTTATTCCACGTTCATGGTTATCATGTGCCTTTTTATTGTTGTACTTAAGCCTTTGGCTTTTATGTATTTTTGTCTTTCGTATTCATGTTTGAAACATTCAATAAACGTGTTTTGAAAAAGTATATAAACTCTTGTCTTGTTTGTTTTTCGTGTCACAAGTGACATTTCTCACACCATGGCTACCTCTGCTGTCTCTGCTCCCTCTTCCTCTACTGTCAAAGTCATCGACGAACACTTAGATCGTGCCAGTTGGGAGGCTTTGTATCTTCGCCATCCCTTTAACATGCTCATTGCTGGACCTAGCGGTTCAGGCAAAACCGAATTCGTCAAACGTTTGATCGAACATAAACATCACTTGATCGATCGACCACCTCAACGCATCGTGTGGTGTTACAAAGAGTGGCAATCGGCGTACAGCCTCTAGCGAGAAAGTCAAGGCGATTCAATCGTGTTTGTGGAAGGCATTCCTAAAGAAGACGACGGTATCGTCTCTGACTGCCGTCAAACCCATTTGGTCATTTTCGACGACATGTTAGGAGAAGACGAAGAAGAAATTAAACTGTGGTTCACGCGCAAAGGGCATCACCGTAATGCCAGTGTCGTTTACATCACCCAAAATTTGTTTCAACAAAGTAAAGCCCATCGCACCATCAGTCTCAATGCGCATTACGTGGTCTTGTTTAAAAGCCCTCGAGATAAATCGCAAGTGCAAGTTTTAGCCAAACAGTTAGGAACGCCTTGGCTGACTCAGGCGTACGACGATGCCACTCAAACGCCACACGCCTATTTACTCGTCGATTTGAAACCTACGACTCCCGAGGATTTGCGATTTCGTACCCACTTGTTTCACCACTGGTGCCAAGACGGAGGGCCTGTCCTGTACACGTCTCCGTCCTCGACTTCATTTCACTCCACATAAAAAAATCTATAAAAACCTCAGACCCTTTTTCGTCTGTCTCACTCTCAGTGCGAACATGACGTCCCTTCAGTCGCATCTTTCCGTCAAATTGATTCGTGCCTTGTATGGCATCAGTCGAGAAAAAGATCCACAAACACGAGCTCGTGTCTTAGAAGCTAGTCTCAAAGAAGTCTTACGATGGTTCACGGTGACGGCACGTCAAATACTCCAAGGAATCATTCAGATTCCTCATCAAACCAAACGCTTTTTTGATCGAAACAAAGTCGCTTTGGTCCAACTGGCCGATCCCCGCATCGACACTCAAACCAAAAAACAAATCATTTTGAAACCTGGAGGGAGCGGTACTCTAGGAGGGGTCATCATTCGCTCACTCTTAAGATGGGATCCTAATGCCCCCAAAGTTATCCCCAAGACAAAAGTCCAACGAAGCCCCAAGAAGAAAAAGAAAAAGACCAGGTCCCCAAGAAGAATAACTTCTCCAGTGGCAGGACCCTCCTCTGACGAGACACCACCACCCCGGAAAAAGAAAAGAAGCCCCAAGAAAAAGAAACAGAGAAAAAGTCCCCAGAAAAAGAAATGTCCACAGAAGAAAACTAGTCGCAAGAGAGGTACTTCGGCCAGGACTCAACCTTACACTCGCAAACCACGACCTGCCACAGCGGTGACTGCGTCTCCGGCAGCCTCACGTTTGTCCACTTCTCCGTTGATGACACCCAGAACTGAAGAGTACTTGGAGACGTTGATCACACCAAGAACTTCTCCGTTGATGACCCCCAAAAGAACTTCCCCAGTGGCAGGACCCTCCAATTTAGCGGCAGTGGCTGCTGCTCACAAAGTACCTTCTCCCAAAATCAAAGTCCATGAAAGATCGGGTATGTTACAAAGTTTACTGGATTTGTCCAAGCAAGAACTGGCTCGATTTAGTCCGTTGCGTACCCCTGCACGACGTGTCATGCCTGTCCTCAAACTGATACGACGTAAAGACAATCAGTGGCGACGCGTTCCAGTATAAAAAAGACCTGTGGCCAAGTAGGGTATCAGTGTTTTTTGGTGCTCCTGAAGACTCAAAGATGTCACCCTCCAGAAAACCCCAAGGAAAGAAAAGGAAAGGACTACCACCACGTTTAGTCAAACATGGGGACATGTTATCTGTCCTGTCCAAAGCTTCTCCACCCCTACGAAAAAAACTCATTCAAACAGCCTCCAAAGAGGTCATCGATACCGTGTGCGAATGTTGTTTGAACGGTTTGAAAGGCACGATCCCTTTGTCCAAACACCAGAAACAATGCTTAGGCAAACATCGTCACGTTCTTCGGAAAATGGTTCAAAAGAAAATTCCCATTCGTCAAAAAAAGAAGATGTTAGTGCAACGTGGAGGCATTTTACCTCTCTTGTTAGGCCCCATACTGAAAGGAGTCTTGGGAACCATGTTGGGAGGACTGGTGGGAGCAAGATAAAAAGGCCCTCGGAAGTCCCAAGATCTCAGAATCGACCGCTGACAACCCCATGGAAGGACGAAAACTAGCTTTAGTGCCTTACAAACGATGGATGGAATACCATCGGTGGCAAGAACAACGCACCCCGCATTTACCTCCCAATCCCAATTTGAGCGAGATGTCCCAGTTACAACACGAATTGCAGTCCTTGATGGATCGTCAAGATTTGTCCGAAACAGAAAAATCGCAAAAGTACGGTCAACTCTTGCAACGACTGCAACTCTTTCACCAGAAAGCTTTAGACGAAACAGCTTTACCCACTCTGAAAGATTTTAAGACCTTGATGAAAAGTCCAGCACCATCATCATCATTACCACCACCACCACTACCATCCCCTGGGGTCACCAGAGATGCTACCCCACGAAGGCCTGAGGAAGAAGAGATTCGAGAAGTGTTTCAAACACCGTCAGCAGCTCCCATTTCGAGTAAGATTGCAGCATCCTTGTTGACTCCGTCCCCCACACCCCAACGAGAAGAAATGAAAGCTTGGGTTAAAAAGATGATGTCCACGCCTCCTTCGACAGAAGTGAAAAAGAAAGAAGGGAAACCAGAAGTGAAAAAAGAAAAGAAAACCAAAGCCATTCCATTGCCACCTCCACCACCACCACCACTACCTTCGACTTCTACTCCCGTAGCCCATCGGACACGTAAATCCGTTTCCAAACCACCCTTTCGACCCACCCAAAGTAGCATCACCGAAGAGTGGGTGACTTATTAACACACCAACAAAATGGAAAAAGTCTTAGCCAGCATTTACTACGATCCCTCGCATCCTGCAGGTTACGCAGGAGTTCAAAAATTGTATCGTGCTGCCAAAACGCGACTGAAAAGTCTCCGTTTACCTCAAGTGCAACGATGGTTACAAGAACAAGCTACCTACACTTTACACAAACCCATTCGACGCAAGTTTGCCAGAAGTCGCACCCAAGCGGAAGGCATCGATCATCAATGGCAAGCCGATTTAGCCGATGTCTCTCATTTGGCCAGCTACAATCGTGGCTACAAATATTTGTTCTGTGTCATCGACGTCTTTTCCAAATTTGCCTGGGTCGTGCCCTTGACTTCCAAATCGAGCAGCGAGTTAGTGCGAGCCCTGCAACGGGTGTTGAAACAAAGTGGTCGTCACCCTCTTCGATGGCAAACGGACAAAGGCACCGAATTTCTGAACCAAGCTTTCCAAAAAGAATTAAAGAAACGTGACATTCATTTTTTTACCACCGAGAATCCCGAAACCAAAGCCAGCATCGTGGAACGTTTTCAACGCACTTTGAAAGAACGCATGTGGAAATATTTGACGCATCACCACACTCTGAAGTACATCGACATCTTACCGCACCTGGTGCAAGCGTACAACCAATCTTACCATCGAAGCATCGGACGTGCCCCGCAAGACGTGACTCCCGACAACGAAGTGTTGGTGTTTGAGCGCCTGTTTGCTACGTCCCCGACGAGGGCTGTCCCCAAGAAAAGTGGAGACTTGGCCGTAGGAGATTGGGTGCGCATTGGCAAAACCAAACGCACTTTCGACAAAGGTTACTTACCTAACTGGACGACCGAATTGTTTCGCGTCACTGGACGAGTGCATGGCCGTCATCCTGCCGTCTATAAATTGGAAGACATGAACGGAGAAGTGCTCAAAGGAACGTTTTATTTGCCCGAGTTACAACGTGTCACCAAAAAAGAAGACGACGTGTACGACATCGAAAGCATTCTCGAACGCAGAACCCGTAAAGTGGGCAAACGACGTGTCAAAGAAGTCAAAGTACGTTGGAAAGGATATCCACCCAGTTTTGATTCTTGGATCGACGCTTCGCAAGTCATCGACTATAAAAAGAACTGACCATCATGCCCTTTCACAGAGCAGACGCAGCTACGTCGACCACTCCTTCTTCACCTAGTTCTTCTGTGCAAGATTTACAAAAACAACCCTTGTGGGTGTGGTGTGGAGAACGTGTGCCTAAAACGCAAATCGTCTTTTTCTGCCAAATCTTCGTGGTGTATTGTGTCATCGGGGCAGCCATCGCCAATTTGAGTTTGCAACAAGGAGACAAACAATTGTGGACCATTTTATTGAGCAGTTGCATCGGTTACCTGCTTCCCAATCCCTCCCTGAAATTCTCCTCGAACGGGAACCTTGTGTCCAGTGCCAGTGTCAGTCACCACAACAACAACAACAACCAGAACCCCATTTTGGACGGAGACACGCCTCTGACGTCCAGTAATATCCCCTCGGACAGCCACAGAACTCTGGAATTATGAGTCACCAAAACCAATTTTACTTAACCTTACCCAGTGACAGTTCCATGGAGGTGTTTCCCCACAACACGTTGTGCTGTTACACGGCCAAATTACCTCAGGGCATCCCTTTAGATCACGAAGCCCATTGGGAAGTGGCTTTGGTAGAAATGATTCACCCTACACAAATCCAAAACATCACCGAAAAGCAAAACATTTTTGAGGTCGAAATCCTGAACAAACAATTACAAGAAGCCATGAATGACATCGGGTTTTCAGGGGACACAAGACCAGCCAGCAATCCAGCCTTCAGTATCTACACCTTGAAAATTCTAGCAGGGTTTTATTTTAGTGGCCAACATTTGGTGGATACCATTGCTTCCAGGTTCGAGTTAGCCTTTGGCAAAGCCCTGAACAGAGTCAAAAAAAGTGTCACCCTGGACTACCATAAAGTGGCTCGTCGCTTACTGATGAAATTTCAGGACACCCAAATATTGTCCCTCAGGTTCAATGGTCGTTGGTTTGAAATTTTGGGTGGACATGCAGGAATGGTCGCAAACAATTGGAGCCCAAAGATAAACAGTAATATGGATTTTTACAGAGCTTTTGGAAACCCGGTAGAACTGAACCAAGGACTGAATTTAATGTTTGTGTACTCCGATGTGGTGGAATACAACGTGGTGGGACACACCTCTGTGCCATTACTTCGTGTCATTCCTTTCAAAGTGGATAGTACCACGACCAGTGACCAGGAAGGTGGAAACACTTACCACGTCCACCGCGAATTTGTCCATCCTCACTATTTGCCTGTCAGCAAGTCGTATTTGGACACGGTCAACATTGCTATAAAAGGAGATCTGGGACAAAATATTCCATTCACCAAAGGAAAAGTCACGGTGAAACTCCATTTTCGAAAACGGTTTTCTCACGACTCGTAAGTAAGTCATGTATCCAGTGTACCGAGGGGTTGCACGACAGCGAGGACACGGTTTAGGAGATATGTTAAAATCGGCCTTTCGTTCGGTGGCCCCGGTGTTGAAACCGATGGTGACACGCGGATTGCACGCCTTGAAAGATGCGGCACTGACACAAGGCAAAAAATTTCTCCAAAATGTCATCATCGACAAACAAAACCCTAAAGAAGCCTTCATGAGGGCAGGCAAAAATGTCTTGCTGCAAACGGGCAAAGACATTTTGGGCCGACGAGACACACCTATAAATGCCCTGCACGCTACCGAGTCAGGCATTCAGCAAGGACAAGGCAAAAAGAGACGACGAAGAAAACACCCTTTCACCAGACTTCAAGCTAGAAAGGCCAAGAAAAGAAGAACCGTTCGAGACTTAGACGTTTTCGATTATTGAGACACAGCAACAAAAAAAAAATGATGCACCGAGAGTCATGCGCTTGTTCCAAGACGGAACTGGATCTGTTTGCCATGCCCCCCACGATGATGACGATGCAAGAATCCCAGTGGGTGGAATTTCACCCCGTCTCCTCACTGACCGATTCCGCTCCCATCGAGTTTGAAATCAAGGGACAGCCCGAAGATTACATCGATCTGAATAGCAGTTACTTGTACTTGAAAGTCAAAGTTCTAGATAAGGGAGGAGATATTATAAGCGGCGAAGAGAAAGTAGCTCCCGTCAACAATTTCATGCATTCCTTGTTCAGCGAAGTGGACTTGTACTTGAATAACAAACTGGTCAGTAGCAGCATGGATACTTACCCTTATCGTGCCTACCTGGAAAATCTCTTGACGTACGGAATAGATGCCAAGGATACTCATCTCAATGCCTGTGTGCTGTGGGAACCGGACGAAGCGGGCGAATTTAATGAAAAAGGTCTTGAAGCTGACCCCAAAACAAAAACAACCACCAATGAGGGATTTGTAGAACGAAGAAACAAAATCAAAGATGGAAAGAGTTTAGAACTGATGGATCGTTTGCATTTGGACATGTGGTTGCAAGAGAAATATTTGTTGAACGGGGTCAATGTTCGCTTGAGACTGAATCGCAGCAGTGCCGCTTTCCATTTGTTGGCTGATGGTGATGCTACTACTGGTGGCAATCCCAAAAGCAAAATCGAGGAGGCCAAACTCTACGTACGACGCGTGGAAGTGTTACCTAAAGTAGGTAACGACATCAGTCAAACGTTGAGCAGGACGACCGCCAAGTATCCCATCCGACGCGTGGAAGTGAAAACGTTCACCATTCCCGCTAACCATCATTCCATGATCGAAGATCATCTGTTTCAAGGACAGTTACCCAAACGTTTAATCCTTGGTATGGTCGAGAATTCAGCCTTCAACGGAGCCTTCGATGAAAATCCTTTCAACTTTCAACACTTCAAGGTGAAGAAAATCGAAGTCAGTCGCGATGGCAAGACCTTGTGTACCAGACCTTTCGAACCCGACTTTGAGAAGAACAATTACTTGAGATCGTACTTGTCCTTGTACGAAGCCACGGGCCAGTTAGGAACCAACACCAGTCACGGCATTACGTACGACGATTATGCAGGAGGCTATGCTTTGTGGGCTTTCGATTTCACTCCAGACCAAGACAGCGACGAGGGACATTTCCACCCTATAAAATCCGGCCAGATTCGTGTGGAACTTCAGTTTGCAGATAAACTGACAAAGACAGTGAACGTCATCCTGTATGCAGAATTCGATAATACGATAGAAATCAACAGTTTGAGAGAAGTCATTCTAGACTATTAGAAGCTATGGAAGACTGTTATCCCTCTTTACCTAGTGGAGAAACTTTAAAGATGGAATGTGAGGAGACCGTGGAAAAAGAAGAAGTGATCATGATGAAATCGAGATGGCCAGAACAAGAAGCCCATTTAGTCTCCTGTTTTGCCAAACACTTGATCGACAAAATGACGGAATTGATCAAGAAAAATTGTTATGGATGTCAAAACGATCATCCCAGTCAAATTCAACACGATAAATGCCTGATGTTGAGTCAAGAAGAAAAATTGGACGAGTATCTGGACGAAGCTTGGAGTCTCATCTCGAACAAAGACGTGTTGCATCAGTGGTATAAAGACTTGCGTGAACATTCTTGTCCACCATTAACCACTCAAGAGATCCATCGTATCGAAGCTCTCCTGAATCAGAGTGAGGAAACAGAACGAATAACCGTTTATTCGTCAGACATTTTCAAGCAAAAAGTCAGGATCGAATTGACGACTTATTATTACCTGTGAAGAAGAAGAAAAAAAACCACACACAAATCAATGGATACCTGGGAACTTTATTACCTTTTGAACCACAGTTCGTATACGGCTTCTTGGAATCCTGTCGTCTGTGCTAAAGATGAACTTCCTCATCGCAAACCTAAAGACCATCAAGCTTACGTGATCAACACGGACGACAGTCATCTCCCAGGAACCCACTGGGTAGCCGTCTACTTTCCTCAAGAAGGATGTGTGGAATATTTCGATTCGTACGGATTGCCCCCTTTGGAAGACGATATCATCGACTTTATGAGAAGAAATGCTCAAACCACCCGATTCAATAATGTGAAATTACAAGGCACAGATTCCTTGGTGTGTGGACAGTACTGTGTGTATTTTCTGCATCATCGCAGCCTGGGCTATTCCTTAGAACATTTAGTGACTCATTTTGATCCTCGTTCTTCTGCTAGAAACGATGTGAAAGTAGATCGATGGTTTTGTGACCATTATGCTTATCTTTTGTCTCAAGCTAGGAAACGTAGTGTCCATCAATGGCTTAATGATTTCCAACAGTGGAAATCACAATTTCATTCACAACGTTGTCAGCCCTGTTTAAAGTAGATTGTCAATTGAGAAAAAATGTTTGTGATTTGAAAAAAATTGTTTGATGTTATAGTGTTGGATTATTGTTAAAAAATGTTAGAGTTGTTGTTTAGTGTTAAGTGATTTTTGAATAAAAAATGTTGTGTTTTGAAAAAAAATGCCTTTGTCTTTTGTTTAGCTATAAGAATGTTGGATTGATGCTCTTTCATTTCTTACTATCCCTCTCATGGCACTCACTGAACGTTGCGACTCGAAAACCGTGTGGGGGATGTTTTCCTTTACGTCCGCGCTTTGACTTTAAGAACCGGGGGTTGTTTCCAGTCTAACCATCCATTGTCGACTCATCCTCCTAAGAAGATGTGCTCCAAACTAGCTAAGCTCAACGAAGCCTACGTGAATTTGCATAGGGTCAGACACAGTCTGATACCGAAGCCAGAAGAAATAGAGAATGTGAGAATGTTAAAAATCACTGAAGACCTGATAGAAGAACTCTTCAGAGAAGAAATGAACAGGGAAAAAGAAGAATGGACAGAGAAGTACAGACTTCAGAGACAGCAGCTACAGCAGCAACAGCAGCAACAGCAGCAGCAGCAGCATCCTGAAGCTGACAGAGGCTTTGTCGATTGCCGTATCGACACCAAAGAGTTCTTCTCTTTCCGAAGAAGCAGACCTATCGCCAGAAAGTCTATCCTCAGAGGACATCGCATTCTTAGAAACTAAAAAAGAATGCCATAGCAAACAAAAAAAAACAGCCCTTTTCAGGGCTACCCAATACTCTAGAAAAGAAATAACGATCGATTTGCCAATGTGTGTAGGTAGAGTAGTGTGAAAATAAACACTAACTCTTTTTTTAAAAAAAATGTGAGGGTATGTGTTTGTGTGTTTGTGTTTGTAAGTGCTCACGTACGTTGGTATGGATAGTAGATTAAAATGATGTTTGTTTTTTGGCTGTTAGAGGTGTATATTTGGGGTTAGATTGGATTGATTTGCGTATGTGGACAGTCTATTGAAGTGATTTATAAAAATTTTAAAATAGTGATGGGTAGCATAAAAAGTGAGTGAGTGTTTCTTTTAGGTCCGCGCGTTGTTGTTTGGTCATGATCTAGGTAAGATCAATTTTATGTTATTAGGGGATGTTTTCCATCACGTCCGCGCTTTCAGTATAAATTGAAACTCGTTCGGCAGTCCAGCTACCCTTGTTGATTGATCAACACCAGAAAAAATGAACACCAGAATAGTGAAACTGTTAGAACTCCAGATGCACCTGGAATATGCCAGGCGCATAGTAAATGAACTATCAGCGGAGGCTATCGTAGAAGAAGCAAGAATAAAGAAAGAAGAGGAGGAGAGAAGAGAGAGGGAAGAAGAGGAAAAAAAAAACTAGAAGAGAGGATGTCGTACAATATTCCCGAGACAGAAGATTGGGGTGCTGAAGCGAATCATCCTCCCCCTGCGCTCCCCAGAAGAAAGGTGAAAGAAGACTGGGGAAGAAGATGCGTGTGTGGCGCCAGGCCAGGAAGGTGCAACCATTAGATAGGTGCATCTGGAGTTAAAAAAAAAAAACAGCTCTTTTAAGGGCTACCCAATACTCTAGAAAAGAAATAACTATTAATTTGCCAATGTGTGTAGGTAGAGTAGTGTGAATATAAACACTAACTCTTTTTAAAAAATGTGAGGGTATGTGTTTGTGTGTTTGTGTGTTTGTGTTTGTAAGAGCTGAGGTATGTTTGAGTGAATAGTAGATTATGGGTTTCTTAGTGTATGTGAAGAGTATAGTTAGGGTTCTATTATATGAAATGAGAAAGTAGGGGGATGTTTTCCTTCACGTCCGCGCGTTGTTGGGTCATGATCTAGGTAAGATCAATTTTATGTTTTAGGGGGATGTTTTCCTTCACATCCGCGCTTTCAGTACAAGAACCCACCACGTTCGTCGTTGGAACCATTCTACAAAGAAGATGGCTTCTAACCAAATGGACAAAATACAAACATTGCAAGACGTTTTAGACAACTTAGGAATAATGGAACAGATGCTAATAAGACTCGTTGAAGACCATTATTCCTATAGTCCCCATCGTGTAAAGATGGAAATTAATAACTTAAGAAAAGCAAAGGACAAGATTAGTGGTGTCATGAAAGAGATAAAGGAGGAGAAGGAGGATGAAGAGGAAAGAATAAGAATACGCAAATGGAACGAAAAAATTGAAAAAGAAGAAGAAAATGAAAAGAGGAAGAAAGAAGAGGAGGAAGAGAAGAAGAAAGAAGAGGAGGAGAAGAAAAAAAAGAAAGGGAAGAAGAGTGTAGGAGATAAAATAAGAACTTGGTGGAGAAAAGGAAGAAATTAGAAGAAGAAGAAGAAAATCCAAAGGCCCTTTTCAAAGCCAGCCATATTTCTCGAAAAGAGATAGCCTTTCCATTGCCTACCCCTTTTTTTATTTTATTTTATTTTTTAAAAAAAAAAATCCCATGTTCAATTTCCCTTGACGCTATAAAGACCCACCCTGTTTAATTTCCTTTTTTTGTCGCTAGACAGACCCACGATTTTTTTTTTCTCCATGTTAATTTCCCTTGTCGCTAATCTGACCCACGATTTTTCTCCATGTTAAATTTCCATTGTCGCTAATCTGACCCAAGGGTGTTTTTAATGCTAATTCCCATTGTCGCTAATCTAACCCCCTTCACTACTGTCGTGGGTTCGATCCCGGCCGAATCATACCAAAGACTTACAAAATTGGTACTAACAGCTGCTTCGCTTGGCGCTCAGCATTAAGAGGTTAGTGTTAGGACTGGTCGGCCTGGTGTCAGGATAATGTGACTGGGTGGGACGTCATGCTATATGTCTGCGGCATGATGCCCCAGTGTTAGACATCACTATAAAACTGCCACACTGCAGACATCCTAGCGATATGAGTGAAAAATTGTTAAAGCTACGTTAAAAAGTCCAAATCACACACAGAAGATCCGTTGAGCGTTGATTCAGATACGTACAATATTTTAAACTTCCCGCTACGTTAAAATGTTCTGCTGGTATGGTATCACTTCAGTATAATGTTACTTTGCACATAAGTGGCCAAACAAGAGTTTTAATTGATTTTGATTCACGCTTTTCTCAAGAATAAATTTTCATTTGCGACCATAGTTAAATTTGTTTACGAAAGGTTAGTGGATGAGAAGTGAAGAAAATAATGCTCATCTACAGCAGGATTGTCCCGCAGCCGTAACGGTTGATATTGTAGCGCACTATGTTAGAAACGGAACTTTGTCACTCAATCGTCATTCGAATTAATGACTAGTTGAATGGGTGAGTCACCACGTTGCCACCCATAAATACTGGTTTTTGTGATTCACTTTCAACAATAGATAAAACTTTACTGAAAAAAAAAACAGTTTAGGAGCGAAACGTTTATTGAACAAAAATCAACATTTTACATGGCAAGACAAAATATTAGCTAAGTGTATAAATTAAATCATATTAAGTAATCTAAAAAATGCATATACTCCAAATTTTAAGAATATTTAAATACAGCACATAAAACAAAATCCATGTTAATCAATTTTATATATTTATTTGTATTAATAACATATTTTCTATCAACTTTCTGCACAATATGGTCATCACTGTAAGATAAAAGGTAAATGTTTCATATATAAGTTGTTCTACAGTGAAACCGAGCCATCATAATTCATTCGCTTTTCATTTTCGCAACATTCTTAGGCAAAATATACCTTATACCAAAATAATTCCTTATGGTATTAAATGTTTTGTTTCAACAAAATCATGTTATTTCTGTTTATGTGCCCTATATGTACATGTTTCAAACTGCAACCCAAATGGGCAAGCTTTGTTCACTTAAAAAAAAATGTTTCTCACAAAATCAAGATTCTATTGGCAACTAAAAATTGTTTGTTTGTCAATGTACGAGTACATGGATTAAACTTTTGACATAATTTGCACACGCAAACTCTGACACGTGTTTCCGTAACATGTAGTCTTATTGAAGAAGTTGTAATTTATTTACAAGCCAAAGTCATTCAACTTATTAGAAATGAAGCAAATAGAAAATGGTAGATATATGGGTTGTTTCCTACATGCTCTCTCTTATGGCAGAAAAAGCTTTCAAAAATACAATAAAGACTTGTTCAATATAAATCCACACACACACACACACACACACACACACACACACACACACACATATATATATATATATATATATATATATATATATATATATATATATATATATATATATATATATAATCAAGGTTCGAATCCTGCTGAAAGATTCATTATATAGCCCCAATTTGTAGTACGCTGCAGATGCTCTGTATGCGTGTTTCTGTGTGTATGGTGTGTGTGTGCAGGAAGGCCGGGTGGGTGGGTTGGACCGTATGTATAAGGTTTTAAAGCCCTCCATATTTGAAACAAGGCAATGTAGTAATTATTATAAATCTTAATAATAAAGTAAATCTTTGGGTCATAAAGAAAAATAGATTCTAAATATCGCTTATGTGGTTCAAGGTTGAGTGGTAACTCACTGGAATGTGCAAAAGACAGTCATCACTTGTTTTCCAACGTAGAGAATACATTCCAGATCTCGATGTAATTTCCCCCTATACGAATTTATGTCCTAAACTCCATATTTCTGTCTGCATCAAGGTAAGCGAGTTTCTGTAAATGGTGCATTATTGATTCTGGATTAATTTTTATTCGACCGAATCCCTCTGATGAATTTCTGATACTCATTTCATATTTGATCTCCTCGGATATTCTTGTCCCAATTAAATTTTCGCAATGCTAATTTGTTTGGAAACCATCCAATGGAAATAAAGTCGTTGATGCAATCTTAAAAATCACTTTTTGAATGCAGTATAGACATCATATATAAAATAATTATAACTGTATCTTGGATTTTAAAAAAAGAGCCAGCTGCCAAGAGTCCAGATGAAAATTGTGTAAGCACTTAAATTTACTTATGCTCAGGTCATATGACCTAAAAAAATTGTAAGTTTTTGCTTGTCTACGCTTTATCACTTAAAACCATTCCAGAGCATTCCGCAGAATGTAGATGACGATTCAACCCGCTACCTTTGATATTAACTCTGTACGCTGAGGGCGCATTATCTTTGTACTTACTCCAATGGTTCAGTGACATGTCATATATAATCAGAGGTCTAATTAATAAAAGGTAGATGGCAATGCAACTCTCTACCAGACTTTCACAGAAATTATAGGACTCATTCCACTGCATTTAATCCAGCTGAATATAGTGTCCTTGTGACACGTGTAGCCTTATCGCAGAAATAGTCCGCACGATCATAAATTTTAATTCACTGGGATTTTATTTCAATTTCCCCTTCTCTGTATAACGATAAGTTGTATTCACAAGCATCTGTAATACATTCAGCGCAGAACTTAGAAGAGTACAATTGACGGCTAAAAGCACGCTAGGTATTTTCATATAACCTATTGTCAAACCACAATTAGTTATTATTAATTTATTCAAGAGATCATTTCTGTATTTACGAGAAAGAAACGCAGACAATACAATCCATTGATCATCTCCCATTAGGTACGGATATGTGTACGATATACGTCCTCTACACGATACACAAACACTGGAGTGTGTGCAGAAATGGGCGATTATTCTCCAGATTTTTCCATTAATTCCTAAGTATATTTCTGATTTCAATAGTCCACAATGTCTATCGAATGCCTCTTCGTTATCCAGAAAACAGCATGTATATTAGACTTATAATTTTTTTTATAGTACATTAGCTATTTTTGAAGCTGAATAAAACAGAGATAGCTTCATTTTCCTTAAGAAATCCAAACTGGTAAGAATGTGGGAACTTTATCGTTTGTGAGTACTTTTGAAATTTTCTCATCAATATTTTTTCATAATCAACATAATTTTTGCCGACAACACAGCCACCTATATTATTAGGCAAATTGCTCAAATTCGATCATACATTTGAAAAGATCAGTTAGATATCGATTAAATACTTTAAATGCTTGTCGGGAAGGGAATCAATGTCTGGTGTTTTATCTTTCTAGAGACTTGGCATGACTCAATACCCCCTCCTCTTTGGTTATATCATTCTCAAATTTACTCTTTTGCACACCTTCTTAATATTCACACGGTAATAATGTTCTTCATCTTTTTTATCCATAATATAAGAAATATAGTTTCCATAAATTGGCACATTTGATTGTTCTCCACGGTATACAATACTACCATACCAAATTAAAACTCGTTATATACTTTTGTGTTTACCTTTTTTTTCTTTCTGAATTTTCATTTTGCACATTTGTCTTCTCTGGTACTGTTACTATTTGGGTTTCTGACGTTTTCTCATTGATTCCCAGCGCGTGTCATATACAATCCATAATTGTTCTCATATGGTTCGAGATGCGACCTGAATTCATCGTTTATAATATATCTATCTAAAACAGTTATTAACGCTTGCGTTATCAGCTAGTAATACTTTTTATTTCTTCCACTGATGTACACTCATAGGTGAAATATTCAAAAATTCCCTTACATCAGTTTTATATATACTGGCTTCTGATGAATTAGTCAAGGAACACTTCGTGTCTTTATATTCCATACAATATATCTTTCGCAAGCGCTGTTTTAACAGGTTGGTGATCCGATATTGAACAATCAATTCAGTCGTTCACTATTTGTATTTTGATACCACCTCTGATTTTATAAAGTATCAATATATAATCTGGTTTAAAGTCCCTGACATCTATACGTGAAGTAATGTTCATGAGGTTTTGTCACTGAGATATCACTGATTTTTCTGTTCTATTCTGTTCTTGACAGTCAGATCTTTTTTGGGTGGATTTTTTTACATCCAAGCTCTTCGTTCATGTATCCCACGATTATGCATCTATTTTCAATAGGAGATATATAAAAAACATCAAAACATTACCACAAAATATTTCATATGCTGCGCCAGTTCTGGCTGCTGAGGGAAAGCATGATTAAATCAAAATGCTGAGGTCCAACTATCTCATTATGACTTTCACCGCCATACCATTTAGAAAATCTGTTTTTTAAGTGGCTTTTTGCATAGTGATCATCTGTAAAATACGACAACCTTGCCACTTCCTCTAAAGCGTTAAGGTATGTATTCAGTAAGAAGTACTACTACTTTAAAATTGTCATGTAATTTATCTCATTAGGGATAAAGAAAAGCTCCGTATTTCGTCTTCAGAAACCTAAATGCTTTTCTCAGCAAATGTTATATTTCAATATATTACGCGTGCCTATGACAGTGTAAGTGGGAAGAAGCCTGCAACACCCATAGCAGTCAAGAGGGTGGACTCCAATTCACTCTTATTCTGTGATCGAGATCATATCAGGGGAGTTTCATGAGACAGAAATACCTAATGTCCAAGTTTGTTTTTCCTCTTACGAATGTGTTATAGATGGTTAAATCTTAAACAGTTCCATCTGATGATAATTTGCGAAGTTACTGTTATATATATGTTTACTAAAGACGTTTATAACAGCTGCAAATTGTTTCAGCCAGTTTCGAAGGTTAATAACGCTACTTAAGTAATTAGTACCTTTCTTAAACAATGACTAGTGGCATCACAGTTAGAAGACGTTACTCTGCGTAGGCGGGACGATTCAGTTTAAATAGTGGTCGATGAGCTTAATTATAGGTGCTCTTCTAAGACCTTGCGTACTACTCTTCTTATAATGTTACAGTAGCATTGGTACAAGTCCTCTCATGCTACACCAATTCCATCCCATCACATTTTCAGTTCAGTAATTGAAGACAACGATATAATAATTTACCTTCTCTAGCACCCACCCCGCCCCATACAAGCATGCGAGTCTTAGAAGATTAAGTTTCAGCATGGAAAGAAATGTAGCAGTTAATTATTGCTCTTGAATGATCGGCCATCTGTTTCTTACGCTCCTGTTTAATGATCCATTTTGGATAAGTGTTGCGGTTTTCAAAAGTAAGCATTATTCAAGAAAGTTTGCCAAAAAGAGCTACTAATTATCCTTCCTCGCTTTAAATCAATGTGTAGTCAAGTAATATATGTCACGATGCTAGTATATATGGAATTGATACTTCAAATGAATGGAAGAAATTCTTGTTAACTGTCAATCAGAATCTATATGAGAAACTACAATAAAACAATATGAACTCATAAAAGCAAAACTATTTATCAGTGCAGACAAATATCTGGAAGTGTTAACTTCTGCTTATACTGCACAATAGCTTAGTGTTTTGTTACAATGTTAGCGAATCTGTTTGAGAACCAGATGGATTTTAATATCTCGGATATTGCTTGTGAGGCCTTCCGTACTCATGACTTGGATTCATTCTAGCAGCGCCTCCATACATATATCCCTGGTTCATGTTGCTAGGACTGTCATAAATATGAGCTTGATTTCTTTGAGGAGGTGGATTCTCAAAAGCATAACCGTAGTTTACATTCGAACGACTGTCATTTGCATATCTACGGTCCATTGGTGGTGTCCTGGTTTCGAACTCATTCATGAAATCCTGATTTTCTTCGGTCTCCTTCTGTCTTCGTGATGCACAGAATGTCAGACAGGAAAACAGCAACAGAATTACCTGAAAAAAAGTTTTATTGCATTTTTGTCTATCTGTCATCAAAAGGTAACAACAGCTGCGACTCTACCTGTACTCTATTATTCCAGAAATAAATTTGAGCACACGAAACCAGTTTCATAAATCTGTTGGGGTTCTTTTTGTTGTTGTACAAACGGTAATTTCTGAAAGCCTTTGTTGATGGTTAGAGTTGACCCATAACTTTTGAAACTTTCTCACTCGCAATGATAAACAGGCATTAACAAAGATGGCTAGCACGATTTAGTTATATCACACAACATCCAGAAAGCGAATATGTCTTTGAGTGTGTATGTGTGTATGTGTGATGTAACTGACCTCAAGTCCACCTAGGCCACTCAGGGATCCAATGACTATATCCATGTGTCCATTCAGCCAGGCCTCAGCTGCAGCGTAGCAACTCTGCAATGCAATACCAGTAGAAGATTGTTCGCAATAGTACGAGTCTTTTTTATCGTGAAAGTTTGAAGCCAGATGCATGATCGAATCTGGCATGAAAATCTATAGCTTTGAAAAATAATAATGAGGCACATCTTGAGACCAATTTTAGGTAAAATCCATCTAAAACGTAAAAAATAATTAACATCTCGAGACAAGTAATTGGTAACCTATTGTAACCTGAGATAAAACGCGTATGTTGAGTTGGTTAGTGTTATGATATCAAATTAAGGGAATATATGGTATATTTTGGATATTACATAGATTATTTTTTAAATATTACTAGGTTTATATATATATATATATATATATATATATATATATATATATATATATATATATATATATATATATATATATATATATATATATATATATATATATATATATAATTGTATGCTTAAATTTTGTCAATTATTATACGTTGTAAGCAGAATGGTTGCATAGCAGCTAAGTTCAAGACCAGTCATGTTTACAAATAGATTAGGCTCTTTCGCTGGAGTGTTGCACATTCTGTTACGTTATTGGTCAAGTGAGAATATATATAAATATGGATGTGATTAACAAATACATTTTATTCCTGCTTTAGGTCAATCGGTGGGAATTCATTTTTATTCAGAATTTACAGTTGTATTCAGAAATAATGCATGAGTAACGATTTATTTATTTTAATTATTAATTGGAATTACTAAAATGTTTAGCCACTTTTGAATTAACACAGGTCATTTGTTTTGTACCAGTACACAACTCTGGATTATTGTGAACTCATTCAGAAATCTGTCTTACATCATTGTGTTAGATCAGGATATTCAGGACTATTGGAATTATTCGGAACATTCTACATTCTTGAATTGATGATAGGTCATTTATGATTATTAGGAATTTAATTTACAATATTGTAACTGTCGTTTAAATTTAAATTTTCCATAGTAGGGAAATAAATTGCTTGCTGATTTTACGTAAATTGTTGGCTTAACGTTCTGTCTGTTAGATATTTAAGATCTAGAGTCGTAACACTAGATATGATTTGCATTGAATGTAACACTATATATGATTTACACTGAATGTAACACTAGATATGATTTACACTGAATGTAACACCAGATATGATTTACATTGAATGTAACACAATATATGATTTACACTGAATGTAACACCAGATATGATTTTTATTGAATGTAACACTATATACGATTTACATTGAATGTAATACTAGATATGATTTACATTGACTGTAACACTAGATATGATTTACACTGAATGTAACACTAGATATGATTTACATTGAATGTAACACTAGATTTGATTTACCCTGAAAGTAACACTAGATTTGATTTACACTGAATGTAACACTAGATATGATTTACATTGAATGTAACACTAGATTTGATTTACACTGAATGTAACACTAGATTTGATTTACCCAGAATGTACCACTAGATATGATTTACATTGAATGTACCACTAAATATGATTTACACTTAATGTAACACTAGATATGATTTACATTGAATTTAATACTAGATATGATTGAATATAACATTAGATAAGATTTTCACTGAATGTACCACTAGATATGATTTACATTGAATGTAACACCAGATATGATTTACATTGAATGTAACACTGGATATGATTTACTTTGAATGTAACATTATATACGATTTACATTGAATGTAACACTATATATGATTTACACTGAATGTAACACTGTATATGATTTACATTGAATGTAACACTATATATGATTTGCACTGAATGTAACACTAGATATGATTTACACTGAATGTAACACTAGGTATGATTTACACTGAATGTAACACTATATATGATTTACACTGAATGTAACACTAGATATGATTTACACTGAATGTAACACTAGATATGATTTACACTGAATGTAACACTGTATATGATTTACATTGAATGTAACACTATATATGATTTGCACTGAATGTAACACTAGATATGATTTACACTGAATGTAACACTAGATATGATTTACACTGAATGTAACACTATATACGATTTAAAGTGAATCTAATACTAGATATGATTTACACTGAATGTAACACTGTATATGATTTACACTGAATGTAACACTATATATGATTTACACTGAATGTAACACTAGATATGATTCATATTGAATGTAACACTAGATATGATTTACACTGAATGTAACACTAGATATGATTTGCACTGAATGTAACACCACATATGATTTACATTGGATGTAACACTAGATATGATTTACATTGAATGTAACACGAGGTATGATTTACACTGAATGTAAGTACCGAGCGCACATGTATATGATATTGATATTTAGTCATCACTATCCAATTTGGTTTTCTCGTCGAAATGGCTGAAAGAATTAGAACAAGGTGACGTCTATTCGAGATTTAAAGACAAGAAACCTTGCCTTACTCTTTTCCACTTCAAGATACTTGCTAATTAGTTAATAATTTTAGTTAATGTTATTAGTTAATATTAATAGTTAATATTATAAGTAAAAATTATGTCAGAAGATAAAGCAACTGAATTAACCATTGGCTGAATAGATATTTAGATGGGGGGAAAAAATCTGTCGTAGGATCAGTATGAGCATAAAATACATTCGTTACTAAAATTGCCAAAAAATGATAAAACTTAACAGCTTTGAGATTTTCCTCCGTTAATGCTAAACTTGTCGAAGCCAACAAATTAATTAAAGATCAACGAGTATAAATGCATAACAATAGGTAAACAAGCGAACGTTCGCTTGAAAGAGGGGGGTTATCGCCATAATTATATGCGTGTATTTCCTAATCTTCCTTGATGCAGTATTGCAAATGGCTGCTTGCAAGTGCTACTTTCATAATTCTATCAAAGTATATTGTATTTTCATTGATGTAAATTGGACGTGGCAGTTTGCAAGTGCTACTTTCCTTCTGCATTATTGTAAATGACTGCTTGCAAGTGCTACATTAATAATTCTAGTCATGGATTTTTTATTTTTCATTGATCCAAGCTGTAGATGGTGGCTTGCAAGTTTTTCGATCTACTTTCCTTCTGCCTCATTGTATCTTGCGATTTGCCAACTACTGAATTGATTCTGTAGTTTGTCGCATGACAAACGCTATGTCAGTTATTACAAGTTTTGTATATTCTGTTTATAAACATTACAATTACATCATTCCAACTGTTGTTTTCATACAGATTTGGCCTTGCAACAATGTAAATACTAAGTTTTATCAGTATCGTCTTTGTTCTCCAACTCGCGTCGCAATCTGTTGTTATAATGGCAAACTAGAGATTAGCATGGCATTATGACAACAGACGGCGCTCTAAATTTCTAAAGTTTTTCTTTTACCAGAAATAATGAATGTTCCCCAGTGAGCTTTACGGCATTCATTTTGTGTTGATAACTCTTTCAGTCCCTTTTTCAAAGTGTACGTTAGCAGCAAGGCTTTAATTGTCTCTAAAACCGTATGCTTTCTCAAAGATCTAAGTGATTTATAGCACCTTACGAAAACAAAAACGCATACAGTACAGCAGAGTGGTCCCATTTTTTCAACCCCAGTTTTGACGCACTTAAGTACTTACCTTCACAGTTTTAAGAAATCTACTTCTTAGTGATATCTCAATTCCTTTGGAAACATTCGTTATTTTAGTAAGGATCAGAAATGACAATGATATATTCCCTCGTACTGTTCTTAACGAGCTTTCATCAGACGAACCCTGGTTGTAAGAATTGTATTGTACGTCACCCATTTTGACGCACCTCACAGACGTCCATCTTTTCCTGTGATACTCTTGTACATAAGCTCCCGCGAAAAAAAATATTTCAGAGCAGCATCAATAGCACATACAAAAAGTTTATCGGTAAAATGACATTAAAAAAATTAAGCATTCCTTAATGGTGTTCTTATTCTTATCACGATCTTCATTTTGGAACATATTTTTCCGCAAAAACCGAAATAATCAAACTGGACAATCATGATAGTATCATGATACAAATGTTTACTTGCGAATAGAAAGATTAGATCTATTGTACAATTGTTTACCAATACTTAATTTGCATTTTTAATGTACAGAACCTCAACCTTTGAATGTTTTTATATATAATAAAAAATAAAAATAAATTTAAAAAAAATATATTTAAAAAAATTTGCATCCTTTAAAACTTTTGTCTCTAAAAGTGGAAATCATCAGAGACAAAAGATGTTACAGGAGATTTTACTTTTATCTATTGTAATTCTTGCCATTATCAAACCAATTAAAATTAATATTTTTGGTTCAAGAATTTTAAAAATATAAATATAGTACCCTTGGGTTCTAATTATTCAGCTGCTCTTTGTCACATTAAAGATTTTTAAAAAATGCTTTAAAGAATTTTTGAAATATGAATGTAGTGACGCATGATTCTGACTTGTTAATTGTGCTGCTCATTGTAATATGAAAGCAGTTTAGTGAACTATCTATGATGAGAGAGAGAGAGAGAGAGAGAGAGAGAGAAAATGCACCAAAACTGCATATTTCATTAAGTCACTGTAACTGTGTACATGTATCCGGGGTTGATGAGTGTGTTTTGGGACAGTCTTCAGCAAGTATCAACAAAAGAATAAACTCTACTGATCTTACTCGATAATTATACAAGGTATAATTTTACAGATCACTGTCTTTTTATTTGGTTTTATTCTATTTAATAACTACATGTGTCCTGGGTAGTTGAGGGTGTTTTGGGACAGTCTTTTGTTGTTTTATGGTAGTCATGGGGTCTTTCATTTGGTGACAAATATCAATATGGGGGAAAAAACTCTCTTGATCTTACTCGATAATTATACAATGCAGGATTTTACTACTGATCACTGTCCTTTTTAAGGTTTGATTCAATATAATGGTATACATGTATCTTGGGTAGGTGAGAGTGTTTCGGACAGACTTGAGCTAGCCCCATTATTTTTAGGGTGACAGATCGAAAAATTAAACTGTTGGATGTCTAATTCATGCATAAGTTGTTGGAAATAATCAAACATAAAATTTGCTCGACAGATATGGGGTGGCAAACAAGTGTTAAAAACATTGCCTAAACTTTTAGCACAGTGTTTGCTTTAATATTCTTCAAAGGAATAGACGATGGAAATCTTGAGGAAGCACACATTATGGTCAACAAGTATGAGTTGCTTGATTTGGTATTAGGTAAGGAACCGACAGTCTACCATTAGTAGTGAAGGGGGGCACTGTACCGACAATGGGAATTAGCATTACAAGACCCCTTGGGCAAATATACCGACAATGGAAAATTAACATGGAGAAAAATCGTGGGCAAATATACCGACAAGGGGAATTAACATGGCGATAAATTGTGGGCCACTTTACCGACAAGGGGAATTTAACATGGAACTAAAGTGTGGGTCTGTTTAACGACAAGGGGAATTTAACATGGGATTTTTTTAAAAAAAAATAAAATAAAATAAAATAAAATAAAATAAAAAAGGGGTAGGCAATGGAAAGGCTATCTCTTTTCGAGAAATATGGGGGCCCTGAAAAGGGCCTTTGGGTTTTCTTCTTCTTCTGCTTCTAATTTCTTCTTTTCCTCCACCAACTTCTTATTTTATCTCCAACACTCTCTCTCTTCTTTTCTTTCTTTTTTTCTCCTCCTCTTCTTCTTTCTTCTCTTCCTCCTCTTCTTCTTTCTTCCTCTTCTCATTTTCTTCTTCTTTTTCAATTTTTTCGTTCCATGTTCTTATTCTTATCTCTTCCTCTTCATCCTCCTTCTCCTCCTTTATTTCCTTCATCACACCACTGATCATGTCCTTTGCTTTTCTTAAGTTGTTAATTTCCATTTTTACTCTATGCGGACTATAAGAACAGTGGTCTTCAAGGACGTCTTGCAACGATTGAAATTTATCCAGGTGGTTTGAAGCCATCTTCTATGTAGAACGGTTTGAACGACGAATACTGTGGGTTCTTATACTTAAAGCGCGTACGTGAAGGAAAACATCCCCCTAAAAACATAAAATGGATCTTACCTAGATCATGACCAAACAACGCGCGGACGTGAACGAAAACATCCCCCTACTTTTTAATTTCATATAATATAACCCAAACTATACTCTCCACATTTGCTAAGAAACAATAAAGAAACCCATAATCTACTATTCGCACAAACATACCTTTACTCTTACAAACACAAACACACAAACACATACCCTCACACGATCTTAAAAAAGAGTTAGTGTTTATATACACACTACTCTACCTACACATTGGCAAATTAATAGTTATTTCTTTTCTAGAGTATTGGGTAGCCCTGAAAAGGGCTGTTTGTTTTTTTTTGTTTTTTTTTGAACTCCTGATGCACCTATCTAATGGTTGCACCTTCCTGGCCTGGCGCCACACACGCATCTTCTTCCCCAGTCTTCTTTCACCTTTCTTCTGGGGAGCGCAGAGGGAGGATGATTCGCTTCAACACCCCAATCCTCTGTCTCGGGAATATTGTACGACATCCTCTCTTCTCTTTTCTTTTCCTCTTCTTCCCTCTCTCTTCTCTCCTCCTCTTCTTTCTTCATTCTTGCTTCTTCTACGATAGCCTCCGCTGATAGTTCGTTTACTATGCGCCTGGCATATTCCAGGTGCATCTGGAGTTCTAGCAGCTTCACAATCCTTGTATTCATTGTCTTGCTGTTAACAGGTCGACGATGGGCCCAACTGACGATTAGTTTTTAATTTATACTGAAAGCGCGGACGTGAAGGAAAACGTCCCCCTAAAAACATAAAATTCATCTTACCTAGATCATGACCAAAAAAAAAACAACAACGCGCGGACCTAAAAGAAACACTCACTCACTTTTTATGCTACCCATCACTATTTTAAAATTTTTTATAAATCACTTCAATAGACTATTTACATACGCAAAGCAATCCAATTTAACCCCAAATATACACCTCAAACACCAAAAAAGACATCATTTTAATCTACTATCCATACCAGCTTACTTGATCACTTACAAACACAAACACACAAACACATACCCTCACATTTTTTAAAAAGAGTTAGTGTTTATTTTCACACTACTCTACCTACACACATTGGCAAATCGATCGTTATTTCTTTTCTAGAGTATTGGGTAGCCCTGAAAAGGGCTGTTTTATTTTTTTTTTTTTTGCTATGGCATTCTTTTTTAGTTTCTAAGAATGCGATGTCCTCTGAGGATAGACTTTCTGGCGATAGGTCTGCTTCTTCGGAAAGAAAAGAAGAACTCTTTGGTGTCGATACGGCAATCGACAAAGCCTCTGTCAGGTTCAGGTTGCTGCTGCTGTTGTTGTTGTTGCTGCTGTTGCTGCTGTCTCTGAAGTCTGTACTTCTCTGTCCATTCTTCTTTTTCCCTGTTCATTTCTTCTCTGAAGAGCTCTTCTATCAGGTCTTCAGTGATTTTTAACATTCTCACATTCTCTATTTCTTCTGGCTTCGGTATCAGACTGTGTCTGACCCTATGCAAATTCACGTAGGCTTCGTTGAGTTTAGCTAGTTTGGAGCACATCTTCGTAGGAGGATGAGTCGACAATGGATGGTTAGACTGGAAACAAACCGGTTCTTAAAGTCAAAGCGCGGACGTGAAGGAAAACATCCCTCTACGGTTTTCGAGCCGCAACGTTCATGAGAGGGATAGTAAGAAATGAAAGAGCATCAATCCAACATTCTTATAGCTAAACAAAGACAAAGGCATTTTTTTCAAAACACAACATTTTTTATTCAAAAATCACTTAACACTAAACAACAACTCTAACATTTTTAACAATAATCCAACAATATAACATCAATCTTTTCAAATCACAAACATTTTTTTCTCAACTGGCAATCTACTTTAAACAGGGCTGACAACGTTGTGAATGAAATTGTGATTTCCACTGTTGGAAATCATTAGGCCATTGATGGACACTACGTTTCCTAGCTTGAGACAAAAGATAAGCATAATGGTCACAAAACCATCGATCTACTTTCACATCGTTTCTAGCAGAAGAACGAGGATCAAAATGAGTCACTAAATGTTCTAAGGAATAGCCTAGGCTGCGATGATGCAGAAAATACACACAGTACTGTCCACACACCAAGGAATCTGTGCCTTGTAATTTCACATTATTGAATCGGGTAGTCTGAGCATTTCTTCTCATAAAGTCAATGATATCGTCTTCCAAAGGGGGCAATCCGTACGAATCGAAATATTCCACACATCCTTCTTGAGGAAAGTAGACGGCTACCCAGTGGGTTCCTGGGAGATGACTGTCGTCCGTGTTGATCACGTAAGCTTGATGGTCTTTAGGTTTGCGATGAGGGAGTTCATCTTTAGCACAGACGACAGGATTCCAAGAAGCCGTATACGAACTGTGGTTCAAAAGGTAATAAAGTTCCCAGGTATCCATTGTTTTGTGGTTTTCTTCTTCACAGGTAATAATAAGTCGTCAATTCGATCCTGACTTTTTGCTTGAAAATGTCTGACGAATAAACGGTTATTCGTTCTGTTTCCTCACTCTGATTCAGGAGAGCTTCGATACGATGGATCTCTTGAGTGGTTAATGGTGGACAAGAATGTTCACGCAAGTCTTTATACCACTGGTGCAACACGTCTTTGTTCGAGATGAGACTCCAAGCATCGTCCAGATACTCGTCCAATTTTTCTTCTTGACTTAACATTAGGCATTTATCGTGTTGAATTTGACTGGGATGATCGTTTTGACATCCATAACAATTTTTCTTGATCAATTCCGTCATTTTATCGACCAAGTGTTTGGCAAAACAGGAGACTAAATGGGCTTCTTGTTCTGGCCATCTCGATTTCATCATGATCACTTCTTCTTCTTCCACAGTCTCCTTACATTCCATGTCCAAAGTTTCTCCACTAGGTAAAGAGGGATAACAGTCTTCCATGGCTTCTAGTAATCTAGAATGACTTCTCTCAAACTATTGATTTCTATGGTATTATCAAATTCGGCATACAGGATGACGTTCACCGTTACATCAGGGTCTCGGTTTGCAAACTGAATTTCCACACGAATTTGGCCGGATTTTATAGGGTGGAAATGTCCCTCGTCGCTGCCTTGGTCTGGAGTGAAATCGAAAGCCCACAAAGCATAACCTCCTGCGTAATCCTCGTACGTAATGCCGTGACTGGTGTTGGTTCCTAACTGGCCGGTGGCTTCGTACAGGGACAAGTACGATCTCAAGTAATTCTTCTTCTCAAAGTCAGGTTCGAAAGGTCGGGTACACAAGGTCTTGCCATCGCGACTGACTTCGATCTTGGACACGCCAAAGTGTTGAAAGTAGAAAGGATTTTTTTCGACAGCTCCGTTGAAGGCTGTATTCTCGACGACACCAACGATTAAACGTTTGGGTAGCTGTCCTTGGAACAGATGATCTTCGATCATGGATCGCTGTCCCTTGGGAATGGTGAAGGTTTTCACTTCCACGCGTCGTATGGGATACTTGGCGGTCGTTCTGCTCAACGTCTGACTGATGTCGTTTCCCACTTTAGGTAACACTTCCACACGGCGTACGTAGAGCCTGGCTTCCTCGATGACAGTTTTGCAAACAGTAGTACCTATCAAATGGAAAGCGGCACTGCTACGATTCAGTCTCAGGCGAACATTCACCCCGTTTAGCAAATATTTCTCTTGCAACCACATGTCCAGATGTAAACGATCCATCAGTTCTAAACTTTGTCCGTTTTTGATTTTGTCTCTTCGTTCTACAAATCCGTCATTGTTTGGTGTTTTGCTTGCATCAGTTTCGAATCTTTCAAACTGGCCTGCTTCGTCAGCTTCCCATAGCACACAGGCATTGAGATGAGTGTTCTTGGCATCTATTCCGTACGTCAAGAGATTTTCCAGGTACGCTCGATAAGGGTAAGTATCCATGCTGCTGCTGACCAGTTTGTTGTTCAAGTACAAGTCCACACCGCTAAACAAGGAATGCATGAAATTGTTGACGGGAGCTATTACCTCATCGCCATCTAGGGTCGAATTGTCCTCATCGACAACTTTGACTTTCAAGTACAAGTAACTGCTATTCAGATCGATGTAATCTTCGGGCTGTCCTTTGATTTCAAACTCGATGGGAGCTGAGGCTGTCAATGAGGAGACGGGGTGAAATTCCACCCACTGGGATTCTTGCATCGTCATCATGGTGGGGGGCATGGCAAACAGATCCAGTTCCGTCTTGGAACAGGCGCATGACTCTCGGTGCATCATTTTTTTGTTCTGTTCTTTCTCAATAATCGAAAACGTCTAAGTCTCGAACGGTTCTTCTTTTCTTGGCCTTTCTCGCTTGAGGTCTGGTGAAAGGGTGTTTTATTCGTCGTCTCTTTCTGCCTTGTCCTTGCTGAATGCCTGACTCGGTAGCGTGCAGGGCATTTATAGGTGTGTCTCGTCGTCCCAAAATGTCTTTGCCCGTTTGCAGCAAGACATTCTTGCCTGCCCTCATGAAGGTTTCTTTAGGGTTTTGTTTGTCGATGATAACATTTTGGAGAAATTCTTTGCCTTGTGTCAGTGCCGCATCTTTCAAGGCGTGCAATCCGCGTGTCACCATCGGTTTCAACAC
This sequence comes from Sinohyriopsis cumingii, assembly GCA_028554795.2. Classification (NCBI taxonomy): domain Eukaryota; kingdom Metazoa; phylum Mollusca; class Bivalvia; order Unionida; family Unionidae; genus Sinohyriopsis; species Sinohyriopsis cumingii. Next base: position 123,091,033 of record CM068831.1, on the reverse strand, counting down.
CGGAGCCACCGAACGAAAGGCCGATTTTAACATGTCTCCTAAACCGTGTCCTCGCTGTCGAGCAACCCCTTGGTACACTGGATACATGACTTACTTACGAGTCGTGAGAAAACCGTTTTCGAAAATGGAGTTTCACCGTGACTTTTCCTTTGGTGAATGGAATATTTTGTCCCAAATCTCCTTTTATAGTAATGTTGACCGTGTCCAAATACGACTTGCTGACAGGCAAATAGTGAGGATGGACAAATTCGCGGTGGACGTGGTAAGTGTTTCCACCTTCCTCGTCAGCGTTTGCGGCAGAATCCACTTTGAAAGGAATGACACGCAGTAACGGCACAGAGGTGTGTCCCACCACGTTGTATTCCACCACATCAGAGTACACAAACATCAAATTCAGTCCTTGGTTCAGTTCTACCGGGGTACGAAAATACTTGGCAAAAGAATCGTTGTCGTAAATGACTGGTAATTCGGGTTGTGTTTTTTGTTCTACTTTCTTCCTCAGCTCCATGTCACCGCCCAACATGTAAAACAATTCAGGACAAAATAAGAAAGACATGATTTTGGGCCCCTCAGGAAATTTTATCAGGAAGCGACGAGCTCTTTTGTGGTACTCCAGGGTGACACTTTTTTTGACACTTTCCAAAGCTTTCAGAAACACACCATTAAACCTGGTGGCTATGGAGTTGACCAAATGTTGACCACTAAAATAATAGCCTGGGGAAATGAACAAGTGATAGGTGGTCCACTTTAGATTTGGTGTACGGGTTTTCTTGTCATATTTGCTATGGGTATCCATACACTGTTGCATTTGCTCGTCATGAACTTCCACATCAAATTTATTTTGATTGGGAAGGACATTGAGGACTTGGGTCGGGTGAATCATTTCTACCAAAGCCACTTCCCAATGGGCTTCGTGATCTAAGGGGATGGCTTGAGGTAATTTAGCCGTGTAACAGCACAACGTGTTGTGGGGAAACACCTCCATGGAACTGTCACTGGGTAAGGTTAAGTAAAATTGGTTTTCGTGACTCATAATTCCAGAGTTCTGTGGCTGTCCGAGGGGATATTACTGGACGTCAGAGGCGTGTCTCCGTCTAGAATGGGGTTCTGGTTGTGGTTGGAGTGGTGACTGACACTGGCACTGGACACAAGGTTCCCGGGGTTCCCGTTGGAAGAGAATTTCAGGGAGGGATTGGGAAGCAGGTAACCGATGCAACTGCTCAATAAAATGGTCCACAATTGTTTGTCTCCTTGTTGCAAACTCAAATTGGCAATGGCTGCCCCGATGACACAATACACCACGAAGATTTGGCAGAAAAAGACGATTTGCGTTTTAGGCACACCTTCTCCACACCACACCCACAAGGGTTGTTTTTGTAAATCTTGCACAGAAGAACTAGGTGAAGAAGGAGTGGTCGACGTAGCTGCGTCTGTTGTGTGAAAGGGCATGATGGTCACTTCTTCTTTTTATAGTCGATGACTTGCGAAGCGTCGATCCAAGAATCGAAACTGGGTGGATATCCTTTCCAACGTACTTTGACTTCTTTGACACGTCGTTTGCCCACTTTACGGGTTCTGCGTTCGAGAATGCTTTCGATGTCGTACACGTCGTCTTCTTTTTTGGTGACACGTTGTAACTCGGGTAAATAAAACGTTCCTTTGAGTACTTCTCCGTTCATGTCTTCCAATTTATAGACGGCAGGATGACGGCCATGCACTCGTCCAGTGACGCGAAACATTTCGGTCGTCCAGTTAGGTATGTAACCTTTGTCGAAAGTGCGTTTGGTTTTGCCAATGCGCACCCAATCTCCTACGGCCAACATTCCACTTTTCTTGGGGACAGCCCTCGTCGGGGACGTACCAAACAGGCGCTCAAACACCAACACTTCGTTGTCGGGAGTCACGTCTTGCGGGGCACGTCCGATGCTTCGATGGTAAGATTGGTTGTACGCTTGCACCAGGTGCGGTAAGATGTCGATGTACTTCAGAGTGTGGTGATGCGTAAAATATTTCCACATGCGTTCTTTCAAAGTGCGTTGAAAACGTTCCACGATGCTGGCTTTGGTTTCGGGATTCTCGGTGGTAAAAAAATGAATGTCACGTTTCTTTAATTCTTTTTGGAAAGCTTGGTTCAGAAATTCGGTGCCTTTGTCCGTTTGCCATCGAAGAGGGTGACGACCGCTTTGTTTCATCACCCGTTGCAGGGCTCGCACTAACTCGTTGCTCGATTTGGAAGTCAAGGGCACGACCCAGGCAAATTTGGAAAAGACGTCGATGACACAAAACAAATATTTGTAGCCACGATTGTAGCTGGCCAAATGAGAGACATCGGCTAAATCGGCTTGCCATTGATGATCGATGCCTTCCACTCGGGTGCGACTTCTGGCAAACTTGCGTCGAATGGGTTTGTGTAAAGTGTAGGTAGCTTGTTCTTGTAACCATCGTTGCACTTGAGGTAAACGGAGACTTTTCAGTCGCGTTTTGGCAGCACGATACAATTTTTGAACTCCTGCGTAACCTGCAGGATGCGAGGGATCGTAGTAAATGCTGGCTAAGACTTTTTCCATTTTTATTTTTTGTGTTAATAAGACACCCACTCTTGGAGGATGCTACTCTTTTTCTCTTGGGGTATTTTCTTGGATTGCAATGCTTTGCGTGTGCGGCCGGCAATAGGTGTCGAAGACGAGGATGTCTGAGCGGGGGATATCGGTTCTTGTTTCACTTCTGTCTTCACTTCTGTCTTCACTTTCTTTTTCTCTTGTGAGGAAGATGGGGTGGCCATCATCTTTTTAATCCATCCAATTCTGGAGGTAGGTGGTGTTGTTAACTTGCGTACTTTTTCTGGTGGAGTTTGAAACCCTTCCTCTTCTTCTTCTCCTTTTTCTGTCTTGGTCACGGGTACTGGTGGTAATGGTACTGGTACTGGTACTGGTACTGGTGATGGTGCTGGACTTTTCATCAAGGTCTTAAAATCTTTCAGAGTGGGTAGAGCTGTTTGGTCTAAAGCTTTCTGGTGAAAGAGTTGCAGTCGTTGCAAGAGTTGACCGTACTTTTGCGATTTTTCTGTTTCGGACAAATCTTGGCGATCCATCAAGGACTGCAATTCGTGTTGTAACTGGGACATCTCGCTCAAATTGGGATTGGGAGGTAAATGCGGGGTGCGTTGTTCTTGCCACCGATGGTATTCCATCCATCGTTTGTAAGGCACTAAAGCTAGTTTTCGTCCTTCCATGGGGTTGTCAGGGGTCGATTCTGAGATCTTGGGACTTCCGAAGGCCTTTTTATCTTGCTCCCACCAGTCCTCCCAACATGGTTCCCAAGACTCCTTTCAGTATGGGACCTAACAAGAGAGGTAAAATGCCTCCACGTTGGACCAACATCTTTTTTTGACGAATGGGAATTTTCTTTCGAACCATTTGGCGAAGAACGTGACGATGCTTGCTTAAGCATTGTTTCTGGTGTTTGGACAAAGGGATCGTGCCTTTCAAAACGTTCAAACAACATTCGCACACGGTATCAATGACCTCTTTGGAGGCTGTTTGAATGAGTTTTTTTCGTAGGGGTGGAGAAGCTTTGGACAGGACAGATAACATGTCCCCATGTTTGGCTAAACGTGGTGGCAGTCCTTTCCTTTTCTTTCCTTGGGGTTTTCTGGAGGGTGACATCTTTGAGTCTTCAGGAGCACCAAAAAAAACACTGATACCCTACTTGGTCACAGGCCTTTTTTATACTGGACCGCGTCTCCACTGATTGTCTTTACGTCGTATCAGTTTGAGGACAGGCATGACACGTCGTGCAGGGGTACGCAACGGACTAAATCGAGCCAGTTCTTGCTTGGACAAATCCAGTAAACTTTGTAACATGCCCGATCTTTCATGGACTTTGATTTTGGGAGAAGGTACTTTGTGAGCAGCAGCCACTGCCACTAAATTGGAGGGTCCTGCCACTGGGGAAGTTCTTTTGGGGGTCATCAACGGAGATGTTCTTGGTGTGATCAATGTCTCCAAGTACTCTTCAGTTCCTGGTGTCATCAACGGAGAAGTGGACAAACGTGAGGATGCCGGAGACGCAGTCACTGCCGTGGGAGGTCGTGGTTTGCGAGTGTAAGGTTGCGTCCTGGCCGAAGTGCCTCTCTTGCGACTAGTGTTCTTCTGTGGACTTTTCTTTTTCTGGGGACTTTTTCTCTGTTTCTTTTTCTGGGGGCTTCTTTTCTTTTTCCGGGGTGGTGTCTGGTAAGAGGAGGGTCCGGCCACTGGAGAAGTTCTCCTTGGGGACTTGGTCTTTTTCTTTTTCTTCTTGGGGCTTCGTTGGACTTTTGTCTTGGGGATAACTTTGGGGGCATTAGGATCCCATCTTAAGAGTGAGCGAATGATGACCCCTCCTAGAGTACCGCTCCCTCCAGGTTTAAAAAATGATTTGTTTTTTGGTTTGAGTGTCGATGCGGGGATCGGCCAGTTGGACCAAAGCGACTTTGTTTCGATCGAAAAAGCGTTTGGTTTGATGAGGAATCTGAATGATTCCTTGGAGTAATTGACGTGCCGTCACCGTGAACCATCGTAAGACTTCTTTGAGACTAGCTTCTAAGACACGAGCTCGTGTTTGTGGATCTTTTTCTCGACTGATGCCATACAAGGCACGAATCAATTTGACGGGAAGATGCGACTGAAGGGACGTCATGTTCACACTGTGTGAGACAGACGAAAAAGGGTCTGAGGTTTTTATAGATTTTTTTATGGGGAGTGAAATGAAGTCGAGGACGGAGACGTGTACAGGACAGGCCCTCCGTCTTGGCACCAGTGGTGAAACAAGTGGGTACGAAATCGCAAATCCTCGGGAGTCGTAGGTTTCAAATCGACGAGTAAATAGGCATGTGGCGTTTGAGTGGCATCGTCGTACGCCTGAGTCAGCCAAGGTGTTCCTAACTGTTTGGCTAAGACTTGCACTTGCGATTTATCTCGAGGGCTTTTAAACAAGACCACGTAATGCGCATTGAGACTGATGGTGCGATGGGCTTTACTTTGTTGAAACAAATTTTGGGTGATGTAAACGACACTGGCATTACGGTGATGCCCTTTGCGCGTGAACCACAATTTAATTTCTTCTTCGTCTTCTCCTAACATGTCGTCGAAAATGACCAAATGGGTTTGACGGGAGTCAGAGACGATGCCGTCGTCTTCTTTAGGAATGCCTTCCACAAACACGATGGAATCGCCTTGACTTTCTCGCAAGAGGCTGTACGCCGATTGCCACTCTTTGTAACACCACACGATCCGCTGAGGTGGTCGATCGATCAAATGATGTTTATGTTCGATCAAACGTTTGACGAATTCGGTTTTGCCTGAACCGCTAGGTCCAGCAATGAGCATGTTAAAGGGATGGCGAAGATACAAAGCCTCCCAACTGGCACGATCTAAGTGTTCGTCGATGACTTTGACAGTAGAGGAAGAGGGAGCAGAGACAGCAGAGGTAGCCATGGTGTGAGAAATGTCACTTGTGACACGAAAACAAACAAGACAAGAGTTTATATACTTTTTCAGAACACGTTTATTGAATGTTTCAAACATGAATACGAAAGACAAAAATACATAAAAGCCAAAGGCTTAAGTACAAGGATAAAAGGCACATGATAACTATGAAGGTGGAATAAACACAAGTGTCTGTACAACAACCACATCTTTTGGGTAATGTTCTAACCAGTTCAACATGGGGTAAGGTCACACAAGTGTCCTCCCGAAAGGGTCTTTCAGGCCTGTCCACGACAGTCCTGTCCTGGGTGACGGGTTCTTCTGGCACCGTCACTAACACGGGTTGAAAAGTAACTTTTTTCCTTGAACAACTCTCGTGCATACTGGGCCACTTCTTGGGTCCAAGCCTCAAAACCCCATTCTTTCCAGGCACGGTCATCTGTCCAATGGGGATGTAAGTCACAAGCTACACACACATCGTCATACACGTCTTGGGTAGCTAAAAGTTGACGAATCTTTTTTTCCTGTTGAGGTCGAGAAGTATCCAGATGAAACCGCAAGGCTTTGAGCAAAAGGAGTTTTTCGTGACCATTTAAGGCCATGAAGGTGGTAAGTACTGATCGTAAAGAGTCCACAAAGAATCGGCTGGTAAACGAAATCCCAGAAAACAAGTCACTAAGACACACACCACTTGTCGTCCCAAATTGAATGGATACAGTTCTTGTAATAATTGATGGTAATGATCCACAGTTTGAATATGATCATTGAGTTCCTTCCACGGAATCTGTTGGATGACATGTGACATAAACCGTGGCATGGCAGCCTGTTTTTATATTCTCTTTTTTTTCGGATGTAATACACGTACTTTCTAGCCAGAGATCTTCGTTCTCCAGTAGGGAATCTAAATCTTGCATACTGTAACCGAAACGTCAGAGTTCGTTTAGGTGTTTCCTCTTCCGCTAAGCAGATTCCACGTAAAATATGTTTGTAATCCTTTAACTTGTCTTCCTCAATGCGTTGCACTAGGTGAATCTCGAAGTAACCATAATCATGAACATGTCGATCATTAGCGACCTCAAAGTTTTGAACAATGTCTGACCATTGAAAGAATTTCTGACGAATCAGTTCTCTTATACCATTCAGGTACCAGTGGTTAAAGATCTGGTGACGTATCGGATGCAATTGTTCTTTACGTTTGACTTGTATTTTGACCAGCTCTCGGTAAATGCATTCTCTCAATTCCACAGCCAAGGCACGAATGTTCTCTAGCAAAGTATCCATGAATAGGTCATACTAAATCCTCTTTGGTCTGACACAAGAAATGTACTGTTTGCACAAACATGGTTTTAATTCATTGTCGAATCTAAATCGTTTCACCACTAATCTACACATTACAATTCGTTCAGAAGTTTCCTCTTTCACCAAGTTGACATTGCGTGAAAGATGTTGGTAATTCGTTAACTCTTCCTCTGGAATTCGATGCAGTACGTTTACAATGTAGTAGATAGAATCGTCAATACCAAACCATTCCTTTTTATAACCAGGAGGTCGTTGATCAATGTCTGTCCAATGGAACACTTTCAACTCAATCAGTCCTTGTATAGCCTGAAGGTACCAGTGGTTCAAACACCGGTGACGTAACGGATGCAATTGTTCTTTATGTTTCACTTGTATTTTGACCAGCTCTCGGTAAATGCGTTCTCTCAACTCCACAGGCAAAGCACGAATGTTCTCTTGTAAAGTATCCATGAACAAATTATTATGGTAAGAAGTTACTTCAATGTCTCGGTCCCACTAAGGGTAAGTAATGACAATTCGGTGACCATCGAGCATGTTCTACGTAGGCCGAATCTTGCGGTTCCCAGTGGTGAAGTGACACACCGCAACTGAAGCACTTGACTTTATCTCCTTCGCCCAAGTAGAAAAATCCGGCTCTGGCTAATTCTTCGGGGGTCGGTCCTCCCAGATACTTAGGCCATTTTCCTTTGAACGATTGAAGACGATTTTCAAAGTCACAGTATTCCGACAAACGCACAGGAAACGAATATTCGTTTTTCACAGTTTCGTTTCGATGAGGGTTGGGTGACAGGAACAGGAGTTTGCTCAGGGCTGGATGACATCAGTAGGGAGGTAAACGTGAAGGTGAACATTCCCCTTTAAAACGAAACCCAGTAAAATGTCCAAGAGGACGAGCGGCATCACTTTCGCATCCCTCAGGTTTGACACGCACAGCATCACTTTCCATGATAGGGGTAGGGACACTAAAGTTCCCATGATGCTTTACGGCATCGCTCAGGTCACAACGTACAGCATCGGTCCCATCGCAAGGCTCACAATCGCACTCGTCGGCAAACTCAATTACGCAATTACAATGGTAACCACATGGACAATCGCAGTTTCCTTCCGGACATTTTCCGTCGCAATGCATGGGTCTTATCCATCCAATATTAGTCACACTAGAGGAAGATACAACTTTTTTACAATCCCCAAACTGGAACGATGCCTCTTTCAAAGTATTCATCTTGTTCGCTCGGTCTTGGTAGTCACAATGAACTATCGATCTTGCCTAGGGTTCCTTTTTTATATACAGACCAATACCGACGTGTCCATACGGTAAGGTGAAATGATTGGGAAGTCGCACTCGCTTCTGGTATACAATTTGATAGACTTTTTCCAAGGGTCGACTGAAGATGTGGTGAGTGGGTAAACGTACAATCTTGTTCGGTTGATAGGTGGTCACTTTAAAGTTTCCATCCTCTCCCGATTGCAAGGCTTCTTTCAATACCCCAAAGTTGACCACACGACTGGTACGATAATTCAGAGTCAGTCCTTTCACTTTGCACGTCGTGTGCACTTCTCCTTGTTTGTCACGGTATTCGTAGCCGTAATTTTTGGGACCGCCACTGACGAAACTTAGAATCTTGTCGTCGGGATGCTCGTCTGTCCAGGCTCCTAAACGGTCTCCTTCGATGTCAGGGTGATGTTGAATCGGGTGATGGATGTAAATGCAACTGTCCGTGTCAAAGTACAGGACGCGTTCCCCCAACAGTTCTAAAGCTTCGTACAATTTTAAGCGAGCATGGGCTGTCACGTAAGCCGCAATGATGACATTTCCAAAAGGGTCGTCTTGTACAAAGTCCAGATCTTCTTCGTAATTGACCAAGATTAAATTCTCTCGAACGACGTCCACGTGTTTCATGTATTTGGTTTTGTCGTGAATCATCTGGAAGTAGCGGGAAGGTTCTGTCAAATATTCCGTCTTGGGTAAACACGGTCGTTGTGCCATTTTACCCCACAAGCAATTTAACATCACTTTGGCAAACGATCGCCTGCCTTCGTTTTTCTCGATGTGGTCTAAAGTGATGCCTTCTTGTTCGTAGTATTTCTCTTTGAATTTTATTTGGTCTTGGGGAGTGTGACACCAGGAAGGATAGCCGCTGGCTTCTTGCTTCAGTTTCAAAAAGGCATCCACGTAGTCGGCGAAAATGCCTTTCTGAGTAGGGTCACCCTTGCGGTATTGTTGTGTCTTAGGAAAGTGGCAAATTTCGTACACTTCTAACAGTTGGTATCCCATGTCCAGAGCTTTGAACAATTCTACGCTGACCCAGGTTCCCGTCAAGGCCCGTTCTTCCTGGCTGTGCTGACAAGGTTGGTCTTGGTTGCACGTTTCGGCACAAGTACGGCACAAGGGAAACATCAGTTTGCCTTGACAATGGTGAGGTAAGACGGGATGGTATAGGTTCGTGGGAGGCAAAACTTTGCACTTGATCAAGCTTTCGTATTGTCGAATGTTGACCAGGTCGATGTGTTCCGTCAGCAGTTGCGGGTGCCCTACAGGAAAGCGACAATATTTGCACACGTAGGGATACAGCGAACACACGTCCAAGTATTTGATTTCTTCTCCTTTCTCTTCGTCGGCTTGGTACAGCAAACAGGTGGCATTGGTCCTTCCTCCGTACAAACTATCCCTCGGGTTCAGCGGGTCCATGAACTGGTAACTTTCCACGAGGCGTTTAAACTCGGGATCGGTTTTCATACGGTGATCGTACTCGTGTTCCCACATTTCCACCACTTGGTATCCTTGCTGTTCTAACTTTAGGCGCCGCTGACAAGTGTCCTGGTACAAGTCTTCCATGGTTCGTTGCAAAAACTGATTTTTAGTGCCACGGTCAGGGTAACAGACGGAACATCCGTGAAATAAGCATCCGTTAAACTCGTACACGATCTTGGGGTTTTCTAAGTCCCAGCCATCGACCGAATACGTTCCGATGGTCTTTTCGCCCCCTCCGTTGCGGGCATGCTGAATCCACTTGTCTTCCTTGTCGCACAAGTAATGTAACCAACGTAGGGCTTTGACCGAGTATTGACGTTTGACATAGTGGGTCGTTTGAGGACTGATGACAGCCACGGTGTTTTCAGGCATGAATCGTTGTCGATACACTAAGGAACACGCTTTGGCAATGGTGCAAGCTTCTTTCAAAGGATCGACCCCTCCGTGTTCCATGAACAATTCTCGAAATTTTCCACAGCAACGCCGTAAAATGTCCACGTCGGAACGACAATACTTTAGCATTTCTTCCTGAAAGTCGAAAGGGTCCGAGGCGTGAGCCTGGTACCAAGCGTAGAAAGCTTCTCGTTGTTCGGTACGCATGTTGTCGGGGTCGTAATAGTGAGCCTCAGGTAAATGGGGTAGAACGGCGTGTTGATTGGCTTCCGTATTGAAAAAGTGTGGAAAGTACCCTTTAGCCATTTCTGTCATTCCAAACGTTTTAGGTATTCGACTCAAAGGCATGGCCAAATAGCTCATCGAATCTTTAAACTGTACTTGTCCCACTTGCATGAAAATGATTTTGGCTCCGTTCAAAGTCACTTTAGGACGCTCGGTGCCTTGTTCCGTATAGTACCTCAAAAGAAACTGTCCATCGTATCCGGAGAAATTGTGAGCCATCACCGTGGCATGACGATGACAATCTCCGTAACGTTCGATGTCCTCTTGGCTCCACGTCTTGTCGACGGGGTCTAAGACACATTGGGCAAAATCGGCTAGCGTGTTCGGCCCCCGAAAGATTTTTTCACTCCCTCCAGGAATCTTGCTGCAGTGAGGGCAATGACTGAAGATAGGTTCTTGAATGCACTTCTCGCACGCTCGATGAGCCACGCAGAAATTAGGAATGTGAATGCCAGTCTCTTGCATGCATTCGAAATCGAAAAAGATGAAATTGCCTTTCTTCTTGTGACCGTCCTCTTTCTCTGGTGGGGGTTGGTATTTTTGCACGTAACATTGGTGTTCCAAGTCCACGATGTGGTGACAAATGTGACATTTTTTCTTTCCTGAGCATACGTGTGCCTTGGTATTATTGGTACGTATGACTTGTTCACACGTAGAGCACAATCTCAGCAGTTGACAAGCGCATTTCTTCTGTGAACCTTGCGTCTTCAAATGTTGTTGGTAACAGGTAGGGCTGACAAACGTGCGCAGACAAGTTGAACAAGGCACTGGTTCTTCGCTCAGACAGGGTGAAGAGGCCAAACATCCTGTGCATTTCGATCCACAATGCTTGTGTTGCTCTCGATTGTTATAACCATGGTCACATTTCTCACAGTAATAACTGTATCCCAGGAATCCGGTGATACTGGTAATGGTATCGAAATGTTCATCGTGATAATAGACATGAATGTATTTTCCGTCCTTAAAGTCTTGCCCTCGAAACAACAGAGGTCCGCGCACTTCTTGAGGGTGCACTTTCAAGGTGTAGCGTGAAGCTAGGGCATCTTGCAATTTTTGCATCTCAGGAATGCCACAGGGTGTGTCTTTGGACAGGCCAGCTTGTTGCAACAGGAGTTCTGCTTCGTTTCGTGGTTTGGCTCGATCAGATCGTTGAATAGTTTTCCAGGTTCTTTTCCATTCTACCGTGTCGTTCTTGTTGGCATAGGTTCGTCCCACCACGATGGCACGGGCTAAACACATCTGGTCATGAGGGTTGTGAATTTGGACGAGACTCCTTTTGGTGCTGCGAAGGTCGTCCACCAATAACATCTTTTTGCGTCCAGTCCCTTAAGGAGGAGAGACGTGGGTCATGTCCAGTGTGGCTTTACCATCGGTGATGTCAAACTGATCATTAGATTGTTGTACGTGTTGAATCTTGTCCATGACTTTGGAAGCAGTCAATTCTGCAGGGGTGCTAAACTCGATCCAAACAGGGGATTTCAAACCGTCGTGTTGTATGGAAAGTCTCAAGCGATCGTCTTCTTTGGGTTGACATTGTCGCTTGAGTGCAGTGAGCAAAGAATCCCACACCTCAGTGATGAACACTTCTGCTTTCTCTAACGGCACTTCAGCCTTGAAATCTTTAAACTTCACCGTGTATTTTTAAGCCGTGGTTCTAAATTTTCTAGAGGAGCGCTTTTCCGTCTCTCGAATGGAATAGTATTTTTCAGGGTTGACTAAGGGTGGTGAACTTGGTTTAGAGGTTTCAAATTCTGGTTCACTCATGTCCTCTTCAAAATCACTGGCATGAATTTGTGCCAAGATTTCGGCCCTGGTACGAGGCGATAGATCACGTTTCTGCCTCTTACTTTCTTCTTCTTTCTTCTCGAATGAATAGGATCGTTTCATCTTGAATGCAAAACGTCAAATGACTCAAGTTTAAACACCATAGACTAATTTATAGTCATGGCAGACCAGCGTATATAAAAGGGTGTGTGTCTAGTTCTTTCACTATTCATTTCACTCTCAAGCCGAGCACAACGATGGAAGAGACTAACCAGATGGAACGTTTCGTCAGAGCTTTGCGAGGGGTCATTAGAAAATTCTCTTCAGACCAGCCCACGGACTACTCTCCTTCCTTTAGAGATAAAAGTCAAGATACTTGCTATATCTGTCAGAAGAAAGGGCATTGGTCTTCAGAGTGTCCAGACCGTCAAAAAAGAAAAAAAAACAGGGGCTAAAAAGGACAAAAGTCAAGATACCTGTTATTATTGTAAAGAAAAAGGACATTGGTCTCCAGATTGCCCAAAAAAGAAACAAGAGGAATCAGAAAAAAAGAGGAATTCTTCAGAAGAAGAGAGGGATTCTTCAGAGGAAGAAAGGGATTCTTCAGAGGAAGAGAGGGATTCTTTAGAGGAAGAAAGGGAAGAAAGAAGACAATTCTATTTACAAGAGGCAAAGAAACAGGAGAAGAAAAGAAGAAGGGAAGAAAATGAGGAGAAAGAAGAGGAAAAGACGGTGAAGAAATTTAAAAAACAGAGAGACTAAACAAGGAGAAAGAAGAAGTCAATGAACTTTTTATTAACGTGTTGTGTTGTGAATTGTGAATTGGATTGTAAAAAATGGAGAAAAGAATAAATGAATGATATAAGGTAAGTGTCTTTGAGTTTTGATTTTAAAATAAGAAGCTACACTCAAGCACTCATACAAAGAAACGTACTATAGGAGTAAAATGGGTGGGTTATTTTTTTTTCTTTTTGAGTTATTGGCAAATTGAAATTGTATTTCTTTTCGAGAAATGTTGGTGGCCCTGAAAAGGGCCTTTTTTCTTTATGGTGTAGGGGTGAGTTTAAGCAATCAATTTTAACTGCCTTATGCCTTTGCCACGGCCAAGGCCTACTTCTGGACTGCGTAACGTTGATGATGATGATTGGGTTGAAATCACTAAGGGTGGTACGGTAGGCTTAGTCATAGGGTTGACGTGTTTAGCTCGGGAAGGTCGTATTCTCTTCGGTCGTAATAAAGAAGTCTGATACATTTGTTTCAAACTTCTTAACTCTGCTAAAATGTCCAACAGTACCGTGACCGTTTGATTTTCACCCTCCTGTTTCTTTGCTGCTACTTCTTCTTGCTGTTGTTGCTGTTGTTTTTTTCTTACCTCTTCTTCTTGCTGCTGTTGCTGTAGGAGAAAAGCCTGTTCCGCTTCCTTTTGTCGTTGTATAAATTTCTCCAATTCTTCTTTCTGTCTCTGTCTAAAATTCTCCACTTGCGGTAATGAAGAAGGTAACGAAGGTTCCGGAACAAATTCTTGCGAGGAGAGAAAATCCACAAAATCCCAGTTCACCTCTTCTGAAAGTAAGTCCGGGTTCCCTTGGGCAGTCTGCCCTGTTGGTGCACCCCAATGGATCGTTTTCTGAGTTTCCGTCATGTTGAATCACTGTCGCATAGATTGACTGCACACAAGCGCTAGTGAATCTATATAGACCAACTGACGTCACAGACTGCTCTCTTCGGATTGGATGCGGGCTGACTGAATTTTGTAACGCGTGTTTGGATTGGTGAATGAACTCAATCCGTTTCAATCCTACCTGTACCTATAAATAAGCGCAGTTCACTGCATTGATTCACCTGTTCTCGGAGCCTCAAGATGTGGACCGACGTTCAATCTGCAACCCTTGTGTCAACAATGATGTTCAGGACGGACATGCTCATGTATGTCCGGTCCAAGTGGACTGTTGTTGATAGGACAGATACTAGTCTATGGATGAGGAGAGTTTATATAGAAAGACAAGGATGTCTCAAGAGGGTACTTGTGTATGGACCGGCAGTTAGAAGGAGTTTAAGAAGAAGAAGAAGATGTGACAGATGCCATCTATGTTAATATTAATATTAACATAAACCCAAAGGCCCTTTTCAGGGCCAGCCATATTTCTCGAAAAGAGATAGCCTTTCCATTGCCTACCCCTTTTTTATTTTATTTTATTTTATTTTATTTTATTTTTTTTAAAAAAAAATCCCATGTTAAATTCCCCTTGTCGTTAAACAGACCCACACTTTAGTTCCATGTTAAATTCCCCTTGTCGGTAAAGTGGCCCACAATTTATCGCCGTGTTAATTCCCCTTGTCGGTATATTTGCCCATGATTTTTCTCCATGTTAATTTTCCATTGTCGGTATATTTGCCCAAGGGGTCTTGTAATGCTAATTCCCATTGTCGGTATAGTGCCCCCCTTCACTACTACCATTTTTCTGCTAAATGGCTTGTCAAATTGTCAAATGGTCAAATACAGGAATAGGTTGCAGATGTGCCTTAGATATCTTCAGATTGAGATTTCCTACATTTGACAGGTGTGACAAGATCTATGATACTTATAAACATCACTTTTAATTTTCGGCAAATAGAAATGATTCAGGATCTTGTGATACGTCTTATTGACAAAAAAAAAAAATGACCAGCTTACGGAGTTTTATGGGCTAGACTATGCATTTCCTGTCTATATGACTTAGGAACAACAATTTGATTGCTCAATGACCACTCATCACCAGCAGGTACATCAGGTGTCTCCATTTTCTCATAATGACCCCACTTTTCACAAAGTAACAAACTGGTACTTGTGTGACTTTAATTTCTAAAACCCAGTCTTGTGTCTTCTCTGAGGAAAGTGTGTGTGTGTGTGTGTGTGTGTGTGTGTGTGTGTGTGATTTGGATTTTTCACGTAGCTTTAACAATTTTTCAGTCATATCGCCACGATGTCTGCAGTGTGACAGTTTATAGTGAGCACTGGGGCATGTAGCATGATGTCCCACCCAGTCAGATTATCCTGACACCAGGCCAACCAGTCCTAACACTAACCTCTTAATGCTGAGCGCCAAGCGAGGCAGCTGTTAGTACCATTTTTCTAAGTCATTGGTAAGACTCGGCCCGGGATTGAACCCACGACCTCCGAGGCAGACGCTCTAACCATATGCCACCGGATCAGTAGTACTTGGGAGCCTGTAACTCACATTAAAATGACTTGCATGCTTATAAAGTAGCTGTTACTTTCTACTCAGATATCTTACAACAGCCGTCAGAAATTGGCTAGTGTTTTCTATTATTCTGCGAAGAAACTAACTTACTTATAAATCTCTCTCTCTCTCTGCTGAGTGATTAAGACATTTAAATTATGGAATTTACCTTATCCATTGTTCCAAGGCACATACATTAGGGATAAGAGGCCAAATTTACAATTTCATCTCAGGTTCATAAATATAATAGTTTTGGGAAGGTCAAAGTATCAGAAATAACAAATTAGTAAATAAAATATAATCCTTTTCATGGTTTTTGGCTCATAGCAAGTGCAAACAACTTGTTTTTATTTCCCACGAAATAACATCATCAAAAATCGAACATTTTTTACAGTATATATATTGAATAAAGATCCAGTAATGGAATGTTTTTGGGGATTAATTCTTGAAACAGACACTAGGGAATATAACCTGAATGTTCTTGAGTCATAATTTACAAATGTATGTGGTATACAAAAGGTAATGTATCTTGGTTAATCGAGAATTTACAATTTTAATTCCTCAGAATTTGCAATTTCATGTCCAATCCAAAGGCCAGATTGTGTGAAAAGCTTGTCTTCATTCATGTTTTATTCACGTGAAAGTGAAAAACAAAAGGGATTGGCAAATAACTCTGTAAGAACAATGTAACAAAACAATCCAGGTATTTGTTCCTTTTAATTGCCTACCTGTATGAAAATATTTGTTTCAGACTAATTCATCTAACAATATTGTTTTTATGAATGCTGGTTTAAATTAAACTTTGTTTCTCTCATATTTCCTATAAAATGTTAAACATAGGACTGTATATTGTTTTAATTTATTTATTTTGCTTTATTGCATAGTTGTATTGTGCTGATATTTTTGTGTCATTACAATAATAGCCTATATTTTAAACAGGATAAAATAATGATAAAATCACAGACAAATGAAGATGTTTATGTGGGGTGGTGGGCGTGATGGATGCTACAACAGCCTGAGCTGTGGCTAGCCTTAACAACTTTACAAGTTTTGTAGAAAATTATGTGGGGGTGTGTCTTATTCTTCTAACAGAAAACAATCACATCTGTAGAATATACATGTAAAAATTTGTAATAATCTTTTAAACTACTACATTAATTTCATATCCAAATGTATCAAGCACTTTTAGTACTGTACTGTGGCAGTAATAACACAAACAAATTGAGCTGGTTACTGGTAGCGGTAGCAATGTTATTTATATTCAATATATTATATTTTTATAATTGCTACCAAAAGAGTCTGATGTTTTATCAGTGATGTACCATATAATCAGTCATCTTATCTGCACTATAAATATCGCTTCATATGTGGATAAATACGGTTTTAAATAATAAAACAATGTAGTTTCCAGTTTGATATCTGTCGAAATAAAGTATCTCATAACTGTATGGAAGTGTTCTTTATGTTTACATATAGAAAATATATTTTATACTCTTAGAATTTCTTTTCTTATATAATGAATTAAGTTCATATTTTTGCAGCATATATGCTTTGTATGTGATGTCCTTGTTTCAAGTCATGTGCCTCTTGCTGTTGGAATTGGAGATTCAAAATGAAATTGGAAAAATGACATACTCGTCACAGACAACTAGTGATAATACTTGCTGGCTATTGCATAATCATCCATGCCATACATATATAAGAATTCTATATAATTTGTTTATTTACCTTACTGCTTGTTATATATATATATATATATATATATATATATATATATATATATATATATATATATATATATATATATATATATATATATATATATATATATTAAACTGCCACTGTACACTGCATATTAACAGTAAAATTTAATAAGAGAATAAACAGAATCCTCATCTATGTAATGTACTCTCTCTCTCTCTCTCTCTCTCTCTCTCTCTCTCTCTCTCTCGTGAATAAAGAAATGAAAGTATGGCCTCGAGGTGCAATTATCTGCACTTTGTTCAAATCTTTTGAGGTCTTTACTGCTACAAAAAGCAGAATTTGCACTGCGCTCTAAAATAATAAATATGCTCTAAAATGATGGCATTGCGGATGAGAATATACAAACAAATTTGGGCCTTAAATCTTGCTTGTAAGCGGCTACCCTATTCTGCCACCGTGCGGCAGCGGTAAATTAAACAGACAAAATGTTAAAATAAAATGGGGTGGGAAGGGTTAGCGGAAATATAACGTTGTGTAAATACATCTAATTGTATACAATTTGATACATTTAATTTATTTAGTGCTACTTGCAGGCCACCTCTCTTCCGAATGTTAATACTCTGAACCATAAGCTGCTATAATTTAATTCGAATGATATATTAAATAAGACGCCCAAACATGCCGTAAAGTGGTATAACCTCTTGTTGCTAGGGTCAGGGGAGTAGGTGTATTGTAAGAAACTGACGTGTCACAGCGCCATCTGTTGTCATAATGAGGCATTATTTTATGCTAACTGCCATGATTCTAACTTGCAACCTGCTTGATGCTACATTATAGTCATGATTTTGGAAGGTGCAATTTGTGTAACTTGTGATATAGCAAGTTTATAAATGAAATGTTAAAACTTGTAATAACTGACAAAGCATTTGCCTTACGACGACAAACTTCAGAATCAATTCATTAGTTGGCAAAATGCAAGATACAAGGAAGCAGAAGGAAAGTAGATCTAGGTACTTTCAAGCAGCCCTTTCCAGCTTGCATCAATGAAGAATAAAAAATTCATGAATAGAATTATGAATGTAGCACTTGCAAGCAGCCATTTACAGTTGATCATCAAGGAAGATTAGAAAATACATGCATAGAATTATGGCGGTAATCACCCTCCATACGCTTGTATGTTGGATCAGAAAACTAGCTACACATAGTGAACTTCAGTTTGGTTCCATCTCGAGTTAGTCAATACATGGTGAAAACAACCAAAAGAACATTACCAAGAATAAGTGACAACTCAGCCTTGCTCAAACCGACTCCAGAAATTGAATCCGGAACTGTCAAGGTGCAACACCGACGGTTGGCCCTATATGCTATCCATACTCTGATGCAGATAGATAGATAGATAGATAGATAGATAGATAGATAGATAGATAGATAGATCGATCGATGGATGGACAGATAGATCGATAGATAGATACCTTATTTGCGTATGTGTTCTCCGACGTGTAAAAGCAAGATTCAACTGATTTATTTGAGCAGCAAGCTTCCGGGAAAACTGTACTGGTTTTATCCTTACGATGGAACCTGGTAGCGTTTTCAAAATCCTTGTAGCTATCCACTCCACAACAGTGTAGCTAAAAAACATAAAGTAAACTTGCATGCCATATGTGAATCATTTTTATTTTCCTTTCACTCATTCTGTTGAAAGAAACTGTAGCACTTGAGTACAGATTAATGAATTTGGACCATCAGTGTGAAGGAACTAAGTGCGTCATATTAATTCGGCCATGTATGTATGTATATATGTATGTATGTATGTATGCATATATGCATGCATGTATGTAAGTATGTATGTATGTATGTATGTATGTATGTATGTATGTATGTATGTATGCATGTAAGTATGTATGCATGTATGTATGAATGTATGTATGTATGAATGTATGTATGTATGTATGTATGCATATATGCATGCATGCATGCATGTATGATGTATGGATGAATGGATGGATGCATGCATGCACGCCTGTATGTATGTATGTATGTATGTATGCATGTATGTATGTATGTATGTAATGCATGTATGCATGTGTGTATGCATGCACTAAAACAAAATATTTGCGTTTATATAACAATGATGCCGTGATGTGGAAGTTTTGACTCCTACCTTTAAACATAGGTTAAGCGACAGGACAATGCCAAATTTATATAATTCTGGTCAAAATATATATTGCTCATTTATATATTAAAAACCGCTTTTGATTATGAAATAAGATATTTTATTGTATAAGTAGCTACAGTATAGGACGCAAACATTTTAATTTTAAACAATCTATAGAAGATTCTACGATTATCTAGGTAAATATACACAATGATATTTCAAATGATTTGTTGCAGAACAACCGGAATAAAACAAGGTGAGTGCATATTGCCACTCTTATTTTCTATGTTCATAAATAAATCGCAATATAATTATAATTGGAAGGAGGGAGTTTATAGTGAAATAGATATGGTTAAATTGATTTAATATTGCATAGTAATTATGTATTGTTATCTTCTGTTAAAGCCCCGACAGCTTGTACCTAAGACCGACTTTAAAAACGAAAAGCATCAAGAAAATAAAGAATGCACAAAAAAGTACGCATTTGATTGATTGGTTTATAATTTCTAACTCGATTGTCAGCAAACAGTCCCAAACAGTATCATATTATTCGCGTTTCAAATCAAATGGAAATTTTGAATGTTAAGGAGAAGTCTGCTGACTGTCATATTCCGAATGTTGACGCAAGGCCTACTCACACAATGAAGGTAAACATGTTTTCATCTGCACGTCGTTGGCGTGTAGGTATCGTGTTCATCACATGTGGTAATTTCGGAAAAGTCCGTAAAACATTAGTAGCACAAGCAATGAAATCATAAGTATTTTACACATATTCTGATGTGCCACCATTGGCTTTGTGTAATTTGTTTGATAGTGTTGTTATCCAGCACTATACTACAGTGCTGTTTTATGGTAACGTGTTAATACGTTATGATATGGCAAGAGTACACACATGTTTGGTTTATAAAATCATTCTGGGTGTATCATGTACGCTGAAAATGATCATATATGTATATACGGTACATTAAGTAGAGTTCATCACATGATAGCTATTCATTTTAGTTAATGTTAAGTACTTCAAATTGCAGCATCCAGTAACAGTAAATATATTATAATTGTATAGATATTTATTTACAGGAATATTGGTATACTGCGTCTTAACAAAAATAATATCTTGCATTTATTAAACACTTGCTCGAGTCTTTTGTGGTTAAAACATGTTGTTGGTAACAATTTCCGTTAAAGCATTAAAGCAAAGTTTATAACGATGACTTTAAGCATGGGTGGTATTTTAGGTTGAAAACATCTACCATAGGACTCGATTCTATATTAATTTAGCATAGAGCAACTTATGTAAAGAGTAAAGTCTAACAGTTAATATCATTATTCAATAGGCTTCATGCAGGACTGGATGATGAACGAAGCTGAACGAAGATGGACGAAGATGGATGAGCTCTATCCTATGCAGATGGAATATGTCATGTCTGTGATCAAATATCGGAGCAATGGGATCGTATACATTCACATACACACACACACACACACACACACACACACACACACACACATATATATATATATATATATATATATATATATATATATATATATATATATATATATATATATATATATATATATATGTCAGGTGAAAGATCATGATTAAAGCTATTGTTTACACTTCGGTCAGAGGATAATACTATATCGGATTAATTTTCTGTTCATGAATCTAATATGTCAACGTCTTGTAATGGACCCTTTCTCCTCTCAAAAGTTAGTAAGCTACTGATCATATTTCGTTTTAATTTATTTCCTTGTAGTTGATTTAATATAATAGCTTATATTACAAAATGTTGCGTTTTCTCACACAGACGAAAATATTTATTTGATATCTTAGTATCATATAAAACATTTGACATCCTAGTGTCACATATATCATCGGATTGTCATTCACTTTTTCATTCATTGAGGGGGTGGGTGGGTGGGCAGAACACATTGGTAATTCCAGCTTTTTATATTTGCAAACAATCTCCATCCCAACATTAACTTTACTCCGATGACATGGAACCTGTTTAATATATTTATCAATAGTCCATCCATATTATAAATTAATATCAGATAAGCTGACTAGTTTTGTAAACGGTCAGACTGCTATTAATATATTTACCTAACAGCTGGTATTCAAATTACGTAATTAAAACTCTGTTGTGCATAAAACGTCTCTGCTCAAACGACGATATACTCAGCATAATATTGTAGGTACTCGAAGGGCACCTGTGATGAAGGGGTGCAAGAGGAAAACTACTCATTCGGCTACGGAAAATGCTGAAGGCATTGACCGAAGCAGTCTAAGAGGTAAGACACATGAATTGTTCAGAAACAAGGGTATATCATGGACTTCTCTGCCCGCGGAACAGAAATCTTTGAAGGGTCACCGGTAGTCGCTTATCGACGACCCAGAAACCTAATAAATTTCCTTATGCAGACCCAGTTGAAATCAAACCATTGTACAAAATTGTTTCCAACCGTAAATACAGAGGTTGTCTGAGCTGTTAGCAAATGCCCAAGACAACAAATTAAAGAGTTTATGAAAAGGAGTTTCTCAAAATGTCAGTCTAAGGTTAGAATATTTTATTAAAAACGTAATTTACGTCGAAATGTAAAAGAGTGGTGGCTTCCAATGTACTGGTGAAACAATCTAGACAGGAAAAAATGAATAAGCAAAAAACCATATTAGAATAGTAGTATTATGTGGCGATAGGGCCTCATATATTACACTTAAGATGCATGGGACATTAACATTATGCAGATTGTCGAAGTGTGGCTTATTTTGCCTCTAACGAAATTTCCATGTTAAAACGTCTTGCATCATTGACGATGTAGACGACCTTACCTCTCTGCTTTCAAAATCGATGCTGACCGTGTGCCTCTTTATGGACGTTGCTCACACTCTCACAAGCCACTCTGGATGTAGAAACTCATCGAGAGTCACAAACCACACATGTATTCAGGCTTTCGTGGCTTTGCATGGCTATTGTAATTTCGCCCGTCGATTATAGACATTCAATGGCAAATACTGTAAATATCTGGAAGGACCGAGTGACAAATCTTTAGCGAGACAGGATTTGTCTGTTGGGGCAAGGAGACCAAGCATAATGTTTTAGTGGTTGTGTCAAGACTGAGACTGGAGAGAGAGAGAGAGAGAGAGAGATCACGTGAGTGTGTTTGTTTTGTTTTGTGACAGACACGTGATAAGGTACTTCTGCGAACACGTTATTCGACTTGACATGCCACGACTTCTGTCAACAGTCTTTCATAGAATCCCGTGGAGGGAAGTTAACGACACCATTCAAGACTAATTGGAATACCAAGTGCTTTTCAAAGAACCCATTCCACAAGATGATATGGTTCCTTTCTGAAGTGTCGTTTGGGTGTTAGTGGTTGAACTTCAATGATCCCGTTTACCAGCAGATCATATGTGGCAAATGTATAAGCGGATCATGACAGGGCACGGCAACCAAACTTTGTATGTTCACGTGCATTGTGTTAACATTGCTGTGATTGGTGATGAATAAAATGTCTTCGAGCATGTGTGAAGAAGAAATTCGTTGCTTTTTATCTACCTTTTTTTCGTACCAAGAAATGTATGCGGTAGGTGATTGAGGCCAACAGAATTACGGCTGGAAAGATGTACGTAACTGGCAAAACTTTAGATTCGACAGTTGTAACCAAGATGTGACCGACTATGATAAAGATGTGCATGACCGATGATAGACGCAAAACATGAAATCTTTTAAAATATGAATTTGTTGTTGTTGTACTTGTTCATTTATTTAAGCATGTATAAAACGTCTTACTTTCTTGGTAAGTGCCTAAGATTTTCCAAACTACAAGAGACGTATGACTGCATCATCCATTCTCAATTGCATTGACGAAAAGTCTGGTCGTCAATGCTGGTAGACACTGTATCATTGCCATATTTTTAACCCGCTAATATTTATACCCTGTTATAGATATCACCCATAAATGACGCTAAGCTGTCAAATGAAATATGGTGATACTTCGATTTAGTCCCATACGTACATCCACGCCATTCAAAAAAATAGATATCAAGTGAACAAAAATGTTAGATATTTCCTTCACGCGGTGACTGTATATGTGGATGGTCTTCACTGGCCCCCGATTAAGAACTTGTTTAGGAATGAAGCGTAGGGAAATTTTTTGTTACTGTGATTCTTCTTTTTTCTTGGTTGTTTCATTCCTTCTGTGTTTTTATTTCTGTTTCTTTAAAGTTTGTTTCTTTTTTTTTTTTCTTTCTACATTGCAAATGGACAATTTGTTTATCAGCAATAATATATTTATTATTGTTGTTACAATTATGATTATCTTACCGCTTATATCCATGAAAAAATAATAAAAAGATTAACTAAACACATATATACAAACATGCACATGACTACCACCAAAAAGGCAAATATCCTTTTGGCGCTACATAGGCGAATTCCGTGTTTTCGATATTGGATATGTTCTGACCTCCCATCTAAAAATTACTCTTCAAATATCCAACATAGCAAAGTGTGGGAAAGGTCAGAATAGTCTAAGACTAGAAGCAAGGTAAACGAACAATTACTTCGAATATTCTCATAAATGTTACCGACCAAACAATGACGAATAGTTGTGACATTAGATGCAAATGAATCAAAGAGATGTATAAATGGGGTAAATTTGAGCTCATCCATTCAAAACTTCTTACGTATCTGCACGTTTTGATCATTTTTAGTGAACAAATCTTGTTTTTTGCTCTAATCACATGTAACTTACTAGTTTGTATCTAAGCGTTACGGTGACCAACTAAACAAAGATTGGACCGTTTTGCAGATTCACAAGACTCGAGGACTCCACATATGAGGGAATACAAATGTAATGAGTCACTAATGGAAAGATTATTGAAATTGTTTTCAGATTGGACCAACCCGTTTAAAATAAACTTCAAACACACTTACAGCTGCTACATCATTGATTTAAATCAGAAGTTCTATCTCTTTTTAGCGTATGTATGGGGATATCAGGTTATTTGGCTATTTTACAGGACTAGGGCAAGGCAACTAACGTTAGGTATTGCGTTTCCCACGAAGCCTTCTATATGGCTATTTTACAGGACTAGGGCAAAGCAACTAACGCTACGTATTACGTTTCCCACGACGCCATCTATATGGCTATTGTACAGGACTAGGGCAAGGCAACTAACGTTACGTATAGTAAGGCTTAGAGGTGGGTAGTTTAGTGATGTTTTGATACCAATGGAAATCTTACTAAATAATATAAGAAGCAGAAATTTCATTTCGAATCATCAACTTCAAAATTTTATGTTCCATTCTTTTAAAGGGCCTGAGGAATGTTCAACAAATAATTTTTAACAAAGTTCGAAAAACAATTTCAAAAAGAACATTTCATTTTTAAAGAAAGAGCTTATACTAATAAGTAAGTATAGCTATATACATTTCAGCAACTGGTCAATTGCAGTTACACCGACACACATAACATGGATATGTTCATGCGTTAAAAAAAACCAAACACAATAAAAGAAAAAGAAAACATACATTTGTCATCAGAAGGTTCCAGGTTAGGGTTACGGTATCCGTGCCGTTAAGTCCACTGTACTTCTCCTTTAGTTGTTGCTTCATCGGATCCTTCAACCAGCTGTCAATCTAACATTGCAAAGATAATTATACATTATTATTGGAATTGTATAATGAATCAGTCGACGCTTATTATCTGTTTTCTTTGCTGAAGAGCACAATTGATTTCAGACGGCAAGGACTGGACCCATTTCATGTGCAATCTCCAACTTTCAATGCATACAGTATAGTGTTTCAGACTTATATAGACTGTACTCTGCTATTAAAATTTTCAAAGAAATTTTAATTATAAAAATACGTTATAACATTTTGTGCTTATTTTCAATGGTCATCCCGATTAAATTATGGCCTTGAAAAACAATCAATGGGTTTACAAACTATATTAGTAACGATTCATAACAATCAGACGTAAAAACTGTCAAATCGCATTAAAAAAGAAAAATATATTGTGTTGTATGATCTTAACATAAACTATCTCCTGAAATTTAAAATCTGGTAAATACTGACCAAAGTACAAATATATGAAGTTCATCCATTGCATGCAGTAGGTATGACCAGGACAAGAGACTCAGAACAAAGTCATCAACATTTTCATTGGTATCAAAAGAAATATGTCCCTTTTATTCTTTTATACAAATTTTGGCTATTTGTTTTATTCATAGAAGTAATATACTTAATGCAAAGAATATAAATGATATAGAAAACATCGGCTACATTCTTTATTTTTGGTGCATTTGTTTCTAAACTGTTGCACATAGATTTGTTTGAATCGGGTATTTTATTTGTATCCACCATTTTATATAATCTTGCTATGTGTGTGCTTATGAAAATAAAATAAAAGTATTTGTAACCATTCTCATAGACAATCTATAATTAAATCACGACCAATGAAACAAATCGACACTTTTCTTTCGTTTCTTCACTAGCTGAGTAGATAGATCGATAAATGGACAATCAGAGACAGATTGCACCATCAATGGCAGAAATAAACTTTATGCACGTGTTACTGGTCTATGCTCTTAAAGTAAGTAACAGATAAGAATGAAAAGCAGCAAGATTTTTTAAATTCAAGAAATAATTTATTTCCCTAAATTACAAAGTGAAAATGAAATACAGAACTTACGGTATTGCGAATTAAATCCCAAAATAATCCTACGATTACAGAGATAAGTCTTAATAATTCAAAGTTATGAATAAACATTGGCAGATATTCAAATTAAGTCGAACGCTGAAAGTGTTGTTGTGCCTGTGTTGGCCTGTATTGTGTTGTTGTACCAACAGCCTTTTGTCGAAATACAGAAATATAATTCCAGGTTTGAATTCCATATAAATTCTAGTGAATGTCTCTGCCTAAGAATGTTATTTGTTAATGAGCACTCTATATTTCCAGAGACAATTCAACTGATTCGAACAATTTGAAGAAATAAATTCCAGCCTAAGTTTGCTACTAGCCACACCAATACTACATTTTGATTCTGCTAGATCTTAAAGCACGAATGAATAATCATTCCAGATACAAATTTATATAGTCCTCTACTTGATCTCAGGTCACAATTAACATTTTCTAAACAAAATCAGACATTACCCAATTGAAAATAACCTTCTAGAAAATTCATAATGTTTGAAATATAAAATATTAGCTGTTATTAGAAAGTATGTTACTAAAACTATAATGTATAACCTGAACAATGCCAGATACATTGTAGAGAAGTTTCAATAATCTATTCTAGACCAAGATCCAAATAAACATATTTACTTCTATTAATAACGATCCTGTATTAAACCGATACATATAGATAATATTTTAGCTATGTATTAGTTGTTTACAGAATAAACTAAAAAATCTATAATTCAGGTCAAGTAGAAAATAAACTTGATTTGGACAAGGTTAAGTCCAACATACAATGTTGCATTAGCCACAGTACATAATGAAATTAAATTAAAAAATAAAAATAAACCTAACTTAAATTAATGCAAATTAAATATACATAAGTATCTAACGTCCCTGATCATGGTAACAAGCTTTTTATTCCAATATAACTTACTCAGAGTTGGTTTGCTTTAGTCCTTGTTCTTGACACATAGATGAACTTTTATCGGTAAATATGTATCTTGGAAACGAGCTCAAAACATTTTCCGCAAAGTAAGACCAAATGTTAGTGCATTTTCCTAAATTTATAATGGATGTTGACCTGAAAGTGAGAGACGTGTTTGTGGTACAATATGGCAAGTTTGAGAATGAATTCAGAGTACACAATCCATGTTGAAATGAACGCAAATATGAGAATTTTTACGTCTCCCTTCAGATCAGGAAGACCGAGGACAAGTGTTTGCTATCAGATATGTTCCACACTTTTGATTCACAGATGAAGATGTCAACCTATGCAGGAGTTAGAATTACAATCAATAGCAAAATGTTAATATTGTTTAATGTGGATATAGTTATGTTGGCACCCCATGATTCCGTTCCAGCAGATGCTGGTAAAGAGTTGGTGTCACACTGTTTTTCTCTTCTAAAGGTCATGGTTTGTGATTTATGTATCCCCCGTCCTCAAAATTTTGGATTTCATGTGTGATTTTGTTTTCTCTTTCATCAGTGTTGTTCTTTGTTTCGTTTCGCCATATTTTTCGAGTTGTCCCTGCGTGCGGGTTCTTATTTTTTCTCTGTTCCCACTCGGTACCTAGGTCGGTTTCCTTTCTCAGGTCAATACTTGCAAACACTAGTGCTTGTGATTATTTTCTTGCCTTGAACCCGACATGCATGAAACTTAGGATCGTACTCGTTTTTCCTTTGCAAAAGTTCAGGGTAAAAGTTTCCGCTCCCGTCCCCATTTTGTTCTCGTTATTATTTTGAAGTGACTTGCCATAGTCATTAAAGTCCGGTGTGGTGCTGTTTGTGTTGTGTTGTAACTGTATGTTTTCTGTCTGGACTGGCACTATCTAGATCATATCTTAAGAGTTTTGAATTAACTACCTAATTTTCAGTAGTGGCATGGTAGATTTGGTAAATACTCCCTGGAGACTAATACTGTCTGTAATTGGATAGTTGTGGCTTTTCAGGCTGGGGTGTCATTAATTTTTGTCAGTTAGTGTTCCTAAGGTTTTCTGGCATTATAGGTTAGTACTTAGATTTTAGTGGGATAGTTTGTATATAGGTGCGTCATTTAATATGTCATTAAGGGGTTATTCATATTTGGATGTAATTTCTTCTTTTTTTCTTTCTTTATTTTTTATTTGTGTGTGTGCATGTACGTAGTTTACATTGTTGTTGTGCATACTTATATGCTTTTTATTTGGTTCCTATAGATAGAAATGGCGTGTGTTGTGTGCGTGTGTAGGTTAGGTTATTGTCATGCAAAATATTTGTTTAAGATAAAAGATTACGTTTTTAATTTTTATTTATTTATTTTTTAATTTATTTTTTATTTGTGGCATTCAATGTATGATAGAGGGCAGTTCTAGAAAAGACCATGAAATTCCGACTGAGCGTTACAGAGTACAGAGGATAGGGGAGACAACTTCTACGTATTATTTCAAGGATCTAAAACGAGACTCGTATAAAGCTTGCCAAAGGGAAAATTCATAATAAATAACTTGCCTTTTCTCTGATAGTGAAAAGAAGTATTACACAAACCAGCTCCGCCAAAATGATGAATATGAGCACCCCAGAATACTGCAAAATAATAATAATAATAATAATAATAATAATAATAATAATAATAATAATAATAATAATTATAATAATAATAGTGAACGGGACTTAACAAATACCTTATGATCTAAATCAATGTTTTTATATCGTCTTCTTCTTTTTTCAAATATACGCTGGAAATGTTTTCCGATTTACGACTCAACCAATAGTTATTTAAGATCTAAAATTGTATTTCTGATTTAAAGATCTGAATTATTCCTCAGGCACAGAGTTTAAGTTGTATAAATGTTTTGATATGGAAGCTTATCATAAATCTCATTTTAATAAAGTTGTCTAAGTTCATTATGTTTTAAGTGATTCAATAATCTCAAGAACTTTAAAAACACTGGAAGAATTTAATGGAAGTTTATATTTATGACTATGATGAGCATGATAAGGCGGAAGTAATTTGATATGTTTAATATATATATATATATATATATATATATATATATATATATATATATATATATATATATATATATGACTGAGAAAATAATTTTTCAAGATAAAGTCGATACGTACTACTATCAAGGCAATTTTGACCCTGCAGGTAGCTCCTATACATCCAAATATTCCAAATAGAAAGAAAAATACTCCCAGCACAATAAGGGCTATGAAAACGTCGTTGAGGACGTCAGCAATATTGAAGTTGGAGACATCAACGTTTGAATTTATTGAAGATGCTGCACTTTGGAACGTCTTGTATACCTCAGAGAGGTATTGGTCTGTTAGTTGTTCACCCCATTTGGCAATACAACCGATTATCAGAAGTGCGATTCCTACCAGCTTTAAGATAAAGTATATAATTTGCATACGTAATGAGCTAACTAGAGAAACATTTGTTTCCAAGCTGTAAGAGAAACATAAATTGACAATTAGTGCAAAACTGAACGCAGTTGTCTGTCCCAAACAAGCATATTAAACATAATTTTTTGCTATTTAAGAAGTTAGCATAAAAGACATTAGCAGAGAATTTAATAGCTACATTGCTATCTCTAAGTTTTGCAATTTTACTTACGAACGGCTTCTCACCCTAATAATTCGTTTCTCCATACCTACCTACCTACATACAAACATACCTACCTACCTACCTACATCCTACATACATACATACATACATACATACATACATACATACATACATACATACATACATATATACATACATACATACATACATGGGGCCCCGAGTGGCCCAGTGGTCTAAAGCGCCTTCTGTTGCGGATCACTGCCATCTCAACTCTGTCTGCGTGGGTTCGAGTCTCGGATTCGGCCAATGTGGGTATGTGAGAAAGCTTGCCAGTAGCTTCTCGTGGGTCGTCGGTTCTTTCCATCAATACTGGCCGCCATGTATAGCCTATCGTGTGCTGAAAAATGGCGTTAAACCACACAACAATATACATACATACATACATACGCACGCACGCACGCACGCATACATACATACATACATACATACAGACAGACAGACATAAATACATACATACATACATACATACATACATACATACATACATACATACATACATGGGTAAAAACATAGAACTAAGTTAAAATTCTTTAGTTCCATGGGCTCTTAGCGTATGAAAAGGCTTATGAACAAACAGACGGACATAACAAATACAGACAGACAAGATTACAGATAGATATATAGATATATTGATCGACGTTCTTCCTATAAACCAAAATACAGTGTTACATACATGGACTACTCTTGCTTTGAATACACCTGTCTATTTGACAACCTGCAAACTACAAACAAAACAACTGTTCAAGACTTCATGCAAGTTATTAGTGACGCTTTAATACTCACGGACAAAAGCACGTTGATCAGCACCAGTATAAACCTTCCACCTCCCTCCAAGGCCCCCATTTTCTTTCACTCTTCTCCAATCTATACCTTCTGTAAAATTTAGGTGGAATGAGATCAGTCAACTCTACCAGAGACAAAGAATTTATGACAGTAATATACATTTAGTGCAGGCATAAATATACTTTTATGCCTGCATAACGTCTACGAAGCTTATACGCATCTAATCGATACGAGTCTCGTTCTTTCAAGATGTGCATTTAGATAACGAAAACTCCAAGAGTTCCACAACGCACTATTACGTAAATGAATGCAACTAAGGGATCATACGGGTGTTTGTGTTTCCACTTTTCAAACATAATAATGTATACACCATCTAAATATCAGATGCATGATAATGAAGAAAGTCGTTTTGATGCGGCATCTCTAACTTTATTTCCATGTCATAAAGTTAATCTTTTAGTACATGCTGACAATTATATAAAGCGATACCTTCAGAGAGTGACAATAATAACATATCAAGACCTATTGATGTTTTTTTTTTTATAATATAGATCTTATTCTGCACCTAAATTACACAAATTACAAATGCATGTACACATGGATATGCGGAATGAAAGTCAGAAGAAAACAAACCCAGACGCACCAGAAAGATATGCACATTACATCTGACGCATCGTGGGTACGTGGGAGAGCCTGCCAGTAGCTTCTCGTGGGTCGGTGGTTCTTCCCTGGGTTTTCCAGGGTTCTTCCTCCACCAGTTGTACTGGCCGACATGTATAGCCTATATTGTGCTGAAACATGACCTTAAACCCTTGAACAACAACAACAACAACATCTGACACATAGCCTTACTATTTAGAACACGTGAAAGTCTAAGTACGACATCACTACTGGGAGGACGATGCAGCTTCGCCGCAAATTCTAGTCAAACAGTACAAAATTATTTATATGTGACAGACATACATGTAGAGCAATATTTAAAATTAAAATTATGATTCAGATTACATTGGTGCTCTCTATTTACTGTGAAGGAAATAAGAATTATACGGTGTTCAGCGTGAATATAAGTGTGGTGCACTGGTTGTCAGTAACTTTTCACATTGACAGAGTAATTAATTTATGGTAGGTAACACAGAACGGGTCACATTAGATTTCGAAGTTGTGGTTGCTTCTAGTAAGACTTCTAATTTAGATATAGAAGCCGTTTTACACGCGTGAATTTTCAAGAGGACAGAACCATGAAAAGATTTACAGAAACACTAACTGGAACAGACAGGCAGGAATACATACATACATACATACAATACATACATACATACGTACGTCGTCAGACGGACATTCAGAACGTGCACAGACGGGTCAGTTTTATGCATGATGCATTGTCAAACATTACTTTCATTAAAGCAAATTACATTTAAATCCGTACCTGCTATGGTCAAATAGTCGAAAAAAAATCTTCTTTGTTGGGAGAATATACCACAGATGTCTGTTGTAGCATCTAGCTATCCTTAACTAAATTTGTAATAGTTCCTTTTCCGTAACGTTGCTTATTCCGAAGTCAATATCATTAAGCAAATGTAGATATAGGAGGTCATGGATCTTCCGGTATGACACTGATAACGGCTTGGATTGGATTGGTAACAATGAAGAAGTGAATCCTCTCGAATGGAATTTAACCTTTCCTTCACTACGTATATATACATGTGTCATTCGTATTCTCTCTCTCTCTCTCTCTCTCTCTCTCTCTCTCTCTCTCTATATATATATATATATATATATATATATATATATATATGTATGCATGTTTGTATATATATATATATATATATATATATATATATATATATATATATATATATATATGTATATATATATATATATATATATATATATATATATATATATATATATATATATATATATATGTATATGTATGTATGTATGTATGTGTGTGTGTGTGTATATATATATATATATATATATATACACACACACACACGTAATGGTTGTGTCTGCGTATTGAGCACGATCGATAACAATTCCCTGGTGATAATACAATGTTATAGAGCCCCACCAAAGGTAAACATTGTATCAAATACAGGTAGATTCCGTCGGGCCAGTTGGAAAATAAGTATTGTGGCAGATAAGAAATAAGGAGGGATTCTTTTTTAACCCTAACTTTTGCGATACATTCAAGTTTATAAGACGGTGGTCGGAGTCGAATTGCGCCGAAGGATTATGCCAAATGCCAAATTCTGCTCTGTAAGTCATATATAAAGTCATATGTAAATTTTCTCGTGTTGCAGCGTTTTGGTTTTTGCTTTGTTTTTTTACCTATTTACTTTCAGTGTGTTTGCACACATCGCACATCTGTCAGACCGAGTCTGAGTCTTTGCTCAACGAAAGTGGTTATGAGAAAACGTCTTGGCAACTTCCCTTGTGTTGGGCGTTCTTTCCGATTTTTTGCTCCACCAAATAATGGAAGCCGCTGTGGCTCAGTGGTTAGCTTGCTTGAAAGAGTGCGGGTTCGAATCCTACCATAAGACCAGCCCCGGTGAGCCGAAGCACTTCACACCAATTGCCACGTGTAAGTAACAACTTGTGTTGCGGTGCCGTACAGCACCAAACCAGACATTAAAACAAAGCCGATTCTCCGCCATATATACAGGCCAAAATGTATAATTAGTCACTCGTATTCTGTGAATCTTCGTTAAACGCCACAATAACTAAATAAAACTACAGTTGGCTATGTTGCATTTCCTTATATTTCCTTGTTATATTGCAGAATCAGGTAGATCTGTCAAGAAAAAACAACCGTGAAAGGGTATTTTGTAATTTAGGTACACAAAACTTTCTGATATTTTTCCCAACACTTTGATGCAATTCATTTCCCTGTCTTCGTGCGTTTAAAACCATTATTGTGAACATAAAAGGAGCACGTTTGTTGGTGCTTTTCAAGAACAGTTTGCTAAACAGAGAGACGATCTGTCGGTCTCATGTACACCACACAGCGACAAAGAGGGGGGACTAACGAGGATTTTTTTGTTTTCATTTGGGTATACTACTCTACGCGTGCATATGATATCAATATCATGTTTAGGGTATTGTTGTATGACTGTGCAACGGAAAATAGTTCCCAAAAGGGGCATGAGGATAGGGCAAAGTTAAAAAAGGACCATTCAAACTAGAACAACTTCGAAGACTAGCTTTAAGAAATTCCCTCTCCTTTCATAGCTATTATACCCTACCATGCATCCTCACCGCTACCCAGGGTACCCCCAGGGATTAGAACACAAAAAGGTTCACATATCTGATTTGCTTTATTGGCATGACTGCGGATATAAAATATGGTTACAAAAATATTTGCAAATGTCACATTTATCTAAAACGTATGCACTCTGGTCCTTTGACCAATCCCAGGGACCCACAGAGGAAGAAGCCAAACAATATAAACTTTCATGTTTCGTGAATTTATACACAGAAGATGTTGGATAAAACAGACAGTCAGAAGGAGAGACAGAACGTGGACCGATGGATAAACTTAAAGCATCGCAATATCTGAAAGGCTAGAGCGTGGGGGATAATTAATTGCAAGAGATTTTCTCTCTGGTCGCCATTTACGTGTCACCTTTGCAAATGGTACACGATAAAGTAACAGAGTATTGACCAAGCTTCATCCAATCGCTTGAAAAGCGTCCTTGATTTAACCTCTATAGAGTCATCTAGTTTTCTTATCATTTCACTTCAGCGTCTCCAGTGTCAAACCACGATTTCTAATAGTGTAGAGCAAAAATATTATTTCTTTGTAATTATCATAGTTGGTGTCAGATAGGAATGCTCTCATCCCACCCCAACAATTAGTCGAGTAGACTCCCCCGTGTAAAGTAAATATTCAGTTATATTGTACGCATTTTGTAATGCTTTCTATGTCTGTGTCTAGAACATTCACTCATGTTTTCATATCTATGTTATCTTTTTTCTCTTCTATCTTTCGATCTTTATTATCGTCATCGATTTTTTAGCTAGAAAACTCGTGGAGATTATGAATTCGATTCCATTGTGTAATTTCAATTTTTATTTATATTTATTACTTATGTATGTATGAATGTATGTATGTATGTATGTATGTATGTAGGGCCGGCGCCAGACCCGGCCAGACAATCTGGCGCCCTAGGCATGGTTAGATTCTGGCGCCCCCCCCCCCCCCCCCGGAAAATATCAATTTCAACATTTATAAACAATAATTTTTTTTTTTTTTAAATTCGCCCCCTGAAATCAGCGCCCTAGGCGGCTGCCTAGTTTGCCTATATGGTAGCGCCGGCCCTGTATGTATGTATGTGTGTGTGTGTGTGTGTGTGTGTGTGTGTATTAGGCAAATTGCTCAAAATGAATCATGCAATTAAAAAAATCAATTAGATACCGATTCAATAATTTAAATGCTTGTAGAACACGGAATCAATGTCTGGTGTTTTCTGTTTCTAGAGACTTGGCCTGATGCAATACACCCTGCTCTTTGATTATATCATTCTCAAATTTAACTTTGTGTACGCTTTTTTAATAGAATATTTACCTGGCGGCATGCACATCAAAGTAGACTGGAGTGTTTTGTAATCTCTGAGGATATGATTTCAAATTGTAGTGGCACATCTATTGTTCCTGACTATAAAACAGACCATTCAGAAATAACAAAATGTATCGATATCTGCAGTACTCAGAGGTCATAACTACTGGAAATTCAGTTCAAAGATATTAAAGAAAGATGAATATATTCACCATTTTAAAGATGTATATCAAACACAGTAGAAGAATAATATTGTGAATAATATAAGAAAATCCCACTCCAGGTGAAATTAACTGGCAATGATCAATTGTTTTTGAAATCCTTGCAATGATTATTATATCAATTTGTTATTCTCAAGCTAAGGCAAAACAGGTGAAACACAATAAAAAGAAAATTGAAGTTGAAATACAGACTTTAGTGAATAAAAAAGAATAACTCTACTGTTATGAAAAGGACTGAACAAAAACAAGCACATTTAGAAGAATGAGAAGAAAAAATAGGTGGATGGTGTAATGTTAAGATCAAAAGCAAGGTGGTATGGGTCCGGTTAAAAAAATCTAAATATTGCCTTAACCTTCAAAGAGAAATTACATAAACAAAATAATAAAAGAGTTAATAACGGAAGATGGAACAAAAGAAACGGCTCAACAAGATGTATTAAATCACCAGAAAGATATTTTGGATAAAAATGTATACAAACTCTAAAACAAAAATAATTTACAAACTGGTAAGCTCATTTTTAGTTATGATCCAAACTTTCAGATTTTAAAAGATGCTCATGTGAAGGGATGAGGTGTAGCACCAACAAATATGAAAAATTAAACTAGATATCACAGACATTTTCTAAAATGATTTTTTTATTATTTGACGATTCTCCTTTGTCCTTGAAGACAATCATGCAGATTTTAAACGACTTGGCCTCGGCATCAGGTCTGCACTGCAATGTTTTTAAATCGAAAGCTATTTGGATTGGAAATAGGTTATTTTCTAAGGAAACAATATCTCTTGAAATTGATATTAACATGTCAATCGCCAATTTTAGATTACTGAAAGTATATTTCTCTGAATTTGGAGGATGTGGGTGAATTTAACTATTTGATGAATTTGAAGGAAGTAGAGCAATTAGTCGGCTGGTGGAGCAGGAAACGTTTGTATCTTAGTGGAAACATTATTTTGCAAAGATGTATTCATCTTTTTTCTGCTCTATCAAGTTTTCCACCCCATACAGAAAATGAAATGAATGCATTATTTTTCACGTTTATTTGGGGTGGCAAAATAGAGAGGGTAAAAAAAGAGATGCTCTTATAGCTTCCTTTAAGGAAGGGGGATTAAATATGATCCACTTGCACTCATTTACGTGTTTTATAAAATTTTCCTGGATTAGGTGTTTTATACTGAACGAAGATGGTTTATTGTAAAAACTGGTTTCCGCACAAATATTTGGAAAATTTGGAGGTATACTGTAAGCAAAATTAGGAAAAAGAAATCTCTAAGACAATTAAAAATATCTTTTGGCACGATGTTATTTATGTTTTATCTCAGTGGAAAAATGAACCATCGACTGTTCAGGAATACTTGTCCCAAGAGATTGTTTATTTAGTAACTATTGAAAATTTGAAATCATACACAAGGTGGGGAACAAAGAGTGTTGTACTTATTAAACACATTTTTAATGCACAAGGATCTCTATTAAGTTTCCATGCAATAAAACAAGAAACACAAACTAATAATTTTACACAGTACTTTACTCTTATCACAAAGATATCAGTGCAGTGGAAAATGAAAACCAAAACTTTTCTGAAAGTGGAAATCCTTTCCATGTAATACTCGACATTCCTTCGTTCTTGAGGTAAGAACAATGAAAGACTATTTTTTTTTAATCAAGATCTAATAACCAAGATACAGAGCCAGATGGTTACTATGAAACTTTGTCAAGGCAGCTTCGGTGTGCAATTGGCGTCAGTGAATGGACCAACTCTTTTTTTGTGTGGCTAAACATTGCACAAAAGGACACAAAACTTATTAGCTTTGAGTTTAGATTTCTACATAGAAATATTGCCACAAAATAGATTTTGAAAAAGATTAATTTAAGTATAATGATAAATGTACCTTTTTTAAGATGAGAATATTGAGCAATTATTATACGATTGTTCAGTTGCTGAATATTTTTATAAATTATTTTAGGAATGGATCCAAACTTACGACCCAAATTTTAAAATTTCACAAAAAGACGTCTTTATAGGAAATAAAAGCTTTGATGATCTCATGAACCTTCAAATTTTGCTTGCAAAATATATTATATACAGAGCACATTGTGCATCAAAACTCCTTAATTTCAGCTATTATAAAATATGTGTTTTATGACACAACGGCTGGAAAAAATATTTATCCAAAGTGAATAACAGAAGTGATGGGCTTAAAATCGGAACCCTTTGGTCAACTTTTGGTTTCGTTTCTTAGCTTTTCTTTACTTTTGCATCAAAGAAATAAACAGACAATTTAATGCACGTTGGGTTTTGTCTTGTATTGCCTAGTTTCCTTTTACTGACTTATTTATACAACGAGTGGTATATCGTTGATATAACGTACATACTACACCTATATTTTATTTGTATCACATACAAATACACATATTTGCCATTTGAACGGAATTAAGATTTAATACAAGCAACTGTGTATTGACCGAGTTAATGAATGGACTCACATCCCTGCCGAGTGTGTGCGGTACAAAATGTAATGCTATGTCTTTTGCGGCTATTCACAATCACCTTTGCATATTGATAAGTTGATTGTTTCTTTTGTTGAGTTTCTATTTTTTCTTCACATTGATTAAATTATTATAATACACACTTATGATATCAAACGTGAATGATAGTTTTAATGAAGAAAGTAGAGCATTACAAACATGGTTAACTACGCCATTCACATGAACGCTCAGCCATTGACGTACCGGCGCATGGAAGTTAATGTGGAATAGAAACTAAGCGAAATGACCTACCAACAATAATATATTTACAGTTGATCTAAATCATTATTTTGCTTTAATAACAGTACTACCGACCATAAACTCTCTCTCCCCTCCCCCCTTTGGTCGGTTTGACTTTAAAACACACACACTCTCTCTCTCTCTCTCTGATCGGATTGACTTAAGTTTTATCATCATTCATAAGTCCATATTTTCGTCCGTATCTTGCTACGATGATCCAGAGAGAGACAGACGGGGGGGGGGGGGGGGGGGGAGAGGGGGGCCTTTGGACATTTCATATTTAATTAGTAATAATCTACTTTTAGAATATTATTATAGGTTTAAAGGAAACCAGAAACCAATGGAAATATAGAATAATAATGAAAGTACTATAGCAGAAAACCTTATTCTGAAGTATCATCTGCGACCGTAATGCCAATATTTAAGTATTGGACTATCTTCTAGGAGCTGAATTTCCGTGACCTCGTATGCAAAATTTCCGCGCCTATTCGGTTACTTTCGGGATGTGACGTCATAGTAGCGACTCCAGAAGCCCAAGTGAGAGTTGCCAGAGTAAAAGACAATACTGTTTTGCGTTGCTTACGGGTGCAATAGAACATTAAGAAAAGCCTGTGGACATATTTTTTTTTCTTTTTTGAAAGATAAAGGCATAATGAAAGAATGGGTACATTATTACAAACGAGTCGATTTCAAAGCAACACCATACAGTACTATGTGCTCGTTACATTTCTCAAAGGAATGTTACGAGAGGGATCATGAAAATATAGCAGCTCAAATATACGCAAATGCTTGGCCTAGACTAAAAGTTGGCGCTGTTCCAGACATACCTTTGGACATTTTAAATCCTGGGAAAAGAGTTAAACGTGTGAGTTACGAAAATAGGCAGAAGGACGAGTAAGTGACCACAAAATGCAACAATCAATCCACATATCTTTTATTTAAAACAGCAGTGCTAAAAACAAATCTGATAGCCCGACACCCTGGGCCCCTTCTGGTTTTAGTTCCGGCCCATCCTGTGTTCAAAGTGAGGTGCCCGTCAGGCTTGACGAAACAAAAATTGTTTGCCTGAGGAAACTTGGATCGCGCTGGTGAAATGAGTAAATGTATTTTCAAGATGTTGACATACATGCCTTAACACGGCACAATCTAAATCAAATCACCACTGTCCTAGGTGAAATTTAGATTTGATTTTAATCAAATGGAAGTTTTGCTAAAAATAAGATTCTAAACCTGTCGTGTTTCGAGAAAAAACAATTTTCAGTAATCTTATACAAATTAAAATTTAAAAAAAAAATGCATTGTATACATGTAGTATGCATAAACGGTAATCTGTAATAATTGGACTGATATAAAACTATTCCTTGGGCAGTTTAAAAAGCAGCGATTAAAAAAAAGAGGTCAAAGTTTCACATTAACTGTCTGACAATAGAACGGGGGGGGACTATTGACCCCCCCCCCTCCTTGCCCCAATGTGCGACCGCCCATTTGACGTGCCTTTTCTCGCTGTGATACGCCTTATTATTCCCCCATGACAAGCTCCTTTTGCATATTCTGGTCAGTTCTGGCTAAATTGCAAAATAGCTAAAGTTTTGATTTAAGTACGCAAACATAAAGCCGGTGTGACTAATGAACATAATCCTTATCCTTGCATTGATCTTGTGAAAAGGACTGCCCTTCGGACATACTTCAAAGAAACCATGTTCGACAGTGTGTGTATGTGTAAGCAACAGCAATTGATTACTAAATAAACGATGCCTATTTTGTTGTTATTTACGATGCCTTGGACTGCATTTTAACAGTTCAAATCTGCAGTCACAAGTTACCGTACATGTGACAACTGTTTTTCTCACGTTTTATGCCCCACCTTATTTCCTTAGGTTTAGGTCTTAATGCATGTAACACTATTTGCTGAATAAAATATTTATTCAGAATTACTTCTTTAGGGCCACATATACTGCATGGTATATTTTGTTTTATTCCTTGTAATTTAATCATGGTAATTAAACTTTTCATATACGGTAGAGGAATGTCAGGTGTTAAATGGCCGAATTTCTTTGGCGGAAATGGAGATGCGATTTTGTTTGCAGAGAAAATTTCAACGTGATCATTCATTTAAACTAATTGGTGACAATTTTATTCTTTTAATTATTTTTTTTACTATAGTAATGTTGTAGTTGTTTAAAAAATCTGAAATTTACTTGAATAATGTTTAATCTTCACGTTCTATTTACTGAAGAAGAAAAAAAGAAGAAAAAAAAACTTGTATGATATTAATTATTTCGTCCAGTGCCGGGTTTAGACGTGTGTGCGTGTGATTTGAATTTTTAACGTAGTTTTGACAGTTTTTCAGTCATATCGCTACGATGTCTGCAGTGTGGCAGTTTAGACTGTGGATTGCATACGTTATATTTAAAAATGGTTTGGGGTTGGGGTTTTTTCTTCTGACAAATGAAAATTGACAGACATAATATAATAGACGGGACTTCGCTGCGCAAAATTGAGAGATATTACGAGGTCGGGATGTAGATGACGAAATACCCCCAAAATCGGGAGGTTTTTCTCCCGGCTTGAGAGTTGACAGGTATGAACTGTCCGGGCTTGTGGAATTTCATTCAAGACTTTAGTTTAGTTAAGTCACCAGCCCGGGGCCTGTGCCTAACAAATTTCTTTTAGCACTTTTACCAGTACAGTACATAAACTATTATATCAGACTGCAGAGTCAACTTTTGAATGTGCAACCCAAATGTGGTCTCCTGCCTACCTCGCTCACCAATCTTTACATTTGTATTCGAGGACTGGCTAGTATAGTGTCACGGTACCACGTGATCTGTCGTTTCATCAAAACTCGGAAAAACTCGGCAATTTACGGAATCGTGGTATCTTCCACGCAATATAATCACTACCCGCTTACGATATTTAATTTATAAACATTGCAGTCGAATTAAAATCTGTAGAGAATTACATACGTAAAAGGAAAATTTTGATTTCTAGTCTCCTTTAAGAAACAACATATTTGTACCACGTAACCGAGAAATTTACCCTTTAATGTCGACAAGGTTTGCAACATTGTATCATTCATTATATAAACACTGTAAATAAATCCCCCCAAAAGTGAACACATACCGTCACGACGAACCATATTCTTGTAGGTTACTTGTAAGTTCAATTTCAATGTTTTCATCCAGAGCAATTTTTTTTCTCTCTCACTCCAGATTTCTGCGCAGTTTGTCCTTTATGCATGAGAGGGGTGGTGGGGGCAGAAATCAGATAGGATTGCGATGAAATTGTGTACCATATTAAATTCAATTAGAAAACGGGGATTATTAATCCTTTATATCGTTATTTTCATACGTCAGTAATGATTAATGTGTGGACACCAGACGGTTGCGAGAATGTTTATATATACGTAGTATTACGCCATAGGTGAATCACAAACAATTATTTTTTTATCTTTTTATTTGGGCGAAGAGGAATTTTAATTCCATAGGCTATACAGCTTTCACGCAGAACTAAAAAAGAGCGCGAGAAAGATACGGTTCCATAATCTGCGTTCATTCCTAAGTCTGGAGGTCTTCATATGGCACGCCTAACAAACATACGTGTGAGTTTTCTGTGGTAAAATCATGTAATTTCATGTGAATGTTAATACAAAGTTTAGTATCACAATGCTTATGTTACACACACAAATTACAAGGCATGCAAACAAAAGCTCATTATGACAGAGAGTAGGTTAGTACGTTTTCGCAGCGTTTTTCGCCTTTTTGGAATATGAATTATTACATTCCAGTAAAACAATTATTACCACAGTAGCAATAAGCTCATTCCAACATCAAATATAGATTCATCGCCTTTAAAATAACAAACGCCTTTGATATGTACAAAATGAACCTTGAAGGACAGAGAATAAATCAGCATCTCCTCAACACGCTCTACGCAATTTAAAATACTTGGCCACCATATTTCATATTTGCTACGATGCGTGTCTTGTGATAGTGGCAACCTGGAGATCTGGAGATGCTTGCCACATCGACAACAGACAAGAGTGATGAATATAACTTAATGTTGACATGAACTTTTTTTCATTTTTAAAAAAATGCTTTATTGTTTGCTTTCGGCTAGTGTCATGCATCACATAAGCATACAGTCGTACGTTTAAAAGAAGTTTAGTTTTAATCTGAAATATAGCCCGTCGTCAACATAATTTCAGAAGTTATTGGTACATACATATTAAAATGATGTTCTATTAATAGCTGTAAAGATATAACTATGCAACGAACTCTGTTCAGTTGAATTTTGGCTTCGCATCTACTCGATGACATCATGCAATCATGAAGAGTGCTTCAAAGAAACCCATACTCCTTTGACTAGCTTTCATTATTGCCTTGGGCACGGTCAGCCTCTTATACCTAGCCCCCTGTTAAAGTCGCCAAGTGTGAGGAGGTTAGCACCTATATAAATGCAAATGCAGGGAGCAGACCAATCCAATATAGTTATAGTCGAGTAGAGAGTTCACGCACAAGGTGGCACACTAGTAGAAAGGAGGATGAAAAAGGCAAGAGTAGAAGGAAGAAGGAAGGAAAGGAGGAAAGCGAAAGGATGAAGAAGGAAAGGAAGGAGAAGAAAGATTGGAGCAGATGTGTAGAAGGAACAACAAAAAAGTGGCTAATTAATAGATAGTGAAATTTCGAAGGATGAACTAAACTTGCTCATGGGAATTCGATTAACCAGGTCGATTTCTACTGAGCATAAATTGAAGCCTGCATGTTGAATATATTTATTAATTTGATTCTTTACAGTTTATAACATCTGTATATGTTGAACCTTGAGTTGTTATGTGTAGTTAGTGCGTCTGACTCGATGACTGTGGGCTCGAAATTCGTTAATGCACATCATCTGCAGTATTATTTACAGTACCGTTGTAGAATCGTGACAGGTTTACCTATAACAAAGTCAGAACGTCTTATCTGCGCACAGGGAACAATTTAATTTAAATTGCGAAGCATAAGCCTAAGGTATTGCTCAGTGTTATGATCGCATAAAGATAACCTCTCACGTACTTTGTCGCCACTATTACACACTATTTTTACAGTAACTGAAGACATCGATAATATAAAACCGACTCTGCATCAAGCCACGACCACTTTCCCCACCGCCAAAAGGTAAAATAAATGAAAAGTCTCGGAGGTGTTGGACGAGAAAGCAACAGTAAATGATAAATTCTTAAAGACACGCCTATTTGTATTTCATGGTCCAATTGTCGATATAATTTGGACAGGCAGCGCTCATACAAGTTTGTGGAAAAAGAATATTAACGACATTTTCTCGCGTCACATCAAGCCATTGTCAAGTGGCAGTTGTCACGATACTGGGAAGGTGGTATAGATGACTAAATGAAAACTGAATTAAGAAAAAGATTGTTTGTTGTGAACTAGATAAGAAGATAGAGGACAAAAACTAAAATAATAAAAACTTGAAAAAGAGCATGTTTATCAGTGCAAGTAAATGTCTGGCAATGTTTCTTCTGATCACACTGCATGACAGCTTAGTTTCAATCACACTGTCAGCGATACTGGTTAACTATACCCATGGGTTTTTGTAACTCTAATGTTGTTTGTGATATTCTTGTTGGGGATCGTCGTACCCGTAACGAATGTTCATTTTTGCAAGACCTTCGTACGCTTAACTTTGATTCTTTTTAGCAGGGACTGCATACTCAGACCCTTGGTTCGTTCCGCCAGGAATATCGTTTAGATGATCTTGGTTCATTCCGTCATGTACCTGTCCATGGTTCATTGACGATGACTGGTTCTTGTTGTCTTCATTCATGTTATGTACATTATCTTCGGTTTTCCTTGGCCTTCGCGTTGCACAGAATGTCAGACAGGAAAAAAACAAAAGAACTACCTGCAAAACAAGTTTTGTATTGTATGTATATATTACTTTTCAACAGCGTGGTACGTACTCGTACTGTTAGTATATATTAATCTTCAACAACTATGGTACGTACTTGTACTTTATTACAATCACCGCAAAAGTAAGACTTGAACACAGTTGAGCAGTCTAACAATCTGTTCTATTGTAGACATAATTCTTCCGGAAGCATTTCCCTTTGGTAATAGCATTGACAAGAATAACACATAACTCACAAAACCGTTGTCTTTTGCAAATAGTTGTAAACTGAATTATATTAAAGTCATAAACTTTTTCAATCAGAATGATAAACAGGTATTACCAGCAGTGACGGGCGCAATGCAATATGCTACACGACACCCTGAGAGAGAGAGAGAGAGAGAGAGAGAGAGAGAGAATGTATGTAATTGTATATTTGTACTTGTGATGAAACTGACCTCAAGTCCACCTATACCACCCAGAGTTCCAATGACTATATCCAGGTGTCCATTCAACCAGTCCTCAACTGCAGCGTAGCAACCCTACAATGCATTTTAAGTAGTTTTCATTGTCCAGATTAATCTACGCATATTTTGTCTTTAAAACCCGAAAACAAATGCATGACCACGTCATCAATGAAAACGTGTCACTATGGAAACTGATTAACAGACACACTTAACGCTTAACGTCCGTTGGAGTAAAAATATCTAAAGCGTCAAAGGCCTCTAAAACGTCAAAAGGCGAAAGAAGTTGTTGTTGTATGGTTTAACACCATTTTTCAGCACTAGATAGGCTATTCATGGCGGCCAGTATCAATGGTGGAGA
Organism: Sinohyriopsis cumingii; assembly: GCA_028554795.2. NCBI lineage: Eukaryota > Metazoa > Mollusca > Bivalvia > Unionida > Unionidae > Sinohyriopsis > Sinohyriopsis cumingii. Next base: position 123,046,648 of record CM068831.1, on the reverse strand, counting down.
AAGAACTCGGGAAAACTCAGGAAAGAACCACCGACTCACGAGAAGCTACTGGCAAGCTTTCTCACATACCCACATTGGCCGAATCCGAGACTCGAACCCACGCAGACAGAGATGAGATGGCCGTGATCCGTAACGGAGAGCGCTTTTGATCATTCGGCCACTCGGGAACAAATTGTTGTTGTTGTTGTTGTTGTTGTTGTGGGGTTTAACGCCATTTTGCAGCACATGATAGGCTATACATGGCGGCCAGTATTAATGGTGGAGGAAGACCCAGAGAAAACCCCGGAAAGAACCACCGACCCACGAGAAGCTACTGGCAAGCTTTCTCACATACCCACATTGGCTGAATCTTAGACTCGAACCGCCGCAGACAGAGATGAGATGGCCGTGATCCGTAACGGAGAGCACTTTTGACCATTCGGCCACTCGGGAACAAATTGTTAATAATGTCACTAGAAACAGTAAAATATCACACAAGCATACACAGATCTCTCTCTCTCTCTCTCTCTCTCTCTCTCTCTTGATAAGTAAGTATTACCTCTATTTCTATTTCACCATCTGTCTTAAACCTTTTATGCGGAAATAGTTGAGAAAATTGTGAAAAATATTCCCTAAGTTTATAGTTTGAAAACAATTGCCTCACTTTTATCTGCTTGAAGAAACTTATAATTTTTTTACGTTATTTGTATGATCCTGAAGTTCTTGTCAGTGGTCCAAACAGGTGTATATACCACTGGAATGCAAAACATCCACTGTCTCAAGGTCAGTATAAAACTAAAGTGTATTTGATTCTTACACAGAACATAAATAATTAAGGGAGCTAATCAAATTCAAGATTAGTTTAACTGTCAGAGCTAACTGTGTTACGGCCAACATCTAAATGAAAATTCAGCAAGCCAGGGGATGTTTCATGACATAGAGATGGACAAAACAGGAAGATACAAGATATAATGAGCAGGGACGCGTGACTACTGAAAAGAGTTCATGACTTCTTGAGAGAGAGAGAGAGTATATAGGTATGGAAGTAAATATATAAGAAGCTACCATGCTGTTGTTTGTTGTCCCTGACGAACATGATGATTCATTCGAACAACAAGCTTCTGGGAGAGTGATATTTCTTGTAATGTGTTCAAAGTCCTGGTGATTATCCACTCCACAACAGTGTAGCTAAAAAGAAAATAGTGTTATGAAAACTAAACCTGCACGTTAAATTTGTTTCTTTGTTTTCCTTTTTCACTTCCTGTTTTTAGAGGTCCAGAATATCACAGGCACTCTGATTTTATGGAGACCCAGAGTAACCCATACACTCTTATAAGAAATAGGTTAACAAAGAGTGGTTATAATTTCTCATTTGTTGTCAGCTGACACTTATAAGGTTAAATTTGCAATTCTACGAGATTCTCGTGAATCAATATACGTGAATGGAAACGGTTTTTGTTTTTGCCACAGTTCAGGAAGTGGGGATGCTGAACGATACAAATGTTTGGCAACGATGATGGTAAGAATATTGTCGACTATTTAATATGTGGCCATAATTTATTACTAAAAATTCGGCTTGTTTCGTACCGATGAGCCAAAAATAAAAATAGAAAAATAGTGTTATAACTATTTTGTCCCATATAGAAGGCATATAAGATCGTTTTGTAACCAAACCAATTGATGTAACACGACCCTTATTTACAGCAAACTGCGTTCGGATACACTAATGGCAGGGAAACCAAAATAACAATTTTTAAGATTTAGGAAGAAAATTTCAATTCGATGTCAACTACGGAAACGACAATACAGATAGCACCATGAACAGTTGTTATTTACTAAATGACAAGCTCAATTACGAAGTCGCAGACACGAACGTTATTTTCGTTTTGTTTTAGAAAAGCATGACACAATTGTTAGAACTATCGTTTGAAGCAGATACATTTCTTACCGTTTAACCCTGACTTTATCCTAAAATCCACGAGTGAAACTTAGGCAATATGTTCAAATAACGTATGATGGCTACAAGAAATGTAGATGCTAAATGATCTAATCAAGAACAAGTAGTTTTGCTGGCATTAAGTACTTACCTGTAACGCCCAGTGATGTACCAATTTACATCATCACTCTCATATGACGTCACAATTTTATGCATGAATAGACAATTACATATGAATACATCGAGAGATGTTTCTTATAGCCAGTTAAAACCTAAAATCTATAATAAAATTATTATTATTATCATCATCATCATCATCATTATTATTATTATTATTAGTAGTAGTAGTAGTAGTAGTAGTAGTACCGTCATTATTATATTATTATTATTATAACGTTTATCCAGTCGTGTCATCAAATCTTTATTTCAGGTGGTCAACAGTATATCCAAAATAAAGCTCCGACATGTCACGTGGGTAATTATGTCACGTAAAGCAGGTCAGCGCTCTTGTGCTTCCAGCTCACATTGGAACTCGTTTTCTCTTTTCAATTCTTCATATGCAAGCAGTAAATTATTATTTGTTTAAACAGTTTTACTTCTCTGTACCTAAATTTAAAGGTTTATTTTAGGCCCATGACTCTAAGTAAGTGTTTGTGTGCGTGCGTCATTGTGTTTATTCGAAGGAAAACTTTATTATTAATTTATTTTCCTACTTAAGCGTGTTTTTCTTCTGTACAAAGTCTTGTATATATTTCTATTACTGATTTGTATTTTCTGCATTATTATGCGAAGTACCAATTGCTTCATAAGGAATACATTAAACATTATTATTTTTCATCCGGACCACCTCGGTTATTTCAACCAGACATAAATATGCCATGGATGTACGTGGCATAGTAACATACAGATAAATCATGCACTTTGTTCGCCTGAAATTTCTCCGCAAAAGAAAAGGCGTTATTTATTCAGACCTCCTCTTTTATTTCAACGATTATATTGACTGTTTGATTGACCAAGAAGTTACGAATGGAAAAAGCTTGATTCATTCGAAACTCCTCGGTCAATGCTTATTTCATAAGTACGTGAAGTGATCAGAATGAAAGTCCTCCAAATTCTTAAAATTTTTAAAAGTTTTATTTAGAGAGTGAATGAGAGCATCAAATTTTACGGCTGTTTATCAGGGATTGTACAAGAGTTTTAATGTTAATTAATGTTTCTGAAAAAAATACTTCGAATCGCAATAGTTTCATGAACCAAACATCAGTTGTTGGTCAACTATCATTTATTCAAACTTCAAATGGATCGTTGGCCAGATGCAAACAGCCAGTACATATACGAATCACACGCTGGCCTTGGGTAACAAGTTTGTATAACAAAGACTCTGTTTGACTTGGTGATGATTTGACGCCAACGGAAATCTCACATATTATATTAACGAATTTATTTGCATTTGTCAATTGATAATCTTTTTAAACAGTTTCCAGAGATGTTTACAAAAAGCTGAAACGCTGAAGAATTACTTGGATGGAAAAGCAGCAAAATTGTTCGAAAATAATCTTTGATATTAAATAATGATCTATACCATAGAGTTGGTGTGATAATCTTTGAAGTAGCAAATGGTCAAATGCGATTGAACGCGTCACACATTACTTTGCTATGCACAAGCGTAAAAACATACATTTGTCATCAGAAGGTTCCAGGTTAGGGTTACGGTATCCGTGCCGTTAAGTCCATTGTACTTCTGCCTTAGTTGTCTCTTCATCGGATCCTTCAACCATCCGTCAATCTGAAATTGCAAAAATAATCCTGAATATAGGGAACAGTAGGATAACGTATTGTGAAACAATCGATACTTTTGAATTCTTTTCCGTGCTGAAAGTGCTATTTCTTTCAGACGTCCTCGATTATCTTAACACCTATTTGTTCCAGGTTAACTGACTTGGATTTGGTTTGATTTACTGCTTGCGTTGGACACTTTTCTTATGCAGTATACAGCATGAATCAAGATACAGCCTCTGAAACCTTTATCATCTTAGTGTCGTAACAATAAATTATGTCATACCCCTCCCTACAGCCCTTAATTTTAGTGTCGTAACAAGAAATTATGTCATACCCTCCCTACAGCCCTTAATTTTAGTGTCGTAACAAGAAATTATGTCATACCCTCCCTACAGCCCTTAATCTTAGTGTCGTAACAAGAATTATGTCATACCCTCCCTACAGCCCTTAATCTTAGTGTCGTAACAAGAAATTATGTCATACCCTCCCTACAGTCCTTAATTTTAGTGTCGTAACAAGAAATTATGTAATACCCCTCCCCACAGCCCTTAATTTTAGTGTCGTAACAAGAAATTATGTCATACCCTCCCTACAGCTCTTAATTTTAGTGTTGTAACAAGAAATTATGTCATACCCATCTCCACAGCCCGTAATTTTAGTCTCGTAACAAGAAATTATGTCATACCCTCCCTACAGCCCTTAATCTTAGTGTCGTAACAATAAATTATGTCATACCCCTCCCTACAGCCCTTAATTTTAGTGTCGTAACAAGAAATTATGGAATACCCTCCCTACAGCCCTTAATCTTATTGTCGTAACAAGAAATTATGTCATACCCATTTCCACAGCCCTTAATCTTAGTGTCGTAACAAGAAATTATGTCATACCCTCCCTACAGTCCTTAATTTTAGTGTCGTAACAAGAAACTATGTAATACCCCTCCCCACAGCCCTTAATTTTAGTGTCGTAACAAGAAATTATGTCATACCCTCCCTACAGCCCTTAATTTTAGTGTTGTAACAAGAAATTATGTCATACCCATTTCCACAGCCCGTAATTTTAGTGTCGTAACAAGAAATTATGTAATACCCCTCCCCACAGCCCTTAATTTTAATGTCGTAACAAGAAATTATGTCATACCCATCTCCACAGCCCGTAATTTTAGTGTCGTAACAAGAAATTATGGAATACCCCTCCCCACAGCCCTTAATTTTAGTGTCGTAACAAGAAATTATGTCATACCCATTTCCACAGCCCTTAATTTTAGTGTCGTAACAAGAAATTATGTCATACCCTCCCTACAGCCCTTAATTTTAGTGTCGTAACAAGAAATTATGTCATACCCTCCCTACAGCCCTTAATTTTAGTGTTGTAACAAGAAATTATGTCATACCCATTTCCACAGCCCGTAATTTTAGTGTCGTAACAAGAAATTATGTAATACCCCTCCCCACAGCCCTTAATTTTAATGTCGTAACAAGAAATTATGTCATACCCATCTCCACAGCCCGTAATTTTAGTGTCGTAACAAGAAATTATGGAATACCCCTCCCCACAGCCCTTAATTTTAGTGTCGTAACAAGAAATTATGTCATACCCATTTCCACAGCCCTTAATTTTAGTGTCGTAACAAGAAATTATGTCATACCCTCCCTACAGCCCTTAATTTTAGTGTTGTAACAAGAAATTATGTCATACCCATCTCCACAGCCCGTAATTTTAGTGTCGTAACAAGAAATTATGTAATACCCCTCCCCACAGCCTTTAATTTTAGTGTCGTAACAAGAAATTATGTCATACCTATCTCCACAGCCCGTAATTTTAGTGTCGTAACAAGAAATTATGTCATACCCCTCCCTACAGCCCTTCATTTTAGTATCGTAACAAGAAATTATGTCATACCCATCTCCACAGCCCGTAATCTTAGTGTCGTAACAAGAAATTATGTCATACCCCTCCCCACAGCCCTTAATTTTAGTGTCGTAACAAGAAATTATGTCATACCCTCCCTACAGCCCTTAATCTTAGTGTCGTAACAAGAAATTATGTCATACCCCTCCCCACAGCCTTTAATCTCTCCCAATAAACATAGTTGTTTCATGGGAATTGTTTAGGCTTGTTGCTTGGGCGGTTGCTTAGGCGTTGTATCATTTATATACTGATATTATAATTTTCAAAGGATTTTGATGCCAAAATGCAATTAAACATTGTATTTCTGATTCTCATAGAGATTGCATTTAAATCACTGCTTTGAGAATTCAAATCCTGTTTGTGTCTAAACCACGTAAGCAACAAGCCATACTAGCCAGAGCTTCTAAGCCAGCACAACATGATGCAAAGAAGACATATCATATTTTTAACATATTTTAACGTACAGTTTCTCCTGAAATTAAAACGTCTGATCATACCTTTAACTAAGTACTAATGCATGAAGTTCATCCATATACAGTGTGCAATGAGACATAAACGAGGAAAACCCCACAACGTATAGCAAGACAAGAACTCGAGCCTTACGTTTAGCGTTTTCATTTGAATCAGTAGATACAAAGACTTTGTCTCCATGAAATTTGTTGATTAAAAATAATGCAAATTCCTTTTTTATAAATATATATCACAGAACAAATACATCTCATGCAAATGACACGGGAAACATCAGCTACATTATTTAATTAGGCGCGTTTTCATGTTTCTTGAATGTGATAGTTTTATCTGCCTTTATAAAATCTTTCTGATTTGTGTTTATAAAAATAAAATAAAAATATTTGTAAATATCCAAGCTGGGAATATACAACTTAGTCATAACCAATCCAATAAATTTAAAAAATTTCTTTCTTTGCTTTCCATGTTGAGTAGACAGAGAGTTAGTGACAGAGAGACAGACAGACCGACGGACGGATTGCTTCACCAGTGGCAGAAGTTAATTTATTTTATGTATGTATTGTTCTCGATTATCTTAACACCCTATTCGTTCCAGGTTAACTGACTCAGATTTGGTTTGATTTACTGCTTGCGTTGGACACATATAGTCTTGTTATTAGTAAGTATTCTGTTAAAATTACTAAATGTGTATGTTCATAAGGAACTCAAACTTTCCATTATGAAAGCAGTTTCCACTTGGCAAGATCAAAAGTTAGTGTATATTCCGAAATGTAAAGTGTATGTTGACCTAAATCATGAAAAAACCCAACAATTGTTTTACAATATAACAATATCAACATCTTATTTTAGAGCAGGTAGTCCTTAAAACCCCGAGGATGAGATTTCTAACATTTTTTGTTCTTGAAGCAATCCACATTAGTATGCTTTTCAACTCCAGAAGAAGACCGATGACGCAGTAATTTACTGCCAGCATACTAAAAATATGGCTGCCGATGACGTCATTCGGGCTTCATCTATACCATTTCATGCAAACTTAAACATTATCCACCTATCCTACTGTCAAAATCGCAGAAAGGTCTGTCAAAGTTAACAAATCGCTCATATGTTTAGTTATCGTATTTCTCCGAAAAGCGGGTGCAACTAATCGTGCTAAAATATTGTACGGTTCATATTTTTTGAGGTAAAAGATCACGTATTTTTACATGCAGGGCATCGTCTGAGCGCTTATCGTATTTGCAATTGCACAGAGGGACAATGATAATAAATAACTTGCCTTTTCTCTGATAGTGAAAAGAAGAACTACACAAACCAGCTCCACCAAAATTATGAATATGAGCACCCCAGAATACTGCAAAATAAATAAATAAATAAATTATTCATTTAATAAAAAATTAATAATAATAATAATAATAATAATAATAATAATAATGATAATAGTCAGCATTACCATGGTGAAGTAGCCAGAGTTAACAGATATGTTATGATCTGGAACAATATGTTTCACATTAAATGTCTTATTTTTAAAATATATACTTGATATATTTTCCCTCCTTTCGACCCAAGTACGAACAATTCTAACTGAAGAGTCATCTAAAATTGCAGTAATGCGTACATATTCTAAATTATGCGTTAGATAGGGATTTTAAGTTGAATAAATAGTTTTTAACTAAAGAGAATTATAATGCCATCTTAATAAAATTGTCTCAGTTGACTGATTGCATGCACTAAATAATTTTTGTATTAAAGGATCTAACACAATCGGGCCGAATTTAGTGGACGTTTATTTTGGTAACTACTTTGACCTTGATAAGGCAAAACTAGATGTTTGTTTGTCATTATAAAGTGTGCCTTGCAAATTAATAATTTTAATAAAGGTGTCAGTTTAGCATGAATGCCTGAATAGTGCGATCCTATGAATACAAACTGGTAAATACTTATATCCCACTTCTGACACCTCAATACGAGGGAGGTTAGTAAACAAACCGGAGTACCTATCAACTTATATTATATTATATATTATTATGGATGTGGAGATTATACATAATCTCCTTTCAATGGTTGCATTCCCCTCATGTTTGTAACTTTGTACCTCTGTTTCTAATGCAAATAGTGATAACTGTAATAGCAGTTTATGACATATGAATCTTGTGTACAAGAAATATAATTGTATAGTATATGTATCTCATATCAAAATGGTTTGTTTAAATGTTTATCATCATGCGAAATACTTTGGATGCCCAGTTTGTAAATGATATCATTCTAAACTGTTTTCACTTATCTTCTATTCTGAGTGAGAAATAGGCAAATATATCCATTTCCCCCCTTATTGAGGTGGAAATAATATAATCTCGTCATTTTTCTTCACTAGTGTGATGAAATTGTTCATCTTCAAAGTTCACTTTGTGTATAATTTATTGTGAAGTGTGTGTCATTTTTCCTTTTGAAATCGGGCACCATTTTTACTACTGTGTACATTGGTCGCTCGGCGTTCTACTATGGAGCCCTCACGCTAATTTCTTTCCGAATTCTTCGATATTTAGTAACATTCAAGAAAACTATGTAGTGAATTTCCCGAGAGTGTTCCCAAAACCTATAAATAAGGGTGAAATCCGTTGTTCTGGCAGTTGTGGTTCTGCTGGGTTCCAGTGACAGTTTAAAAACCAAGCAAACAGTCAAACAAACAAATGTCTCACACATTAAATTATTAGAAGTGTATTATGCCTATAGTCATAGAGTAGTTATTGATTCTTACGTTCTAGTATCATTACAAACCGTCCACCAGTGGTGCTTCAATGGTCATTTTTTAGTACAAACTCTGTCGTTGAGACACACTAATTTATAAATAATTATTATACTGCTTCGCAAAAGCTTATTCAACGTTTAGTTTTCACAGAAGGATCTGACTGACGACACTGTCACTGTGTCGTCATCAACACCTTGTTCTGTCCATTGGAAAATCAGTATTCCGATTGTTATTATAGTTTCCTAATCAATTACAACTACCGCTTTGAAATTAAAAATTTCCATCCATTTTGTAGTTTTGTGTCATTTGAATGTCGAAATAATCTACCCGACACACTATTGGCATCCGGTTCCAGACTATTCCTCTAACAGATTTACAATTAGACCCTAAAACACAAACCAGGTCTGGTTTCGAACCTTAATATGACAACCACTTCGGTATTTACAAATTTGGATAGCTACTAACTTCATTTTCTGTGCAATATTAGCTTGGGGATTGGGATTTTTTGGATTATATATTATGCAAATTATGATGAATTAAACATTTAGCTGATTTTCAAGTGCAAATGAACATTGAAACCATTGTTGTCATTTCAATACGCGTTATCACACCTCTATTGAACTTATCATTCTGCACGTATTTTACCTTTTTGAACACAAAAGTTTGCGAGCAAACACAAATAAGTCTGAAAGCAATATAACAAGCTGTGTTGACTATATATATATATATATATATATATATATATATATATATATATATATATATATATATTTTTTTTTTTTTTTTCTTCATAATCTAAATAAGGACTTTTATGGTGAACGCACTATTTCTTTACACTGGAATACACTGGAGAGATCTAGTAACTATATATGCAGTATCATTAATATACCATGGTATGTATATATTTTTCATTTAAAGGAAACGAGGCTTGCTCCCAGGAGAGGACACTCCAGCTTCATACATTTTTCATTTAAAGGAAACTAGGCTTGCGCCCTGGAGAGGACACTCCAACTTCGCTCCACAGCGTCGACACAACACGGGAAGCAGTAGTTTATCGGTTATAAGTCACCGCTCGATTGGCGTAGAGCCAGACGCCAGGGGTTGCTTCTGACGGTGGGAGAGACCAACATGTTTCACAGGACAGCTACCGCCCGCCTCAAACTGTGCAGCCCCCACCCAATAAGGTGCCGTTCCGCCACAGTTCGCCTGCCTTGCTGGGTGCGTAAGGCTTAAGGTACGCGAGTACCTGACAAGCAGACTGCAACTACTGCACCAAGAAATAACAAAATAAAAATAAAAAAGAAGACTTAAATCCTCAAGCTAGGTACATGGAATGTCCGGACCATGCTGACTGGGCTTTCAGATGACCTCCAGATAATCAGTGATGTTCGAAAGACTTGTCAAAGATACAGTGTACATTACTATACATATGTACTGACGGAATCAATGAATACCAAACAGCTCTGTCAAGAGTGACCGTTAGAAAACGAAGTTCATAACCTTGCTGTATAATCTCAATTTC